>CM031571.1:12695735-13320386 GCA_018467065.1 Ephestia elutella | reverse complement strand
CCCGCGCAAGTGGGAGTATGAGAACGACCAAGAGTACCTACCTGACAAACATACATAATTCATCACAACAATAACATCGCGCGTGCGATTCCATAGCGCCGCCGCGAGACGAAGACCTACATGTCTGCGTCCAACGGCCGTCGCTGCATTACTGAGCGCGCAAAGCCGACGCGCGTGTTTTTATATAACGGCTCCAGGATCCCGTGCTGTGATTGGTCAATAGCATCACTTGTACTTTGTAAATATTTAAATTGTATATAAATTAATGTAAGTTATTTATGAATATATTCTGCTATCTGCTTTCACTGCTATTAATCTTTAATTTCTCTCAAATACGACGAGTCTACACTACCATCTCCCTACACTGGTGACACCCGTAAACACGAAGAAAGCACCTTCTACCATGGCGGACGAATCCTTCGAAGATGCCCCTGCTATTGCCCAGAATTCAAACGAGCAGCCTTCAGAATTAGCTACGTTCTCCTTCAAAAACGTATTCCTCCGTTTTGGCGCCAAAGGCCGAGACTATGGTTCGCCCAGTACGAAGCTATCATCGCGAGTCAGAAAATGGGAGATGAAGCCAAATACCAGCTCGTCGTCGCTCAACTAGAGTTAACAGACATCGAACAAGTTGGAGATATCATATTATCACCGCCAGCCACGAACAAATACGGAACACTGAAAGAACGGCTGTTATCTACATATGAAGAGTCAGAGTCAAGACAACTTCAGAAATTTCTGGGAGAGATGGAACTTGGCAGCCAGAAACCATCGCAATTATTGCGCAGAATGCGTGATTTAGCCCGCGACCGAGTACCAGACAACACATTAAAGATCATGTGGACGGGCCACCTTCCTCCATCAGTTCGCGCAGTTTTGGCCATCAGCAAAGAAACCCAGCTAGACGTTCTCGCATCCATGGCTGACAAAATGACCGAGCAAACCCAGGAAGTCCAATCTGTTTGTTCCTGTCAAGCATCGACGTCATCAGCAACTAATGAACAGCTGATTAAGAAAATTGACGCCCTGGCCCAAGAAATCGCCACCCTGAAGATGGAAAGATCGGGACCGCCGAGATTTTATAGAGGAAGAGGAAGATATAATAATAATCGTCAATACAATAATCGCTCCCGTTCACGTTCAAGATCTGCGGCTGAGAAGAACCCAATTTGCCACTTTCACCGCAAATTCGGCAAAGAAGCTTACCGATGTCAGAAGCCCTGCGAATTTAAAAAGGATTCGGAAAACTAACATCGACTCTGGCAACGACGGAACCCGGGGTCAACGAAATATCAAGTTTCCGTCTATTCATCAAAGATCGTACAACAGGACTCGATTTTCTCATCGACACTGGGGCCAATGTATCAGTACTTCCCGCGCGCAAGTTGGATAAGAAACAACAAACCCCCACCAACTACCTCTACGCAGCTAACGGTTCGTCGATACCTGCCTACGGTGAGCGAATCGTTCCGCTCAATCTCGGACTGCGGCGCCCATACAAATGGACTTTCGTCGTCGCCGGCGTACAGAGACCGATACTTGGCGCAGATTTTCTTCACCATCACAACTTAATGGTTGACCTAACAGGGAAGAAACTGGTGGATAAAAACCAGCCTATGCATCCAGGGAAGCATTCAGAGCATAACACAAGGAAGTTTGAGAACTATCGACAAAAATCAGCCATATCACGACTTACTTGCAAAGTATCCTGATATCACCAGACCTACTCTGAAGAGGATAGTCAACAGCGACGTTGAACACCACATCGAGACATATGGCCCACCAGTATTTGCAAAAGCAAGACCATTACCCCCGCATAAACTGAAGTTGGCAAAAGAAGAATTCCAGTTGATGATTGACCAAGGAATCTGTCGACCTTCTAGCAGCCCATGGTCCAGCCCACTACATATGGTACCAAAGAAGAATGAAGAATATCGACCTTGTGGAGATTATAGAAGATTAAACGCGATTACCGTACCCGATCGCTACCCTATTCCACGCCTGCATGATTTTACTAGCAACCTGGAAGGGAAGAAAATATTTTCAACACTGGATCTTCAAAAAGCATTTTTTCAACTGAGGATACATGAAGACGACATCAAGAAGACTGCCATTATTACGCCGTTTGGCCTTTACGAATTTACAAGAATGTGCTTTGGCCTACGAAATTCAGGTCAAACCTTCCAGAGACACATCGATTCCGTGCTCAGAGGCCTTCCAGTATTTGCTTTTTTGGATGATATTTTGGTCGCCTCAAAAGACGAGAAATCTCACCGACAACATCTGGAAGAAGTGTTCCAACGTCTGGAAAAACATGGCCTACAATTGAACGTCGCGAAATGCATTTTTGGTCAAGAAAGGATCGACTTTCTCGGATATACTGTCTCTTCTGACGGAATCAAGCCTACCGACGACAAGATCGCAGCTATCACAAAATATCCTCGTCCAAACACAATACAAGAATTAAGAAGATTTTTGGGAATGATTAACTTCTACCGTCAAAACATTCCCAAAGCTGCCAGCCATCAGCGACTACTCAATCAATATTTACATCAATCAAAGAAGAATGATAAGTCGATTATCACTTGGAGCGAAGAAGCAATAGAATCATTCAACCAATGCAAAGAAGATATAAAGAATGCAGCATTGTTATCTCATCCGTCGTGCGACGCCGCATACGCATTGATGACCGACGCCTCAGACACCTGCGCTGGCGCCGTACTACAACAACAAATACATGGCAAGTGGCAGCCCTTGGGATTTTTCTCCAAAAAGTTCAGCGACGCTCAAACAAAGTACAGTACCTACGACCGGGAATTACTTTCCATCTACATGGCCATGAAGTACTTCAGAAAATCATTTGAAGGACGGGAATTGACAATATTCACCGACCACAAACCGCTCACATTCGCACTTCAAAATCAAAGCAAGAACGAGACGCCCCGTCGCACGAGATACCTAGAATACATCGGGCAATTTACGTCTGACATACGCCATATTTCTGGAAAAGAAAATAGTGTTGCTGACGCCCTCTCAAGACTCGAAGAAATCTGCTATCCATCGCCGATAGACTACAATAAACTTCAAAAAAGCCAAAGTGAAGACGAAGAATTAAAACAACTGAAGAAGAATAAGAATTTAACATTCAAGAACATCGTCATGCCAAACACGAACATTGAAATCGCATGCGAAGTCTCCACCGACGCGGCGCGGCCCTACCTACCCTCAGAATTTCGTAAAATCGCATTCCAAGCGATTCACGAACTCAGCCATCCGGGAATACGAGGAACAAGAAAATTAATAACATCACGTTATTTTTGGCCATCCATGAATAAGGACATCACCCTGTGGACTCGAACCTGCATACCATGCCAACGCGCAAAAATACACCGGCATACGACTTCACCACTGGCGCATTTCGAGGAAGCGAAACGGCTCGAACACGTTCATCTAGACATAACCGGACCGTTGCCATATTCCGATAATTATCGTTACCTACTCACCATGATTGACAGAGCAACAAAATGGACCGAAGCTTACCCGCTAGAAGAAATTACTGCCGAAAAAGTCGCCAACGCTTTTTATAACGGATGGATTGCAAGATTTGGATGTCCAGCACGAATAACCACCGACCAAGGCAGGCAATTCGAATCGGAAGTATTCAACGTACTTATGAAGAGAATGGGTATCAACAAACTCCGGACTACAGCATACCACCCCAGTCCAACGGGATGATTGAAAGATGGCATCGAAGTTTGAAAACCGCATTCAAAGCCCGCCTAAGCGGGGTGAATTGGTCGCGCGATTTACCTACCGTACTACTAGGACTTCGCGCGGTAGTAAAAGAAAACATTGGCAAGAGCCCGGCCGAGCTACTATATGGTCAAGCATTACGTCTACCCGGCGAGTTTCACGGAGAACAAGCTAAAACTCATGCGTCATCACCATTCCACAATGACCTAATGGACGCATTACGCAAGTCTCAAGCGCAGAAGGCACCGTGCAAATCAACCTTTGTACATAAAGACCTAAGTACATGCACACATGTGTTCGTGCGCAATGACGCAGTATGCAAGCCGCTGACACCTAACTACGACGGGCCGTATCGAGTCATCGAAAGAAAAATAAATATTACTGCGTAGAGTTGCCTCATCGTCAATCTAATATATCTATAGATAGATTGAAACCAGCCTTCATTATCAATCCAGAAATGGAAGAAACGGAGACCGAAAATCAATCACAGCCAGTCAGAACTAGCAGCGGACGCATCGTGAAGAAACCCATACGCTTCGCTGAAGGGGAGTGATGTAACGGAGATACCTACCTGACAAACATACATAATTCATCACAACAATAACATCGCGCGTGCGATTCCATAGCGCCGCCGCGAGACGAAGACCTACATGTCTGCGTCCAACGGCCGTCGCTGCATTACTGAGCGCGCAAAGCCGACGCGCGTGTTTTTATATAACGGCTCCAGGATCCCGTGCTGTGATTGGTCAATAGCATCACTTGTACTTTGTAAATATTTAAATTGTATATAAATTAATGTAAGTTATTTATGAATATATTCTGCTATCTGCTTTCACTGCTATTAATCTTTAATTTCTCTCAAATACGACGAGTCTACACTACCATCTCCCAACATATCTATAGGTTTCTAGAATCAGCTTGTAGTTTTTATCATTTTTTGCTTAGCAACAAGGTAAAGTTTTAAAACTCAATGGGAAATAAACGTCCTTGAAAACTTACACTCGACGGTTTAATTATTCAATAGAATAATTATGTAACTCCAAATAGTGAGTGAGCCGAACCTATTACAGTTTCGTGTTATGCTTAACTTGATCACGCAAACCTTTAGTTCAAAGGTACGATTACATAATTTTTGACCGCAAAACTCTATATAAAGACACGGTTTATTTCTATAATGAATATGAATTTCAATATTGAAGAGATTAATTTAAAAAATAGAAGTTATCCAAACTAATATCACAACCACTTCTCAAAATGTTAACGGTGCTAAATCCTCTTCCTAACTAATATTTTAAATTCGAAATTGAGTTTGCTTATTTGTTAGTTATCTCTTCACGCTTTATTTGCTGAACCAATCTTTCTGAAATTTCGCATACACATAGTAAGAAGTACTGAGAAGAACATAGGGTTCCTAACATCCCGGGAAAAGCACTGTCTCCGTGGGAAATTCTCGCGGGCGAAGCTGCAGGCAAAAGCTAGTATCTTATATGTACCGTAGGAAAAGTCGGCGATGGGTCGGGTGGCGCGACCGACGAGCGGGGCGTAGCCCCTCCCAGCCCTGCGTCCTGTTGCGGCGACGTGCGAGGGGGCTCTGGAACAGAACAGTAATATTAGCACAGATTCATTACTCCTCCTGTTTTAAGATTTTTTCAAGATTATGAGGAGAATAATAATCGTCATCCACGAGAAGTTCATTGCTAGTGAATAATAGGTGAATTTTTTTTTCATTTGCAATTCGCCCTGGTGATCCAGGGGGTCATAATACTGATATCGTGATTATTTCAATTTTGGATTTAAAAAACTTGCTTATTAAAAGTTAAAAGAATACAATCACCCAGATTGAAATTGAATAAAATCTAAAAATTGAATAAATTGAATTGAGATTGAATAAAATCATTCGCCTAGAACGGATGTTCTAGGCGAATGATTTTATTAATATAGAAAAAAAAGTAGACAACAAAGAGAATACAGATTAAGACAAAACAGCCGGTATCATTTCTGAGAATAAGTAACAAAGGTAAGTGCTCCACGAAACTCAATATTGCTTATTTTTGTTTGCAGAGAATTCTTCCAGCGTCTTTGTATATCATATTACATACACAGATAACTTTGACCTTTAAGCACTGGAGTGATGATTTTCTCATGATAACGACAAAAAATAATACAAGTACAATCGGAAGGTGCTAACTTATACTTGCCAGATGAATAGGTAAGTCTTCTCAAGGACTCTTTCCATGGGTCATTGTTGGTAATACGAAATACCACATAGACTGTATACCTAGACTCTGCTACTGAATATAAATAAAAATAATTAAAATTCATTTATTTCAGGCAGAAGAACCCATTTAAAAAGAAATTTCAAAAGAATATTTATAAAATAGAATAATTGATTAAGTACCTAGTTAAATAAACTAAGTATCTATTAAATGCCAATGTAGGCAAACGAACAAGCGGGTTGCCTTATAGTAAGCAATCACTGCAGTTCATAGACACCAACGACCCTAAAAAGGTCACTGATGCGTTGCCAATGTGGTCACTTTTTGAGAAAGCGATAGCTCTTTTTTAGTTGCGTTAGTTCTAAGGTATACGATGTCGAAGTATGCGAGTACAATGTACAGTCAGGCGCATATAAACCTGTACCTCCTGAGATAGGATTCAGTGAGGGGGGAGGTTAAGTACAAGGTGTTTGGGTAAACACCTGCATCCTCTCTAGGGGTGAAAGTACTCATGAATATGAACAACTTTTTGTATGGGACCGACTCTGAAATCTCAAACAAAAATCAGCTGTTCCATACATTTTGGGCGAGTAGGTATTGTTAAATACCCTGTATATCTACCCCGACAGTACGTTAGTTCCAAAGTATTCTAATACTATGTACGTATTCTAGTGCTAAAGTTTACGAGTATTCCGACTCCGCTAGATACATACAGGATGTCTATCGAACTCCGCTACTGAATGAGGGATTTTCCGTGACACAAATTAAAAAAAGAAATAGTTCCAAATGACTTCATAGATGGCGCTTAGTAAAAGCCGAGAGAAAAAATTCCATACAAAAAGCAAAAAATTCACGGAAATGCACAGAAATATATTTTTTTTTTTAATATAAGCAGAAGAAACACAAATTTCACACACACTCTGATGATATTTGACAATATTTGCATCCTGTTCATGATAAGGACTGTCACATAACTCTGTCCCTTTCCTTCCTTAGCATTGCAATGTATTGCAACACGAACCACTACACTGAAAGATTTATCATCCAAGCCGGATTTTTCATGCGAAATAATCCTTAACTGTCATATTTGTTGTGTTGTTACAGTTGTCATAAATATTTAAAATTAATTTTTACTGTTTTGTGCTTTTAAACTCAATAGAAATGATAAAATGCAACGTGTACAATATGTGGAAGTGTTTCATAAAAAAATATTCGTAGTTCCTTCGGTAAGCAATACATGTTTTTTTGGGGATCCTTTCAATTCTCATAAGATTAATAATCATAATATGGTTTGTCATAAAGCCTTTCTCATAATTTTTTTATCATAATATTTTATTCAAATAATATTTATTGTAATAATATTTGTTTAGTCATAATCATAGATTGTCATACAGATTTTTTATAAAATGGTTTATCATAATGGATTTGTCATAACTGTAATGGTCATAAACATAGTTTATTTTTTATTTTGTTCATCTTTTATTTTGTTGATGACATTTGAAGACTATGTAAAATTTGATATTTGATTATACTTCAAACACTAGTATAGGTTAGGGTGCGGCGGGGGTGGCCCTTGGGCCACCCCTAAGCCGCAAACATAAACAACAAAAAAACAAAAGCTTAACAAATCTCACCTTTTCTCTGAGTGCAACCGTACATTATGAGTTCTCTTTTCTCTGTACATTATGAGTATTACTATTATGATTAAATTATATTATGATTATTTATGTTTATGACAATTTGTATTTATTACAAAACAATTATGTTAAAAAAATTATTAAAAAAAAATTATTTTAATTTTAATTTATATTAATTATGATTATGTGAAAAAACATTATTTCGAACTATATTATTACAAATATTTTTATGAGAATCATTAGAGACCCGTTTTTTTGACGTGCCCAATGATAATATACAATTTTGTGGTTTTTTTTTAAACAATAACCATTATTAGACTTTTGAATGCTATTTATCAGCAATATCATTATTTATTTTATAAAGTAGTGTATTAATTATAACCATTTCATAAGAAATACTACAAGTAATTTAATAATTTCGTAAATAGCATAGATCATTTGACAGATCCAGTTTTGTTTACTATAGCTGGGCAGAATCAAGGCAAATATACAAATTTAGTACATATTTTATAAAAATCTCAGGAATTCTTTCTTGAAGATTAAAATGCACATTTTATAAAAATACTGACAGTGAATTTTATTTCAGGACAAGGAAAATATGCCAGAAAATAATACCTCAAGAAAGATAACTGTTATGGGGACTATTTCTCTTACGTACTACGAGTCACCAGGACAGTGAATGGACGCCAGCAACCATCAACATCATTGCAATGTTTCATTGCACGTGATTTTTAATAATATAAAATAAATGTGATTGATTTAATGACTAGTATTTTTTCCCAAAAGGAATAGAATTTCCCATCGTAAAAAGCTGATGCAGATCCGTCCGCATACCGCGCACGGCTTAAGATTCGGCGTCTCAAAACTTTTGGTTTTGCTACACTGTACTGAATATAATTAATTATCTTAGATCCGACCCTGTATTCTGTCGTTGTGTGAATAATAATTTTAGTGTGTGTTTTTGCCATGCAATTTCAAATGACATGTTCAGTCTGCTTACTATTATTATATGTCTGTGCGGAAATGGCATTTTAAAAAATAAAACTTAGTAAAAAAAACAACTAAAAAGTATCAATATTGTGATTTGTGCAACTGTCAAACTGTTATGTGATTTTTTTCTGCCTCTGGTTGACAAGAAAAAGCGCACCATATAGGTTCAGCCATTATTACGACTCGGCTTTCAATAAAACGCCATCTGTTGAGACTTTTTTATACCGATTTTTTTTCTTAATTTAACTGTCAGAAAAATCGCTCATTAGTATGAAATGCCGATGTACGTCCAATATGTCATGCTCGGTGTGTTACTATTTCTGTGGTTGCCAAACGACCCATACCATTGCAAGAAGACAGTAAATGTCGAGTACAATTTTAGAAGTCGGTCAAAGACCTCGAATACACTCGACGCGAGTAGGTATTTGAGTAGCGATTCAAACATGATAGGTTGCAATTTACGAGTAAGTATATATGAAATAAATTATTTGATGGGTCAAAAGAACTTTTGCTCTCTGCTTTGCCTGCGTGAATTCCCATTTTCCCAGGTAGGTATATCACGATGTGTCACGTAAAAAACAATCCGTGATCTGCCTGAGTGGTTACACATCCAACAAATGTATCAGAAATACTGAACAAAGTGCCTTAATAAGGAATAAAAACTACGTTTTTTGAACATGCCAGTTGGCTTGGCAGTACTGACATAAATAAACAGAGTATTTTGACATTGACACTGACAAGTCTTTTAAAGCAAAAGAAATGACATTGAAGTACGCGCCATTCCGATGGGTGGTTTGTTTACTAAATGTGCTTGTATCGTCATGAGTTTTGTATTATTACTAATATGTACATATTCCATTTAATAAGAATATTAATCAGACTGTACACGTACAGTATATTAAGCATACAACAATATTACCCATCAACTAAAGCGAACAGCAGTTTAAAGCAATTAAAACTAATCTGCGTCATATTTGCAACAAAACTGCAAATTTATACTGCACTTTACATAGAATATAGTCCATTAGCTTACACTGAGGTTTATTTGTTAACAATGCCCACCTAACAGACTGTAGTAAACTCAAAGATAAATAAATATACTCGTCTTAAACGACTCGTAAAATCAGAATAATAACGCCAACATTTTAGAACAAAATAAGGAGGATACAGACCACAGAGTACATATGAAGATACAGACTAAACAAATCAGTGAATATACGGTCAAGCAAGCATGTAACCTACAATCTAGGTATATATTAAAATACTTTCGCCAATGAATTCTACTTAAGTCATTTAAAAGACAAAAGGAGGTTAAAGGAGGTTATATGAGGTGTGCGGAACAGCAACAACAGCATCCTAAGGATGATATCCTCACGTCCCGACTGCCCTACACTGAGGAACTGCATGTTGATGGCCATAGGGGGTCGCATTTAATTTCTTCAGTGATTTAATTATAATCTAATATTAATAATTGATATAAATGTAATTGTATTTAATTTTCTATGGAATTATTTCTGAAATAAAGATATTATTATTATTATTATTATACCCAGCAGAGTGGGTCATGGAAGGTTCACGATGATGATGAAGTCGTCTGCATTTATCTAATTCTATATACAGTATTCGTACACGTCATTTTTCTGCTTTAAAAAAAAAGCCTTATGTACAGGGTGAATTCAAAAATATTGGCAAAATTTCTACTGGTGAATGTACTCATGGATATGAGCAACCATCGAGATGTAATGTACTACGCACTTTTTATATTTGATTTTGGATGAGTAGGTATTGTAAAATAGCATGGAACAGCAAGATTGTGATGGGACCTGAAACAGCTACTGAGGTTGAACATGTTGTTCACGCCGTAACTAAGGCGAGATGTTGCAGTCAAGCCAAAACAAAATGGGGAATTTTCGTCCTGGTTATATGGCCACAACTTTTTTTTTTCATGTATCTATGGAATATTGGTACCTATAAACTAAGAGTTATTCTTTTGCACCATCGCTATTCTACGATTTTAGAACGTTACCGAGGGATATCAAATGCAAGCAAATGAACTCACTGGCTTCAAGCCAGAGGCGTAGTGTTTCCTGTGAAGTTTGATCCAGAACAGCTAATTGATAGGGGTATTCCTGTACTGTGGTAAATGGTAGGAAATAAACCTCTGTATTTAATTTATTTGTGTATTTGGTATAAAATATAGAAGTATTTATAAAACCAAATGTATTTTACAATAACTACAAGCCCAAAATGTATGGAACAGCTGATTTTTTTGGACGAATTGAATCGGCCCCATACAAAAAGCTGCTCATAATCATAAGTATTTTCACTAGTAGAAAGGATTAAAATGTTTTAAATTCATCCTATATTGACATTTTCGTAGTCAGTTTTAGATTTATGTCAGTTTTAAATATTTTTTTGTACAGATTTCGTATTTTATTCCAATACTTTTAGTGTAAGTACCTAGAGTGAAAGCATACAGGTGACTCCTACCGAAAGATCAAATGTAAGGAAATGAATTTATTGGATCGCTGCCAATTTCACAACAGAAAGGTCTGTTTACGAGTTTAATGAGATCAACTCTCTTCAGACTGCATTAGGGGATAAAATGTGGAACAAGCTATTTTTACAGCAATTTTACTTTTTCTTTTGATAAATCCATTTTATTGATTAAAACTAAGCATGATATTGTAGAACTTAAATTGAATGAATGCTTCGTTACTAACGTATTAATCAAATAATTATAACTTGCTTAATTAAAATTTTATTAAAATTAAAACAAAAAAGTGATAAAATGAAACTAAGTATTTTTTACCCACTGATCAAATAAATGTTTGGCACAAAGGAAAAAATATAAATGCAAATTCAGATTGGTATATAGTATATAAAATTAAATTAATTCATTCTGGATATTTGCTTATTTTTTCCAACCTTCAATTAAAGGAGGTTTTGACTATTTGAACTTTCTATTTTTCTTTAATTAAAACGAACTATTATTCCGTTTTAATTAACTTCACAAATCTCGGGTCCATTTAAATTGCTTTGAGGTTTTGTTGCTTGCAAAGTACGCTAAGAATAACACTGTTAGATTCGTATCATCAAAATGGTCTTTCAATTTAAGTGAGGATTGTTTGCTATAACCTCGTAAAGGTAAATTTATTCGCATTTTAACAAGTTCCTCAATTTGATGGTACTTCAGATACTTTTATCGTAGGTTTGTAAACAGAAATAGGAATAAATTTATATAATACGCATCTTATAGGAAGAAAAAAGTTGCGGATGCCTAATTTGAAGGCTTTTTTCAATCTGTCGCGCTTCAAACCATAATTATTGTTTCTGTGCTCAGCTTAAATGAGGTTTGTCCATTACTTTTAAGTCATGCTCCAATCACCACGCTATTCAACGAAGCCAAAATTAACCGAGTAAGCCCACTGGCACAGAATACATAATAGTACAAGTACCACTGGGTTATTATTCTTCTTTTCGAATAACTTTTATTGATTCTGGCGTTACTTTTTCAATGGCATCTAAATGGATTATCACTTAGTTAATAAGTATACTTTTGTAGAATAAGCGGTAACTCTGTATGGATCACGTCCAACCGCGGGAAAAGACTAGTTAAAGATCTTAATCCTCGCAAGACTGAGCTTACTATGAAGCATCAACTTGTAATATTCAGTGGGTTTGCACCAGGGCATTGAATAATCAAATATTGATTGATTTATACCCTTCGGCCACTTTCGAAACCAGAGTTTCGAAACTAGTTTCAAATAAAGAATAATATTCCTTTACCCGAAACTAGTTTCCAAATAATAATAAAAAATCTGTTTTCGAAACTCGTTACCAATTAAGAAAAAACATTCTGTTTCCGAAACCGGGTATTTTTGTGTTTCGAAACCAGTTTCCAATTCAGAAAAATTAATATGTTTCCGAAACCGAGATTTTTCTATTTCCAAAAAAAGTTTGATACCCAACTACGCAAAATCTACTGAACAGATTTTGATGAAATTTGATACACTGCTAGAAAAATACCAGATGGAGCACATAGGGTACTTTGATCTCGAAATTTCTAAGGAAGTGGGGCCCCGGAGCGCAGCTGATATACCATTTTTTATAGGTATGGAAAACTTACTACTGGGAATTTCAGGATAAAAATTACCTTAGGTGATTTTTCAAAACTTATTTTATAATTATATACCAAATTTCATTGAGATCCTTCCAGTAGACTTTGTGCAATTGAGTCACAAAAAATGCAAGTTTGTATGGAAACTTTATCATTATCTAATGATTTTTAAAAATAAGTTTCGAAAAATTACCTAAGGTAATTTTTATCCTGAAATTCCCAAGGGAGCGGAGTACGGAGCGGTTTTTTCGATTTTCATAAACTTGGATTCACTCAACATCATAACCAACATCATAAACAAGCCTGCAAAAAACAGAACTACCAAATTTGACGCATACTGTGATATATAGTTACTGGACTATATTTTACGATATCAAATATTTCTGTATGAGATTCGTAAAAGTATCACGACCTGGAAGGGACTTAGGTTTTGGTGATTACAACGGGCCGCTCATCACCGGGAGAGATACCGCATGCTGGCCTTCAAACTTCATATTGAAGATGGCACCCTGATGATGAAAAATATTTGTACCGTATTCTTATTTCGGAATACATTTCTGTACCGCTATTTTTCCGGTACAGAAATAGTTCTACAGTTCTATAGTAAGTGACGGCTAGACAGTAAAATCGATTCGAAATCCTTGACAGAAAATAGCATGACCGTCGTGCCAGGATACTCAGATCCCGTGAAAGCCAATTTTTCGGGATGAGGATTACTACTTCAAAATAATATTGAACATGGCGGACCATTTTGTTTCAATTTTGCAATATGGGTTTTTTTGTAATACGGGCAAGTAGGTAGTCACTTTCATTGACCGGCAAGACAAATAAATTGAGCAAAGGATCGAAAATGCTTGGAAAAGCTTCTGGTCAATGAGAGAGCTTCTGAATGGCAACTTACCAACATGCCTCAAAAAGAAGCTTCTCGACGTATGCATCTTGCCCATCCTAACTTACGGTGCCCAAACTTGGTCGTTAACGAAAGAGCAATGGTCCAAATTGAAGGTTTGCCAAAGAGCTATGGAGCGCAGTATTACAGTACAGGTACCTATCAAACTCGTCGACCGAGTTAGGAACACAATGCTGCGCTCCATAACAAAAGTCGTTTATGTTGGCAAGAAAGCATCCAAGTTAAAGTGGGATTGGACGGGCCACGTCTGCCGTATGCACACAGAAAGATGGACCCAAAAGCTCACTTACTGGATTCCACCCGACGGTTATAGGAAGAAAGAGAGACCAAGACATGATGGTCCGATGATTTGAAGGGATTCGATAAGAATTGGAAGGAAAAGACGAAGGACAGAGATGAGTGGAGGGGATTAGGGAGGCTTTTGTCCAGCAGTGGGACATAGAAGGCTAGCGATAAAAAAATTGGTATCTTTTCCAAACTGGACTCCTGGCAAGCCATGGCAAAAGATCGCCTCTACCGATCCATTTGTGTACAAAATAAGTAGTTCTCATCCAGCTAATCTCGAACGCATCTCATGTAGTACGCATACGCAGGACCAGGACAAATATTTTACCTGATTATTATACCTTTTTGTGAAGCTAATGAAACAAGGATGTTTTCTGTAATATCTGCACAAATAGTTTATAGTCGTTTTTTTTTAGTATAATGTGTCTAAAGTTGAAAGTCATAGAAAAAATTATTAACAAAGTACGGGTTATGAGGCCAAATTATCCATTACCTTGTTAAATGTATTAGTTGTTTTTACAAAATAGTATAGATAAAATTTTTTTTTAATTTCTAAAAACATTTAAAATGTGCAATATCTCTAAAACGGTTAACTTTTGGATAAGGCAATAAGGGGTAAATATATTTTTTTTTTGTCAAAAACTAACACCTCTCACCGGTTGTAGGTGTAGCCTGTATAAGGTAGGTGTATATTCAAAGCCAAATTCCTAATGTCCGTTCGAAAGGCCTTGTAAGGAAGTTAAACTGTTTTTGAAAAATATAAAAAATCCCGGTTTCGAAAACATACTAATTTTTTCTGAATTGGAAATTAGTTTCGAAAACACAAAAAAACCCGGTTTCGAAAACAGAATTATTTTTCTTAACTGGTAACGAGTTTCGAAAACAGAAAAATTATTATTATTTAGATACTAGTTTCGGTTAAAGAAATATTATTAGTTATTCGAAACTGGTTTCGACATTTTGGTTTCGAAAGCGGCCGAAGGGGATTTATAGGCTTAATTAATAGACTATTCAAACAGGCATATAATAGAGGAGGTCAATTAGTACCTACACATAACTGAAGGTCAAAAATAATAGAAACAACAAATCTTATAATATTACCTAAGTATCGCACTCTATCCATCATCGAGTGTAATAGAAAAAAAATAAATAAAAAGAAATTAAGCTCTAAATATGGCAAACACTTGTAAAACATGTAATTGTTGCAATAAAAATGAATTGAAAAATTTTATAGCACAGGACAATGTCAAACTTTCAATCGATGGGGTCACAGAGGGTATAGACCATCATAAAAGGTCACGCCGTATTATTAATTTGTATTGTGTACTAAGTGCGTAATAGAATAGGGAATAACGACTGAGTACATTTTCCACGCACGCAACAGGTTCGTCTGTTTTAGGTATCTATGTACAATTATAAAGCTAAGGTTATACTTAGAGTTGAGGTCACACTTAGCTCTTAAGCAAAGTGATTGAACAGATGCATCTGAAAGCCGAATGTTCGAATCTCAAGAAGCTAATACAATTTCAACATGTGCCACTGAATCTGTAGATAAATCTGGCATATTTACGGTCATATTTTATCAATCAATATATTTATTTGTGAAACATAGGTATAAGTAGAATACAATTGTTACAAAAAAGTCATGGTATGTTTTGCCATTAAAAACAGCATACAAATGTTTAAAAAATAATAATATTAGGACAACAAGAAATTGGTATCATAAAATCACATCAATTTAGAAAGAAATTAAATTATATGCAAATTTAAGTTAATTAATTAAAATGTCAAAATGTAAAATAAAATAATGTCAATAAATTATAGTTGTTTATTAAAAAAATCTTTTAGAGAGTAATAACATTTTTCGATTAACAATTCCCGTAGTCTTTTTTTTTATATTCAAATTTAAACCTTTTAATTCATTTGGCAATTTGTTATAGTACTCGTAGCCATACCCAAAACATTTTTGCGAACTAAAGTTAAAGCTCTATGCTGGTCTGAGAGCTAAGAAAAACATAGAATTGAGAGAAAGTGTTTGCTTGTCACAGGCAATGGGCTAGCAACCTATCATTAGATCTGAATCTCCATTCCATCAACAACCCACTAACCAGCTAAGCGTGATCTTCGAGTCTCACGACTCTTGGCTCTGTCCGTAAGGGATATAGTCGTGATACTGTATTTTTGTATATTGTATGGAATATGCTTTCTGTGAAAGAAAATATCTCGAAAAATCTGTACTCTAACACTAGCTCAATTTTTTCTAGTGTACGATATGACTCCCGTTGCTAGATGGCGGTCATTAAATCATGTCTGATGCTTTTAGGGGACTTGAAAAAATGTGACACCAGTGTTTTATTCACTCCATCTTGTAGAAATAATAGCTCAGATTTAAAAGGTGCTTCATTTTTATATCTTGCGAGAAATGATAGCTAGTCATAAAATATAATACGGTTTATTTGAGGTTAGAGTCACTTCGACATCTTTTATGGTGAGGTTTTCTCCGAGTTATATTTGAGTAAGTTACAGCCTTTTTAATAAGTTTTATGAGTAATCTAATCACATTATCTTTTCAAGATTTTGGAATTTGGAAAATATAGGATTCCTTATGAATGTATTGCTATCATTCATAGTAAGATTTTTTCAAATCGGACCAGCCGTTCCAACTTTAGCTGAATCATATTAGTATATCGACTTATAATTTAAGCTACAATCTTTAAAACAGTGCAATTAAGGCTTATTTATTGTAAGTGTCAAAGATATTAAGCATGGCTATATTACAAAACGTTTATTAATAACAAATGTATAATAATCAAATGAAAAATGAGAAAGATTACGCTCACAAATCAACTTATTTTGTACGATACGATAAAAACTCAAGACTTCATTTTTCTAGCAATTTATTATTAAAACACAATAGAAGTGCTATTTAACTTAAGTAGCGCAATCCATTTAGCCACTTTGAAAGATTTACGGAGCTTTAGTTTAGTTACTAGCGAGTAATAAAATTGTCTTGACATAAAGAACGAATTTTATATATGTTGACCAAGCGATAAAACTGCCGCTAAAACCCTCAATCTTCTCAGAATATTTAATCTCTATAAACTAGCAGATAAAAATATCAGATTGGTAAATATGTATTTATTGAATGGTAACCCAGTATAGGAGAAAGAAGAGTGACGATGATTATATAACCAAAATCGCAGGTCATACGTGGATAAGAGAAGTGTGGGAAATAGAAGGTTGCCGTTCAAAAAACGAGGCCAATGGGCAGAAAAAGGCTGAGATGATGCTGGTGATGATGGGAAATATGTTAAGTTTCCCGTAATTTGGGTAGTTATTCCTGGCTATTATACCGGTACCTAATTGGTACATACTACCAATATTATTTAGCTAAATATAGTAGTAGCTGGTATTGTTACACTCTCGTTGTCCATATTGGTACATATAAATGGAAAAGTTTTGATGTTTACGAGTTTGTGAGTTTGGATGTTTGTAACGCAATCAAGCAAAATCTACTGGGCGGATTTCGATTAAATTTGGTAAGCGAGTGGAAAAGTTCTGGGAATAGCACAGAAGGTGCTTTTATCCCGAAATTCCCTCTAGAGTGAACCCCCAGGCATTATGTTTGTAATAAAAAAGAAACAAATACATCAACGACTGTCCGACCATGTATCTCACTTCATTACGTACAGTCAACTACATTAAGTAACCCTGCACGCACAATGGATCTTTTTATAGTAGTAATAGCGGTGGTTTTAAATGTATTTGAGTAAGTGCTGTAGAGTGTACAAGCAAAAGAAGACATCCTGTTAATGGAAATGAGTTGGTCGCATGTCCGTCATATTTGCTGTGAGCACGCGAAACGCGATGGAGAGTTCATTCACACGATAAGTACACACTAGGGACAGAAGTACTTGCCATTGTCGGGTTTAAATAGGTAAAGGTAGGTCTGTCTAGTAAGGATATGTATGTATAGTTATGTGAACCTTCAATTAAAAAGGTAAATTATTGTTTAACATTTGAAAATTTAGAAACTTCATTCAACTTTGTTGATATTTAAAAAAAAAAATCACTAAGTCGTCCCTTTTAACAAAGATATTTCATCTTCAAGTATTCAATCTTCTTATTTCTTGAATCTAGGAAATACTTTGATCAAAATTATACTGTAATTATCATTATTTTACATAGAGCAACACGGACTTCCGCCCGCGAAGTCCTTGTTGCTTTAAGTAATTCTAATAGTCTACATCCAATAAAGTATCTATCTAATTAAATGAGTTTTAGTATTTCTAGTTAGAGCACAAACTGCTTACGCGATTTAAAGCTCGTGAATTGAATACTAAAAATATAAAGAGATCAGTACCTTTCTTATTGAATAGTAGTAGTAAAAAAGTAGTAGTAGATATGAAATTCGTTAATTTTTAGCTGTCATATCGCAGGTATATCAGTCATTTACTCTCTCTCTAAGCCAAAAGTCGTCCACTGCTGGACAAAGGCCTCCCCCAAGGATTTCCACAACGACCGGTCCTGAGCTGCCCGCATCCATGCGCAACCCGCGACCTACACCAGGTCAGTCGTTTACTACAAAAAAGGAAATAAAAACAATTGAGGTGACTTACCCAGGGTGCGGAAGACAATAGGTCTGCTCCTGTACTTATGGCCGCCCCATAGAGCGGCTACAGTCACTTGATACTGGGTGTCAGCCTCCAATCCGCTCAAGATTACTGCGTCGGAGTTACCAGCGACCTCCAATACCACTCTGTAACTAACGATCAATCAGTCAATTTCGTGGTAGTCTATTGACAAGGAGGAAGGAAGAAAGAAGAGGAAACGAAACTAGTCTAATAGTTTTGGGAAAAATCTATTTGGGTACAATCAATAAGACGGGTCGGAGAAATAGACGTGTGGAAGTCTACTGGATCAGGGATAGGGGTTGGTCTTGGACCGTCTAGAACACAATTTGACTACATTAGATTTTTGCCTATTGCTTAAAGTGACTACTACATAATGGGTCGGACACTCAAATCTCCTAAAACACAAATTGACAAGTGCGTATTTTTCATACATAGCATACATAGCAAAAATCCAAACTGTCTGGACATTCAGGTATAGATGTAATTTTTTATACAATAAAATGCTAAAGTTGCCATTTCAGTCTACATTTTGAAAAATAAACAAATCCTATTTATAAATGCGAAAGTTTTGTATCAGCGTTTAATGTCAAAGTTTGGAAATATTAAAGTAATGGAATGTAACAATGGGTTAGAAAATGAGTTTGTTAGTTTTAATGTTTCTTCACAATCACGCGAAATTTAATGGACTGATTTGGATGAAATCCAGAACACGGGTAGGAAAATGTCGGAAATAGCACATAGGTTACTTTTAATCCATAATTTCCCCCGGGAGTAAAACCCCCGGGAAAGGCTATCTTTTTAATAAATTCCAAAATTTTCAGGCGCTGCTCGAATTTATCTGAAATAGATTCCAGTACATAATAATAAATCAATTTTATGACTCAATCTATTTATTTTTGATTTTACTATGAGTATAAAAACATCGTTTTGCTTTCTTTACAATGTACCTCGAATAACATGTAATATTTCAAATAGCCAGTAATTTATGATAAAAGAATAAATAAGTCTTTTTTTACAGCTTTAACTGAAGAATATTTCATAAATGCCATAAGTATGATTATCTATCTATACATATAATAAAACAGTAAAAATATTTTGTCTGTACATTTAGTATTTTTGACTAAAATGGATAGAGGGACACTTAAAAAGAACAATAGAAAGCAAAAAAATTTTTTTGGAATTTCTTGTCTGTCTGTCTGTATGTATGTACGCGTTTCACGCAAAAACTACTGGACGGATTTGAATGAAACTTTTTTTCTTGTATAGCTATTAAGCCTGGGCAACTGAACACCTGATGAAGAACCATAACAGAACAGCTAAACCATAAAAAATATGGAAATGGTGTCTTAACAAAAGTCGTTCAACCTGATGAGCATTTTCTGCTGACGTATAAAAAGTGAAGATCTGGAACATCTGATGAAGAACTGCAAAAGACCAGCTACACTATAACATATATGGAAATGGCGCCTTAGCAAAAATCGTTTAACCTGATGAGCATTTTCTGCTGACGTATAAAAATTGAAGATCTGGAACATCTGATGAATAGGAAGGACTGGAAGTCTACTAGCGACGCCGTCCAGGACCTGGTTCACTCTATCATCACCTCTCTGGATGACAAAAAGAAGTGCGTCACCCTCTTTCTTGATTTCACAAAGGCCTTCGACACAGTGTCCATTCCCCACCTTCTGGCTAAACTAGAATGCATAGGAGTCCGAGGCATTCCCCTCAAACTTTTTACAGACTTCCTAACGGATAGAACACAATGTACCAGAATAGGGCAATGGACGAGCGACGAATCCCCCTTACCTTTGGTGTACCGCAAGGCAGCATAGTCTCTCCCACCCTCTTTCTCATCTACATCGACAGCCTTTGTCGGCTTGAACTACAGGATGGAAAAATCTTCACCTTCGCCGACGACACTGCTCTATTCTTTGCGGGTGACACCTGGGAGGACACTTTCCTCAAAGCTCAAGAAGGATTTAACAAGGTGAAAAGATGGCTAACGGACAACCTTCTTACCCTAAATGTCAACAAAACCAAATATATTCCCTTTGCCCTAAAATCTAATTTATTACCACCTGTCAATCTAAACATATTTGCCCACTCATGTTCCCAAAGCCACTCAAATTGCTCCTGCCCTCCTCTCCAAAGAACTAAGAGCCTCAAATACCTAGGCGTGATAATAGACCACACATTAACCTTTGCCCTCCACGCAGAATCACTAGCATCAAGGCTGAGAAAGCTTATATACATATTTAAAACCCTAAGGTATGCCGCTGGACGACAAGTAATCAAGATGGTATATAATGCTTTATGCCAGTCGCTCGTAATATATTGCATCACATCGTGGGGAGGCACTGCTAAAACCAACCTCATTGAGGTGGAAAGAGCTCAACGAGCAATACTAAAAGTTGCCGCGGGCTTACCGTTTGACCATCCAACGACCGAACTTTACAAGCTCTGGGACGTACTTACTGTTAGGCAATCTTTCGTGCTTTACACTATCCTAAAGCAACACTCCCAGCTACAATTTGATCCAAAGCTTGTAACGAACGCTCGTAGAAGAAAAGCTGTCTGCCCCTCTCGCGTGATGAGAACAGCAACCACCCACCACTTTTACTGTTACCTCGGACCGTACCTCTACAACAAATTACACAAAAAACTTAATATCTACCCCCTCCACAAACATTCATGCAAAACCACAGTCGTCGAATATCTCAAAACCCTGGACTACACTAATACAGAAGACCTACTTAGTCCTGACATATAAAATAATGACACACACACACCCCCATGGAATTTCCTTCTACTACTCGTCACCGAATGTCACCCCTGAGCCGCCTCTATCCCCTGACAAAGCCTAACTCCCCTACCCGTCTTCCATACACACACATACACACTTCACTACACATAACCCTCCACACACACACTCCTCCTACTCTCCTGCCACGCGCACTCATTGTCATTAAAACTCACCAACATCATATATGCTTTCCCACTCGTGCTTCCCATACTTAGAATAACAATTATTATTATCTTTATTTTTAGTACTTCTTTTCTATTTTCACTAGTATCTCTTACAGGATTTTACCAACTTTTGTGTCCACCAAATGGCAACAAAACACCAAATGTAAACCGAGGGCGGGGCCTAGCTACCTGTAGCACAGGTTCCCTTAGGAACCTATTTCAGGAGCTAGTCTCTAACCAAGGGTGAACAAGTCTGTATATAAATGAATGTACACCCTTGTAAGAGGAAAATAAACGATATTTTATTATTATTATTATAATAACTCAAAGAGACCAGCTACACTATAACATATATGAAAATGGAGCCTTAGCAAATCTTGAATAATCTGATGAGCATTTTCTATAGACGTATAAAAATCGAAGATCCGAAACATCTGAAACTGTTTGGAACACAAAAAGACTTTTCATCTAAGCAAAACTCATGCGGGCGAAGCCGCGGGCGACAGCTAGTTTCTTATAAAGTCGTCTTAAAAAGAAAATAAAGGTAGGTACCTATTACAACTTACACAATGCTTATAAGTACAACAATACAACTACAAAGAGTCAGAACAAAACATTTTCCTCAGGAAATTTATCGGTAATACATCTTCCGGCGGTCACCCCGCCCGTTCCGACCACAATTTGTGCTTTGATACTTTGCTTTTAGGGTTCCTTCCATAGTGCTACGACAATAAATTACCTACTTATCAATATACCTATATCAAGTAAATACATCTAGATGGAAATAATGTTATGAAGACTCTCTTCCTCTACAGTCTACACCCATCACTCTTCATTCACAATGTGATGAGTGTAGAGGAAGCAAGAGAGATCTGTAAGGATCATGCCAAGTGGAAATCACTAGTTCACGGCTTTTTCCCACGGGAAAGGGGTTTGTTATGACCACTAACACCTCTCACCGGATGTGGGTCGACGTAACCCAGTATAGAGAAGAATAGTCACTGTTTATCATTATCGGTTTCCTTTATCTGCGATATGTAATAAGGTCCGGATTTCAATGTTTATCGTCCTACCTGCACATTGATTTCCTAAGAAATTATCAATGACATTCCGATACTCGCTCGTAAAAATAAAATATTTATTTTGTATAAAAATTTTGTTGTATTTCTCATTATAAGTTAATTGTATTATTTTATGGGAATAAACATCTTAAACCGTAAACCGAAAAAGGCGTGATGATTATGTATGTTTGTAAGTATATCTAGTGTACGTAGTTCATTAGGGATAATAGAGTTGATCGAACCACACCGAACTTTAGAGTTCGATTAGCGTCAATCGGACACCGAGGATTCTTGATTCTTGATAGTTCGATAGGGTTAAATATAGTGACTTTAACTGTTATTAATTCAACTACTTAGGTATGTTTAAAAGATTCTCAAATAATTATGGTATGGTTATATAATATGGTCGCGAAAATTTACTAAAAAAAATTGAAACCATTTTCATTTATAAATAGACAGAAGGATTCACGAGAAAAGTTGTGGATCAAACCCACCAATAAAATCTAGCATTAAAATAATCAATATAAATGAAACTATACGGTCCCTTCAAATTAAATTGTATTCACCCTTTTCCATTTCTTCGTCAGTTACTTACAACTTATACAAAGTTTTGTTTGCGTGTAGTGTTGCGAATCGAACAAAGCTTTTGTTAAGGATGGAGTGAAAAAGGTGTGTTTTATAAACAGGATATTATGCATGACTGGATGTAGGTTTCTGATTTTTTTAAAAAGAATAACAGACATGAGATCGGAATTTCTATTTAACTAAAAACAACATATTTTGTGATCTCTTAAATCATACTGATAACTTTCAAGTATGAATTTATAGATAGAATAAAACTGTAACTGGTCTATGTCTCTACAAACGAGACTTAAACTTAAACTTAAAAAAAAAATACAAGAGGTCTATAAAGGGGCCAATAAAAGCCAATATTATCTTTTCAATTTTTTTTGTTTATCATTCTGTCTGTATGTTTTAAGCGCATCCTGCAAAATCTACTGAAAGAAATATGAATTCTGCGTAGACGAAGTCACGGGCAAAGGCTAGCTGATCATATAAACAGCATATCAAATGTCACGTTAAACGTCAACTTCAGACACAAGCGCTCAGGATTCTAATTCCCTCTATCAGTGCGATCTCCGGGTGTGATGGATAGCATATTTGACAGCGAGCTCGGCTGGGGTCAGATTAACCGCCAATCCATCAGTAAGCACTCACCCTGTATAGTCTATGATAACGTTGACACTGTTGACATTATTAAGATTTTAAATATTTTTAAAATGCTTTGAGAAAAGGTAAAGTGTTATTAATTGTCGCTAGTAATTAAAATGATAGCTGATTCAATTTAATTGAAAGCAAGTACTTGTAACTCTCATCAAAAGGGTGATTTATCTTCATTGGGTTGGGGTATTAATCTGTGTGATTTTTCATAATATTTATTTATCTAAGTCAACAGACCCAAAAATCAATATAGATAAGATCCTGACAACGTAACTTTCTGCAATAAACCCAGTAAATTTCATTTATTTTCTGGAAAGCTAGTTGTATGAACAATAATAAGATTATGAGAAATAAGATATTAAAATTGCTTGTTAAAAGTTCTAAGAAGAATTTAAACAGTTGAATGAAACTTAAATGTTAGAAAATATTGAGAGAAAAATTGCTACAAAGAAGAACACTCTAATCTTATTTACTTTGAAGGTGACGTCTAACAAGAAACAGGTACAGGGATGATATTATACTTGAAGAATTGTTTCAAGGAAAAAGTTTTAAGAACATAATAATATCTTAAATCTAGAGAATTTCAAGACATTTATAAAAAGTTAAAAATAATAAATCAATCTTTAAAACTAGTAGTTTTAATTAATATCCGAGGTTTCCATGCTGGTCTGTATGCACAGATTGTAGAAGTTAATCAAGGGAAAGCACTTTAAACTCTGGATTCTCCTCATAGGCGTTGGGCTAGCACCTGTTACTATATCTGAATCTCTATTCCATCAATAAGGTCACTATACAACTAAACGTGACCTTTCAATAATTTAAATAAATACATAGTTATACTCAGTAGAAATTTTGATGTGTAATGGTTAATTATATTAGTTTGTAAATATTGATTTAAATTATGTGTTAGTGTGTAGGATACTACACAATGTATGTTGTAATGAAATAAAGAAATTGAATTGAATAGAAGCAATATTTATCAGAAGAAGTGGTAATAAAGGCAAACTAAAATAGCATCTGAAACTTTCGCTGTTTTACCAATTTGTATCACCTTCAGTCCTGTACAAAGTCTATAGTGAATTTTAAAGTGAAACGGTAATTCTAAGTTGATAAAATGTCAAGAGACAATTAAAGTCACCGCCAAACGAAGAATTTCCATAAATTTGCGTAATATATTGTCGTTTTTGCAAAGTTTCCCACTATCGGTTTGCAGAGGTATTGAATATTTATCAGTTTGCGGTATTGGCTTGCGGATTTTAATATATTAATATATAAACTGTCTGAAACGCACTTTAGAATAATGAAATAAAATGTAAAGCTTTGCATTTTGATGATAAACAAAAACGAGGTATTTGGCGACCTACGTGACGTAGGTGGAATATATAGGTAATCCTATAATACAAGTCCCGAACTTACTTTGGGGCTAACTCAATCTAACCTAACAATCCCTATATATTTTATTTATTTATACTTACATGAAAGAGGATATTTCCTATCACTATACGCACAGTACTAAAAATGCTCAACATAGAAATTTGAAGTTCTGCAGACATATTCTTTACAAATTCCACCCCTAAGGGGATGAAAGGAAAACACGACATTCACACGGACGAAGCTGCTGACAAAAACTAGTATCTTGTAGAAATTTTAGTGCTATATGTTGTTCGTCGTAATATCATCACGCCATCTAACCCCATGGGTGTCATCCAAGGCGACTATACTTATGACCACTGGAAGCACTATTGCGGTCACAATCCTACCCGTTCAGTGAGATGATTATGATATAATACTCCCACTATAAGGAGAGGATTTTTTTCCAACAGTTTTTTTGTAATTTTTGTAGGAACAAAAAATACCCTTTTTATAAAAAAAAAAAATTGTCGACATATGCTTCTCAGATTCAAAATCTCATAGGGTACTTTATATGCCAAAATTTCCATGGAAGAGGAGCCTAGTAAAGACAAATTTTATCCAAAAACTTTATGTAAATTCGTCCCTCGTTGAATGGCAAAACTATAACAATATTTGACAGTCTATCAGTAGGTACTGACAATAAATATTACGGGCGCGGGTGAAATTCCAAGTAAATTATTATGAATTCTGATGGATGAGCAGTTAACATAAATAAAGAAAATCTTCATGTAAACTTTGCGATCTGATGACTAAAGTTTGAATGTCCTACGGGATTCAGGGTTGGCTAGAACATATTGTTGTTTGTCAACTATAATATACACAAGGACGGGTCTGGGGACTCGGATTATCTTACATCACAGGATTATGTTGGAATAAGGATGCTATGACCTGAATATTGTATAAAAATGAAATGGAAATATCATTAACGTTGTGTAAATAAATTAATTCTCATATAATATACAGCTACTAACGACACCGGGTTTTAAGCTCTCGTAATGAAATTCGCTCATTTATAGGCCCACTTGTTGAGAGACTCTACAGAGGCCATCGAGCATTGTGCCTAGGTCTTCCAAGGTCTCAGCCATGACTACGATATCGTCAGCGAAATCGAAGGTGAGTGATGTACTCGCCGTTGATATTAATACCGAGTCCGCTCCAGTCCAGAAGCTTGAAAACATCTTCCAGGGCGGCGGTGAACAGTTTCGGAGATATAACATCTCCCTGTCTCAACCTTCGCTGCAACTGAATAGGTTTCGAGCCTTGATCCTGAAGACGGACCGACATGGTGGCGCTTTCGTACAAACACTTCAGCGCTTCGATATATCGATAGTCAATTTGGTACCGTTGGAGAGACTGTAGCACAGCCCAGGTCTCGATCGAATCGAAGGCTTTCTCGTAGTCCACAAACGCCAAGCATATATTATACTCCTTGTTCTTCTGTATAATCTGCCGCAGCGTATGTAAGTGGTCTACGGTACTAAAGCCTTTTCGGAAACCGGCTTGTTCGGGAGGCTGGAAGTCGTCAAACCTGCCAGCGAGACGATTCGTAATGACTCTCGAAAACAGTTTGTAGACATGGCTCAGAAGTGAGATAGGCCTACAATTCTTCAATAAGGTTTTGTCACCTTTTTTGAAGAAAAATACCACCACACTTCTGTGCCATGCCGTAGGCGTTTGTCCCTCGAGTATGACGGAATCAAATAGCTTCTGAAGAGCTTTTAATACCGGCGTTCCACCTGCTTTCAGAAGCTCAGCCGTGATTCCATCATCACCCGGTGCCTTATTGTTTTTTAACTGTTTGAGAGCCATTCTAATCTCATATAGGCTGACGTCCGGGATATCTTCGGTGTAGTGTCGGGTCAATCTGGCTCTTGGATCTTTGGCCAGATTACTGACAGGTGCGCGTACGCTGGTGTATAATTGTCCGTAGAACTTCTCAACCTCTTCCAACAGCTCCGGCTTCGACGAAATGATTCTGCCATCCTTAGTTTTCAGCTTGAGAAGTTGGCTTTGGCCAATAGACAGATCCCTTGCAAAACTTTTGAGCCTTTATTACGCTTGATTACCTCTTCAATACGGTCAGTATTGAATTGGCGCAAATCGCTAGTTAGGGACTTGGAGATCTGTCTGTTTAGACGTCGATACTGAGCAACATCGTCAGAGGACTGCAGAACCAAGTTTCGTCTTTCTTCCATGAGTTTGTTGGTGAGGTCCGAGATCTTTTTGGTTTCTTTTGAACGGCGGGTTTTGAAGGCCTGAGACCCAGCTGTTTGGACAATTTGCACGAACCTGTCATTATAACCGTCCAGATTTTCGCAGTCTCCAGTCGCAGGCATTCGAAGCGATTCTGCAACTCGAGCTGAAAGCTCTCGGGGTTTTGGAGCTGTATAGGCGCTGGTCGGAGCGTAGACTTCATCAGTCGACACCTTTCGAGTTTCGTTCTAAGATTCAATGTACCTCTTACCATTCGGTGATCGCTTCCTATTTTTACGGCATTGATCGCAGAGACATCATTGAATATTTGCCTCTTTGTCGACAAGATGAAGTCAATCTCATTTTTTGTAACGCCATTAGGATGCAACCATGTCCACTTTCGCTGTTTTGGCTTTTTGAAGAAGGAGTTCATCATAAAGAGCCCTCCTTCTCCGTATAAATCCTCATAAAGCCGGCCAGCAGATGACATCGTGCATTCCTCCTTCCAAATCCAAAATTCCCCACTCTCAGCTCATCATCGCTTCGTTTGCCCAGTTTCGCGTTAAAATCCCACATCACAACGGTATAGTGGGCCTGGGAGCTATGTATGGCTCTAGAAATATCCTCATACATAGTCACTACCTCGTCGTCGGAGTCGGATTCAAAGATCATAGAGAATATTTTTATGTCCTTCACGAATATTGAAATTGGAATAAGTTCTAAACAAAAAAATTCTACGTTATAATAACGTGCAGTGCAAGTCAAAAACATTTTTTCTTTCAGCGCGCGAGAATATAACAACAACTTCTTTCATGTACGTACATCTAACGTGAAAAGTGTTTGAACAAAGGAGTAATATTTAAAAAGTGGTCTTTTGTTTCGTGATATTGACCTACTTTCCTCGTTTCGCAGAAATGCTCATCTGAAGAATATCGATGTAAAATTTCGCGCTTTTTGAATACAGATTAAAAAGGCTTATGGATTTTTCTTTTTCTTCTCCAGTATTTATTTAGTTGTATATTATCAAGAAAGTAAGGTATATTTTGTGCTAGCTACATTACAGTTGTTAACATAAATAAAGAAGAAAATTATGACAACATATACATATAATGTTATGTGAAAGTCGTAGCTTATTACATTTCACGTAATGAGAGAAACGTAGCTCTTACATAAAGATGAATATTATTTCTTCAAAAAAATATTTTAATGACTGAGAAATACTACTCCTTTCCAAAAATGAGTTCTGAGAAATTCACTTTTACGGCCTAGCTACTCAACCTTTCTTCACATAAAATCGATTACAATGTCACAATGTTAATGTCAAAATGAGTAACAATGTCACATATGCCCTGGGACTTTAACCCTTTTAAATTTTTATGATAAAAAGTTCCCTACCCGTGTAATCCTAATCCTAACTAATATTATAAATACGAAAGTGAGTTTGTTTGTTTATTTGTTTGTTCGTTACCTCTTCAAGCTTCATCTACTAAACCAATCTTCCTGAAATTTAAGTAAGTACCGAGAAGGACATAGGGTGCCTTTCATCCAGGTAAAAAGCACTGTTCCCGTAGGAAATTCACGCGAGCGCGGGCAAAAGCTAGTATCATATAAAACCTGCCAAAGATTTGCTTGAAAGAACATCGAATGATTATACATATTCGATATCCTAAATATCCTTCATCATTTGCCTTACCATTATCTGTGGTCGGCGCAAAATGTCTTTTCTCTCCACAATTGTCTACCCTTAGCCATACTTCTAGCTATTCTCAATACCTTTATATTTTCCTTAATACCATCCATCCATGTCTTTTAAGGCCTTCCTCTCCCCCTGTATTTAGATGAAATACGAAGTTTAGCAAATTGTTATTTGTTGACAGTAACAACGGAAGCAAAACAGCGGCGGAAAATAATGACGTCACAATATCAAGTTTCCATTATAGAGCTGCAGCAGCCTTAATTCGGTCCCAAAATTTAATATCAAGTTGCTTTCAATTTCCCCGGTACAAAATGAAGAGGGAATACAAGAGGTACTTCTACAGGGTTAGAATTTAGAAGTATTTAAGGCAAGTCCTTCTGATGAACATTGCATAAAACGAAAATTCTATGATGTAAAAAGTAATGAAAGGGCTGTTAGTTATATGATGATGTTAAAAATTGAACTAGGCTAGAGAGGAGCTCGATTGAACAGAGATTTGCGCAGTTGGCCTGCGATAGTAGCGGTTAAGCTTATTTCGCAATGATCGGTCACGGGATGGGTGACCAAAAATTAAGCTCTGTCCTCTGTTGTTCGAAATTAAATAGCTAGTTAAATTCATAATAATATCGCTATCTGAAGTCAATTGACTAATAAAATATTGGCAGTGCTGTTTCTATTCTGTGTCTACTTTATATGTGTGAGAGCGAAGCGAGCAACAAAGTTAAATCACGTCTGTAATGAGATGAAGTTTTAAGAATATTTCGTCTCAAAAAAGTTTTCTAAATACATATAAAATTAGGTCATGGCTCACAGGCGAAGACGTTCTATCATTTTCTACATTATATACTCCATACACAGAAACGAAATTTACTTTCCTGAATTTATTTGGACGATTGTACAAAAAGGTACTGAATCATCTAAATTGACATGGCTTAGCAATTAAAAATGCCAAGCTCACAATTCAATAAAAAAAAATAGTTCGCAAAGCATCCTACCAGCTCACCATAAAGATAACAGATAGATGAAGCATTATAAGGAAAACCACAAAGAAAGAAACGTAATTAATCTTGAATGGGTTAGTTTAGTGCGTGATACTGAAAAATAAATATGTCTATGTATTACAAAATATACAGTCTGAAGACCAAACTTGTTATAAAAAGCTCATCAGCAACATGCTTCGTCAAAAACTGCACAGAAATATATCCGCAACACGCTTCGTTGAAAGGCAATCATATATACTTTTGTTTACACTAAATAGATAATTTTATTCAAAAGCTTAATTGATAAGCAACTTATATGTAACGTTAACACTGAAGAAAGCCAGAAAAGATTAATAAAAGCGAAGGTAACACAAATAGGTCAGTCCTCACCTGGCGTCCGAAGGTTTATACGTGACATCGTACTTTTCCACGAGGTCGGCCGTGGTGGACCACGACACCTTGACTGTGGTGGGGTTGAGGAACGTCACTGTGATGTTCTCGGGCACACCGGGTCCCATTGAACCTGGATAAAAAAATACGTTATACATCTGTGTTTAGGTCATAGGATTGCACCATCCTACCAAATTTGGGTCCGGCCGTTAGGCCCTCATTCCGCTACGCTCTCGGCCGCGACGCCCACGATTGTAAATCCACTTTTTTTTAATTTGGAACTTGAGAAAGTACTGTTGCGGACAAAAATGTTGCGTTTCATTTTTTATTTTCATATAAACCATGTGTATTTTTGTATAATTTCACCTGATTTGGTCCAGTAGATTCAGTGCAAATTGGCTGTGACAGATGGACGGACAGACAGACGTACGCACGAGTGATCCTATTTATAAGAGTTTCGTTTTTTTGTACGGAACTCTAAAAATAAGATAAAAATATAAAAGGAAATGTTTTGAGAAAAAAAAATCATTTCAATAATTTTTTTTTAACACTGAGTAGGCAAAACGGCATGTGGTCTAAAAGATGGAAAGCGGTCACCGCAGCCTATAAACGCCTACAACATTAGGGGTATCACGTAAATGTTGCTGACCCTGGAAAAATCTTTTTACGCTCTTTTTTAAGAACTCCATATTGTAGCTTCTATAGATACCATGAACGGGATACCTATACATCATTATTATTTCTAACTCTCTATAGTCGTATGGCTTGGGTCGTTGTTGTGGTAAGATTAAATGAGTAGTTTGCCATCTCTTTTCACACTACTGATAAATCTACTAGAGTGGAGATTTATTCATTCATCATCATAATTTACAGCGTTCCGTGACCCACTGCTGGGTATAGGCCTCCTTCCGTCTACGCCAACGTTCTCTGTCCTGGGCTAATAAACAAAACTCTAATCTGCCGAAAACGGAATCTGCCGTAACAAGAATCTGCCCAAACTAGAATCCTTCCTAAACCGAATAAGCGGAAAATTCGATACTAAGTATTGAGTCGGATTGGAATAAAAACTCAGGGGGCACTATTTTAATTTGCCAAATCCCTCCATCGAATCAGGGGGCACGGCAGTGCCCCCGCCAAGTCGAGCGCGAAGCAAACACTGCCGTACCATCCTTTACTGGAACCATTTCGCCGCATTTTTAGGCCCCTATTTGAGAACCTCTGGATAAGACCAGAACGAAGAAATTTTCGTCATCCAGTAAGCTATAATCACATACTTAAAATCCAAAATTTCAAGTCTGTAGGTCATTTAGTTCCGAAGTTAAGCGAAAGCAAAGTTTCGCATTTTCGACACTCACTCACTCACTCATGATCATCAAAATAGAACTAGTACTTCCCATAAACTCAGAGAGCTGAAATTTGGTACAGAGTTAGGTTTTAATGGCCATATAAAGGGAAAACTATAAAAACTAGGATAATCGAAGATCTGGAGTACCTGGTAAACCTGATTAGAAAACACAAGAGCCCAACCAAACTATTAGAGATCGACATACCGCCTTTACAAAAAATATTCAACTTGGTGGGCCGCTTCATTTAATGTCAAAAATCGAAGGTCTGAAGTATCTCATGAAGAACCCTCAGCTGGTCTCAGCTGTATTAGAGATTACCATATCTCTATGGCAACGCCCCCTTCTATTGCTACATAAAAAAATCGACTGTCATTGCAAAAGTCTTATGTGACCAGCTTGGCTGGGTTCATAGTAATAATTTTTTTTACTGTTAATTTGATATTATGTATGTACTATGAACTTGTTTGTGGTCAAATTTAATAAATGAAAAAATAAAAAAAAGAGTCCAGCGTAGAGGGACACATCTTCTTATTTAATCTAGCCTATAGCGTCCCACTTTTGAGCGAATGTCTCCCCTTCTGCTTAGTCATAATAAAAGAGTCATTACATTTGTATTAGTTTTATTACTACCATAATAATTACATTTTTATTTTTAGTGCTTCTTCATCTAAGTATTAGTTTTAGTGCTTCTCCATCGGATTCTGTCCTGGGCAATGCACTTTGCTTCCGACCAGGAGAGAACGACTGCCTTTCCGCTGCAACTGTACGCCGCCGCCAGGTTTGCTTGAGTCGACCAACTTTTCTCTTGTCCTGTGGTATCCACTCGGGAGCTTGCCTAGTATATTCTTCGAAGCGTGTGGCCGATCTATAGCGTTGCACATTTTCCAGAGCTCACGCTTGGAGATGATCTCTGGCCAGAAAGTGCCAAGTATTTGCCATACGCGTTACCTCTATAATACGTTATAATGCCAAGTATTTGCCATACGCGTTACCTCTATAATACGTTATAACCGTACATATTCATCGGGATATTGTACCAAGTTGTATTTCGATTGTACTTGAAAGACAAATTTTTCGTTGTTGTCTGTTTTCATTTTGCTTTTAACAGTTGCCCGCTTCTTCAAAAATTACCCTAAGTTCAGTATGAAAAATTGAAAATATTATGCCTAATGCTTGATGACGAAAATAAGGTTATCAACTTGCATGAGGCCCCAATTATGTCAAAAATTGGTAATGATTATGGTGGTTTAAATGATATTGTTACATTTAAATTGTCAAAGTGCTGAGGAATGAATAAAAAATACTCATCAAGTATATTTTGACCCTTAATTTAGGGCTAAAACCCTCAATTCGATAACACTGATCAAGTGTCAATTTAAAAAATCCCTACATATCAAATTAACAAACGAAATATTATTTACTTTTGTTTGGGGTAAGCCACAAGTTGGAAACCCTGCTCGTGATAGGCCAAGAATGACTGACAATAACCATTTTTTAAAATTTATTTGGTCTCTGATTTTTAGAACACTGGCTGTATTATTGCATGGGAAAAATAAAACTTCGATGAAGTTCTTATTTTTTCCTTGGAATCGAGCTAATTTTCAGTTATTCTTTACAATATTCCATAGAAGTAATAAGTACTTTGTACAACAAAGTACTTACTACTTTCAAGCAATATTCTGTGGAATAAATTTCTAGAACATAGACATCGGAAAAAAAATCAATTAAACATTTTTTTGCTAGCTCTATGGTCTAAAATTCTAGTAACCAATCTTCATGGGTATGGTATGGTTCATCCATGGAAGTAGTAAGTACTTTGTACAACTGGAAGGTTCACTGAGACTAGAAAAGCGAGCCGAAAGAGAGGCTCGAAATCGTGGCGCGTCCCTTTCTGACGAGGGTGACCATGTTAAACAAAATTCTTAGGACCAGTGAACCACAGTCACATGTCATGAGTCAGTGTGAAGGCAATTGAGCCTACTTTCGTGAGTTGTGTGTGAGTCAAAATTACGCTCGTTTGCGCTCTTACGCCCCTACAATTACGCTACTAGAAAAATATGTAGCATAGGTTTAATAAAATATAGTACTATTTATAAACTAAGTAAAATAATACTCAAGTTAAAAAAACGATTTATTTAATTACTTAAACGTTATTGTTTATTTTATTTACTTATTGGGGACGCCAGCGCAAGCTCCAGACGGGTGATCAGTCCACTCATGTCGGGACCATTTCACCCAATTCCCCGAGACCCGTATGTATATGGTTTTGAGTCACCTGGTAACTCACGTTGGTGGCGACCCACTGAATCTACCTGTTACTTTGCAGGATTTTAATAACTGCCCTATTGTTATGTCGCTCAGATCATCCTCAGATAGGGCGTCTGAGCCCAATACTTCTCTCCTTGCAGCAGCGTAAAGCTAGTTTAATAATCCGCCCGGTAATCCTCAGGTTGGAAATGTAAGCTACATATTACGAGTTATTAGTTAATTTCCCACGAATCATACAATCCATTTTTTTCTTAATTCTATATTTGCGGTAATCTGAAAAAAAATCTTTGTTAGGTTAAATTTATTTTCTTTATAAGTATTATGTAGTCACCCTACTACCAGAAATGAAAACTTACCCGTGGAAGGAAATCCCACAACCTGGGTATGATTCTTTATTGCAACCTCTAATAGCACAACATTTATTAACCATTCTCAAACTCCAATAGTAATAATTATTAAAAACAATTAAATTCACGCGCAACAGAAAAAAAGCAGCCATTTTGTTTAATTTGTGTTGCTAGTGTATTGCAAATATTTACTATTTCCATAACTAGAAAGTTTTTCATGCTATTACGCCCTTAGTACACCGACGCGTTCGCATGCGAAAGCGATTCGCTGCGAAACGCTTGCGATTGCGAAACGTCTGCGATACACGGCCGGTTTTTATATGGCATGTTTTGTAGAATGAAATCAAGAATTTATATTTTAATATATTGGTGTATATTTTTGCACGTCGCATCGCATTGATTTCTGATTACATGACGCATTGCGAAGCGAAACATGACATTAGCGAATCGCCTACGTCGTCATTGTAACAGCTACTTTGCAGCTACGTGCGAACGTACTGATAAGGATGCAACTATACTAATCTCGCTTAGTTTGAACGAGACACAGCATATACGAAACGCTCTCATCCAACTGACAAGTTTTTGAAGTTTCGTTGCCGTATGCGAACGCGTGGGTGGACTAAAGGCGTTATTAATTAACTAGCTGTTGCCCGCGGCTTCGCCCGCGTGAGTTTCGCTTAGATGAAAAATCTTTTTGTGTTCCAAACTGTAGTAACCTAAACTCCAATACCTACTCAAAATTTCAGATCTCTGGTTATCCAATTATATTAGGTACTCGTAGTACAGTCACGGTGTTAAAATGAATCAAAAGTGATATTTCATTCAATAAACGATCTTCATCTGCTCGTTATCTACAATTTCCCCACCACTCCCACCCCGAGTCCCTCTTTGTCTTATCCCGTGTCCTGGCTATTTATACGTCAGTAGAAAATGCTCATTAGGTTGAACGACATTTGCTAAGGCCCCATTTCCATTTATTTTATAGAGTAGCTGGTCTTTTGGAGTTCTTCATCACATGTTCCATAATCTTAAATTTTTATACGTCAGTAGAAAATGCTCATCAGGTTGAACGACTTTTGATAAGGCGCCATTTCCATATATGTAATAGTGTAGCTGGTCTTTTTGAATTATTCATCAGATGATCCTGATCTTCGATTTTTATACGTCAATAGAAAATGCTCGTCAGATTGATAAACTTTTGCAAAGGTACCATTTCCATATTTCTTATAGTTTAGCTGTTCTGTTAAAGTTCTTCATCAGGTGTTCCAGTTTTCAAAATTAATTAAAGCCTATATGTTGCCAGGCAGCTATACAACAAAAAAAGTTTCATTCAAATCCGTCCAGTAGTTTTTGCGTGAAACGCGTACATACATACAGACAGACATACAGACAGACAGACAGTCAGAAAGACAGACAGATGAAAAATTTAAAAAAAAAAAAAATTTTGCTTTCTATTATTCTTTTTAAGTGTCCCTCTATCTATTTCAGTAAAAAATACTGCATGTATCTACAAAATATTTTTACTGTTTTATTATATGTATAGATTTCTTCCAATATGTTGCCTAATGAATATGATTTCAAGTAATAGTTGTATCTAGATGGTATCTTACACAACGAATTTCCATTGATTCATTGTAAGCGTTTTCTACTAAATAGAAGTAAATTCTTAACATAGCAACTGAGTGAAAGGGACACAATGACGGCAAAGTGATTCTCTTTCGGGCACGTTTTTTATTTTAACTATGATTATTTTAAAAACAGTACTATTGACTTCAACATTAAGTTCATTTTTGTTTGTCACGGATTTTGAAGTAAACCTTCCAGTTGTACAAAGTACTTATTACTTCCATGGGTTCATCTCATAAATGTTAACTTCAAGAGTATAAAAGCTCAAGCTTCAGCGATCACCGAATACAACCGGCTTAGGCGTAAATACCGCGCCGATCTTACAGAAATTAAACGGTCTAAACCGTCTAAAAGATTAAATAATGAACGCGAATGGGCAATACGAAAAACTATTGCTTACTGTACAAGAATCAGAACCGGAAAAAAAGAAAATAAAGATTTGTAATAATAATAAAACTATCTCACCTACGATTTGCAGATGACCTGATATTGTTTGCCGAAACGCCGAATGAACTCCAAAAAATGCTGACTAGTCTTCATGACGCATCTCTGAGCGTAGGTCTTAAGATGAACATGACCAAGACAAAGGTTATCTCGAGCACATCTGGCCTCTTAAACACGAGCTTTACCGTTCATGGTGAGAGTATAGATGTGGTCGACAAATATACTTACCTTGGTCATTGTTTGTCTTTCGAGAAAAAACTAAGATCAAAGGAGATTGATCAGCGTATACAGCTGGGCTGGGCAGCATTCAGTAAATTAGCAGACGTCTTCAAAAACAGAGAAGTACCCCAAAGCTTAAAAACCCGCCTCTTCAACCAGTGTGTCCTTCCCACTATCACTTATGGTGCCGAGACATGGACTCTTACAAAAGGAACCATGTACAAGATTGCAGTTGCGCAAAGAGCCATGGAGCGAGCCATGCTCGGCATCAAATTGCAAGATCGAGTTCGCAACCTGGAGATAAGACGTCGAACGAAAGTTCAAGGCGTGGTATCCAGAGTTGCAACTTTAAAGTGGAACTGGGCTGGGCACCTGGCTAGAAGGAACGATGGAAGGTGGAGTAAAGCTATTACCGAGTGGTACCCCCGAAATGGAAAACGGAGTGTAGGGCATCCGGCAGTTAGATGGGTCGACGATGTTAAGAATATTGCTGGCAACAAATGGAGTAGGATAGCCCAGGACCGAGAAGGTTGGCGTAGACAGGAGGCCTATACCCAGCAGTGGGTCACGGAAGGCTGTGGATGATGAATAATAAAACTACTCCTAAAAAGGAAAAAACTGTGTCAAATAAAAAAAAAAAAAAAAAAATCAATATGTACACGTTTCTACAAAAAGAAGTGAAATCCCACCAAAAACATTCTGTAAAAAACTAGCCAAGTCTCGATGGAGCTGTTTGTTTATCTCTAAAAAGTAATGAAATCTAGACAAAGTCGTTCCAAGTCTAAGGTTCCTTACTGCGATTTCTTTATTATTATATTTAATATTGCGTGACTTGGCCGTTGAACATTCTTTATACATTAGTGGCTTTATCAAGCCTACAATTGACTGGTTATTGAATCAACGTTTTCCAAATGGCAATTTTCCATCGTCAATGGGTAGCGGTTCTGGCGACAGATTAGTGCAATGGTGTCATGGAGCACCTGGTTTTGTACCCTTGTGATCCCTTCAACGGCCAAGTCACACAACATTAAATATAATAATAAAGAAATCGCAGTAAGGAACCTTAGACTTGGAACGACTTTGTCTAGATTTCATTACTTTTTAGAGATAAACAAACAGCTCCATCGAGACTTGGCTAGTTTTTTACAGAATGTTTTTGGTGGGATATTCTCTACTAAATGTTCCTTTCTATGACAGTTTCATGTTGAAATCGAAATTCGTTGCAAAAATAAAACATGCCAGCAGGAAGTTGCAAGATACTGCACTTTAAAATACTTGAAGCGCATAAGCTTTCACATCGCTGCACGAACGCAAAATCGAAAAGAAATAATTCCAGTTGAAAGCTCAAAGCATACGTGTGCTTGAAGAATTAGAACCATCGAACTGGTTTTGAAAGCTTTAAATATAACCAAAAGACTTCCGTAGCGTAATGGTTAGCATGCTATATTATATATTGTAGCGTTACACCGCTACAAAGTCAAGTCTTTTTTAGTTTGTGATTCTATTTCTACGCAAACTTTTTTCTTTGTTCTTTCTTTATGATAAGTTTTTTGAAATTGAAATTCTGGGGGTTCGATTTTTTTGACGGTCTGTCAATTGGGTGGAAAAATTGAGATTTTTTAGAGAGTTGATTTTTCTTTTTGATGTTTTTATTCAGAATTAAATCTTTAATGTGCTTTTATTATTCTTAACATACAAGTATCGATCTCTAGCAATGAAGTTTATGGTAAAAAACTTCAGGGTGGGGAATGCACAATAGAGGCTTTCCCAACGACATCTATTTTGGATATCAAACGACAGATTTCTTCACATCTGAAGATTCCAATTGAAGATCAAAAGTTGACGATCAGACCGTTCAGGGGTATCCTATTAAAAATGGGACGAAGTTGAATCTAGTTGTCAAAAAAAAACCAGAAGGATTATATGAAGTGGCACTTAAATATTTCATGTATGTATTGTATGGATTGTTTATTAGACGAGAGTGGGCAACGTCGGCCTGCACCTGGATATTCGTCAGCGTGTTGTAAATCAGGTTGTGGACCAAGATGTGGGACTCAGCCGGGTTGAACGCGCTCCGAAATCTTCAGTCGCGGCAAAGTCGGCCTGCACATGAGAATGAGTCACAGAGCGACGAAATGTTTAGTTTGTAACCGTGGCGCCTGTGGTTCTTTTAAGATAGACTTTATAGACATATTGTGATAACTTTTTCCTCCTCCAGCACTCCTCCTTCCTTCCTTAAAGGCCCCCCTTTTGTCGGGATAATTTTTTGTTTCGGTTTTGATTTGGAATTTTTATACATCATTTCATCCATTTCTTTCACTCATTTAATTTTTTTTTTAAAATAACAAGCAAATTCATGTATTTCTTATTTTACCTGTTAATATTCCTTTCCTGTAGTTAATTTTCCTTTCTTTTATTTTTATTTCTTTGGTGTGTCCAAATAATTTTTTGTTAAAGGACATTGGTCAAATTTTTTTAGTTCAAAAATTATACTCGTGTTTTAAGCAGTGATTCTTTTATTTTGAAACCCAAGTTTCACTGCAAAAATGGCGCCCGAATTTGCGGAAAGAATCCTGGTTTTTACCTGGTTTTTACCTGTTTTTTACCTTTTATTACTTTTCTTGAATTATTATTATTTTTTTGTTGTTTTTGTGGGACGGTGACCGTTTACCGGTCGCGGTTTTCCATCCTGTGATTTTCTGTTTTAGCCTGCCGAAGCTGCCTATGCTGCGACCCGACGATTCTCCTTACTGTGGATTATTCACATTTAATTGATGGCTTTAGAGTCGGAGGTTATATTGCGGTACGGTGTTGCATCGGGTTGCTCTGGTTCTTGCATTAAATTGGCTACTGCTTACACCCCGAATTTCTTAATGTACGGTCGCGAGTTGTCGATGATTCTGCAGCGTGTTGAAAATCAGACTGTGGACCAAGATGTGGGACTCAGTCGGGTTGAACGCGCTTCTAATCTTTTGACGCTTCGTGCTCCACGCTTTGTTCAGTGCCGCGTGCTTAGACGAGTATCCCCGCAGGCTTTCGTGTTGGCGGATACGGGTTCGGAGCACGTCGGTACTTATCATATTAAGGACATTCTCAAATAATTTTTTGCTTAATCCGTTTTCTTATCTTTTTTTCAAAATTCTAAAATATTCACATTATTTACCTGGCTATGACAACCTGGATATTCGACAGCGTGTTGAAAATCAGGTTGTGGACCAAGATGTGGGACTCAGCCGGGTTGAACGCGCTTCGAATTTTCAGACGCTTCGTTAGGTATACTCGTATGACCAAGTCTCTGATTCATAGGGATAGCAATAAGGTTTAGTATTTCGTTTAGTTTTTAGGTTAGCATTTGGTTGCGTTTTGCTGTTTGTTGGTTTTGTGTAGGTATCTTGTCCGGATTTTGTTTTAGTTGTTCGGTTGTTATGTTTTATTGGTTGTTTGTTGTGGTTTGTTTGTTTGTTTTGTTGGTTTGTTTGTTTGTTTGTTTGTTTTGCTTTGTTGTTTTTTTGTTTGGTAGGGAGATGCTGTAGCGTTACACCGCTACAAAGTCAAGTCTTTTTTAGTTTGTGATTCTATTTCTACGCAAACTTTTTTCTTTGTTCTTTCTTTATGATAAGTTTTTTGAAATTGAAATTCTGGGGGTTCGATTTTTTTGACGGTCTGTCAATTGGGTGGAAAAATTGAGATTTTTTAGAGAGTTGATTTTTCTTTTTGATGTTTTTATTCAGAATTAAATCTTTAATGTGCTTTTATTATTCTTAACATACAAGTATCGATCTCTAGCAATGAAGTTTATGGTAAAAAACTTCAGGGTGGGGAATGCACAATAGAGGCTTTCCCAACGACATCTATTTTGGATATCAAACGACAGATTTCTTCACATCTGAAGATTCCAATTGAAGATCAAAAGTTGACGATCAGACCGTTCAGGGGTATCCTATTAAAAATGGGACGAAGTTGAATCTAGTTGTCAAAAAAAAACCAGAAGGATTATATGAAGTGGCACTTAAATATTTCATGTATGTATTGTATGGATTGTTTATTAGACGAGAGTGGGCAACGTCGGCCTGCACCTGGATATTCGTCAGCGTGTTGTAAATCAGGTTGTGGACCAAGATGTGGGACTCAGCCGGGTTGAACGCGCTCCGAAATCTTCAGTCGCGGCAAAGTCGGCCTGCACATGAGAATGAGTCACAGAGCGACGAAATGTTTAGTTTGTAACCGTGGCGCCTGTGGTTCTTTTAAGATAGACTTTATAGACATATTGTGATAACTTTTTCCTCCTCCAGCACTCCTCCTTCCTTCCTTAAAGGCCCCCCTTTTGTCGGGATAATTTTTTGTTTCGGTTTTGATTTGGAATTTTTATACATCATTTCATCCATTTCTTTCACTCATTTAATTTTTTTTTTAAAATAACAAGCAAATTCATGTATTTCTTATTTTACCTGTTAATATTCCTTTCCTGTAGTTAATTTTCCTTTCTTTTATTTTTATTTCTTTGGTGTGTCCAAATAATTTTTTGTTAAAGGACATTGGTCAAATTTTTTTAGTTCAAAAATTATACTCGTGTTTTAAGCAGTGATTCTTTTATTTTGAAACCCAAGTTTCACTGCAATATCTACTAGTACACCAATTAACTGCACCGTGAGAACGTATAATTGTTATATTCAAATTGGTACACGGGTGGATTTCATTCCTGCCGTGTACCAAATTGAAAATAACATAGAATAATACAAAGGGTACTTCTGTCACTGAATTCCCATTGGTTTTCCAGAGCGCCCCTAGTACCTAAGTATAACAAAGATTTAAGTATTCCAATTTATATTTTTAAATTTAAATTTAGCCCACTTTATAAATAGAGCCTGCAGACAATGTTATTGATTTAGCACAACTCAGGTACACTTAGTTCATTCTCTTTTTTACACAACGGCCTAAAAAAGAGTATAATGTTACCATGTTCTTGTTCAATTAAACTCCTAATATAACTAAGGTCGTCATAACATTAAATGTACTGATGCTATCGTAATATCTGACTTCTAAATCAACTTTTGACGTCTCACTAAATTTGCACTTAAAAATTCGCTGTGAACATAATATAAACGTAATAAATACAAGTATTATTACAGTTTGAAACTCTCTGAAACGGTCAAAAATGGACGCCCAGTTACCTTTGCGCGCGGCGGAAATGGAAACTAAACATGGTCCATATATTTTTAATAGACTCACAAGGAATGCAGCGCCACTATTCTAGCGGAGAGTTGCCTAGGATGCACTCTAGATCGTTTGTAGTCTCACTCGTGCATTACCCTCGCTTCCCGAGGGATGCAACGTTCCCGATTCGTTATAGGTTATAGCAGACTCGCTTATGACCTGCGATCAGATTTCCTTTTGCTACAGAAGTGCAATAAATTTCCCCGTTGATTGTTATGCTGGTAATAAAATATGTATGTATGTATGAATAACATTAGGATACCATCACATAGGTATTTGAATAAGAGGATTAAAGGTTGTAAAGCATTCTTTAACAATTTACATTATGTGAGGCATAATTTCAACTTTATTTTACTGAACGTTCAAAATAAACAAAAAATACCGGCCAAGTGCGAGTCAAGCTCGCGCATTGAGGGTTTCGTAAACGTAAAGCATCTCATATTATAAGCTCTAACTTAAAGACAAACTAGTTAAAACACAGACTTTGCAGTTCGATCCCATAGGATTCATACTGCATCTAGCGCAAAATAAGTTTGTAACACTTTTTTTAGACTTCCAACAATATATTTACAACTTTCAGATTTATTTCATAATTATATAAGTAAGTATTGTTAGACCTTGTTTTTTTGCCAAATTTCATAAATTTTGGTCAACGGGAAGTACCCCATAAGTTTTGATTGCTGGCTAAAATCGCAAAATATGCAAAAATTCGGAATATTTACGGTAATATCTCCTGATCACGTTGACGTATATAATTTTGATTATTTTTTTGCTGAAAGAGACCGTGGATCCGATTATTCGATATTAATTTCAACTTGATACCTTTAAGCGTTCCTGAGAAAAAAAAAGTTTGACAGACAGACGGACAACAAAGTGATCTTATAGGGATTCCGTTTTTGCCTTTTGAGGGTTCAATTTTTCATACTATCCCATAGTGCGTTAGTACATAATATCTCGATGCATGGTAATAATATTTTCGACTTTTATTTAGTCAGAGTTTAATGTGTCTAGTCAAGTAACAGAAAATATCATATTGACATTTTACGAACACAAAATCGTAAAACGGAAAAAAAAGTAAAAATGGCATTATTGTGTTGACATTTTAAGTTTTTTTAGCACCGGTGGTAACGAACGAAGAACAGCAGTCTGTTGTACTGCGCACTTATTCGAATAATCGATAACTTAAATTATTATCATTCGCATCAGTACGGCCACGTGTCGTTTCCCATCAAATTAAACTTCGTATTTGTATGATATTATCTGACCTCGTGCGGAACCGAATCTCTTTAAGATCTTATTATTATTAACATCATCATGGGATTTAATTCTGCTGCTGAGTATACTCCAACTCACGATGGAATTTGATTCCGCTGTTGAGTACACTCTAAAGGCGATGGCAGCGGTGTATTGCGCGGGGCGGCGCCTGCAAAATGTGGCACCTTCAGATAAAATACAAAAAATAATGTAGATCATAGACAAAAAGATAGAATACAGACCAGCGTTGACGAGACGCAGGAGCAGCGAGAGCGCGAGAGCAAGGGCTACAGATTGCGCGCGCAACTTTAGATAAAACTACAGGAGATAATGAAAATCATAGACAATAAGGTAGAATACAGACCAGCGTTGACGAGACGCAGGAGCAGCGAGAGCGCGAAAGCGACGGTGGCGGATTGCGTGCGCACCCTCAGATAGAACTACAGGAGATAATGAAAACCATGGACAATAAGGTAGAATACAGACCAGCGTAGACGAGACGCAGAAGCAGCGAGAGCGCGAGGGCGACGGCGGTGGATTGCGCGTGCACCTTCAGATAGAACTACAGGAGATTATGAAAATCATAGACAATAAGGTAGAATATAGACCAGCATTGACGAGACGCAGAAGCAGCGAGAGCGATGGCGGCGGATTGCGCGCGCACCTTCACATAGAACTACAGGAGATAATGAAAGTCATAGACAATAAGATAGAATACAGACCAGGTTTAACGAGACGTAGAAGCAGTGAGAGCGTGAAAGCGACGGCGACGGATTGCGCGCGCACCTTCAGATAGAACTACAGGAGATAATGTAGATCATAGACAATAAGGTAGAATACAGACCAGGTTTAACGAGACGTAGAAGCAGTGAGAGCGCGAGAGCGATGGCGGCGAATTGCGCGTGCACCTTCAGATAGAACTACAGGAGATAATGAAAATCATAGATAATAAGGTAGAATACACACCAGCGTTGACGAGACGCAGGAGCAGCGAGAGCGACGGCGGCGGATTGCGCGCGCAACCTCAGATAGAACTACAGGAGATAATGAAAATCATAGACAATAAGGTAGAATACAGACCAGCGTTGACGAGACGCAGAAGCAGAGAGAGCGCGAGGGCGACGGCGGCGGATTGCGCGGGCGGCGCGCGCCGCATGTCGCGCCCACCCAGCCGCTCATGCCATACCGCTTCTGAAACAAACAACGTAACAATAAGGCTAGCTAGGAGCCTGGATAGCCAACACGATTGTTCGCTACGCTACTCGCTTAAGGCCCTATTTAGACTGTGCAAGTTTCTTGAACATCAATCAATCAATCAATAAATTTAAGAACTTCGTTCTTGTCGGTGAAGTAATTGTACATACAAGAACAATTTGCAGTGCAACAATTGACTGCAACTGTTGTTTAGACCATGCAATTATTTACTTGTTTCAATTTAATTGTATGCAACAGCTAACTTGCACCGTCTAAATGGGCCTTAAGCGAGTAGCGTAGCGAACAACCGTGTTTGTTAATTTTGAATACACGCCTAATGACTTTGCACTTTTGTTCTGTTTTCATCAACTACGGCGCGAGAGTGAATGGTGTCACAAAGCTAGTATGCCCCGTATGAGGCCATTGTGTATTTTGTACGGTATATTCTACTCTGTTCACCTGGGTGAAAAGAGTAGACTTTTTAGTATCTTCATTTCACGAATTCACGTGAATTGATTCGACAAAATTAGTGTCATTTATTCACCTTGGATTTAATTCACCCAGGTGATATAGGGCCACTTTTTCAATCAATTTAGTAGAATTTGATCACCCACGTACAACTTATAAATAACTCTCAAATTAAAAGTCCTGTTAGGTACTATATTTTTAATTTAATGTAAATTTTAAACCTATAGAATTCAAAAGTGATTGTTACGGTTAAGAAAATAAAATAATTTAATAATTTTCTTTAGTGCAATATAGTATTTTCTTGTTCGGAATGGTAACTAATAAAATAAGTTGGAGTTAGATGGGTACTTTTAAATATTGTTTTCGATGTTGCTGTTTCAGTAACCTTTTTTATCGAAAAATTACGTTGATTTATTTAAAAAAATAATTTAATGATTATTATTTAATAATTTTTTACACACTGAGTAACCCTGATGATCACTTTTGTACAGTTCATTACGTTTTATTTACATTAAACTGATTAAAATATTAACTTGACTTTAATTTGAAAGTTGTTTTTGAGATTTTGTATGCAGGTGATAAAAGGAATCTACTAAAAAAGTGGCCCAATATCACCTGGGTGAATAAATGCGAAAGTGAACAAATGACACCAAATTTGTCGAATCAATTCACCTGGGTGATATCACCTAGGTGAAATGAGTCCAAGGTGAAATGAAGATACTAAAAAGTCTACTCTTTTCACCTAGGTAACATCACCCAGGTGAACAGAGTGGAATATACCTCTTGTACACAAGCGTAGCTCCTAGCATGTCTCTAAGCTACCTATAGTGTGGCCTTAGCCTAAAGAGAATCGAACTTACAAAAGGCGAAGTTGAATCAGGAAATTTTAAAAATTAAAGAATACGACTGCAATTCTTAACGTCACAGGCTATTTTACTCGGGATTATAGGAAGGAATATGTTTGTGAGTTCCTTGATCCACCATTTATTAATCAAGGTGGATCAAGGAACTCAAAAATATACTGAATCCATTAAAAAACATTTCTTTATTTGGGCAGTTAAGTTTAAAAACACAAAAATTAAGAAGTCTTAGTTAGGAGAGTTAATGAAGATAAGTCTTTCTATTTATATTTATATAAGCGAAGGCTACATAAATAAAATGAGTGGTACATTAATACCATCCTCCATACAAAAATGTATTAGACTTATTTTTTAAAAGATGTTCCTTCACGACCGATATCATTCATCATTAATATTTAAAATACTTTGTAAGTACGGATAGAAAAAATAAGAAATTTGCTCAGGAAATAGAAACAAATTCAGCAAACCTAACGATTCATACAATATATCGGGTCAGCTACTAGTAGCATAGAATAAGTTCAACAATCTCAGTTTATTCAGTACTGGCGCCACATAATACCTGTACTAATAGATAAATCTAGCCGTGCTGGACGATAACGTCGTCGATGTCGTTTACTGACATATATCTAACACCATTTGCAAAACATATTCATTCGTTCGTAGTAAAAGGACCATGAAATTTTATGATCAATCGTAATATAATAAATCGAATCTTGATCAAATGATCTGAACTTGATTATATTGTTTAATTTCATTTTCAAATTTATGATTTACTAGCTTTTCCGTCGACTTCGTGCGCGTGAATTTTGTTATTCACGTTATTTACCCCCTTAGGAGTGGAATTTCCAAAATTAGTTTCTAACCTCTATGCAAAATTTCAATTTACCAATCAGTCAGTAAGCTATTTTGTATGTACAGATTGTTATTTAAAACTGTTATCATCCATTATGTATATTTAATAACGAACAAATTTAAATTGAAACTTTTTTACATTTCAAAAATCATTTTAAATTGGGCAACAAGAACGGAATAAAATAAAATAATCCTGTGTAAGGCATAAATGTGGTCTGCTTAATTTGGTTGAAGTCCATTGAATTTATTATACGTAGTCGTAAACAATTTTATATAACCATTTTGTTGAACTCTGGTAGTGATAAAATTGCTTCTGTGTGTTTCATAAAACATTCTGTTATTTAAAAATGTCTGGTTTCTAGAATAAAGGTAACCAAAAAGATAAAAACAAAAGGTCATAATTCCAAACTTCAGAAATATGGCTTCCTTACCTCTCTAGATTTCGTCGTGGATACAAAACTACATGAGCTTTGAGTTATAACACTACTTTAACCTTGAGTTCGTCTCTAATCATAAAAACATAAATCACACTAAATTCAGTGGTACTCTGAAAAAACTAATTAACAAAAACTGTTTAGCTATTATGAATATAGCATAACTTTGTTTACTCGTAGTCAAAGTCAGTCTAAATGCAAGCAATATGATTGAGTTACATCGAATAAAACGAGTTAGGCTATTTAAGTTGTGTTACCCTTTTCAAAACTGTTATGTAAATGGTTATCAATTAGCGATCTGGTTGTTTCCAACAAAAATATATAGATTATAAATAAACATACTGTTCTTAATTTTTTACACGACTGTTTTGTCGCAAGCAACATAATTGTTTTACGATAGTCGCAGCATAAAGCATTTGTTATTAACAGCAATTTAGAAGTTATTATTTACTCAAACAAAATGTTGTGGATAACGAAACGTTTTGTTATTGTTACCGCTTCCGCGCCGACCAGCCATTTTTTCGTGAATCCGTCGTGAGTGAAGTTTTCATCAAGAACTCAAGCGTTTATTAAAACTAAGTAACTCACTAAAGTAAATATATCAACACCGAACTGAAAGAGTTGCGAAATATAAACGCACGGACAATACGGACATGGAGCCAGTTTCATGGGTAAAAATTAAAGGTACGCTGTATAAACCCGGATGATTCTTATTCGTGATATTGGTGAGGACTACAATAATTTTAGTGACTTTATTTTTATGAGTGTTAGTAAAGTTATAATGTACCTATAACGAAAACAAAATTATTTTTAAATGTACACTTTTGGCAACGGTTGATTTTAATTATCATTTGAATTGTTTTCAAGTAGAATATCCAGAAGTATTAAGTATATTACATGTGTTTAATGAGTCTTTATTGTCGCATGTATCTAATCACGTCAGTATTGCTCATAATGGTAATTTGTACGTAACACAGCGAGTGCAGTTGTAATAACGTACCCAAAATATTTCGAATGTACACTGCTTCTGTCAAAGTATGATTATGGCTTTAATTAGTATATAATAAAACTAATTTTATTAATGACATCCAATTGTTTTAATTATAATTAACCAAAGTTATTATAAAAACCAGTTTCATCAGTAATTTTATTCGTATCATTCTTTAGTTAATATAGGTACAAGTTACGAGTGCGTTAGTAAATTGTACTACAGTTTAAACTTGCTTGACTGCCTTACGATCTCTTTAAAATAATTTATTAAGTATCAACTTCTGGTGTTTTCCTAGGATTTGAATGACCACGGAGTTGCGGTTCATAATAACTTTGGTTAAAATTTGAACCCTTAATTCACCTATAGTAACATAACAGTGTGGTTAAAAATAACAAAAGAGTTAGGTTATACTCGTATATAACACCTCCGTGTGACTCTGCTTACACAAAAGATTGGTTACTAATAAATGACCCGCTTAAGCTAATAACAACTAAATACTATTGGTTACTAGTAAATAGTAAATAAGCAGTATTTAACCAAACTGTTTGACAATGAATATCAAACGAAGTAGTCTATTACGAATAAAACTATTTTGTTGCTAGCAACTTTCAATTGACTTGAATAATACAAAATAGTTTTGTTATATGCTACAAATACAGTTGGTAAATATTAAATAAATAAGTTGTGTTAATAAATTACATAATTGGGTTTGGTTACTGGTAGCAATAGTTATGTTGTCACTATTTTTAGGTTACCAGTAGCATAATTTTATGTATTCTATAGCAAAACAGTTTTTTCAGTGTACCTGACAAATATGGCGGCGCCTACCGAACCCTACCGCAGTGCGCGGACTAGATTAAAGAAACTGTAGAAGAAATTTTCTTTTTACATGACTGACCAAAAAAGGAGTGTTATGTTTTCATGTATGTATGTAAGTTTCTTTATTCCACCATAAGTCCTGACCGGCTTAACAGATTTTGATGTGAGAGGTATTTTTAGATTCCTTGCATTCCTCCGAGTGACATAGGCTATATGAAGGGCTTTAAAAGGCAATTTCAAAAATGTATATAGCTTATATGTTTACAAACATGTACTTTTTGAGTAAAAACTTGTCAGTCGTGTTTTTTATTTTTAATAATTAGCTTGTTACATCACTACCCGCTTAGGTATAAATATCATTAAAAATGAGATGAATTGGAAATGTATATCAACTAAACATAGGTAACATAGGCTTTTTTTTCCATTTTCAACTTGTGAAAGTATCAGTCAACAACTAAAATGTTGAAATTCCCGAAAGTTTAAAATTTCAATAAGTGTCTTTTGTTAAATAATAGTAGGTAGGAATACTTAACCTCCGGCAAGTTTTTTTAAAATAAAATATGGGTTTGCTCTTTACCACATCCCATTGTGTTTGTTATCTTGGTTTTTTGACAATGAAACACAGAACGAACATCAAAAAGGTTGTTCTAACCTCTATCTATTTTGTCTCGTAAACGGAGAGTTCACGCGACGAAAACTCTCTTGAATGATTTATTCCGTTAAGAAAAGTGGCCTTTGATGTCAGATGTCAGAAACCCAGTATTTTGGTTTACTTAAGCGCTGTGTCTGTCCCATTTGTGGATGCTTCTGTATACAAATCAGATTTTAACATATATGTATGTAGGATTTTTTTCTATTTACTCATTACTTATTTCTAAACGATGCAGTACCTACCTATTTGTCGTTCTTTCATTCACATTCAATCCATTCATTCATTCATTCAAAGATTGTCGAGAGATCAGACGCCATTAAAAAAAAAGATTAAGATGTACTTTGTGCTCCGCTATCAATTTAATAAAAGTTAAATCATAAAGATTTTTAAGTTTTATTTAGACCCACCCCTACAAATTCTCGTCCGGGATACACGAGATTATATGGGTCTAAATAGTTTCAAGAGGATTGCAATCAAGACGAACGGCAGCGTGCACGTGTACCGGCCGGTTAACCTCACACGAGTTACAGAGGTTGGTTGGCAAGAAGAAAGACGCGGGCTGCGTGCAAGCATACGACGATGCCAGACGACGACAGAAGTGATAGCGGCAACGAAACCTATTACCAATACATGCTAGTCATGAAAGAGCTTGGGAAGAGGGCGAAATTCCCAGATTACGTGGCGATACAATACATTATTGATGGGATCTCGGACTACGAGTCCAACAAGTTAATGTTCTACGGAGTTACATCTTATCCAGTGCTGAAGGAGAAATTGGCCCTGTATGAAACATTTAAACAGAAGACTAGGAGGTCGGCGCGCGAGACACCTGTACCTGTTGACAACAAGGAAAGCGATCAAAGCGGGTCGAAACAATTCCTGCGCTGCTACAAGTGTGGTGAGAAGGGGCATACGTCAGCTGGCTGTTCCAAGGGAGTGAAGTGCTTCAAATGCAACGAGTTTGGGCACATCAGTCCAAACTGCAAGAAAGAAGCTGAAAAATCATCAAACAGCGTGCAAAATGGCGGCGCAAAGAATCCACAGAAGTCGATGTTCGTGACGTCACAAGAAGTGCCGGATCGAGTGAACGTGAACGAAGTTAGTGAAGACTACGGTGAGCCGGAAACGGAGACGTCCGAGCCGGTGAGTGAACCCTGTGAACCAGTCTCCAAAGACGTCAACGTCAGTTCGTTCCGTCATGAGTGTGACAGTGACATTTGTGAAAGTGACATTAGTGACAGTTGTCGACTTAAGCATATTTTCAATGTAAACAAAACATCTTTATTATACAAAAATGTAAAATTAGATAAAGTTAAAGTAGTAAATATTTCAGATAACTGTTTGATAGATACCGGTAGTAACTTAAATTTAGTAACATTTCAATTGTTTAAGAGGTTAAATTTAACTTGTAAACCAGAAAAAATATTACTTACTGGTTTAGGTACTTGCAAAGTGTTTTCCCTATGTAAATTTGATGTTGATTTAACGATTGATCATTATAGTTATCATATTAGTTTTTATATTGTGCCTAATAATGCTAATCCATACGATATAATATTGTGTCAGCCTTTTCTGGTTAATACTATAACAGTTATCAACAGTGCTATTGAAGTAAAGCCTCAGTGTTACGATAGTTCATATTTACATAATATTTGTTTACTTTCCAGCATTGGTGATGAACGCCCTAAAGTACAAGAAATCATAAGTAGCTATAAGCCTTTAAAAATAAGAGAAGCACCCGCTAAGTTAAAGATAGTTAAAAATGATGTTATTCCAGTTACACAGCTACCAAGGAGATTAGCCCTAAGTAATAAAAATATAATAGATCATATTGATGAGTGGTTGTCAAAGAATAAAGTTCTAATAACTTTTTACAAATGTGCAAGACCATTGGTCTTTGTAAAGAAAAAAGATGGTTGTTCAAGACTTTTCTTGTGTACTATTGTTAGTGTTTTATCAGTTGTTAAATACTATTCAATATACTGGTTTAATGTTTCACTTAGTTTAACGGCTGTATTGTTATTGTCAGTATATTCTAGTATACTTTTCATTAGCTACTGTTTAAAATTATCTCGACTGTGGAACGATGTTCAGATTTTTCTGTGTTTGATGGTACATTGACAATTGTTAATTACTGACTCCAAGAGTGGCTTCGTAGGAATCAAACACAGGGAAAATAACCAACTTAATGTTTTTTTTGCTTATGCCTAGATATGGTTTAACTATAAGGTTATGAACACTTTGTTTTTGTAACTCTTGTAATTTAGTATTACTTGTTTGTTATTTGTTTATAAGAAGAATTTAAAACAGTATTTTTTGTACTTTCTGATAACGTTTAGTTTACTTTTTTCTATTACAAGTGTAATGTTAGCTAATAGTTCTTTTTTTCTTTTGAATTCAAATACGAATAAAACAGCCATGTTGTTGTTAAGTCTGTTTATTTTAGTTTTGTTAAGAAGGTTCAGTCTGAGGCCAGACTGAAGAGCAGAATGGCCGAGCTGTAGGATTTTTTTCTATTTACTCATTACTTATTTCTAAACGATGCAGTACCTACCTATTTGTCGTTCTTTCATTCACATTCAATCCATTCTCTCATTCATTCATTCATTCAAAGATTGTCGAGAGATTAGACGCCATTGAAAAAAGATGTACTTTGTGCTCCGCTATCAATAATAAAAGTTAATTCCAAATAATATTTTTAACGTTTTATTTAGACCCACCCCTACATTTATATGTACCTGAATTTTTACGATAGATTTTTGGTCAAACAAAACGGTGCGCGATGGTTTCGTAAATATATTTTAATCTGTGTGTTTCAGAAAGTTCATTTTTGAGAGAAATATTAATATGGCCACTGTTTGACGTAATTTTTTTTAGTTTGTCACCGAGAGATCATGTACAATCACTATCAGAAAGATTATAAATTTCAGTTACGTACCTAATTTTTTATTTTCAGAAAATAAATCTTGGTACGTTTTGTATAAACGTTTTACAAAAGTAACATCTATTTTGAAAATAAGAAAAACATTAGATATATAAATAATATCCCGCTTCTGGATTTTTTGGTAATTTTGCATTAAATAACCAAACTTCATACTCTTGAAATTCAATACTGTTGTTAAATACATACCTACGTTTATCAACAGTATTAAATTTCAGGCTCGCGACCTAAGTATTAGACAAAAATATCGAATTCATAAAAGCATTATTGATGAAATTTAAACGGGCCAATTATAGCATTTCCGTAGAAAGGATAAATGTATATAAACCAAAGATTTCAATCAATGGATAGGCCCCTTCATACAAAGAGCGCGGAAAAATTTGTCAACGCTCATGAGAGTGTGTGCACTCTATTTTTTTTAGTACGAGACGAACGCCGCTACGTATTGCCGTGTTTACGCGTATCGGAACGATTTACTTTTTTAATATAATTATGCCCTCGTGTTCATTGTGGAAGCACACAAGCAGAAACACAAATAAGGATAAAGGTGTTACTTTTCATGCGTAAGTATTTGTTTTCAATTTATTCTTGATTATTCTACGCACTCGTTCAAAGCGCGGAGTGCGGGGACTCATAGGTCGTACGCAAGTCTCGCTCAGATTGCGTCAGCCGGCCGATCGGCCGACCGTCATAGAGTATGTAAGCAGACGTGCCAAAGTTATGTAGGTTACAAATTCAACAGCTACATAATACTTCTTCTCTTTTACATGAAAATAGCAATGACGTAATATTTATACCGATACCCTAAGGAGGTACCTACTTTCAAATAAAATTTAAATTAAATGCCTGTTATTTTTGAACGAATAGATTATCTACATAAGTTTAAATAGTAATAGTGAAGTGGGATATTTTTTACCTAGTTGAAGCGAGATCAGAACTTTGTCATATCTGAAAAATTCTTTGTATTCTTTGACGAGAGCTGACGTCACTTGTTATACGTGTGTGTGTAAACAGTGACAATCGCGGAACGCGTAAAGGCGTATCCATTGATTGAAATCTTTGATATAAACCATGTAAGTAATGCTGTCAACAAGAAACTAATAACGATGACGTCATATTACTACGGATCAAAATTAACATGACAACTTCAGAACATTGCTGGTGTAACTTAACACTAATGATCGAACTTTGATCACTAAAGTTACGTTGATAAAACAGCCTATAAACTTAGTTACCCTGATTAATTTATCGCTCGAGTTCAATATAATCAATTTTGTTGTGAATCTGTAAAGTAGGTAATAGTTTGCTCGCAAAACTTTGTGTAACTAATTAAGTTGTTTATCCACATTTTCTGATTTCAATACTAATCTCTGAAATGAAATGAAAATGATTTTATTTAGACTAAAAAATAGCAATTTTAAATCGTTGTACCTTTACTTGTTTTTTAGTTAGTTGACGTCATAAACTACCGCCTTTAAAGTGCAAGTGGAGAAGAGGCGGCGCAACAAACTCCACTGCTGCATTTTCTCTAAAGACGTCACTTTACAAGATATGTTTCTTGTCAGTGTCATAGCAATAAATGAAATGAAACATAGCATAACTTTATTTCTAATTTTCTGAATTTACATAGCGTGGTTTCTAGTTAAATATAAGGAGAAAAACATACAATAAGTTTCAAGAATATCGTCATGGTTCGTACGGCAAAAAAAATATTTATATTTATTGTAAATGGTAAGATTCTTATTATTATTACACAATAAGATACTTGAATATATAAAATCAAATATTAAAGCCATTTTCACGTTAGCAAAACTACAAGAAAAACTAGACCAAACGAATATTGCACGCAAAAAATAATATTTTAGCAAAGTACCTTTTTGGCTTGGTTACAATTATATCGGTAAATTTTAAATAGGACTTAACTAAAAATCTCTAAGTGAACTTAGCATAGGGTAGACCTGTGTACATTGTTAAATATTCTCGGCTAATAACAACTAAAACATTATTCATTTTTAAAAACATAATTGATTGGTTTTAACACTATTGAAATTGATACGAAACTACTGAGTGATTTTGTAAACACATAAATAAGCATGCTGTTGTTTTTAAACAATTATTTAAATTGGTTAAATTTTACAAACATTTATAACTAGTAGTAGATGACTCGAACTCATGACATGTCAAACTGCGAGTTTGTTGATTATAATCGAGTTATTGTTTGATTGGTATTAACAGACAATCATATTTATCAATACATGAGAAGAACTTTTTAACTCGTGCCTAGTTACGTATTTACTTTTAATTAAGTAAATCTAATCGGTTGGGACCAGCAAACTACATTAATCATTGGCAACAGGCTAGTGTCATTTAATTCTAATCGAGTACTTACTCGGTAAAAAACAATCGAGTCACTTATTCATTCCTAACTGAATGATTGATAGAAAACAACGAGAAGTTTTTTCGCTTCGTTCGTTCTCGCTCTCGCTCGCTCGTTCATTTGTCCGTGAACTCTCGACCGTGCGCCACGCTTTTAGAATTTATTTTTCAACCACTGAATAGCAACCCGGGCAATCCAACCACCACCAAAATCTAATCAATTTAACAGTATATTTAACTATAACCGTTTAGCACAGGCTTCAGTGCCTGCTTATAAAAATAGGTACAGCTACTTATTACAAAAATAATACCTACGTAGTACAGTGAGTGATTTACAAAATGGATGAGGAGGTCCAAAATTTATTAACAGCTTGGAATCTTGAGTCATACATCGAAGTATTCAAAGGTCAGTATTTTGTTTTGTTTATTATAATGTACAAATTTACGTCTCCTTTAGTATACATACCTAGTCTGGTTACACAATATATCTCGACAAAGCTAAGTTTGCACTTCGCGTCCAAGTCACAGCTTAGGTGTAAAAAGGATTTGCTATGACTAAGTTAACAAATGTTTGCTAGATTTTACTTTGCATTTATTGTTTTTAACATTTTATTAAAAGGGAAGCGGGCGGGGCGCCGCATTTCAGCGAGGTAAAAACTTAGCTAGCTTGGTCGAGTTATATTTATACCTACACATTCTTGTAATTACTAGCCGACTGCCCGCAACTTCGTTCGCGTGGACTTTATGACTTTTGTCTTGGGAGCTGGTTTCTTGGAGTTCTTTATCAGATGTCTCCGACCCTCAATTTTTATACGTCAATGGAAAATGCTCATCAGGTTGAACAACTTTTGCTAAGACGCCATTTCCATATTTCGAATAGTTTAGTTGGTCTATTATGGTTCTCCATCAGGTGTTCCAGCTTTCAAAATACATTATACCCTATATGGGCCTGATAGCTATACGACAAAACAGTTTCATTTAAATCCGTCCAGTAGTTCCCAAGATTAGCGTGTACAAACAAACAGATTGTCAAAAAAAATTAAAAACATGTTCTATGAGTATTCTTTAATGGCCCTAAATTGATTTTTCGTAAAAATATTGAATGTACAGACAAACTTTTTATATTTCTATTCCAGAAAATGAGATAACATCTCTGTCTCTGCCCCTATTAGGGGAGGCGGAAATTAAAGATTTAACACCTAAAGTGGGGCCACGATCAATATTTATTAGAAATTTGCAAATTCATAAAAAGACAATGCACCCTGATTGCCATAATTCTAATGTAAGTTGGTTCCCACATTATTAGTAAAAAGCATGGTGTGCTCTATATACATATAATTTTGCATTCAAGCTTTTTATTGTTTTATTTCTAGACTTGTGAAGATTTGGATGTCTCAATATCAGATCTTTTACAATATCCACTTGAAAATAATGCTGATACAAGCTCACCTAAAACAAAATCTCCTACAATAGAAGATGCATTCATGATCGCTTCTGCAAGCTCACATTCATCTCACCCACCTTTGACTATAACTATTCCTGCCGAAAGCCAATTTGATGTACATGTATGTATTATTTTCTTTGAAATCATATAAAATATTTATTATATTAGAACATCAATACAAAGGACAATCCGCAACATGCTTCGTAGGCAATTAAATTTTCTTTTTTCCTCTTGTAACAATTTTTGTGTCTGTGATGAATGACAAATAAGAACTTAAGTAGGTACTTTTAAATTTTAAAAGTTGGTTGTCTTACTATTATCTATACTATCTATATCTATACTATCTATACTAATATTATAAAGCTGAAGAGTTTGTTTGTTTGATTGTTTGTTTGTTTGTTTGTACGGGCTAATCTCAGGAACTACTGGACCGATTTCAAAAATTCTTCCACCAATGGATAGCTAAGATGTCCCTGAGTGCTATAGGCTGTATGTACCACGGGCGAAGCCGGGGCGGACCGCTAGTGATTTATATAAGTAATGTTTTGAGATTTAACACATCCTTGTAGTATCGTTGTGTAACATTATGGTGTTAGTTTTTAATTTTATTCTTTACTAGCCTGTGCCTGCGCACTTTCGTCTGTGCGTCATTTACTATTGTCAATATCCAAGTTCTCAGCGATGTATCCAGATGAAACTTACACCAGATTATGTTAGACTTTCAATAATATAACTGTGAAAACCGCATCAAATTTTGTCCAGTAGTTTTGGCGTGATGCGCGTACAAACATACAGACAGACTGAAAGACAGACAAAAATTAAAAAAAAAAAATCGTTTTGGCTTTTATTGGCCCTATATAACCCCACATATTTTTTTTTTCTTAAATATCTCTAATGTACAGACACAGACCGGTTACAGTTTTATTATATGTATAGATATCTACTAAGTACATATATCATTGGAATAAATTTTGTTTGATGATTTTTATGAGTTAAAATGTTTTTTATTTTTTTCAGGATTTAAAACTACTATTAAATAGCAGTCTAGAAGGAAAAGGCCTTCTTAATTTAGATAAAAGCAGCCCATTAGACAATGCAGCACGACAGAGATTGGTTCGAATAATAGGTACAGCGATATTAAGGGATATTAAGGGATAATCCAGAGAAATTGATAAGAGCGACTGTTTATGCCAATTGGGCTAGAGAGATATTACGAATATTTCCATGTGAAAAACCATCTGTGTACTTTCACAGTAAAATTGTTGAGTCAACACGTGGCCTTATCACTAGATTGGCTGGCAAGTTGCCTGATCAAATACATAATTTGAAAAGAAAATACCGGGAATCTGGTGTTATAGAAAAACGCAGACGTATTTCTAGATCTTCTGATGGATCACTAACACCTACATCATCATTACGACTACCAGAAGGATACAATTTAGAGCAAGACGATGAGATCCCAGATGCTATTCAGTGGTTGAAAAATTCTAGTGAACCTTGGTCAATCGTTTCACTAAAGTGGATAACAACAACTCGGGCACGCTTAAACCTTTCGAAAGAATTATCCATCTCAGAATATTTCAAGGAGTATCCGGCTTTGAAGAAATCAACTGGATACTATTTGGTAAGTGTATTCTTACTGATATTATACATGCGAAAGTGAGTGTGGATGTCTGGATGTTTGTTTTTCTTTCACTTTTGAACCAATTTTGATGAAACTTTCCAGTTATATAAGTAGCAGATATCGGAATAACACATATAATAACTTATATATAATAACTATAATATATAATAACTTATTTGTTAATGGTTAATAAAAAATTGGTTTTCTTTTCAGTTGGAAAAGGACTTTGAAGAGTTATATGCTGGTCAATACACAGATATTTTTGAGAGCTTTCCTTCTATAAAAGAAGATATTTTTAAACTGGCCAAGAAAAGAAAGAGTACTTACAACAAGGACACAGCACTAAAGGAATTTCTTAGTTTGCAAGATTGTAAGTACATGCACTTTTTGATTTTATAAATTGTCACGCGACAGTAGTGACACCCAACCAAGATTTGGATATGAAAACTTATATTTAACATATTTAACCTAACATTTAAAAAACTATAACCTGACTACACAAGACTGTTAGACTGCATTTAGAACATATACATTGACTTAAGAGGGCGCCTATGATGCGCACAGTGCTGTCACCATTGAAAATATTTTTTTTTTAGAAAAACGGAGTTGTTATTTAAAATATCCTTTTACGAAATCCAAGATAATCTTTTATATTATTTATTGAAGTATAATTTATCGTCTCAGCGGCAATCATCTAGCTTTACTAGGCGTTTTCGTCAAAAGTGACCACTTTTGGCGAAAACGCCTAGTAAAGCTAGATGGTTACTGCTAAAATGATAAATTATACTTGAATGAATAATATAAAAGTTTATCTTGGATTTCGTAAAAGGATATTTGAAATAACAACTCCGTTTTTCTAAAAAAAAATATTTTCAATGGTGGCAGCACTGTGCGAATAGGCGCCCTCTTAAACATATGATATACTAGCTTCTGCCTGCAACTTTAACAGCGTGTAAAAGGTAGCCTATGTTCTTTTCCATGTTAAAGGCTATATGGTTGCCAAATTTCATCCAAAACTGTTCAGCCTTTTTTGCGTAATTGAGTTTTAATAAATCCTAAGTAACCTTTACCTTTCATTCAATCAACTCAAATATAAAAACCGGCCAAGTGCAAGTCGGACTCACACACGATGGGTTACGTACCAGTACCGGTGTTTACGGTTTATGACGCATTATACTATTTTGTAAATATTTACTATTTGTATACTATTTTGTAAAGATTTACTATTCGTAAACTGCAATGCTAAACAAAGCTTTATTTTGTTTCAGCATCGGAAGAGACTCAACATTGCCTGCTTGTTATTGATCCCTACCCTTTTGGCTGTAACAAGTGTACGTCTAAAAAACGGTCTAAAAAGTCTGGCGGCCATCGAAAGCTGAAGTCAGGGAAGGCTTCATCACACATGTAAAAAACGATTCCGATGTAAGGTCAGTTATAAATGCTAGGAGAGAAAAATTTAGGCAATTTGGTCTTACAGTACAGCCCTTCATTATAATTGTTGGCCCATCACTTGATGCAATTACATCTTACTTTGTAGTAATTGATGAAGTGTGGTATGATCTTCCTAATATTTTGTCTAGTGTTAGGGCTTGTTTCAAATTAATTTGGGTAGTCAATGCCCAATATTCAGTAGAGTGTCTGAGTACGTGGATGTTTATTCAGCACGCGTATTTTAAGCTTAAAACTAAGTTTGATAGTGAATCAACTTCAGCTCATACCCTGTTGGGAGAACTGGGTATTGATATATCATAGATATATACTGACATTCATGTACAATATAATTTCAATATTCAGAAAGGATTATTTTTCAATTGCTTTGTTCTGTAGTTGAGTAGAAGGAAGCAATTAAGTGCTAAAGGCAAATTTGCTGTAGTATTTTTTAACACAATGGTTATTTGTTTTATATGTAAACATTTTGTAGAACTTAAGGCACTAAGAAATCATTTTAAATTTAAACACGGTGACTGCACAATAGCAACATACAGGTGCTGTGAAGACGACTGTAAGAGATCGTTTCAAATATACAGTTCTTTTAAAAGACACTTAGATAAATGTCACATAACTAAAGAGCAATGCTTGCAGACATCCGTTACTGAAAAAGATAATGATTTTAATTCTCAGAAATGTCTGCCATCACACAATGCTCAAAACAGTTTAAACATACCCTCAAGTTCTGTTTCTTCTGAATTGTTATGCTCTGTTCAACAAACAAATTCAATTGATAAAGTTATTTCCACATTTATTGCATCACTTTATGGTAATACATTGCTGCCAAGGAATGTTGTACAAAATATTTTTAATAATCTAAGTGACTGCCTAAATTCATTGGTCCAAGTAATAGAACATAGTGCTGCTACTAATATAAAGAGTTTAAGCATGGAAGTACAGACTTCAATAACATCTTCATTAAATAATTTTTCGACAGAACGTAAACGTTTAAATTATTTTTTTGAAAAAGGTTCTTACATTAAACCTGCCGCAGTGTGTATAGGACAACGGCTTACTAGAGTGAAAAGTCAAGGAATAACACGTTTGCAACCCGTAGACTGCCATGAACAATTCATTCCTTTAAGAGAAACTCTAAAGAAGTTTTTTCTCTAAACAATGTTTTATCTGAAATGTTAGAGTACATGGACAGTTTAAATTTAAAACAGAAAAAAAGAGAATTTTATCCAAGGCACATATTGGAAAGAGAGAAAGAATCACCATAATGAAAGGACAGTCATTCCTTTATTTATGTATTTTGATGACTATGAGACCGGAAATGTTCTTGGGAGCCATGCTGGTATACATAAATTAGGAGCAGTTTTATGTTTCAATTCCATGTCTCCCTCCCTGGCGCTCTTCTGCTCTTTCCAATATATTCCTAGTATTATTGTTTCATTCATCGGATAGGATTTCTTTTGGTAATCACATTATATTTCGTCCAGTTATAAACGAATTCAATTATTTAAGTGAAATTGGTATATCAATAGACATTCCAACTTTTAAAGGACAAATCTACTTTGAACTTGGTTTGATTTTGGGTGATAATTTAGGATTACATTCAATGCTAGGACTAGTGGAAAGCTTTTCAGCTAACCGATCATGTAGGGTATGTAAAGTAACTAAACATGATTTAAAGAAACAGTGTTTTGAAGACAAAGATCTGCTACGCAGTAATGATACATTTATTGCAGATTTGGCTTTGAATGATGTTACTTTGACTGGCATTAAAGAAAGATGCGTTTTTCTTGATATCAAATACTTTGATATGTCTCTGCAGGTTGGGGTTGATATAATGCATGATGTCCTCGAAGGTGTAGCAAAATATTTTTAAGTTTTATGATACTACAGTATACTCAGAGGAGCAATTTGTTTTCTTTATCTGTTCTCAATGATAAAATATCATCAATGGACTTTGGACCAGATTCTAAAAATAGACCATGTTCAATAGAAAAAGATCACTTAATTCGGGGTACATTGCGTTTATCTTCAGGGGAGATGTTAACTCTTTTACGATTCCTGGGAATAATGATTGGAGATTTTGTGCCAAGAGAAGACTTTATTAGGATCTTATATGTAAAATTGAGAAAAATTCTTGACATTATTCTTAGTGTTAAAATCACATTTGGCGCAGAAGATTTGTTACAAGTACTGGTAGGTGAATTTAATGAGCTGTATATCAAAGTAACAAAAGACTCCCTGAAACCTAAATTTCATAACATGATTCATTATCATTCTGCTCTTGTAAAATACGGACCTATTTCTTCATTATGGTCCATGAGATTTGAAGGTAAACATAGACATTCAAAAATGGCTGCGAAAGCATCATGCAATCGTGTTAACCCTACTTTAACTTTGGCTATGAGACATCAACTTCAACTGAATGAACTGTTTCACCGTGGCAGTCTAAGTGATGTTCTAAAAGTGGGGCCTAAAAAGAAAGTTTTGCAATCAGAAACAAAGTTTGTTGAATCAAAATTAAATTTAGATTCTTCAAAATCATTAATATGTGTAAGTTGGGCTACGAGTTCCTCTGTACGATATGACATAGGATGCATACTTGTACATAGTGTAAGCAATGATGATTATCTTTACAATTTCTTAGTTGTCAAACAAATTTACTTATACGACGAAAAACAGTTAATTTTTTCAGGTACGTTGTTAGAAACTGTCAAATTTGATGATCATTATTATGCATACCATGTTGAAACTCCTAACAGAGTTGTATGTTGCACTGTATTTTATGAATCGTTACTTTCACCGATTCCTAATGCTAGGAGTGTTTTACTGAATGGTAAACAATACATAGTTTTGAGAAGTCCCTTATAATATATTTTATTTGTATTGTTGAAGATGTAAAAATAATATTAGTATATTCTTCTCTTAAGTTTAGGGAATTATTTTATTAAACTTCATACATTCACCGAAGATTTTGGGTTAGTAGTGCTACATTAATGTATATTTTATAAAAGTTTTGTTGATTGTGTATGTATAAAATAAATGTAGCTTTAAATTTTTTGACACATCTAAAATTGTAAAACAGCGATAATGATCTGTGTAAACTGAATAAACTAGATAAGAAGTGCACATTCTGCGTCAGACCCAGCGGGGTCTGACGCAGAATGTGCACTTCGCAAAATGAGCACTCATCAAAAATTTAACATTTCGCAGAATGTGCATTTCTCTCAAGGGGCACTTCTCATAATGTGCATTTCTCAAAACGATCACTTCGCAAAATGTGCACTTCGCAAAATGTACACTGTTCAATGAGTTGACTAAATCTATTGTAATCTGTTTTGAGCCTTACTTTGTTTTACAATAGATTTAGTCAAATCATTGAACGGTGCACATTTTGCGAAGTGCTCATTTTGAGAAGTGCCCCTTGAGAGAAATGCACATTCTGCGAAATGTAAAATTTTTGATGAGTGCTCATTTTGCGAAGTGCACATTCTGCATCAGACCCTTCTTTGGGTCTTTTTTACGTTATAAATAAAGTCAAATTAATAAGTCTAAAACGACGAAAATAGTTTTGGAATATTTTTTTTATTAAGAAATCAAGATTCAAGATAATATTGATTTTTTGATAAAAAAATATTCCAAATCAGCCGTTTTTGGCTATAATTATGAAAACATAAATATTACAAAATTAAATAATTTACTAAGGAATCTGTAGTCGTTTCCGATTTTTTTATATTTGACTTTATTTATAATGGTAAAAAGAGGTAGCGCTAGTATTACTTATCTAGTCCCCTTGATAGAAAAGACTCAGGAAGAATAATAACAATAACCTAAGTAATAAGGCAGTAATTTACGACTTGTGAGACTATGAGAAGATTAACTTCTCTATGTATGGTTCTGTCTACTTATACCTGAAAAATAAATCGTATTAATACTTACGTATACATTTTAATTTCCTTAACACCTTTCCCCTACCCTCGTTAGACATTAGTGCTACTCGGTAACGACGGCTGGTTAACAGCAATGTTCTCAGCAACTTAGTAATTCTAAACTGTTTTATAGTAAGTGTTATTAATACAACTGTTTATGTATCTTTAGGTACCTGAAGGCAGTTACAGCAATGTTACTCACTACTCGAAACCAAATTCAGTATGTACATAAATAAACATACAGACTGTATAATGAATAAAAATTCTTTACAGCAATGGCTAGTTTTGTACGCAGGTTATTGATGATACTTTCAAATGTACATTATTGTCTTTGAAAGTAATTAAATATTTCTTATTCATTATATAGTCTGCATGTTTATAACTGTTCCGATTGAATTGGTTTCGTAGAATACTGAATAATGTTGCTGTAACTACATACCTATTAAACAAGCTCTATTTACCGAGTAACATTGCAGCAGCTAAGCTCTATTTACCGAGTAACATTGCAGCAGCTACCAAGTAAATGGGTTATAGTAACCCATTAAACGGGCTGAGGCTACCGAGTAAACGGGTTATAGTAACCAAATAAATTGGCTGAGGCTACCTAGTAAACGGGTTATAGTAACCCAATAAATTGGCTGAGGCTACCTAGTAAACGGGTTATAGTAACCCAATAAATTGGCTGAAGCTACCTAGTAAACGGGTTATAGTAACCCAATAAATTGGCTGAAGCTACCTAATAAACGGGTTATAGTAACCCAATAAATTGGCTGAGGCTACCGAGTAAACGGGTTATAGTAACCCAATAAATTGGCTGAGGCTACCTAGTAAACGGGTTATAGTAACCCAATAAATTGGCTGAAGCTACCTAGTAAACGGGTTATAGTAACCCAATAAATTGGCTGAGGCTACCTAGTGAACGGGTTACAGTAACCCAATAAATTGGCTGAGGCTACCGAGTAAACGAGTTATAGTAACCCAATAAATTGGCTAAAGATACCGAGTAAACGGGTTATGGTAACCTAATATATGGGCTGATGATACTGAGTAAACGGGTTAAAGTAACCCAATAAATTGACTGAGGATACCGAGTAAACGGGTTATGGTAACCCAATAAATTGGCTGAGGCTACCAAGTAACATTGTAGCAGCTACCGAATGAATGGGTCATAGTAACCCTACAAATTGTTTAAGAACACTGAGTAACACTGGTGTTATTTGCCGAGTGAGCTGACTATTTTATAATAAGATAATTGACTGTGACAAGTAAGCTTGATTGCTCAGGTTGCAAAGTGATATTGGCTAAAACAGCCAACTTTACTTTGTTATTACTAATGTAGGCTATTGTGTTATTAATAAAGAAGTATTTTTAACCAATTTAAACAGTTAATATTTACCAAGAAATTATAGCAAAGTTGACATGTTTGTTTTTTAGCTACCAACTTTGCAGGTGCTATATTGACAAACATGCTGGGCTATTTCCAACAGTATTTTATTTATTTTTAACCTTCACGTTTTTTCAGTGTATAAATGCGAAAGTAAGTTTGTTTATGTGTTACCTCTTCACGCTTTATCTACTGAATCAATCTTCCTGAAATTTCGCATACACATAGTTAGAAGTACTGAGAAGGACATACGGTACCTTTCATCTCGAGAAAAAGCACTGTTCCTATGGGAAATTCGCGCGGGCGAAGCCACATGCAAAAGCTAGTTTCATTACAAATTGAGTCTTAAATAAAGTTTTTATCTTAATTACGAGCCCTAAGGCTTTCTTGTTTCGGCCACAATCTAAATGAAAAGCCATTATATGCTTGGAGACTTTGAGCCCAAGTTTTGGAGTTGGATCACGTCCTGATGGATTAAGAAGCAAAACTTGTGGTGGGGTCATTGGAATTTGTATTTTTGGAGTTGAAAGGAGATAACAGAGTAAATTTGCTTAGAATTTAATTAAATTGAGTTTATTTTCAAATCAAATCTATGTTGAAAAAATTGTTTACCGAGACCTAATTTTACTAACTTTTGTTGAACTTGCTGTTAATTGAAACTTGATGTTTCGTTTTTATTTTACTTATCAGCTTTTCTGTAAATGGTGCAATAAAGTGTTAATCTATCTATCTATCATCTAATATTTTAAACAGCAAAATCAAGTTTTCAAAAATATTCTTATACTAGTTTTCGCCCGCGGCTTCACCCGCGTGTTTCCCACGGGAACCATGCCTTTTCCCGGGATGAAAGGTACCCTATGTCCTTCTCCGTACTTCTAACTATGTGTATGCGAAATTTCAGGAAGATTGGTTCAGTAGATAAAGCGTGAAGAGGTAACAAACAAACAAACCCACTTTTACATTTATAATATTAGTTAGGATTAAAGAAGAATGAGTCATTATGAGTAATTTCGAAAGGAAATTTTGAGTAGGTACTTGCACAAACAACGAACATGTGCGAACGTGATTTCGTTTAACTTTATCACAAACAGACCGTTTGTCGAAACGATTTTCCAACAATGGCTCGTATTTTTTTCATCTCATCATATTGTCTCATCATACTGTACTGTTTTATAATCTCATGATCATGACTTTTTATGGAAATGAAAAACCAGGGGTCGCTCTTTGTATTGCATAACTACGACTCCATTTTAAAAGGGGTAAGAAAATTAAATTACATACATATTATTACGCCTTTTTCCCGTGGAGGTAGACAGAGACTAGCTATTTCCACTTGCTACGATCCTTAGGTTATATCAAATTAGGTTACCAAAATAAAAATACAACATACCAAAAGAAAATGCATTTCACAAAGGTGACCTTACACATTTTCACAGACAAAAATGAAAATCATCGGTGAAACTCAAACAGTTAACTCGTTTAATTATATTGCAAACTAGCTTGTGCCCGCAACTTCGTCCGCGCGTAATTCACAGATGAGTTTCAATGTATTTCAGCAATCAAATCAAAATTAGGTTACCTAATGTGAATATTTTGATACCAGTTGCATCACACTTAGGTTCGTTTGTACCGAAACAGCTGAGAAAAATCTAATTGACTTTCTCTTTCTTTTCAAAGTTATAACAATACATTTAATAACCATAACAAAGCAATCTCATCAACTGAACAGTGTCATCTGATCGATACCTTCCAGGCAAATTAATCACGTACCGAGTCCCGACAATATTGTGTGACGTCATCCATGACACGGCAAACATTCATGAAGCTGGAAATACAAAATCCAGGATACAAATTGTTTCTTACAGGATACAAATTGTCACATGACGTCTATAAAATTTAATAAATAATAATTAGGCAATGAATATTAATTATTCATTATCTCTCTCTTTAGTCGTATTTCCTCATGACTGAGGGTCGTGGTCATTATATGGAATGAAACACACACAACGACTCTCATGGCAATTTTAATGGAGTGGTTTGCCATTGCCTTCTCCATTTCACATACTAGCTGATAATCATCAACCAGAGTGCAGGTTTCCTCACGATGTTTTCCTTCACCGGAAGCAAGTGGTGGTCGATGAAAACTAACATGAGTCAGATTGGTATACAAACTCATGTAGCTCGGGCAGGATTCGAACATGGGATTCTGTATCCACAGGCGGGCACCCTACCACTCGGCCACCACCGCTCTAATAGATATAGTCCGTATAGTTACAGAAGTTCGTCGTAGTGGTTTTTTTTCATTTATATTTTTTTTATTTCAAGTACCTAGGTACGATTTTAACTAGTAATGCATAAATAAGTATGTACACGTACTACGTCCATTTTTTTTTTTTGCATTAACCCTAGTCCTAACTAATATTATAAATGCGAAAGTGAGTTTGTTTGTTTGTTGGTGAAAATTTTGCATGCACATAGAAGTTAGGAGAAGGACATAGGGTAACTTTCATCCTGTGAAAAAGCACTGTTCTCGTGGAAAATTCACGCGTGTGAAGCCGCGCCAAAAACTTACTTCAATGGCACGACTACTCAAAAAGGATCTTGTCCTCCAATACCAGAAGCTTCCACTCCTTCCTGCAGGCCTACCATGAACTCTTATTGCGATTCAATTTAAGACCTAAATTGAACTGTGGCCCTATTTCTGTACCTTAGAGGCATAAGGGCCTAAGTGACAAATTCCGATTTTTTTTTTATCGCAATATCATGATTGTTTTTTTTTTCTGCATCGAATGGTCTAATACACGTAGTTCTAAGTGGCTTAGATCAAAAACTATTCAATTGCATTAGGCTCCATGTGGAAAAAAACGTCTATAGGCATAAGTGTCAATTTTGTTTTACAACACAATGCTCCAAACACACTTGACATTATTTAATTATTTAAAGGCGCTAAGACACAAAGACCTTTCTGCCGCTATGAAATTTACGTCTTTTAAAAATATGGCGCTAAAAGTTCTTGCAAGTTACGCGCTCATCCGAGTAAAAGAGACAGCGCTATACAGTTTTGTATGCGACTAAGTGAGATGGTCGTATACACATTTTGTGTTGTGACATTATGACATTTAGTTGTAATTTTGTTTCGTTCGTTGAGAGAATAGTAAATTCAGTGAATTTAATTTATTTAAATATTAAAAATGAGCAGCAAAAGGAGTGCACGTATAACAAAAATGTTTGTTAACATAAAAATACCAAGTAAATGGCCAGAATTACCAGATTGCGAAGGTAAGTACTATTTTAATTTGCAATATAATCTATCTAATTTTTCTGAATAGTTTTCTACTGTTTGTTTGTACTTGCTACTATTGTGTTAGATTTAGTTAGGTATTAATTTTTTTACTAACGATCACAAAAAAATATGCAGGTACTTACATAAGTTAGTTTGTATAATATCGACTCCAATGCATATTTTGTTCATGCAATTCTCTGAAGCTAATATCAGTTTGTAATCATTATTAAAACTAAACAACTATAACATTGAAGCGGTGGTGGCCGAGTGGTAGGGCGCCCGCCTGTGGATGCAAAATCCCAGGTTCGAATCCTGCCCGGGCTACATGAGTTTGTATACCAATCTGACTCATGTTAGTTTTCACCGACCACCACTTGCTTCCGGTGAAGGAAAACATCGTGAGGAAACCTGCACTCTGGTTGATGATTATCGGCTAGTGTGTGAAATGGAGAAGGCAATGGCAAACCACTCTATTAATATTACCAAGAGAGTCGTTGTGTGTGTTTCATTCCATATAATGACCACGACCCTCAGTCATGAGGAAATACGACTAAAGAGAGATATTTTTTATGTTAAGATTTTTATGTATTACGTTATTTTTTTCAGATTTAACGTGTTGCTCCAAAAAAAGAAATTTATCTCCTCTCGATTACGGAAGTGATGATAGTGTTGCTGATAAGGATTTTAAACCTGATGGTTTTGAAAATTCCTCTGATAGTGACCAACACCAGGAGTATCTTGTAATCTCTTTACACAATCTGAAATTGATGAAGACTTAATTCAGCTATCTGATTTGAATATCAGTCCAGAAGAATGTTTTTAGAGCCCGTAGAAAAAGAGCATTTCTATCCTGTAATTACCACAGCTGAAATACATTTACCTTCTGAACAAGCTAAACCAATTGTATCAGAAACTAAGGTACCTGATATTTCTTTACAAGCTACTCCTGTACAAAAAATTTAAAAGAAGACTTTAAAATATCAAAAGACTTTAAAATACCGGAAACAGTTTGGTGGCAATTGCGACGGGATAACATGGGCGTATTGTTTTACAAAAAAAAATTTGGATGAAATAAACTTTTCTGAGCTAACACTTATTAGAAACACAAAAACAAACCCTATCATGCCAACCAATTTAGAAGTCGCTAGAATAACAGAAAAACCTATATCAACTGCAAAGTTTAATGATCTAATGACCCTACTACAATGGGTTCCAAAGTCCTGTCACCATTACTACCAAAGCCTGGTGCATTCCAATACTGCAAGTGATGTTCCTGAAGCTGATAGCGTCGATGAGTAAAAAACAAATTTTTACCTTGGATATTGATTTACATTGTTATTATTTTTTAGTGTTTTTTACTTGATCTCATATTTTGAAATTAAGAAACTTTTGTGTACTTTAGTTACGTAGTACTTATATTAATTCTGTGCTTTATAGCATTTTGAAGGCATAAATACCCCTTATAAAAATTGATCTCATTATAATAAGCATAAAAGTTTTCTGCTATTGTATCATCAAGAAAAAAATGTTAAATGAAACTTACTAATAAACTTACTACATATTACTTTCATTAATTGATTAAGTTAATAAGAGATATTTTTTTTTTGTTTTCTAATTAAAACTTTTGCAGATTATTAATAATACTATTTAACTATTTATTTTCGTAATAAAAAACGACATGAATAATAAACGTCTTTAATTTTTGTGCCTCAGATACACACCTATTTTAATATATCGTAGGAGGCAAAATATTATAACGGAACATAGACGAGTGATAATTTTTCTATATTTGACAAATTGATTATAATTTGAGCACTATTTAAATATAGACCCAGTATATAGAGTGATGCTGAATATTCGTTAGACCCATAAAGACCCAAGTCAAACATCGTATCCCGATTTTCAGGTTTGTTTAGAAGGAAAAGTCGCTATCTTACCTATATAGACCTAAATTTATTATTTTTACATTATGACATATAGCTCCATTGTACAATAGTGCTTTTAATTTTAATCAAAATTGAATTTCTCTTTAAATGCATAAGGATCTATCTCTGCATAGGCCGAAATGTTCGCGTGCATAAAGTTCTAATATGTCCCAATTTTCAGAAAAAAATTAAATAATATTATTTAAACTTCATGTAAAAAATATATTTCTAAAAATATAAAAGCCTAACTAACTAACACATGCACATACAAAAACTTAACTGATTTAGATGAAAACTCTCAAAGCTTTAATTTTTTGAAATGTTATTTTGGCTGTCCTGTAAAATTGATATTAAGCACTTTGACCCTTATGCCTCTAAGGTACAGATTTTTGAAAGCGTAACATACCAACGAAAACCATCGAGTTCATGGTAGGCCTGTTGTTTTGCGCCACTTTCTGCTAGTGGGCTCTTTGGAGGGCCTCTAGATCTCTTAGGACCTCATCCCTCTAGACTTTCATCCCGGCATCTGGGCTGGCCGACACGTTTCCCGCTTGGTCGAAAAAAAAATCCAACAAGCTAGTTCAGTATAAAATGTTGCCATATTGCATGCTACAATCAATCGCTATTGAAGTGTGAATACGTTGAACTAGCAGAAAATATATTTAAAGCTTCCCCCAAAAACTAACGTGGATTAATAGATATTTTTGCTGGTATCAATCGACGCTGATTGATCGATATTTTCGTAGTCACGGATTTGAATTGAATGAGATTAATGAAATGAGTATTAGCTGCCGATTCGTTAGGGAAAATATTTCTGGTTCAAGATTTTTTGCATTCCATTAGATGTGGCTTTTAGCAATTTCCTTAATCGAATTTGTGACAAAATCTTCGAATTTACGATAGCTTCTACATCGGTTAAACCGTTCAAATTGAGTTTTATGGTTTGCAAACACAAATACTTATAGTTTGCAAGTTTTATACCTTTGCACACCATTTACAATTGTATTTATTGGTTTAAATTATATTTCAATCCTAACTTATTTTATAAATGCGAAAGTGAGCTTTTTTGTTTATTTATTACCTCTTCATGCTTTATCTACTGAACCAATCTTCCTAAAATAGCTATAAGTACTGAGGAGGACAAACCTTTCATTCCGGGAAAAAGCACTGGGAAAAAGGCAAAAGCTAGTGAAATCGTACAACAAAGAACTCATTAAATCAAGCGATGACGAACTAATCTGGACTCATGAATTTAGATCGAAATTTCCTATACCTACCGTTTTAATAGGGCTATCAAAATTTGTAACATAATCCGATGGAGTTCCTAACAATATTGTTAACAGTCCGTGAAGTATTAAATTGAGTTGCTTACTGCTCGTCCCTATTTTGTAATAAATACAATTAATATACCTACATTAGTCGTCAGTACGTCGTTAAAGTTAAAGTCAACGTCAGTTAAAGGCTACGATTCCTGTCTGATTTGTAGTCTTTTCAGAGATTCTTTTGGAGTTTTTAATTCAAAGCTCACTCAAAGTGATACACCATATATTTAAGTAAATAGCACAATAGTGCAGGTTGTGGCACCTACATCAGAGTTATGGCAATTGTTTATCTGCCCTAATTGTAAACCTTTGTGAACTGTTCATTTTGTGGCTTTCTACTTCTTCTTCGTTTTCCTATCCTATCGGAGGTTAGACAGCATCATGGCGAATTTTACTTTGGAGTCCGGTGCACGAAACAGCGAGGTGGTACTGCGGCCGAACCAGTCACGCTTACTTAACCAGGAGTGGCGCCTTTTCCCTGCGCTCCTTTTGCCTTGGATTTTGCCCTGGATAATGAGTTGCAAAATCCTGTATTTGGTATTTCGCATCACATGTGGCTTTCTATAAAAAGGTATATGGAGGTCCTTTTCCCTGCGCTCCTTTTGCCTTGGATTTTGCTCTGGATAATGAGTTGCAAAATCCTGTATTTGGTATTTCGCATCGCATTTGGCTTCCTATAAAAAGATTTGGAAGTCTATGGTAGAGAACTATGTCCACCAGGGGATTTCTCGTGTCTGTTATGATGATAATGTGAGAATTATAATCTACGTTCACTTTTGTTACTTAGAAATTCTGCAAACAAAACGTGTATCGTTTAATGGCTTCTAACATTTGAGCAGCATCTGCAGTTTAAATGCGTTTCTAGCTGCAAGACGTGTAGAATGAAATAAAAATATCGCCTTCTGCGCTATTCCCATAGCAGCTGAATATTGGACTTTTCTCGCAATGATAAAGCTTACACTATGAAAAATAACAATATTTTGTACAGATGGTAAGCTGCTTCTGTAGAAGTTAGTATGTGTTTTGAGTACCTATGTGACTTTTTGAAAAAAGAGACTATTATTAAAAATCTCTAAATAATATTTCTACTAATTAAATTATCTTAAAGTGTTTGTTTAAATGGGATAATCTCTGGTACTTTGGGTCCGATTTGAAAATTGAACTTTCTGCGTATGATGAGAAAGGCTATAAGCTATCCAGAATCTCAAAATTCTTACACAAGTGAAGATACTTGGCGCAGTTAGTAATAGATACAAGCTAATTATAAAAAAATAAAAAACACGACTGACAACGCACATAGCTTATGTCACTCGGAGGAATGCAAGGAATCTAAAAGTAGGTACCTCTTAAATCAAAATCTGTTAAGCGTTTAGGACTTATGGTGGAATAAAGAAACTTATATACACGCATACTTACATACATGAACCCTGAAAACTGAAAACATAACACTCCTTTTTTGGTCAGTCGTGTAAAAAATAGACGAATTTGCATTCTCTATTCAACAGCTTCGGTATAACATGAACTTCGGTAACCTGACCTTTCAAACCCCAAAAGTTTATTAACTTCCAATGTGGGCGGGTAATAACACTTTAATTAGATAATTTGTAATTACGTATGTGTATTTACGGGCAATTTAAACCAAAGAAGACTCTCATTTTATTAATCATTTTATCTAGTTTAATTTAACTTCAAAAGCGAAGAAAATTGGATAATTTCATAAAACTCATTGACTAACATAATCTATTAACATAATCTAACTGGTTAACAGAGGTTAGGGCCAATAAAGGTATTAATATTCAGTTATAAATGTCTAAAATATATATTTATACTAGCTGTCGCCCGCGGCTTCGCCCGCGTGATTTTCGCTTAGATGAAAAATCTTTTTGTGTTCCAAACTGTTTCAGATTTTCGATTTTTATACGTCCACAGAAAATGTTCATCAGATTAATGAAGTTTTGCTAAGGCGCAATTTCCATATAATATGTTATAGTGTAGCTGGTCTCTTGAGTTGTTCATCAGATGTTCCAGATCTTCAATATTTATGCGTCAGCAGAAAATGCTCATCAAGTTGAACGATTTTTGCTAAGGCGCATAGTTTAACTGTTCTGTTTTGGTTCTTCATCAGGTGTTCCAGTTTTCAAAATCAATTATAGCCTAAATGTTGCCCAGGCTTAACAGCTACACAACAAAAAAAGTTTCATTCAAATCGGTTCAGTACTTTCGGAGATTAGCGTGATCATACATACAGGCAGACAGACAGACAAGAAATTCCAAAAATTTTTTTTTGCTTTCTATTATTCTTTTTAAGTGTCCCTCTATCCATTTCAGTCAAAAATGCTAAATGTACAGACAAAATATTTTTACTGTTTTTATGTATAGATGTGCTTCGGTTGGAAGCAAAGTACACGTCCATCTACAGACTTCGGTGATGCAAAAGTTGAATGAAATCAGTGAGAACATAAAGGGAACAAGGATGGCCTTGAAGTATAACATCATCTACAGTTGTTTACACTAATTTTTGTATAATAAATTCAACACAATGTATAATAAACATCAACAGAAATTCAATTAAATGTTCAACGCCGCCCATCAGGCAGGTAGAAAAATATTCAATTAATTTTCATCATCATGATTCGAGAGCTCTTCAAATATATAGTGCGTCATCCGTTAACGCAAACAGAAATGTTTGGCGGTTATGCAACACATACCAAATTAATTAATAAAATTATTGTTGATCGCAGTTCCAGGGTAATTATGAATTAAGTAGTTTTGTTTTAAATTGTGTGCATTTTTAGACGGTATCATAGAATTATGAAATATAAGGCGATTTCTGAACGTAGTGGTTATTTTCTCTGTGGATTTCTGTTGACGATATTATTAAGGATAAATCATTAGTGAGTGAATAAATGAATGAAAAAAAAATCAGCTACTATTTATTGCACTCTAAAGTAAATATCTTGATTGTAGGTACATAGCTTTGTGCTAAAGAAACTGTAAAATAAGTGTCACTACAGAATATGTCAGGGGTAAAAAAACCTTTAAGTCATTTTTTGAAGATAAATAGCCAATGAACGGACACGTGAAATAAGAAAGACTTAAAAAGTACCAATCATTGACGTTGCAACGTCCAAGATTGGCGCCCATGGGAGTAAAATCCAGTTAAATATAAGTAGGTTAAAGTTATACCGAACTCGACTCTGGATTCGGCGTTTGGTCAAAGTAATCGATTACTTCGTAGTAGGTACTAAGACCACGTCCTCTGTACAGCTCTCGATCAATCGACGATGTGAATGAGCAAATAATTTTCGAATTCACATAGAAACAAGGCGATGATGGTTACTTTCCTGTCAGTAACTAAAGTTCAATTCGTCTGTAGTGTTATCATGTGAAATAAATTGGAGTCATAAAATTGTGCAGTATCTTCTGGTCACTGACCGACCATTATTGGTGACATATAAGTATAGGTATAAATGTCAGTGATCAAATTATATCCAAGGAATTTATTTAGTACATTATACCTTGTACTCAACTCATAGATTTCGTTTGTAATTTAAACACGCATTCGAAGATAATTTTCTTAATTCGTTGTAGAATCTAAAGTATTTTATTTCCCAATTAAATTTAGTGAACATTGCCGAATGTTTAAGGATATTCTCGAATTAGGCTTAAGGTTGAATCATTATCATTTTAACTATTATTTTGACGAAGTGTTATCAAATTATTGATGATCGCAAACCGGTGTACCTATTATAGAATTTGTATGACGTGACCGGAATTGGCGCCGCGTGCGTGGGAAATCAAAGGAAACAATTACACCGACAGAATATTGTTCCAACAGTGGATTATTGTGTAAATACGCTCAGTCGGCATTAGGAAGCCGTGGAAGTGCGCAAGCTGGCGGAAGAATCGATTGTTTCTACTTTAAGCATTGACTACGCACCTGTAAATAACCTCAGTTTTTGACAACGTCCCGTTTGGCAAACGTCTTATTTCGTCAACCTCAAACCTCGTCAAATAAAATAAAACAAAATGTTTCGCAAACTTTTTGTTATTCCATACATTTTTTTAAAGTTTGCGAAACTCCACTAAATACATGGATATTAAAACATTGGGTAATTTTTTATCCCAATATTGCCGAAATTTGTAGCTAGTGATTCGTACATATAGATGTCATTTCAAACATAAACCTAAAGAGAATAATCAGAAATTATTATCTCGTCATTTCAATTTGAATAATCTTCTTCTGGCGAACAGCAGCTTTATAAATTACTAGCTTTTGCCCGCGGCTTCGCCCGCGTGAATTTCCCACTGGAACAGTGCTTTTTCCCGGGATAAAAAGTAGCCTATGTGCTATTCCAGGTCATTATCTACCTCTGTACCAAATTTCATCGAAATCCGTCCAGTAGATTTTGCGTGATTGAGTAACAAACATCCTCACAAACTCACAAACTCACAAATTCACAAACTCACAAACTCACAAACTCACATCCAAACTTTCTCATTTATAATATTAGTATGGAAGTAATAGGTAAAACATTTATTAATTAGATAAGATTGCCCAAAATTCCCTAATTAATAATTAAATCCCTTACGTGTCATACGAATGTCCCTAATAGGAGTGGTCAATGTGGTCACCCACATCAGGAAACTTTTTCTACAAATGACCTCTTTAGACAATTTGGCAATGTTTTTTTTTTCAAACAAAGCAAAAAAACTAACTTTAATAGAACATCGAAATTTGATCGATAAAAAATTTGATGCACCGCTAATTATATATTTGGCTGCACATTTCTGAGTACATAATCCGCCATATTGTTGTTTAAAATACGTATTACATGCCGCGGCTCATGTTATTTGAAATAGCGTAAAGGCATTTCGTATTACTAATTTGGTTAAACTTACAAACCTATTTGTACATAGGTACATTCACGTAACAGGCAGTTATGTAATTAATTATTATAATCACTAAGAAAATCGAGAAATTAAAACATGTTTAAATGAATGTGCAATTCAAAATATTACTGTAAAAACCCGGAAAAAAAGGAATTACCGTAATCGAATTCACGAAATCGTATCTAAACACTTCGTTATCCAGGAAAAAGTCAAATAGCATTTTCTTTTGCGCTGAATTGGAAACCGCAAAAATTACTTGAAACAGCAAATACCGGTTAATCTGACTTATAGGATGAAGGGTGAATTTCATTCCGTATAACGGTTATCTTTATTTGCAAAAATACCTATTCGTAGTGAAGCACAGACATATAATATTTAAAAAAAAAAATTTCTGTGTAGTGAAGTTATGGATTTTTTTTTTTTTTTACTTTTTTGATGACCCTATGATTGTTCATTAGTTTACTTTGCTAAGCTTTTGCGAATTTACCCATATTTGAGATCTTGATCAATTTACGACCTTGCTAAACTTCAATTTGTTTTCGAAAACAAAAAGGTACTCGTAAGTTCGTTTAATGAATCTATAAAATTATCGAGAAGTTCATAATACTTATACCACCTGCAATATTCGATTAAGATTAAATTATAGACGTGCTTCGAAGGAGAAAAGTCGTATATTAAAAATAAAGTTTCCGTTCCGAGTTACGAACGTCGCTGAAGCACGCGAATAAAAAACTAATAAGAGGAAAGAAGTACTTATAAAGAGTATTGAATTATATTATGTACTCTTATTTTAAGTACTTAATTTTTTTTGTATACCTGGGCTTCGCGAGTTAGATAGTTATGTTTACAAAAACCTTCCTAAAGGTATTTTCTGTCAAAGTCAAAGTCAAATTTTTTTATTGAAACTTGGCCTTCAAAGAAGGCTCTTTTTCACGTCGATAACTAATTATTTAATCATAATATATTATGTCTCAAAGCTACAAACTACTAGCATTTCGGAACGACCACTGCTGAGAAGAAATTCCGAAAGAAACTCATGAAACAGCCTTGGTCGCCTAGCATGCCAGAGGGGCTATTCATAAACTTTATACATACACTAGATTGTTTACAGTCAAAAATAAAATAAAATATAAGAAAAATAATAATAATAATATAATAAATAATAATAATATTATTTTTTTTTTTACGTATTAATATACTATATAAATATATTTTTAAGTAATTTTAAGTTTTTACTAGATTATTTTATTTTTTCATGTCGCTTCGCGAGAGAGTTTCACCTGGAAATAATAAGTCCAACCAAACTGTATCGTCCGATGACAGAGTCTGGTGTACTCAATGCTCCCAGCCTAGATCTTTTAAAGGTTTAAAAGGTTTAAACATACACATTGGAAAAATTCATAACACACGTGACCCTTTACTGCATTCCCAACCAGTCTCTTCAAGTGCATCTCATCCTTTAACTTCATCTCATCCTGTTTCTTCAAGTGCATCCCATCCCAGTAATACTAACATCCATCCATTACATCAGCATCTTTCACAATTAAAAAGAACCTTACCAATAGTCAAGAGAATACCTAAAGGTGCTCGCTTATCAGTTTCCCAAGCTTTATCATCAGCCATAAAAAAAACAGTCAGTGAAAATTCAATTCTGGCTTGGGAGCACCTACTCACTTTCGCTTTTAGAACTCTACATGTATCACCTTCAGGTAATCAAAATTTAACAACCAAAATTAAGTTTAATTGCAATAATTTTAATATTTCCAAATTACTCGACCATCATTCAATTTCGGCACAAAAAAATATTAATTACAATAAAACAACAAAATACGTAGAGTCTAAAATTTGTGAAGGTGACATTAAAGGTGCAGCTAGATTACTGTTTTCGGATGATGCAGTTGCACCTAATTCACCGGAGACCCTTTCAGCCCTTCGTGAGAAGCATCCACCTTCAGCCGCAGATCTAGCCCTTCCGGACCCACCCGATAGCATGGTTGGGGCTCTTCAGGCAACTGAGGAAGAAGTACACAGAGCCGTGATGTCTTTCAGAAGTGGTTCTGCCGGCGGCCTTGATGGCTTGACGCCTCAGCATTTAAAAGATTTATTATGTGGTAACAGCGGTCAAGCCGGGGAGTCGCTTTTGAGGGATCTCACGGCCCTGGTTAACCTATTGCTGTCGGGTAGGGTAAACCAGGAGGTAACTCCTGTAATTTATGGGGCTAATCTGTGCGCCCTCAAAAAGAAGGATGGCGGCATAAGACCTATTGCTGTAGGCATGACCATCCGCCGCCTAACAGCCAAAATCTGTTGCAGGGCTGTAGCAGCCGCCCTTGAGGATTACTTCCAACCCATTCAATTAGGATTTGGTTCCAAGGGTGGTTGTGAAGCCGCCGTCCATTCTTTGCGAACACTACTCAGAAAGGTGAAGTTTTGTTGAAGGTGGACATTAAAAATGCTTTCAATTCGGTTGACAGAGGAGCTATGCTGACACAAGTTAAAGAGAAAATTCCTTTTATCTATAATTTTATATGGCAATGCTATAGTCAAAATTCCAAATTGGTTTATCAAGATCATACTCTTTCTTCAGAGGTAGGGTGTCAGCAGGGCGATCCTTTAGGTCCGGTTGTTTTCAGTCTTGCTATCCACCCAATCATTGAAAAATTAAATTCAAAATTTAATGTTTGGTACCTTGATGATGGGTCACTCGGAGGCGACGCATCCCAAGTTTTAGTAGATTTAGAAAGTATTATAAAGGAGTTTCAAACGATCGGCTTAAATTTGAATTTTTCCAAATGCGAGTTATATATTGACGAGCATATGCCCTTTTTGGATAAAGTGAAATTTTTATCAAAGTTTAATAATTTGGCACCTAATATTAAAATTGTTGACAAATCTTCACTACGCCTCCTTGGGTCTCCAATTTTCGAAGAGTCTTTTCCTAATTTCGTTGATGAGAAAATTCAAAAATTTATTTTTGCCTCTGGCCGTCTTAATGACTTACACACTCATTTTGCTTATATTATAATTAAAAATTGCCTTTTCGTTCCTAATTTTACCTATAACCTTCGTTGTAGCTTCTTATGGAAATACCCGGATCTCCTTTCAAAATTAGACAATATTGTCAAAGACACAATCACTTCGGTTTTTAATATTGATTTCAATCAGGAACTTATTTGGGAACAAGCCTCCTTGCCTATCAGACTAGGAGGACTCGGAATTCGAAAAATTTATAGCATTGCTCTACCTGCCTATTTGTCCTCCGTCCATAGTGTATATAATCTTATGATAAAAATTTTAAAAATATCGTCTCCCGTTATCCCACACTTGGCGGAGGCAAAGTCCGCATGGTTAGACATATGCCAAAATTCCAAATTACCAGATAATCCTGCTTCCAAATTACCGATAAATCCCGCTTTGCAGAGTTGTACAGAGTAACTTGCTTCAATCTTCTGCCAGCAACTCTGTAAATCGTGCTCGCCTCCTTGCTTCGGCTGAATGGGAGTCTGGTTTATGGCTACGGGCTCTGCCTTCCTTTAGTTTAGGCACATTTCTGGATGATAACTCTTTTCGTGCGGTGACATGTCTCCGTGTAGGAGCTAAGACAAATGCCCCGCATCATTGCCTTTGCGGTGACTCCGTCGATCAGTTTGGGCACCACGGGCTTTCCTGTTCCAGAAGTGCCGGCCGCATAGCACGTCATGCCAGCCTCAATAATATACTGCACCGTGCTCTTGTCACTATTCAGATGCCAGCGGTTTTGGAACCAAACGGACTGGCTCGGGATGATGGCAAGAGACCGGATGGTATGACCCTTGTGCCCTGGAGACTGGGGAGACCCTTGGTGTGGGACGCTACATGTGTTGACACCTTGGCATCTTCCCACCTCCACGGCACCAGTGTCAAGGCTGGGGCGGCGGCGGCTGCGGCCGAGTCGCTCAAACGGCGCAAATATGCATGCCTAGGTGAGGCATACATATTTGAGCCTTTTGGTGTGGAAACATTAGGCCCGTGGGGTCCCTCTGCTCATAAACTTTTTAGTTTTTTGAGCAAAAAGCTGATCGAGGTGTCGTGTGACCAGAGGGCTGGTGAGTTCTTTTCTCAAAGAATAAGCATTGCCATCCAGCGTGGCAATGCTGCCAGCCTCCTGGGCACGCTTCCGCGGGGCAATGATCTGCGGGATATTTTCTACCTATAGTTGTAATTTATTAAGTTTTTTTTTTTTTAAATTAAGTTTTAGTTTCTTTTTAAGTTGTACTATTTAAGTATTTAGTGTTAAATGTATATATATTTATTACTTTTGTCATTAATTATAATAAAATAGTAAAAGTACATATAATAAAACATGTTATGTTTGTGATCAAGTAACCACAATGAATTGGTTAAGAACAAAAAATTAAAATTAAATTCGAATCAGGATCGAAGCAGGATCCCCTGGCAACACCCATTCACGAGTTGACGCTATTGTCCATTAGTGAAAACCATAACGAAAGCTAAAGCTTGGTTATGCTTAGTTAAGTGTTAAAAGCCCAATAGGGAAAGACAGAAGTGTAGAGATTTGTTGCCAAATAAGCAAGAAACTTAAGTGGCAGTGGACGGGGCACAAAGCTCGTAGAACAGATAGCCGTTGGGGCAGAAAAGTTCTCGAGTGGCGACCACGAACCGGAAAACGTAGTGTTGGCAGGCCTCCCACTTGCAGGACCGACGACCTGGTGAAGGTTGCGAGATGCGCATGGATGCGGGCAGCGCAGGACCGGTCGTTGTGGAAATCCTTGGGGGAGGCCTTTGTCCAGCAGTGGACGTCTTACGGCTGAGAGTGAGAGAGAAGCAAAAAGGAGGAAAACGATGTATTGTACACTCTCGCTATCAGCTAGGCGTGTACAAATAACCGTTATAATTATTTTATTAGACACACATGTGACGGTTCGTTTAAAAATAGAATATGTAGTTTATAGTAATGAAGATGACCTGGATACTACTGGGTCAATACAAAAACCTTGGAAGTGAAATGCGGCTTTCCACTGCGTTCTATAATGGGCCAGTATGTGTACCCACTTGACAGGATAAACATGCGAGCATATTAAATAGCAAATAAAAACTTATTTGTTTTTAAAAATAAAAGAAATAGTGATTATTAATACGGATACTCACACATGTTGTTATCCGGAACCACCGATTAGTTTCAACTTCATACAGTTCATTTTCAAGGCGAGTAAGGTACCGTCTTTCCGACATGATAGACGGCCCAGTTCCGATTAAAAACACGCGTGAAATCACTGTGACCATTTATCACGTTAGTTTTAATAAAAAAAGAAATATTTTAGTATTAGCAGTTACCCGCGGCTTCGGCCGCGTGTGTTTCGCTTAGATGAAAAATCTTTTTGTGTTCCAAACTGTAGTAACCTAAACTCCAGTACTCAAATTTTCAGCCGTTTGGTTATCCCGTGTCCCGCGAGAATATATGTTGGTAAACGGGAACAGGTGTTCCAGATCTACAATATTTATACGTCAGTATAAAATGCTCATCAGGTTGAACCACTTTTGCTAAGGCGCCATTTCCATATATGTAAAAGTGTAGCTGGTCTCTTGGAGTTATTCATCAGATAATCTTGATCATCGATTTTTATACGTCAACAGAAAATGCTCGTCTGATTGATAAACTTTTGCAAAGGTACCATTTCCATATTTCTTATAGTTTAGCTTAAGCTTTTCTGTTATGGTTCTTAATCAGGTGTTCCAGTTTTCAAAATCAATTATAACCTTTATGTTGCCCAGACTTAATAGCTATAAAACAAAAAAAGTTTCATTCAAATCCGTCCAGTAGTTTTTGCGTGAAATGCGAACATACATACAGACAGACAGACAAGAAATTCCAAAAAATATTCTTGCTTTCTATTATTCTTTTTAAGTGTCCCTCTATCCATTTCAGTCAAAAATACTAAATGTACAGACAAAATATTTTTACTGTTTTATTATATGTATAGATTATTGTTGGCCATTTTAAATACACTGAACTCGTTTCTCCTCCAATCCTGTCAAGATAAACTCAATAAACCGCCGTGTTAACTCCATTAACTTAGTTACATTCACAGACGAACTTATGATAGACAACACAAATCATTTTAAAAATTACGAAGAATCGGTAAGCGGTGCTGGAAGTACATTTATTTAAATGTTACCATGCGATTTTTTTTGTAACATTGTATTGTGTTTTGTTTATTTAAGAAAAAAACGTAAATGAATAGTTACTTTTACGTACGACAGAGGCGCTGCTCATATTCCATATACATTTTTAACGTGATGATACGATTATATTCTCGCAAATATTCGTACTAACCCCACTGAAAAAGTAAGTAAGTTTGTATTATTTAAAAAAAAGAAATATATTTTCAGCCTTTCTTCAAGATAGAGGCAACATTCTACAGTCATAACGATTGTATTTAAATGATGATCTAAATAGACATAATAGGTATTTTTTAAATATGGTTTTTTTCATAATGGATTTTTAATTTTTTTATATTATAATGTGAAAGACTAATATCATTTGCATTTTGGGCAGGATATGCCTGGACGCATTAATATGTCATAGTATCGATAAATAAAATGTAGTTCATTTTTCAATAATTTGATTAAAACTAACGTGAGAAATAGTCATAATGATTTTAATACGGATACTCACGCGTCTTGTTAGCCGGATCTGCCGACTAGTTTCGACTTCATACGGAAGTCATTTTCAAGGCGAGTAAGGACCGTCTTTCCGACGTGACAGACGGTCCAGTACTACCAGCCAGCCAGCCCAGTAGTACCTGCTTGAAAATGACTTCCATATGTATCAAAATCGTTAGTTCATTTTTTACTTAAACATAACACATTTATTGGGATGTTTTCACTTTATTATTGAAATAATATAAACTATGATGTTTCTGAGGCGAGGATCCATTTAAGCGTTATGATGGGTAAAATCTAATATCTTCGTATTTCCTGAGGATTTTCAGTTGTTCAGACTGAATTTTCCTTAAAAATGTATCAGATCTATGCCATTTCGTTATCTATTTCATTCTTTATCTACGAACGTACTGTAGCTTCTAGTATTTCCACCTCAAATTGACTCGAAGATTGCTTCGCGGTCATCCAATAACACTTAGCTAGGAACCGTATTTATGTAGCACGTATCTGATTTTAACAAAGGATTTTCTTTTACTGAAAATTAAATTCTTACTCAAAAGTTACAATACAAATGTAATAGTGTGATACAATCTTAATTTAACTCTCTCTCTCTCTCAGCCGAAAGACGTCCACTGCTGGACGAAGGCCTCCCCCAAGGATTTCCACAACGACCGGTCCTGTCTTAATTTAACCTGTCTTAATTTAACTAATGGGCTTTAATTTTTACAACTTTTTTAACATTTTTTTTTTTTAAATTACAATACGATTTTATTACCTAGTCAATATAAGTCAAAAAGAATAAAACAAATGTACTTTGTTTTTTCAACCGACTTCCCAAAAAAGGAGGAGGTTATATGTTTCGATGTATGTATGTTTTTTTTTTATGTATGTTCGCCGATTTCTCCGCCTACAGTGGACTGATTTCCGAAATTGTTTTTTTATTCGTAATGGTATATACCCAAGTTGGTCCCATTTTAACCACGTCAGAATCTGTTCGGTAATTTTAAAGATACCTAACAAAATATAAAAATACCAACATTGCATTATAGAGCAAAAGCCCGCGATAGCATGCCCTTCCTTATTTTATTAAAACTAAAGATTTTCTGTGTATGTTCCAAACATAGAAATAGCGATTAGCGACTATAAAAGTTGGATCATGATTACTTAGGCAGATTATTTGTAGCAATAACATTTAAAGTGGTAACTCAATTTCCTTAAAGTAAAGTTTTTTAAAGATTTTATTCCTAATAATATAAGAAATCACGCTATCCATTGCCAGGCAATTGGTGCAGATATAAACCCCTGCCAGACATTGTAACTTTACTAAATTAAAGTTATATTTGTTTTATTATAAAAGCTGAATTTAATATTACTTTGGAAGGCCCCAAGGGTGCTTTTTATACCTATAAAAATCATCCTTGCTATCCATATTACCTGCATAATCAACTAAGATCCAAACTTCAAACCTAGTCGCTAATATTTTTTACTCGTATATACCACGCAGAGAAATATTCAGCATTTTTAAAATAAATAAGGTTTGGTCGTCGCGTGCTCACGGTCTATTTATGTGCCAAAAATAATAGACAATTTGACATGTTCTGACATTTCAAATCAAACTGACATAAAAAGTTTCGAATTCTTAATTCTTTATTTTCGGCCACCAGTGAAAGAAAAGTTTAAGTTTTTATTAAAGAAAATGAAAAGGTGTAGAAGCACTAAAAATGATAAAATAAAACTTTTTTCCAAAAAAGTGAACCGACTTCCATCATAAAACTTAAAATCATGAAATAACAATAAAGAAAAATGTATTAGCATGCTACCTACTGAATGAGGTGAAGTCGGTGCCAAATTGAATATTAAATAATCTAAATTAACATTAGAATCATGTAGGTACATATACAAAATGCCTAGCTAAACAATTACATAGTCCTGCACTTGGCACCGACTTCACCTCATTCAGTAGGTAGCATGCTAATACATTTTTCTTTATTGTTATTTCATGATTTTAAGTTTTATGATGGAAGTCGGTTCACTTTTTTGGAAAAAAGTTTTATTTACATAGGTATAAGTTGAAATGTTTGCTACTTACTTGCAAGCTGATCTAAAGATAGTTGCACACATAAGTTTTTGATCGATATATTTCTTTATTATTCTATGACAGCTTGCTATCCTTTCGCCCTGTGGATATTTTATATCAAGTCCTTCATCTAAATTGCTTATACCCTCCTTTTTCATAGCAATAAAGTTCATTGTCCAATTTTCTCCTATCCACTGAAAGGGTCAAGCCAAATGGTGGCCAGTGGCTGGCCATTTCGTGCCAATTGGAGAGCTTACAAGTCAATTTGGACCCTTTTCAGTAGTAATCGAAAACTGAGAAACTATCTAAGAAATGGGTCGAGAACATTCCTTTTCGATAGTAACTTATTCTAAATTTATCTGATTCGAGTTAGATTTAGTGTTATGGGATTTTTTTTTTTCAAACCATAGAACCATTGTTGAAATAAATTCCCATCTCACAATTTATATATTTTAGGCTGAGTTGCACCATCTTAAAGTGGGGTCTGGCGAATACGTCGACTGTAGCTAGAGTTTACAGCACACCGATTATCACGAGACCGCCTTTAAGCCGCAAGAGTCTGCAGCACGCGACTACACTGAGTTGTAGTGATAATGTGTGTGATATATCTGTCTCTTTTTAGCACAGAATTTAGTGCATATGAAGAAAGAGTACATCCAATATGTCAACAGTTCAACTTATAGCGGCGTTAATCAAAGTGCTGCAGGGTGCTGTCGAGTGTAGCTGGTCGCTGCGACCGGCGGCACCTTGCAGCACCTTGCAGCACCTTGATAGACGCCGGCTTAGGGATGTATGCAAACACGAAAACAAAACATCGATATATCGATATTTTGTCTTTCTTGGCAGGTATTTACAAACTAGGGACAACCCGTCTGTCTGCTCGCGATAAACTCAAAAACTACTGAACAGATGTTTATGCGGTTTATACTAATGGACTGGGTGGGTCATGTCATAATAAAGGAAAGCTTTGATGTACAATTTTCTCGGGCAAAGCCGTGGGTATAAGCTAGTCGATATATAAATATGTAATTCTATTGCGTTGCATTAAAATTATTTTCTAAAAACCGCATCAAAATCGGTACAGCCAAACGCCAGATAATCGCGGACAAACATACATACAAAAATCCAGGTCAAACTGAGAACCTCCTTTTTTTGAAGTCGGTTAAAAGTAGCATTTTTAATAATGTTTTTGGTTTTTTATAAGATGTTGTGTATACGTTTATCTTTGTATAGTAAAGTATTTAAAGTATATTTTATAGATTTTCTAAGGTTTCTAGATTGATGGAAATACACTCCTTGAAACTACTACAAAAACAAATTTTACCTACCAAAAAATAAAATAAAAGCTTCGATATAACTAATAATAAACATCGATGTTTTACTACACCCCTAAGTCTCGGTATAGTTAACGGAGGCCGCAGGTCGCAGCGGCTAACGCCGTCTGCTGCTAGCTTAAGGGGATGTAATCCATGATTACCTAATATTTTATTTCATCGTATTGTTTGGTTTATTAATTTATTTAGGTGAAGTTTATATCACTGATTACAAAATAACACATTAATTTGTTTTTAAAACTGGTATTGCCTTTTGCAACACACTAATCGTCATTATTATGGATTCTTAGCCATTACCATCTCTCTCTTTAGTCGTATTTCCTCATGACTGAGGGTTGTGGTCATTATATGGAATGAAACACACATAACGACTCTCTTTGCAATTTTAATGGAGTGGTTTGCCATTGCCTTCTCCATTTCACACACTAGCTGATTATCATCAACCAGAGTGCAGGTTTCCTCACGATGTTTTCCTTCACCGGAAGCAAGTGGTGGTCGATGAAAACTAACATGAGTCAGATTGGTATACAAAGCCATGTAGCCCGGGCAGGATTCGAACCTGGGATTTTGCATCCACAGGCGGGCGCCCCACCAGTCGGCCACCACCGTTTCAGCCATTACCATAAGTATTAAAAAATAGAATACTATTAGCCTGATGCGATTACCACCAGTAATTATTGTTTAAATCAAATATCACCTAATTTCTTTCGATATTTTTAACTTTGCACGCATCCCAGATGATTTAAAAAAAGGCTTCAAAATAAATCAGAAATAATCCAAAACGCGGCGCCTTAAGTTTGCGACAGTCTGCGTTCCTGTGTAGAAAGCCGCTTCTCGTAATAACTTTTTTGTGAATTTATTTTTTGTGGAGTTGTTGTGACAATATGTCTATCTCTTTTTAGCTCTTTTAAGACGAAAGAGTGCAACCAATTTGTTAACAGTTTGACTTCAAATCTGTCGAGAATCCGAGACGCCGCAAAGCCACTCCGCACTCGCCGCTCTTTCCCCTCAACGTTACGCTGATATCGACGTTACAAGAGACCATTCTCAACGGATTTCATATAATTTTGTGTCCTACGTGACGTGTAGCTCGTCGCTGCGTAAACGCGAGAACGCGCCATTACTGAAACCTTCTGTACCGGTGAGGCAACAAGCTAATTATTAAAAAAATAAAAAACACGACTGACAACTCACATAAATAGCATGTCACTCGGAGGATTGCAAGGAATCTAAAAATAAATCTCACATCAAAATCTGTTAAGCTGTTCAGGACTTATGGTGGAATAAAGAAACTTCCATACAGACAAACATACATACATTTACCCTGAAAACATAACACTCCTTTTTTGGTCAGTCGTGTAAAAAAGACTTGCACCAGTCGTCAAATAGAACAAAAACAAACGTACTACAATTTTGACATTAGCAAAAACTTCAATTTCGGTGCAACTTTTGATCGAAACAAAATAATCTGAGATTGTTTGCTGCATATTACCTAGATGATTTATATAAGTTCCTGAATAAAATTAGGAAGCAGTGTCTCTCAAACTAAATCAATTCTGAATTTTGTAACTTCTGTACATTTTGTTACTAAAGGACACAATTAAGGACTGAAATGGCGAAAACTGATTCAAACCGCTTTTACCAATCTGGGGGCCGATTCCACTAATTACAAACGTCGATATTGTGTCTCAATTGTGTGTCATGAGCCAAAGAAATTGAAATAAAGTGACAAGATCTCTGTAAGACTTCTATGTTTTATTACGATTTCTTTGGCGTTTGAGACACAACTGAAGCACGACATCTACGTTTGTAATTTGTAGAATCAAGGGCCAGGACATTTGTTTTTATTCTACCATTGCAGCTACCCCTATTTGTACCCCTATGTGTTTGCTATACCCTATTTGTTCTTCCCCTTAGAATGCGATTTCGTGTGGGTAGTGTGTCATGTTATGTTGAAGGAGACAAGTTGAGGTACAAACGACTCTTACAGTCGGCATCACTGACACGCATGTCGTGATCATCCAACATTCCCTATTTATATGCCTTTACTTGTGTCTCATAACGCCTCTTCCTATAACGGATATTTAATTTAAAATATTTATTTATTTTTGATATACTAGCTGCACCCCGGGGCTTCGCTCCCGTGAAAATTTCGGGATAAAAAGTACTTTTCTACCCATTTACCAAATTTCATCGAAATCAGTCTAGTAGATTTGACGTGATTGAGTAACAAACATCCTCACATACTCGCAAATTCACAAACTCACATCCAAACTTTCTCATTTATAATATTAGTAGAAAGTAGAATAGTATTAGAATACATTGCGCAGCGCAGTAGGAGCCGTCTTTGGACGATTTGGATGCATCGTGAATCTGGATAGATAAATACTGTAGAACCAACCCACAAAAGAGAGATGAATGGCGAAATATAGGGATACCATGAAAATATTACATACCAAAATATAAAAATATTATAAAACACTTGATACGAAACAATGAGCAAACACGACTGACAATTGACTGTACGATATACCAGTTTGCAGATGATACATGTTTAATATCAGCTGACCGAAATCTGAAAATTGCTGAAAGCAAACTTCAACATGACATGGACTTGCTAAGCAAATGGTCTCACGATATGGGTCTGGTACAGAATTCGCAGAAAACCAAACTTCTACACATCCACTCTAGTCACAATCGAGTAACCCATGATGTAGAAATTACGGTTCATACTCACGCCTGTATGCACCATAACTCAAACCAATGCAGTTGTAAACCTATCGAAAAAGTAACACAACAAAAATGTCTAGGTGTTATTATAGATAATAGGTTTAACTGGGGTCCTAATGTCGAATTAATATGTAAAACTACGTGCACTACTCATAAAATTTAAAATCTTATCTAATAAAATTAGATTTCCGGTGTTACGGATGTTATATAAGTCACTCGTTGAACCGACATACTCTTATGGCATCACTAGCTATGGAAGAACATTTAAAACATACTTAGATAAAATATATAGTTTACAATTACGTATAATTAAAGTGATAGTGGGTAGAAAAATAAAAGATAGATATAAAGATAACTACAATGAATTATTTAAATATTGTAACATTTTACCTATTTACGATTTCGTTCATTACTCTCTACATCATAGATACTCTTCCGAACAATATAACCGGTAAAAAAACTAGGCGAATAACCGTTAAAAAATATTTCAAAGAAAAATATAATAACCTTTATGGGAAGAGAATAATTCGTAACCAAATGCCGGAAATCTTAAATAAAATACCTAATCAAATTACTGTAGACTTACACAATAAAAAGAACGCAAAATCTATAATTAAAAATTATTTTTATAATACATAACCGTTTCCATTTATATTTGCTGTCCTGGGCTTCCTTTATTCTTTGAAAGTACAAATACATATATTTACAATGTTAATACGATTTCTTTACTGTAACAAAATTAATGTCAAAATGTTTTATATTTCAACTAAATTAACAAGCTTTAGATTTACACTTTAACTTATTTGTGCGCAAGTGATCCTGCACAGCGATAGCGGATGCGCGACTGACAACACAAGCAACCTACCCGCTTTACAAACGATCTTTATTCTTTGTAGGTATAGTGGTGTCGCATGCTTGTATGTAACTATGAGCTGACGGGATTGTTTTCGCACAGATGGGGTAATACAACCGACCAGTCTTTTTAAGGTTTATATTAGATCAGATAAGTCGAATGTGCAACGCCTAGACAAACCATGACATGGTTTTAGGCGCCATAGCGTATCATGTTGTATTGTATTTTGTTTTTTGGCTAAATAAATAATAAATAAATAAATAAATAAATAAATTAGAGTCGTCTCATAAAGCGAGATTTCATTTATAACATAGTAGCGTCCCTCAAGTTTTACAATCACGAATTTTTAAAGCTTTTAGCAGATTATTTTACTTCAAATTTTGTTTAAGAAGTCATAAATATGAAATTCATTTGTAGAAATAAATCGTGTAAAATACTAAATAAACTGTTACACCTAAGTATTTTTTTGGTTCAAATACGAATCTTGAAATACCCACAATGTCACTATCTGAATCTCCATTCCATCAGAAAGCCCACTATTCAGCTAAGCGTGGCCTTCGAGTCTCACGACTCTTGACTCTGTCTACTCTGTAAGGGATAGTGAAAGACGTGATTCTGTGTATGTATGAAATACCTACCCAAGTATTTTGACAGTGCTTAGCCATATTTCAACAATTTGGTTAATCTAATGGCTGAACTATGTCATATATCCCTTATCATTAGGTCCGTTCGCCTACGGCTGAAATATGACAATTTGAAAATAGTATGTGTGTACAATTTGCACATGCACAGACATGTAACGAGAATGTATTTGTCTGTTTAAGGGCTCTCAGTAAGTGAAAACGGCAATATTGGCTGTTTTCTATAAGCTGCTGTTTAAAGAATTGAAGAGTTTTCGCCCTGAAATTTCTGATATGTATTGTAGAACGTATGCTTAAAGGGAGGACTGTTTCCAAAATACGATGGGAAACATTTTGCTCGATAGAAAAAAATCCTGAAGTTACCTCTTAAATTTCATATGAATACAGATAACATCCGTGTTTTATAATAAAAAATGTTTTAAAATCACCAACACAAAGGTATTTTACCTTTTCGATTTCGTGACTGATTTAAATTTTTGAAAAACTAAACATTTCTATTAACTTTTTGATAAAAATGTGAATGGCAGAAAATATTATCAGAAATGTGAAAGGTCAACTTCCAAGTTATCCGTGGATACAATTTAGTTAATGGACATGGAGATTTTTCATTTAAATCCACTAGGGATTTAAACAAAATTTTTCATTTAAGTATATTATATTAAGAAAACTAAATATACCTATTGTAGTTTCATTTTATTTTGTAAATGTGTTTTAAAATCTCGCTTTGAAGCTTATTTTATCATTTTTTAACCTCTATTATCCCACTATATACATAGTTTTTTTTTTTTTACATGCTTCGTCAAAAATATTTAGTCTAATAGGCCACCCCGCATCGTACCTGGCTCAAAAGTTCCCATAATACTGGCGGCGTTGCCGCGCTGTATGACGACGGATGTATGTACGGATGTATGTACATAGTACTGAAATGAGGAGATCCGTAGGAGAACTAAAGTAACCGATATAGCCCGCAGAATCGCGAAACTTAAGTGGCAGTGGGCGGGGCACATAGCTCGTAGAACAAATAGCCGTTGGGGCAGAAAAGTTCTCGAGTGGCGACCACGAACCGGAAAACGTAGTGTTGACAGGAGGCCTGCCAACACTACGTTTTCCGGTGACGCGCATTGATGCGGGTAGCGCAGGACCGGTCGTTGTGGAAATCCTTGGGGAGGCCTTTGTCCAGCAGTGGACGTCTTTCGGCTGAGAGAGAGAGAGAGAAGATCTACGCATACCGCTATGGTTAGTATATGATCATAGTCATAATCTTATTGTTATTATAAAGAAAAAGGCCATGTGACTCTTCTAAAATTCTGTAGGTATAAAGCTATAGAGGTTTCTACGTTGTAAGTTTTGATAGTCAATAACAAAATACAGGTACCTATTTTCGTTTTCAGTTCGCGCGTACTTCCATGAATACCAAATGTGTTTCTGAGAATTATCCTGAACGCGGCGTGAAAAGTGTGGAAATTTCTCAATATTCAATGAGAGCTGTATATTAAATTATGCTGCCTACTGCTCACCACTACGCCAGTAAATGTTGTATTTTACGTGCCGCCATTGAAAGGTTTGTAGTTATTACAGAGATAAAAACTTTTACAGTATTTTTCAGACCAAAGAGACATTCATTCTCCGTTTGGCCGACATTAAAATAAAAACCGGCTAAGTGCGAGTCAAACTCGCGCACCGAGGGTTCCTTACACTAAAAAAAGCATCTCACATTATTTAAATACCAACTAGTTTCATACTGAATCCAGCGCAAAAATAAGTTTGGAATACTTTTTTTCAGATTTCCAACAACATATTACCAATTTTCAAATTTATTCCTGTACACGGAAAAAAGATTTTGCGATTATTTTCCTCCAAGATTATACACATTCTTGGAAATATTGGCTCATTTCAAGAGAGTTTTATTTTCAGTCAAAATTTGTTTCTTACGTAAAGATATTGGTTCTCTTAACTGAACGAGGCCAAAATAATTTATACTAAGATTACATATCTTCGATCAAGAAACCAAAGTTTCTTGTTCCGAAGAAATTACACTTCATTTCATTAAAGAGATCTAAAAATCTTGTTTCAACATCTGTTTGTAATTGATACGAGATATTTCGTCTTCTTTAGCAAAAAAATTGCTTTTTTGATAGAAGATAAAAGGCCTCTTAGTAAAAAAGATATTTTTTTCCTCCGAGAATACGTTTTTATTTCAATGTCAGGTCGTTGTCTTGAACACTATATTGAAAATGTCTCTAGCTAAAACAAAGTTTTATTTATTTCGGAAACTTTTTTTACAAGCAAAATTTCCATGAAATCAGATATATAATCAGCTTTTTATTTTATTTTAAGATTTTCCTCTCTTTATTTAATATTATTTTGTTTACATTGATTAAACCATTTAATAACAAATTCGGTCCTGTCTCCTGTCTAAATATCAGTCTTCAATAAATAGCACAGACTGCACAGAGTACTATAGGTATAGCATGTTCGTTCATCCATTGTAAAAAATAAACCAAGTATTTCAGCGACTTAATATTATTAAAACAATCATCAGGCATGGCAATATTCCTCAACATGTTTATTTTTATTGTATTAGATGCTTATTTATTTTGTAAGTTCCCTCTCGCTCACACTCCGTCCGCCGCATGTGGTCAGGACGACCGGGCTAGGAAACCATACTTCCTTATTCAGAGACCATACGCCATACACTAACATAAATCCTACCTACCTAGTACCTACTGAGTCACACTTTTAAAATTCATTAAAAATCTAAAAAAAAACCGACAGCCGCCGTTGTAATTTTAACACATCCAGGTTCTCTCTGACAATCAAGACGAATCCAACCGACACCTCCTCAAGATAAAATCCGCCAAGCCATTTAGTCTGTAGGGCGTGCCAAAGAATTATACATAAGTAGTAAGTACATAAATACATACACCCGAAAAACATTACCCTCCTTCTTTGCAGTCTGGTGAATAGCACCCAAGAACCTTCTTTCTATTGGGAGTCGATTAAAAATTATATTCGTTTCTTCGGCCAAAAAAAATGGTTATTAGAAGAAAAAGATTGTTTTCCTTTAAAATAAAACAAATTTTGTAATTAACAAATTAACAAATTTTGTATTTTTTTGTTCTTCTTGTAAAATGATGTTGGTCTTATTTCTAGATTTAAAAATTTTTCCTCCAAGAGTTTTGAAGTTTTCAATGAATAGTATTCTAGAATAAACCCTAACCGTTGCAAACCCTTTGTCCTCGTTGGCTAAACATTAGCCAATCAGAAGCTGATACACGATACTCAGAAAATAGTGATGGGAAAAGCCTTTCATTAGTATTCGCCTCGCGATTTCATGGAAGGTCAAGTAATCGTATTATCTTAATCCATTATTTTAAGTAATATCAGGTGTCGTTTTTTTCTACACAACATTATTATTATATATTTAATAATATAGGTTAAAATAAAATACAATGGATATATAATGACTGCCAATCTTGAAATTGTTTCTGCCATTAATTTGACGATTGTGTGTACCCATTTTCTTTTGTCTTATTTTTTTAAATTAGTCTTGTAAGCGTTATGGATATAACACCTATTAGCTTGTAATATGAATAAATAAATAAATAAAAATATATCGGATATAAATCTTATATATATATATATCGGATTTTTCGAACTGCTATCCACACACTGCAATACAATCGATACTATCGAAGTTCAATATCGAATGTACTATCGATAGTATCAATAGTATTGCTACTAAATTGCAACAATAATCTATACTATCAATAGTTTTGTCCCATCGAATTGGCTCATGTTTCAATTTAAACAATTTATTGACTTCTACTAGTCTATAAGATTTCGTGATGATGGACAAATGGTAAGCCCAGGTTATCGTCTCGTCGAACAAACATACACACATAAACTTCTATTCGAAGTTTGTATGTCTGTTCCCATTAGACTCGGAGACTTTCGTTTCACTCGGTCAATTATTTATGTATATTTAACTAGCTGTAGCCCGCGACTTCGTCTGCGTAGAATCCCCCGGGAACCAAATATTTTTTCCGGGATTAAACGTATCCTATACCTATGTTAATCCGGGTGCTAAATTTTATACAAGTCTGTTCAGCCGTTTTTGCGTGATTGAGTAACAAACATTAAAACTTTCGCATTTATAATATAAGTAGGATTTGCATTTATAATAATAGTACGATAGGATATTTAGATGTGACAATTGATACCTCTCTTATTGATATCTCACTTCAACCTCCCCCCCCTCATTAGCACACTATTAGTAGATTTTACTCCTCAGCACCCCAGTCGTCGTTTTGAAGTCTTATTAACCACACCAGAAACAGAATCCTGGCTACGCCCGTGACAAGCAGAGTACAGTTTTGGTATTCAAAATTCAGGACGGCACTGAATTTGTAATTGTTATGGGCAAACGTGGTAGTATTAATACAGTGTGTTGTTTTTTTTTAATTCAATCGGTTTGGTCTATTAAATCACGATTAAATCCTAAATCATCGATCGATGTTATCGATTAATTTAATGGCCCGCCGCGCGCACGGTACATCCCTAACGGTCGTTTACTAACTTGTTTGTTGAGTGCTGTGAGTGAACTGCTGTGCAAAGTTACAAATTCTTTTGGTAGTTAGTAACCTAAGTGGCTACTATGGACCAACTTCTCAAATCCTGGCAAATGCCAGCTGCCAGATGAAGTTGTAGAATTATTTTCTAGTAAGTATTCTCAAAAATGTATTGTTTTAGCTCTAACTTTTAGTTCCCTATGTACATACCTACCTACCTAATGGGGCCTTTTCATTGTAAAGGAGTTCAACCAGCGTCAACGTTGATTTACAGTTAAGTAAGTACGTAACTAATACGTAGGTATTTAGCTACTAAACAAATTTACTTAATTTTATAATAATAAATGCAAAGATGCTTGCGGCCCTCATGTACTGTGGGCCCTCCGACCTGCGGCCTTTGGCATATTTCCTGTCTGATATAGTTCGGTCTATACCTACGCCCCTGAGACAAAAGTAGGTAACAGGTGTCGAATCAAAACCTGAAAACCCCAAGCTTTACTATCCTAGGTAAGTGACGTCTCTCTCTACTATCCTAGTGGGCAGTTTTTGCAGTGAAATGATCTGGTTGATGAGCATGATGAAGCTTGAACTAACTGCCTACCATTATTCAATTACCTATCTACAAGGAGCGCCGACAATACGACAGTAAATTTCAAAATGTTATATCTAATTTCGATTTTAGAATTTATTTGACATATTCAAATTACTTCTATGGACTATTAAAGCCAGTGATTTATTTTATTGTCGGCCGGCGCCACTTTGTTTTTTTAATGGATATGCGTTTCAAACCTTAGCAACGGTAGCGGTATAGCTTAGCCTATTGTAATCTTTAGGTCTTACTTACAGAAAACGAGATTGAGCCTGACCATCTGAGTGCTCTGACAGAGGAAAATCTCAAAGAACTTTGCCCTTTGATGGGAGTGCGTACCTATAGATTTAAAGAAAAAAATTTCTGAGTTCCTTGATGGATTGGTAAGTCAAAAGATTTTGTTTTGCAACTATGTCTCTAATTTGCAGGCCTTCATCATAAATTCATTCTTTTTAAAAACTTTCTTAATACTGTTAAAAAGTATACGGGATCTCCTGAACAATTTACCCATGAGAAAGGTCGAGTAATTCCACAACACATCCTACATGCCTGCCTTTGGCCCATTTGGGCCGAATTGCAGAAAATCAAAATTTACTTATTTTCATTCTGTAACTAGTCCCATTTTTTTTTGTATGGAAGTTTAAATCTTATCAATGCATGGTACAGTCAGTAAGACAAGACACATGTTTCTGATTTTTTTTTCTGAATTGTTACATTTTACTGTGTTTTTGTTCATAGATAAATTTAAAAATCATTTAATCGATTATTTCTACACTAAAACTTTTTTCTGTTTGTACCATTTATAAACATGGAATGAGTTGCAGAATAATATTTTAGTTAATTTTGATTTTCAGCAATTAGTTCCAAATAGTAGGAAGAGTTGTGGAAGTACTTGAAAGGTCTAGTTTTAGTGTCAGAGTTGCTGTACCCACAATCTACTATAAAACCACTTGTTATGAATTTGCAAGTTCACTTACTTAATATAATATTTTCAGGCTACAACAGACACTGTCTAAAGTGATTCTAACAGTATATTGCTTCCTGGAGATGACATTAATGCAGACTTTAATATAAGTTTATCTGAAGTTTTGATTTTACCCCAATTTTAAGACTTTGATCTTAAAACTCTGTTAGAAACTTCTCCGTGTGGAAATCTCCAATTTTACAGTACAAACGGATGCCTAGATAGTAAGTGCAGAAACCGCTTAACGGATGTAATAATCAGACATCTGTTCACTTTTATTGTTAATAAGTGAGTACCTGGAATTTTGTATATATATATATGTCACAGCCAGATAGTTGAATTAGCCATTTAGTTGAAATGCTCGCTCGCTCATGCTTGGTCTTTGAAAGCTTATATCTCTTTTATTTTTATAAATATTATAAAAGTGATTTCTACTTATTGTTTGGAACTGGGAGAAGTTTTATTTACGATAATAAAAAAAAATGAAGTCAAATACCCTATTAACAGCGTAGGCTGTCAACTAAATGGCTAATACAACTATTTGGCTGCGACATATACATAGTTTATAGTATTAGTGTGAACCCACGTGGTATACTACCACTATACCATAGTTTATCGAAATCCGTTTCCCCAAGGTCGTGTTGTCCTCATGTCGGTATCGTTCTAGAGCTAGGCAAAGGCACAGAATTAATATAAGTACTTGGCCAAGGTATCACTTATTTCGCCCCATGCGGTAAATATTGTATGGCTACCTGCTGTCAGTATTCAAAAGTTAATATAATAATTAAAATCTAAAAACATGTTTTTTAAAACTTCTATTGCATTATTTCAGGCGTTTGAATTATGATGACTATACAGTGCTATCTGGTAAAATAATAACTCTCTTTCCGCAAGAGTCAGCTAGTACATATTTTACCCGGCCTATTAAAAAATGTGATTCACACTGTGGAAGATCAGTACCAGCTAAGGGAAAACTTATAGATAGAGTGAGAAACTTATTATTTCAATCTGGGGAAAGAAAACGCAAATCAGCCATTAATAAAGATAATGAAAATACGCCACCAAAAAGAACAAGAATAATAGAAACACCTAGTGGTAGGTAATCCAGCAAATTATTTTTTATTTCATGAAACTTTATATTTAACTAACGGTCCGCCTTGGGTCTGCCCGGGGTATTTCTTTATTTATTAGAACACAAAACAGATTACAATCAATTACAGACTCATATATATGCTTATAAATATTGTTCTAATTGTAATCCAAAACATGTGTACCTTTATGCATCTAAATGGAAGAGTTTATAAATTTCTAGAGAGCACTATTACAAACATTAATGTTATAGCTTAAATTCTAGTATAAGGTATTATATAAATAAGATTATGTATAGATATGGAATAAGAATATATATATATACATACACATAAACACAATAGGAAATAATAGTAGTATAAACTCACATAAGTAGGTATATAAAACAAATCAGGTTTTAAGTAAATATAATTGTGAAAATCTATTATAATTAATTATTATAATCTAATATATTTTATATACATAACCCTTGCCCGATAAATACTCTATATGCCAGTGAAATCCGCATCAAATAGAGCCTAGTATTTTCTGAGATTAGCCTATACAGACAGATATACATGCTGGGAGACTTATGTTTACATTATGTATTGATTGATGATGATGATATGTATCAATTTGATTTTTTTTTAAGTTTTTTTTAATTAACTATAGGTACCACAGCAGAAAAAAATCAAGAATACTTCAACTGGTTAAAAGAAAATCAAGAACCCTGGTATGAAGTAGTTGCAAAATGGAAAGCTACTGCCCAATTTAGACATGAGCAAGAATATGAGAATGTTGCACAATTCATTCAGAAGTGGAGTATTTTAAACAGCCCAAAAGCTGTGCAGCTCGTGAGTACTTAAGCTACTGCTATAATTAATATGATATTGTTTTTTGAACTTTATTAAATAATTTTTTCACAGAAATAAACCAGTAACCCTTAGTTAATATTACTGGGCCATTGAATAGACTGCATCCTCACACCCACACACAGGTACCTACAGTGTTAGTCATGTGTTGTGTTTATTGGGTTGGAGAAAGCTATGTTGCGCTATTTTGTCATCTGTTGCAATAATTAACAACTTTATTAACTGCTTGATAATCTAATTTAAAGCTACGTTGTTGGCGTTTAGGCACAAAATGTCCAATTCGCAAAATGTCAAATTCGCAAAATAACCAATTCTCAAAATGTCGAATATCATCATAACGTCACCCCATCAATTATTAAGTAAGAAAGATAAGCCTAATTTCGATAAAAGATCAATAAATACATTTATATACTTTTTAAATTTTTATGGTAATTGAAATTAAAAGTCAAAATGGAAATTTGAAGAACTTCAAGATTTTTTGCGTTATTTGAAAAAATCCAGACCCTATTTTCTCTTTCAGTAAAGTATTTGTAACATTTGACATAATGACAATATTGGACATTCTGCTAATTTTACATTTTGCGAATTGGACATTTTGCGCCTAAACAATTGTTAGTTTTTCGGGTGTGGCATACAAGTAATTTCTGAATAACTACCTAAGTGACTGTGTATGGAAATGTGGTGAATGCCCACTGTTTCTATCAGTTATAACCCAAACACTTTATAATGTATTACGTTTTCACTTAATGTTCTTTTGTTTCCTGTAATGATCTTTTGTGTCAGTCATTGTGTGTTATTGCTCTATACCTGTAAGAAACAAAAAAAAAAAATACAGAGTGAAGTATTGGTAGTACCATGGGACATTCATCGAAAATTATTAGCTTATAATAACAACTTATGGCTTATACCAGTGGTGGAATGCAAGCACTGTTGGTAAGAATTTAATCTAAATCTGAGGTCTTAATAAACAAATTATATATTTTTTTAGATTAATGAAGATTTTGATTTATTATTCCCTGGTAAAGGAGACATATTCAGACAAAATTGGCAACCGTTTTGTAAAAGAGTATTTGAATTGAAGAAATCAGAAATAAAAAGCGATGAATACAAAGAAGACTTATATATTATTAAATTCACTAAGCCGCTTAGATACTGATGGTAAGCAAACACCTAAAATTCTACTGTCTATGAATGAGTATTCTACTACTTAAAATTATTATTGACGATTGTCTGTATAACAATTTCTTGAAATTATGTAGGCATGCTTATTTTAATCATTGATGTATCTATCACCACTTGTAATGTGGTTTCCCCAGGCAATAGCTGTTACTCTTGTTAATCCCACTCATATGTCTAAAAAGTGATCTTTGCTCAAGACAAATGGAATGAATACAAAAAATCTGCTGTTCCATACATTTGTCACTTGTTAGGTACCGAGAAATGTATGAAACAGCTGATTTTTTCTCGCGATTTCACAATAAAAGTTTTTCAGTATGATGGTCTGAGCTTATGGTTTTGAATTCATAACGAGGATGTCATGAACACATTTCATTTCATTTCAGTAGAAATGTTTATTTTATGATATCTAATTGCATTTGGACATTTTCTATTTCAGATGAGAAAATACCATCAGAACTGACTCTGTTGGTTCATTTAATTCCACCAAAAGGACGATCATCACAGAAAAAGAAGTTCTTAACACGGGAATGCTTAGAGAGCATTATGGTCATTGTCGACGTAAGTAAATCTATATCAAAAGGCTCAACTTTGTATGGACCATTGGCGTCTTTTTTTTTCCAGCAGCTACACATGAAATTAATGTCATTTTGTTATGCTATTTTAAATATACATACATGTAAAATAATTTTTGTCCTTATAGTAAGACCGTTTTAATGAGTCTTCGCCTGCGGAGTACAGGGACGCGGGGGTACGACGAAAACGGGGGCCGAGGGGGCTGAGAGAGGTGCGGGCCTACCGCCCGCACCTCTCTCAGCCCCCTTTTTCGTCATACCCCGCGTCCCTGTACCCCGTGGGCGAAGACTCATTAAAGCGGTCTTACTATAGTAATATCGGAGCTGAGATATTCGCATTTAAATATTTAAATAATATCATCTATGTATCTACTTCAAACCTATGAAAAAAGTGTTATTTCTTATTATAATACTGTAGAATATTGATAGATATTAGAGACTGTTAAGAAAAACATACATATATGTTATGACGTCCTAATCCCTTACGGGGTAGACAGAGCCTGAGGATATAAACTTACAGACATTGTTTAGCGTATTGGTACGTACACTTGTTCGTGATTGGCCGATCGCTTCGCGCGTTCGAGACGAGTCGCGCTCACGATTCAAACGGGCGTTCGAAATGTTCATTTACATTGTTTTAACTAAAACACATTTTTCAGAATCCTGGAGATATTAACCAAACTGTGGAAGAAAAAACAAACCGCACGGAAACTACGGGAACCTGTACAGCCATACCTTATTTTACTTGGAAATCTTCAGACTTTTAAACAGTTTTACCTAGTGATTGACGAGATCAAATATACATTTAACTCTGCAACATCTGCCTATGATACACTTTTTAAATCATTGGGGTAAAATCAAAACTTCAGATAAACTTATATTAAAGTCTGCATTAATGTCATCTCCAGGAAGCAATATACTGTTAGAATCACTTTAGACAGTGTCTGTTGTAGCCTGAAAATATTATATTAAGTAAGTGAACTTGCAAATTCATAACAAGTGGTTTTATAGTAGATTGTGGGTACAGCAACTCTGACACTAAAACTAGACCTTTCAAGTACTTCCACAACTCTTCCTACTATTTGGAACTAATTGCTGAAAATCAAAATTAACTAAAATATTATTCTGCAACTCATTCCATGTTTATAAATGGTACAAACAGAAAAAAGTTTTAGTGTAGAAATAATCGATTAAATGATTTTTAAATTTATCTATGAACAAAAACACAGTAAAATGTAACAATTCAGAAAAAAAAATCAGAAACATGTGTCTTGTCTTACTGACTGTACCATGCATTGATAAGATTTAAACTTCCATACAAAAAAAAAATGGGACTAGTTACAGAATGAAAATAAGTAAATTTTGATTTTCTGCAATTCGGCCCAAATGGGCCAAAGGCAGGCATGTAGGATGTGTTGTGGAATTACTCGACCTTTCTCATGGGTAAATTGTTCAGGAGATCCCGTATACTTTTTAACAGTATTAAGAAAGTTTTTAAAAAGAATGAATTTATGATGAAGGCCTGCAAATTAGAGACATAGTTGCAAAACAAAATCTTTTGACTTACCAATCCATCAAGGAACTCAGAATTTTTTTTCTTTAAATCTATAGGTACGCACTCCCATCAAAGGGCAAAGTTCTTTGAGATTTTCCTCTGTCAGAGCACTCAGATGGTCAGGCTCAATCTCGTTTTCTGTAAGTAAGACCTAAAGATTACAATAGGCTAAGCTATACCGCTACCGTTGCTAAGGTTATCTTATTACCGTTGCATAAATCCCTGGCACTTCTAAAAATAATTTTAATATTATAGTATTTTTCTTTTAATGTCATTATAGAGTTATTAGGCCCAACCATTGCTTTTTTTTGTATTAATCCAACAGAATATACGAAATGTACCTTTGTCACTAGCTGTTAAGTGCCAATTGAAATGTTGTTATAGGTTTCTTAATAAACGGGGCTTAACGACTGTTGTACAACATGGAAAAGTAAAAGGAGAGCGAATAATTACTGAAGTAGAAAGTGAGGATGTATATGGATATGTCAAATGACTTGTAATTAATGGTATCAAGTATTGTATTGGTGATTGTCTTATTTATGATTATGAAGATGCAGTTCCAAAATTTTGTAAAATTTCCCAAATATTGGTAGCAAGGGAAGTTTCATCACAATTGTATTTTTATTGTTCTTTTTTCAATACAAGTAACTTTTGTGAACATTTCAAATCATTTATGGTTGAAGAGACAGATACCTGGGAATTATTGACTTTAAAAGATTGTTTTAGTACTGTGCCTAAACAAGTGCGTACCATTTTAGAGAATAGTTACATAAGCTGTATTGAGTAATATACTTACAGATCTATGTGTCCCAGTATGATAATGCCGTAATATTGTTGCCCTGAAGATATATACCGTAACATAGTAATAAGCAAGCGATTCAATGCTATATTACTAGAAACATAATTATAATACTGTTCAAGTTTAGTGATATAAATATATTACTAGATTAAGTTCAGTAATATAATTATATAACTAAACTTGAGCCGTCTTATAATTATATTTCAGTAATCTTACTAGGAATATAATTATAAGACTGCTAGGAATATCATTTTTTCCGACTAATAAACTTATAAAATAAAAAAATGTGGTTTTTATTGAAACAAAACAAACTCTTCCTTAAAGGTAATCTGAATTTCCATTCAAACTACGGAGATTCAAACTCTCGAATCGAAATATCACTAGTATTCATCGAAGTAAACAAACATTGAATCAAAATAATTATTGTCTTGACCCAGAATATCGTAGTATTCTATATTATCAAAACAAAATAATTTTGTTTTCTGGCAAAAAAATCAAGATTTTGGCAAGTTTTCATTCAAGTTACTACGACAATTTACTGTAATTTAAGATGCATTCAGTTTGAGAATTCTCATCTATTAATTTAAAACAACTAGGGTATTATATTGAGAGAGATAAATCTTGGGATATAATAGCAACGTGCTTTAGAATGATATCTTTATTGTTTTATTTAAATGATTTTAATATTTTGAATCAAGTTCTGAATATTTAGGCCAAACTCTTCATTTTTTCATTGTGACATGATATTTTCTTAAATTAAGCATGTCAATTTCCAATGAACAGACCTCATTATCATATGAAGAACAGTAAATTTCAGTAAAAACTTATTATTTAAATGAAAACTTACGATTCATTGTAAATATATTTTAAAAATTCTGCCGGAAACAAAATGTCTTAAATTAATAAGATGTTAGTTTGATCTCAAGAATATGGTTATCTTAAATTAAGTAAACGCTGCAGCTCTATATAAGTAAATGACATTTATTTGACACAAACTAATTATAATGGCTTCAATGAAAATTACTCGTTATCTTATAACAAAACAACACTTTCTTAAAATAATCACCTTTGATCTCATTGGAATAAATGAATATTAGTTTATCTCAAGGTAATTATTCCAAGAACACGGAATTTTGAGATTAAGAGGATTCATGATTTCGGATATATATGAATTCATATTTTCTTGGTATAATCCATTTTCCTTTAGTTGAAGAAATCCTTTTTTACCGTGTATAAGTACTGTTAGACCTTGCTTTTTGCTAAATTTCATAATTTTAGGTCAACGGGAAGTACCCCATAGGTTTTGATTGCTGCCTGAAATCGCAAAATATGCGAAAATTCGCAACATTTACGGTAATATCTTTTGATCGCGTTAACGTATATTTTTAGTTATTTTTTGCAGAAAGAGACCGTGGATCCGAGTATTCAATATTAATTTCAACTTGATATCTTTAAGCGTTCCTGAGACAACAAAATGATCTTATAAGTGTTCCGTTCTGCCTTTTGAGGTACGGAATCCTAAAAATGGGTTTTATTTGAAACACCGATCAGAAAAGAACATATCTTGTTCCTGCATAAACAATTGATTTTGATATTTTTTTTGCTATGCTCTTGCCGATTTCGTTACTTGGCATAGAACTGGTTATTCACAAACACAAACTCTTCATACAAAAAACCCTTAAACTATAATGAATCTTTCTTTTATGAAGTCGGTATAATAACATACATACTGACATTTCACACAAAGAGTGACCGTCCTCAAACCCCATAAAATGAAGTAAGCAGGTGTATTTCGGACCCTTCACTTATTATGAATTTATTTCAATAGATAACGAGCAGAGTACGGCATAGTCCCTGGCTTTGAAATGAGATGAAGGATCTGTTAGTTGACTATAGTTAACTAAACATAATAGTACTGTCAGGTATCTTTGCATGGGTCAAGCAGCTAAAAAGAAGTAGTTCATTATTGTTATGAGAAAAACATTTTCATCTAAACGTTTATTCTTATTGAAATGTCCCAGTTTTTATTTTTATAACTAATACAGGGTGTCTCTCGGAAAAGGAAGGTTTATAAAATTGAATATTTTATAAACCCTTGGAAATGGACGAAGTGGGGTGTACGTAGCAGATTCATCGTTCGTGGGGATTGGTCAATTACTATATCATAGTGGTCAGGCGCAGACCGTGTGTATACTATCGAGGCGTTTTTCGAGGGCGGAAAATCGTATGTTACGGCTCGGCGCCAGTTTTGTTTACGTTACAATAGAAGGTTTTTCAGTATAGACCAAGCGAAAACTTATTCGTAAATGGATACAGAAGTTGCGTAGTACAGGATTAGCCATAAATCAGCCGCGGCCGGGCCCCAGCAGGACTTCAAGATCTGAAGAAGCAATAAGCGAAGTTGACGCTAGCGTTCGACGCAATCCTCGTCTGTCGATACGCAAAAGAGCGTCAGCCTTAAACCCTACTAAATCAACGTATCGACAAATGTTATCAAGTTATTTTATACTCCAGCTTTAAGGATATCTCGCCTACAGTGCACGGACGTAGTTTTAGCAGGATGGAGCCACCACCCACACTGCAACAGCCATCATAGACTAGCTTCGAGAGTTTTTTTTTCTCGAAAATTGATATCCCGCTGTCAATCACCAGATTTGACCCCCATGTGCAAGTATCCAAACTTATGATTTTTCAAATACATTTAAAATATTGTTTTTTTATTTAATTTCAAAATCCTTCCTCTGCCGAGAAACACCCTGTATTATAAATGCGAAAGTGAGTTTGTTTGTTACTCTTCACGCTTTATCTACTGAATCAATCTTCCTGAAAATTTGCATTCACATAGCTGGAAGTACGGAGAAGGACATAGGGTACCTTTCATCCCGGGAAAAAGCACAGTTCCCGTGGGAAATTCAGTTTTTATATAAATATTACTATTTATATAAAAACTAGCTTTTGAAAACTAGTTACAGAGTTTAAATTATCCAATTTACATCCTAACCAGTTACATCTTTTCACTACCTTTATTTAACTAGATATTTAGAAATAAAATGTTGACTAAGCATGTTGCGTATATTTCGGCTGTTTAAACTTTAACGAGGCTTTATGTGGCGGATTAATTTATATATATAAACTTATAGGTACTTATTGAAATAAATAATTTTTTAATATTTAATAGATATTAAAAATTATAGAAAGTACTAGCTGTCGCCCGCGGCTTCGCCCGCGTGAGTTTCGTTTAGATGAAAAATCTCTCTTGGAGCTTCTCATCAGATGTTCCAGATCTTCAATTTTTATACGTCATCAGAAAATGCTCATCAGGTTGAACGACTTTTAGTATGGCGCCATTTCCATATATGTTATAGTGTAGCTGGTCTCTTGCAGTTCTTCATCAGATGTTCCAGATCTTCAATTTTTATACGTCATCAGAAAATGCTCATCAGGTTGAACGACTTTTGTTAAGGCACCATTTCCATATTTCTTATAGTTTGGCCGTTCTGTTCTTCATCAGGTGTTCCAGTTTTTAAAATAAATTATAGCCTATATGTTGCCCAGGCATAATAGCTATACAACAAAAAAAGTTTCATTCAAATCCGTCCAGTAGTTTTTGCTTGAAACGCGTACATACATACAGACAGACAGACAGACGGACAAGAAATTCCAAAAATTTTTTTTGCTTTCTATTATTCTTTTTAAGTGTCCCTCTATCCATTTCAGTAAAAAATACAAATTTACAGACAAAATATTTTTACTGTTTTATTATATGTATAGATAATATTTAATTGAACATAAAAAAACTGTCTGTAAAAGTCAAATTTCTGAATAAACATTTGCTTTTGATTTTGCTATTCATTTATAATAAAAGAGAATAAATAATTAACCAAACAAGTCGGACATTTCAAATTAACAGCGTTTTGAACTTGCTTCGTTACAAACCCAGTTTTTCAATTAATTTCCCGTCCGACACAGTGCAAACTTTAAACCGCTGTTGGTGGTAGGAAACAACTCATTTGAACTTGTTTCTGCTCTTGTACATCTTGTTCGTATGAACGGATAATGTTAATTTTAACATGTAATGCAATATTTACTTATAAACGTTGTATATAGTTAGTCATATCAACATAAGATGAAGTTTGAGAGGATATTTTGATGATATTCAGTTAACGCAAAATCTACTCAACCATCGACGACCTCAGAGGCCTAATCTGGAAAAGTAAATTTTTCCAATTGACCTGGGTCTTAGATGTTTATCTATATAACTATGTATTTGTTATAAAATAATAGTATCGTTGAGTTAGTATCCCATAACACAAGTCAAGCAAGTTGATTACTTCGGCACACTCAACGAATACTATACTCCTCTGACGAGGAGGGCACACTAGTTATAAGAGATCGAGGGCCGGGTGACCATACAGAGAAAAAATACTCTTCAATGTTTATATCTCATCATTAATGAGCGATTTTCTGACAGCAACATTAAGAAAAAAAAATCAGTATGAAAAAGTCTCAACAGGTGGCGTTTTATTAAAGCCGGGTCGTAATAATGGCTGTACCTATATTGTGCGCTTTTTCTTGTCAACCAGAGGCAGAAAAAAATCACCTAGCAGTTTGACACTTGCACAAATCACAATAATGATACTTTTTAGATGTTTTTATTAATAGGTTATATTTAAAAAAAAATGCAAATCCGTGCATTTTTGCTTTTTCTATGGACTCGCCTTTTACTAAGCACCATCTATGAAGTCATCTGGAACTATTTTTTTTAAAATCTGAGTCTCGGAATATCCCTCATTATAATAAATTTTATCTATAGAGTTCCACATAAGAAATCAAATGATATTGGTTCAATACCTAGCAAATAACCTAGCAATTAAAACCATATCGCATTCAAGATTTTTGACGTTACAATTACTCGTGTAAATTCAACAATTGCCAAACAATTTTGTTAATCAACGACCAAATACGGTCTAGGCAACATTTCTGTAGCAGACAAACGTTATAATTGAATCGGCAGATGATCAACAAAGCTATTTACATTTATATTAACATTTGCAAAAGGATTTATGCTACCACATTGTAGTGGATTAATTAAACGCCAATAACAAATTGCTTATTTGTTCACTCTCGACTAAAAACGTCTATTATTCATGGATTATCCTAACTATCCTAAAACTAATATTATAAAAGCGAAAGTGAATTTAATTGTTTATTTATCCTCCTCAGTCCCGAGGCCCTATTTCGAAAGCTATTTATATGATTTCTATAAAATGAACTTAGGGGCCTCCACAGATAAAAAAAATATATAAATTATATATCTACTTATACATGTTTTTTTTTTATATAGCATGTCCCCTATAGGGGACTCCAGGTCTTAAAGCCAACAAAAAAAAAGTAAAATAAATAAAAATAAATACAAGAAAATAAATTTATTTCAGTAGAAAATTAAAGTTTTACATAGTACTGTTTGCAGAAAACACTCCTTACTGCAAAAGAAATTTGTATATTGCATGTGAAGCAATAAACTCTTGATTTTTTGCTTTTGCAACCAGGGAACCGGCACCTGTAGTCATCAAACATTGCCAAAGGACCTGATATATCTGTCTACAATTGTAGAAGGGGTTGAGAAACCTGTAATTTCCTTTTATATTATCTTTCAGCCTCGTTTGTCTCAAGTATAGTGTCATATTTACCCTCATAAAACAAAATTCTAAAGGCATACCATGTGGAGTAGAGCGTACAAAAATTTTCATGCCACAAGGGTTTAGTTTTTCTCCGGTAAATTCATTTATTTTATACTTTAAAAAGATGCTTATTAATTAAAAAATATCTTCTAAAATATATTTTGTTAAAAATTTATATGAGGTATTGTTATCTCCCATTGAGGCAGTTAACGATTGGCAGTGAACTCCTGGAGGTGATGGTGTAGATTTTTCTTGGTGGTGGTTGATGTATTGGCTTGATTAACTTGAGAAGTTGGATAAGTAGTCTGAGGATTAGTTAAAGTAGATTATGGCACATCATTATCTTTTGAATATTTATCCGAAATATTGTATTTACTCAGTTTATGAGTTTTCCTCATTGTATGGAGCAATGGAGGGTCACCATCATCAGAAATTCCATCAACAATTAAGTCCTCAGCATTTGACGCTAAATTTGTATCTTTTTCTCGATAAAACAAACCAGGAAAACAAAATAATTTGAGTATAGTATCTGTAATAATCTATATGAAAAAAAGAAAAAACATACAAAAAATATAAGCTTGAGACCTGAAGTCCCCTATAGGGGACTCTTTCATATCAGATACCATTATGATCAAACCGAGTCTCAGAACTCATACCAAATGACTTTATTCCATGCTAAATATCTTAAGCAATATGAAACACATCGATTTTAAATATTACATTTATCATTTAAATTTTAAATCATTTAAAACTTACCTAGGGCAGCCATTTTTTCGAACATCGGAGATCACTTAACTTCGTAATGTCAAAACTTTTTAACATGGCCGGCAGAAGCATATCATTTCTGTTTTTTATAAAGCGACATCTATTTTAAATCTATTGCAATAATTATTTGGAAGTTTCTGCAAATAACCGCTTGAGGGAAACAACAGAAAAATTGTCCCCTATACGGGACCTCAGGACTGAGGAGGAATTTGTTACCTATTCACGCTTCATCTACTGAACCAATCTTCCTGAAACTTCGCATACACATTGTTAGAAGTACTGAGAAGGACATAGGGTACCTTTCATCCCGAGAAAAGCGCTGTTCCCGTGGGAAATTCGCGCGGGCGAAGCTGCGGGCTAAAGCTAGTGTAAAATAAAGGTTAAATATTTTTTTTAATTTAGAATATTAAAAAAAGAAAAAATCACTTGTCTCCTTAGAGCAACAAGGACTTCCGCGCGCGGCCATGTTACTATGCTTATTTATTTATTTATTAATTATGCTTGTATTAAATTTCAATCAATAACCATTCTCAATCTAATAAGGTATTAAGGTATATTGGCCCAAGCACCGGGTTATCATAGAAGAATCTCAGGATCCCTGAAACCTCAATCCTAAAGTATATACCCAGTACGTAAACAGTAAGTATACGTACCCAGTAAGTATACGTCTATCCTATCCTAAAGTCAAAGTCAAAGTCAATTTTTTTTATTGAAACTTGACCTTCAAAGAAGGCTTCTTTTCACGTCGAAAACTAATTATTTATCATAATACATTATGTCTCAAAGCTACAAACTACTAGCACTTCGGAACGACCATTGCTGAGAAGAAATTCCGAAAGAAACTCATGAAACAGTCTTGGTCGCCTAACATGCCAGAGGGGCTATTTATTAACTCTATACATACATAGATTGTGTACAGTCAAAAATAAAATAAAATATAAGAAACAAATATAAATAAAACATGTTATGTTTGTAACCTAACTAATATTATATATGCGAAAGTGAGTTTGTTTGCTTATTTGTTTATTTGTTTGTTACGTTTTATCTACTGAACCAATCTTCCTGAAATTTCGCATACCCATAGTTAAAATTACTGAGAAGGACATAGGGTACCTTTCATCCTGGGAAAAAGCTCTGTTCCCGTGGGAAATTCACGCGGACAAAAGCTAGTAAATAATAAAACATATTTTAAGATTTATTTTGCGTATGCCTATTACAATTTAAGAAAAAATATTCTGAAACCTATTGAACATGCTGGTGTAAACGTGCTACTCATCGTTTATGGCTGTTTTGAATAAAATATTCATACAAACCTTCAACTACAAATAGACGGGTTTTTATTCATATAATATTAATTTCATGAAACTGTCGAGTCACATTTATACATTACATCGTAAAAAGCTTACCTATCCAAAACCGTTATGTATTTTATTTACCCTAGAAGCCCATTTGACTCTATAGTAAGTAGTTATTTTTTATGACATGCGACATATTATTCTACACATGTGTCTGTACTTAAAAGATATTTAAGAAAAAAATATGGGAGGTCTTTATATATAGGTCCAATAGAAGCCAAAACTATTTTTTTTAAATTATTGTCTGTCTTTCTGTCTGTGTTTCTGTCTGTGTTTCTGTCTGTCTGTATGTTTGTAAGTGCATCACGCAAAAAACTACTGGACGAAATTTTATGCGGTGTCCACAGATGTATTATTGGGTCGTGGTCATTATATGGAATGAAACACACACAACGATTATCTTGGCAATTTTAATGGAGAGGTTTGCCATTCCCTACTCCATTTCACACACCAGCTGATGATCAACCAGAGTGCAGGTATCCTTCACCGGAAGCAAGTGGTGGTCAATAAAAACTAACATAGACAATGAGTCAGTTTGGTATACAAACTCATGTAGCACGGGCAGGATTCGAACCTGGGACCTTTGCGGCCACCACCGCTTCAAAGACTAGTTAGTTAAAAGACTTCAAAGTCAAATTCAAAATACTTTATTGAAACTATAAAATATAAAAAGTGTATAAAAAGTACTGTATAAAAAGTGTCTGTGACCACTTTACAGACACTTTTTCACGTCAGAACTCTCTCTCTCTCTCTCAGCCGAAAGACGTCCACTGCTGGAAGAAGGCCTCCCCCAAGGATTTCCATAACGACCGGTCCTGCGCTGCCCGCATCCATGCGCATCCCGCGACCTTCACCAGGTCGTCGGTCCACCGAGTGGGAGGCCTGCCAACACTCCGTTTTCCGGTTCGTGGTCGCCACTCGAGAACTTTTCTGCCCCAACGGCTATCTGTTCGACGAGCTAGGTAATCATATTGTAAATCTCGAAGCTACAGAATACAAGCATTTCGGAACGACCAGCAGCCATTATAAACTGTGCTTTTGTAAACGATAATATCACATCGTGAACACAAAGGCAAGGAAACCTTTTCATGCGTGAAATCTATTGGTTGTGTTCAGAACAGGATATATCTTATCGGTATGTGGATTGTTGCAAATATTACTACGTAACTGCATATCAGAATATAAATTATAATATTACTATTTTTTTTAGAGCATAAAATGCACTGTGCAGAAATGCATATGCTAAGAGACTAAGTCAACAAGCTAATTATTAAAAATAAAAAACACGACTGACAAGTTTTTACACAAAAAGTACATACAAACATATAAGTTATACAAATTTTTAAAATCGCCTTTTAAAGCCCTTCAATTTGATACCCTACTCGATAAGATTAATCAAATTTTATTTTTTTGGTCTGGTATTTATCGCATATATAATCCGCCATTTTGTTTTTATGATGACGTCATATAGCCTATGTCACTCGGAGGAATGCAAGGAATCTAAGAATACCTCTCTCATCAAAATCCGCCGTTCAGGACTTATGGTGGAATAAAGAAACTTACATACATACATACGTACTTACATACATACATACGTACTTACATACATACATGAACCCTGAAAACATAACACTCCTTTTTTGGTCAGTCGTGTAAAAACAAACACATTCGTGGGTCTTTTAAAAACCCAGCATTCAAGAAAAAATGCGAGAGAGTAGAATGCGGTGGTATGGCCACGTATGCGCCGGGATGACGACCATATGACCAAGGCGGTTATGAATATTACCGAGGGAAGGCGAGGCAGGGGCCGACCTCCCACGACCTGGACCAGTACTATTAAATCAGACGACGATAGGTCTCACCCCTGACATGGTCACAACAGAAACGAATAGCGCAAGAGGATTAGGAGGGCCGACCCCAAATGAAATGGGAAATGGCAAGGCTGAAGAATAAGAAGAAGATTATTATTTTTTTACTGACCGGGAGCTTGCGCGGGTATAGTTGCCGTCACGTAAAAAGTCCGCTGGCGGTTAAGCTGCGCAGTAGGCGATATATCGGTCAATGCGGTGAGCGGGGCTCGGGCTAGTCTCATCCGGCGCGCGCGATTGGTTCGTCAGTCGTACCCATGCGCAAGTTTCACCCCCACCTCACCCTACCAGCGGACTTTTCACGTGATGGGAAGTATACCGGGGACGCTGGCGTGCTCTTGTGTTGGAGGCCAAGACTCCCTTTGGGTCACTGAGCCCGGATAGTAAATAAGTAAGTTTGTATAATTTTTTTATTTTGCAAATTATAATTGAAATTGTGAACGCCATTCTACAATCTTATAAAACCAGCTAGCCTTACAGTTATAAGTATACTGCTGCGGCTTTAGTCGTATTCTTCATGACTGAGGGTCGTGATCATTATATGGAATGAAACACACATAACGACTATCTTGGCAATGTTAATGGAGTGGTTTCCCATTGCCTTCCATTTCACACACTAGCTGATAATCATCAACCTGAGTGCAGATTTCCTCACGATGTTTTCCTTCACCGGAGCTGTAACATGACGTGTTAAATTTTACATCTCACGTAGGTAATAAATTAAACCATTGAGTAAATCAGAAAGTTATCTTCTTTTAAGATAGTGTGCACACTTTTCCGGCATCTTATTACACACCTTCGTCTTTTTAAATCACTCCCAGAGACAAGAAAGAGAAAAGAAAATTTATTACATCAATAGTTTTAAGAGAAAATCTCTTAAAAAATTACAGGACTCTTATTAAAGGACTGATTATAATAAGAGAGCTGCTTCATTATGTCTTTAAATAAAAATCGCTTTTTAATGGTTTTCTATACATTTTCAACCGACTTCCCAAAAAAGGAGGAGGTTATATGTTTCGATGTATGTATGTTTTTTTTTTTTTATGTATGTTCGCCGATTTCTCCGCCTACAGTGGACTGATTTCCGAAATTGTTTTTTTATTCGTAATGATATATACCCAAGTTGGTCCCATTTTAATCACGTCAGAATCTGTTCGGTAATTTTAAAGATACCTAACAAAATATAAAAATACCAACATTGCATTATAGAGCAAAAGCCCGCGATAGCATGCCCTTCCTTATTTTATCTATACATATAATAAAACAGTAAAAATATTTTGTCTGTACATTTAGTATTTTTGACTAAAATGGATAGAGGGACACTTAAAAAGAACAATAGAAAGCAAAAAAAAATTTTTTAAATTTCTTGTCTGTCTGTCTGTCTGTCTGTCTGTCTGTATGTATGTACGCGTTTCACGCAAGAACTACTGGACGGATTTGAATGAAACTTTTTTTGTTGTATAGCTATTAAGCCTGGGCAACATATAGGCTATAATTGATTTTGAAAACTGGAACACCTGATGAAGAACCATAGCAGAACAACTAAACTATAAGAAATATGGATATGGTGCCTTAACAAAAGTCGTTCAGCCTGATGAGCATTTTCTGCTGACGTATAAAAATTGAAGATCTGGAACATCTGATGAAGAACTGCAAGAGACCAGCTACACTATAACATATATGGAAATGGCGCCTAAGCAAAAATCATTTAACCTGATGAGCATTTTCTGCTGACGTATAAAAATTGAAGATCAGGAACATCTGATGAATAACTCCAAGAGACCAGCTACACTATAACATATATGGAAATGGCGCCTTAGCAAAATTTGATTAATCGGATGAGCATTTTCTGTAGACGTATAAAAATCGAAGATCCGAAACATCTGAAACAGTTTGGAACACATAAAGACTTTTTGACTTTTTGTCTGACTGTTTGTTTTGTTGTTGTTGTGTGACTCTTTGTGATAAACTCACGCGGGCGAAGCCGCGGGCAACAGCTAGTTAAAACTAAAGATTTTCTGTGTATGTTCCAAACATTTAGTGACTATAAAAGTTGGATCATGATTACTTAGGCAGATTATTTGTAGCAATAACATTTAAAGTGGTAACTCAATTTTCTTAAAGTAAAGATTTTTAAAGATTTTATTCCTAATAATATAAGAAATCACGCCATCCATTATCAGGCAATTGGTGCAGATATAAACCCCTTCTAGACATTGTAACTTTACTAAATTATTTGTTTTATTATAAAAGCTGAATTTGTTATTTATAAAAGCTGAATTTAATATGTATTACTTTGGAAGGCCCCAAGGGTGCTTTTTATACCTATAAAAATCATCCTTGCTATCCATATTACCTGCATAAGCAACTAAGATCCAAACTTCATACCTAGTCGCTAATATTTTTTACTCGTATATACCACGCAGAGAAATATTCAGCATTTTTAAAATAAGGAAGGTTTGGTCGTCGCGTGCTCACGGTCTATTTATGTGCCAAAAATAATAGACAATTTGACATGTTCTGACATTTCAAATCAAACTGACATAAAAAGTTTCGAATTCTTAATTCTTTATTTTCGGCCACCAGTGAAAGAAAAGTTTAAGTTTTTATTAAAGAAAATGAAAAGGTGTAGAAGCACTAAAAATGATAAAATAAAACTTTTTTCCAAAAAAGTGAACCGACTTCCATAATAAAACTTAAAATCATGAAATAACAATAAAGAAAAATATATTAGCATGCTACCTACTGAATGAGGTGAAGTCGGTGCCAAATTTAATCCTAATCCATACTAATATTATAAATGCGAATGTTTGGATGTGAGTTTGTGAAATTGTGAGTTTGTGAGGATGTTTGTTACTCAATCACGCAAAATCTACTGGACGGATTTCGATGAAATTTGGTACAGAGGTAGATAATGACCTAGAATAGCACATAGGCTACTTTTTATCCCGGGAAAAAGCACTGTTGCCGTGGGAAATTCACGCGGGCGAAGCCGCGGGCAAAAGCTAGTAATATTATAAATGCGAAAGTTTAGTTGGGAATTTGTGAGTTTGTGAGGATGTTTGTTACTCAATCACGCAAAATCTACTGGACGGATTTCGATGAAATTTGGTATACGGGTAGAAAAATATCGGGAATAGCACATAGGGTACTTTTTATCCCGAAATTCCCACGGGAGCGAAGCCCCGGGGCGTGGCCAGTATTAAATAATATAAATTAACATTAGAATCATGTAGGTACATATACAAAATGCCTAGCTAAACAATTACATAGTCCTGCACTTGGCACCGACTTCACCTCATTCAGTAGGTAGCATGCTAATACATTTTTCTTTATTGTTATTTCATGATTTTAAGTTTTATTATGGAAGTCGGTTCACTTTTTTGGAAAAAAGTTTTATTATACCAGTTCTACTCATTCCGTGACTAGGTAAGAAATATCTTAACATACAATTCGACAGATTTATATTATTTGTAGGATTAGCAATCAACAAATTATCGGAAATACAAATTCTATCGTGGTCGTGTTTTTGAACGCATGTTTTAGCAATAAACGAGTATTGATAAATAGTATTGCGAAAACGAGTATTAATAAATAGTATTGCGAAAACATGACAACATAAATTCAGGCACGAGTACTAAGAGCAACAGTTGATTATACGGAATTCGCTGAATACAGTTGATCGCTAAACCAACAAAAACAAACCACTTTCCGCAACAAAATAAACATTTTCGGTTTTTGTGCTTTCAACCCGGAAAGTACTAGAATATTTAGTTCCACATTTCATAAACAGAACAGCATTGAAACGTAGTTCATTTAACAATACGAATGCGAACCTCTGTATATTTGGATTTGGAACAAACGTCCGTATTCCAAATTCAACAACGGACGATCAAACAACAGACCTGTTTTTGATATTTGAAGTTCTATTTTCAATTGGATTTTTTTATATTAGTCTTGTTGTTGAGATTTGAAACAAAGTTACGCACGCACAATAATAGCAGAATTACTGATTTTAGTTTAATAATCATACTGTTTAGTTGTATAAAGTTTAATTTATCATAATGTTCAGTTTTTAAGTTGTATGATAAATGCCTTGTACTAGTATGTATAATACAATGTACGGGGCCTAGAACCTAAACCAAGGCAGAAGTATTTTTTCTTTGACCTAGGCAAGGTTTCCAAAGTAAAAAAATATTGCGTTTTGGCGTGTGTTATATAGTAACAAACATGTTAGTCAACTTGTGCATTAAGCTATTGATGAACAACCAAATTCCAAATTATAATTGTTAAATGCGCCCATTAAAAATCCTCTAAAGACCTTTTTTAAATATCATCTACGTAATACTATGTAAAGCCCGGTTGTTATAGATACAGATACTTATAAAAAGTTCCAACTGAAACAAGGGGATTATTCTTCGTTACCAATAAGTATGAAAGGAATATAAAAGAGTACTTTATTTTTTTTAATATGAAAATGTTTCCTTTGAGTTAAATTTAATAAGTACATTTGATAAATTAATACATTATCACTCCTTTTCTCGTGGACCTCCACGACATAGAATTAATATAATTACTACGTACAGAAAGGAAACTCCTGCAATATGGCACCCTTCCCCACCTCCCGCACTTCTCCCCCGTTATTGTGCGTATTGGGACGTTATGACTATGAAAACGCACACATTAACGTGTTACTAATGTGTTCACGGATATACAGTTTCATTTGTAGTAGTAGTAGGTATATTTGACGCCCCGTTTCTATGAAGCGCCCGCCCTGTGTCCACGAGAAAAGGCGTAGCAAGTGGAAATCACTAGTCTTTGCCTAGGCAGGCAAAGACTAGCGATTTCCACTTGATTTATTTTCCTTACAGATCTCTCACCTCTACACTCATCATTCTCTTCACACATGCTCGCCGGTTATGGGCGCTCCTAATCTTGTAAAACTGCATTTTTACACAGTACCCTCCTATCTCATCGAATCCAATCTCAGAGGAGTCAGGTTCCTCTGCATCTGACTGTACCTATGTCTTAATACTTATAAAATTTACTTATCAAAAGAGGTTGGTTGGCCCCACGTTGGGCGCCAATGGAGCAAGTGAGACTCGAGGGGTGATAGTATTCTCAGGGTTAAGATATTTTATTGATAAAAGATTGATAAAAAAATGGGCATTGTATTGAGAAACTGAGCCAAGAATGTCATCCAAAAGAAGTTAGTTAATATAATTTAAATTTATGACAGATGAGAAGTAATATGAATGTGCCAGCAGCGCACGCATAATAGACGAAAGAGTATGAACGCGTCGCCGTGTTACTAAAGTAAGGTTAACAAAGTACACTCCAGAAAAGGTTAAAAAAGTCCACCTTCTAAATACGGATTAGATACCAATGATATATCTGATTAAAGTCCGATCCCCGATATAACAAAATGGGTCGGACCGAAGTTATTTCTAAATACATCGATCGGGCGACCTATTGCACTAAATACGATGTGACTTTTGTGTGGCGGCCTAAAAATAATAAAACATTTGGAGCTACAGTTGGCGCGGCCGTGCATCAAACATGCATAAGGGGCTATCACGCGAAGCTATCGTATGGGGACACACGGGCGGGAAATTCGTGTAACGTTGAGAGCGTCGAAAATAAGTACATGAGTTCATACCTATGTGATGTAAAAGTTTATTGATTTTATACATCCAATAAAAAAATTGTCCAATTAACGTTATTTATATTTTTTTGTAAAAAATATGAAAAAAATGCAGTTTCACAAGGTTCTAATTTCAAGTCGGTACCCCACTCGTCCCCTAAAATTCGTCCCGTGTTTTGTAACTTGTGTGCAAATAAAGTATTCTTGTTGTTGTTGTACGGGTGTGTGCAAAAGCAAAGGAGTCTATGGAACACATTATGTGTGACTCGCTGGCTAACAAGCGGCTGGCCTTCTTTGGAACTGCGTATCCGGAACTGGAGGACTACAGGCACGTCGCAGCAGGTGATATCCTGAAGCTTATTATGCAGTCCTTCTTTAAGAATCCCGCTGTGTGTGAGTAAGGCTTGGGGGTAAGTACAAAAGGATCCAAGACTCGACGTACTACCAGATCACCAACCTATAAAGGTTCCGTATCACTGAACTAAGGTCACAGTTTTTAGCAAGGATTCAAAAAAAAACATTATAAAGGAAACACATTAAATCTGTTACAGCATTATTCCGTAACACTTATTAACAGTTATGCTAAAAACCTAAAAACACTTTCCAAAATGTTACAGTTGTGTAAAACTCTGTTTATACATTTTTCTTTGTACGAGTATGTGCGTACACATTGCGTACCCACTAATAAACGACAAATCAGCGCACGCCCCGGGTCCCCCGCCCGACGTCAGCCATGCCAACGTAAACCTTATTGACAGTAACAGTTCTTAACACTTATTAACAGGCTAGCTGTTGCCCGCGTCTTCGCCCGCGTGAGTTTCGCTTATATGAAAAATCTTTTTGTGTTCCAAACTGTTGTAACCTTAACTCCAGGACTCAAAATTTCAGCCATTTGGTTATCCCGTGTCCCGCGGTATATTAGGTACTCGAAGTACAGTCGCGGTGTTAAAATGAATCAAAAGTTATATTTCAATTCAATTAACGATCTTCATCTGCTCGTTATCTATACTTTGACTCCCACCCCGAGTCAGATTGATAAACTTTTGCAAAGGTACCATTTCCGTATTTATTGTAGTTTAGCTGTTCTGTTAAGGTTCTTCTTCAGGTGTTCCAGTATTTAAAAACAATTATAGCCTATATGTTGCCCAGACTTAATAGCTATACAACAAAAAAGTTTCATTTAAATCTGTCCAGTAGTTTTTGCGTGAAACGCGTACATACAGACAAGAAATTCCAAAAAAATATTCTTTTTAAGTGGACGCCAATAAGCAATAACATGTCAACCCACAAAAATTAAAAAAATGAGTTTCTGATACCGTGGAATTCTAAACAAATGTTAGAACATTTTTCAATAATAAGTTATGTGTTATGAGCTGTCGTTGTATAAGAAAATCCATTTCTTTTTTTGAGTAAATGCTGTACGGTTCTAAATGCATTTTGTAATAAGCAATCAAATTCCTTAATGTACGATTCGTAAACGGTGGCGCCATCTGTCATTTATCAATAGAACTTTAAGCGGCCTGATCGATTGCTGCAAAACGCGGATTTGATGTTAAGAGAATACAAACATTATAAAAGTACGGTGGGAAAAATAGCATAATACGTATTAGTAATTGATAGATTATTGTAATTATGTGTCGTACTTCATAATTGGAGCTTATATTTTAATAAAAAATAAGCCTATAGACGTTTGCATGCAAGGTAAGTGTACATAACGCTTAATAATCTTTTAGGTTATTTCCTTGTCATTTTGTTTGTTGTCTTTAAATTGCCAATATAAGCCAGTTATTCATTTAACTGTGTGGATTTCATCTAGATAGGAATTAGGAATAATTTAGTGAACATCATTTTGGTCATCTATAAACAATATTTATGTTGAAATCTTGATTTTTTGTTACGGAAGCTAGATAATCGATTGTTGCAAAAACATAAATGGCAAAATTATAAACAGTAAATGGAAAGTTAAGTTCCTTAACATATTATTGCAAATTTTTAATTGTGAAGTTTCGGAACTAAATTTTATTTCAAGTTCCTTGATCTTTTTTTATAAAACGTTTAATTGATTTTTTTGCATTTTTGCAAGTTTTTTTTATTATCGTTATATGAACACTATTTCAAAAATATAAACCTTAAACTTATTTCATAAGTGCGAAAGTGAGTTTGTGTGTTTATTTGTGACACTTTCACTCCTTAACTACTGAAACGATCAACATTAAATTTGGCATAAGTACACGCCCTCCGGGATATGGAGCGACGAGTGAGATCGACGCTAGTTTTTTTTATATTTAACTAGCTTTATACTTTAACTAGCTTTCTTCGGGAATCGTCATTATGCCGGGATGAACTTTCCTATGTAGTAGATTGAAATTTTACATTAATATGGTCGTACGGTTCTCTGTACCACCACGTTTATATAAAATTTCATCAAGCTAGGTTCAATAGTTTAGGCGTGAAAGCTTAACAAACAAATAAATAAAAAAAACTCGCTTTAGCATTTCTTATATTATATACCAGTCTTAGCCCTTTATATGTTAGTTCATAAATCGTCAAATATCAAGACATATTATGTGACATGTATTGATATTTTAATAATAAATTTTATAATAATATCGGCTAGGATGTTGCATGTTACACATACATTATCCTAGCAGATATACCTAATTGTAAAGTAGCACTGGGTTACTCTTTTGTTGAAAAAAATTAACCTCATTTCCAGATGTCAGCTGGCCACCAAAGAGCAAGGCAGCTTGTAAATGCTTCTCTTGTTCGTAGTCAGGATGAACGAAAAATAGATTCTACCCAAGTTGTTACTACTGAATCAGCGCCGGTCATAACAATACCAGCAATATGTGATCAAGAACTTGATTTGGCTATAAAATCCATTGCGAATCAAAACACCTAATTATTTGATTTACCTGATAATTTTGTATTTGATTGTTCTATTAACAAACAAGTTGAGCAAGTTAATATCACGAATGAGACAGTTCATTTTACGGATGATGTTATCATACAAGAGCTGACTACGTTTGATATCAACGATGTAAACCATCAAAATCTAGACGTTGTTTGTAATCAAAGCTCTGATGATGAAGCTATACCACATAATACTGAAATAGTAACAGCATTAGTACACCATCCACAACTTCAGTCAAATAATAACAATTTTCCTGACACTGATAAAATCACTGCACATTGCGTAAAAAGAAACGAAAACAAATAAATTTTAATGTTGATCTACCGTTATTATATCCTGATGGTCATGAACGTGAGCTATCTGCAGCTAAAATAAAAGATTTGAAAGAAGTTTTAAAATTGATTCCTGCTGATGCAAGACCATTTTACAATTTTTTAAAAACCATTAAGGGTGGTGACTTTACAGATGATGTGGATGGTTTTGGTCCAACAGTCGACTTTGAGATAGAAGAAGAGATTTTGCATGATGAAGAAATTATACTTGATGAATAATGTGCAAGTAAATCTTTGTCAAATTCCTTAAAAATAATTAAACAATTTAAAGAAAATTTAACTACATCAAAATATTCTTGTATTCTATTGATTTTAAGATTAAATACTACACGGAGTTTAATAATCGGACTGATTATTATGATTGTATTTGATTTTGTCGTCAGTAAACCTGGAAATACATATAGTAATATGTTACATTACTTACTCTCATTTTATTTGTATTTTTTGAATAAGTATCCTACCAAAGAAGGTAGTAAGACTGATTAATTGATTATAATTGTCTAAGGTATTCTTTTGATAAAAACATAATATGTTTTTATAACCTTTAAGCTTTTTTTGAAAATGTTTAAAAAATATATGTTGATTATTTGTTAGTATTATTAGGTTAAGCAAAGAAAGTGAGACTGATAATAAAACAGAATGAATAACTTAATAAACAGTTGCTAACTAAAAACGATATTTTGTTAACTTAACCCTATTGACGAAATAATACCATCATTTTCCTTAAAATATTCAGCTTCTGTTAAATTATATTGAAATAAAGTATTATTTGTAAATGTGATAAGTTATTATGCAAAAATATTTTAAGTAACATAAATTAAAAAATCAAGAAAGTTTTCACATAAATAATTCATTTTTCAATAAAAAGTCAAGTCCTTTAACGTATTTTAATGTAAATTAAAATAAGTTCATTACATTTTTTTCAAAAATAGTTCATGTCATTTAAACTGTTATTGAACTTATTAACAGCTATTCGACATTTTGCTCTGCACATAATTAGTAATATTTTGATATTAAAAAGTAATATTTGATGGTTTTTGTAAATAAATATTGTGAATATTTAATAATTAACCTAAAAATACTCTAAATGTTGTCATATTTAGAAAAGTTTCATAGAAATTGAATAATTGAAGCCCAGAAACTTCAAACACTTTTTTCTCAAAATGGCTGTCGTGACAGTTGACATGTTATTGCTTATTAGCGTCCGTATCCCTCTATCCATTTCAGTCAAAAATACTAAATGTATAGACAAAATATTTTTACTGTTTTATTATATATATTTGGAAAACAGATTCAAAGTGTTTCTGCCTATTTCTGTTTAACTTTTAAAAATAAATGTAAAACACTGTTCAAAACCTTTATTCGGATATCCCAAAAATCCCTGGTTTTTAGGGCTGTGTGTCTCAGAACTGTAAAACTACCACGTTTGTCGCAGTTGAGCCCGCAAAGGCCACGGTATCGTATGTAATGATGACCGAAATAGCTCGTACAAACTCGTTGATACACCCCCTCACAAATCGAAGGTACTGGGTAAATTGAAGAAAAAAGATTTATTTTTATTGTCCATTAGACCAGTTCGAGGCTTCACTTCCATGGGAGGTTTGGGGCTAAAAGATCTTTAATCACTATATTTTAAATTTTGGGTCGTAATCTAGATCTACCATTTTAATCAAAATGAGGAATTAAGATGTGACTGAGTGACGAACACCCCAATCATACAACCCATTTAAATGTATATTCTTCTTCTTAGCGTGTCGACTCGGCGGGTCAAATTTGTGTTGACCAATATGACGCCACAGATACAGCATTATCTGTTGCGTCATATAGGTTTTAAATTTATAAGATAAATAATTTTTAGTAGGGTAAAATAGTAGAAGTTAAAATCAAATTACAAATTCAAAGAATCGAAAGAAATGTCACACTTACAAATATATAGGTATGTAGATCTTCGCATAACACTTGAATAGGTACCTACCTACGTCGCATACTAAATTGACGTTGATTGATAAAGGTAAACAATACATTCTTGGCGAAATTCTAATACTGGTGCCAATTTTCAAGCCAGTCTGTATGTAAATTATCTGTGGGTTCTCTCTCACCTTTGAAGCTGATGTTTTATTAATTTTATCTTTATTGTGGAAATACTATATAAAAAAAAATAATTAATTGGGAAATATTTGCATGGAAGTAATAGGTTTCCATGGTATTTTGTCATTAATTTTCCCTTTCAAAGCATGACAACATAAACATTTAACTTTGATATTAACGTGACGTTTTGGACCTACTCTGTCATCAAAAAAAAATCCGCTTTAACGAAAATATTTTTACAATGTATGGAACGGCTGTCAGCGGTTCGTAGTCGAGTGGCGACCACTAACGGGAAAACGTAGTATTGGCAGGCCTCCCACTCGGTGGACCGACGACCTGGTGAAGGTCGCGGGACGCGCATGGATGCGGGCAGCGCAGGACCGGTCGTTGTGGAAATCCTTGGGGGAGGCCTTTGTCCAGCAGTGGACGTCTTTTGGCTGAGAGAGAGAGAGAAAGTTGAAACAGCTGTAATATATGTGTCTGGGCGGGACACGTTTGTCGTATGCGGCCAAAAAGGTGGGCAAGACTAGCTACTTTCGGACGAGGTAGACCTAGTATGAGATGGCGGGACGACATAGACTAATTCTTACCTGAGTGGCCACAACTTGCGCTAGAGAGACGAGTGGAAGAAAAAGGGGGAGGCCCTTGCCCAGCAGTGGGACACAAAACCAACAGGTTAGAAAAAAAATTAACAGCTGGTTTTTTTTTTTTTAGTTTCATAACAAGTTGCTCATATTCATGATAGCTTTCACCAGTAGAAAGTATGCCAATGTTTTTGAATTCACCTGTATAGTTGAAATACCGTATACAAATAATACACATTTGTAGTTTTCCACGACTATACATACCTACTCAATTTATATGAGACAACTCGTGTACAATAAAATCAATCATTCATTACAAATAAATAAGTGTATTGACGCCTAAAAATAGGCACATAGGAAATGTCGGCATGATTAAATGTGAGCGTTCAAGGAAAAGTGATTACTACTTCCTGCGATGATTAATAATGCACCCTATAGTACTTTACACAACGGCTAAGTTAATAGATAGACGTGGAAATGTTAATACAGAAATTACTTTTTTTTCAAGATTAGGCACATATATATAAATTCAGTTAGCGGGTCAGTTATGGGCTTTTTAATCAGGCTAGCCCAGTGGTTCCCAAACTTATTTTGTCTACTGCCCACTTTGAGAATAAATATTTTTTTAGCGCCCCCATTTTTTCATCTTTTCAAAAACCACTATAACTTCAAATTAAATTAATTAATTATTGTGACCTATATATGTATATTAACGGAGAATTCTAAACGAAACTTTTACTATAACCCGCAACTTGAAACCTGAGCGCAGTAGGTAACATACAACGGCGCTAAGTCTCAAGTTAACTCTTACGGGCTCCACCTGCCAATAAGAATGATTATTAAAACGCAACTTTATAGTATTAAAACACAGTATCTTTTATTAAAAATATAACTAAAATAATCAATCTTTATATAAAAAGATTTCTCTTTTTAGTAAGCAGTGTTGTCACAGCACTAAATCCACGTTCACACAAATATGATGATGGGAATGCTATCAAGAATCGTTGAACGATTGACCACAATCCAGGGTACAATTGCGGGATCGGTTTTTGTAGCCAAAATTCTTGGTAACCATTTTTGAACTTGATTTTTATTTCCTCGTTTGTTGTCAATTCTATAAGTTCTTCTTCCAGCTGAGGTGACATTGCTGTGTTGACATATCTTTTAATTCATATTAGTTGATGTTCACAAGTTGTTGTTGAAAGTCGAGAGCTCTTGCAGTCGTTGTTTAAGAGGCTTTCTAGCTAAATAAAGCTCCTAGCAAAAAAAAAAAACATTTTCTTTCTGGGTCTCTTACCGCCCCCCTTGAGACCTGCAGCGCCCACAAGGGGGCGTTATCGCCCACTTTGGGAACCACTGGCTAGCCTAAGAATAATAGGATTATTCTGAGGCCAGCCTAATTACGTTACAAATTTTATGAATATTTGCTCATCTCAGATACTGAGAATAAACATCCATACATACTCTCATATATTTTTTTAATGGTAATATATATAATATATCTACTAACATTTGCCGCAGCTTCGCCGCGTGAATTTTCCACGGGAACAGTGTTTTTTTCCGGGACAAAAGGTACCATATGTCCTTTTTAGTACTTCTAGCTATGCGTATGCGAAATTTCAGGAAGATTGGTTCAGTAGATAAAGCGTGAAGAGGTAACAAACAAACAAATAAACAAACTGACTTTCTCATTTATAATATTAGTTAGGATTAGGATTTTGATATTTACATTCTAGAAGTTCCTCTCTGAACAACACATAATTTTGGGCAGTGGCAAAGAAAAAACAATACGGCAGTCTAAAAAGCCGGAACAAATGAAAGCATTTTGACATTTCCTCAAAAGTACACAAACCAACACATTATTATTTCACAAGCCGAAATGTCGAAAAGTTTCACAGCGAACAACTTTCCTCTAATTTACTCATTCGAACGTAACGTGGTTTTCATGTTGTTTGTGTTATAACTTAAAGCCTGTTTTCCAGAAAGATTAGTGTGTTTTGTTGTATAACCTGAATTAACTTAGATACTCTCGCTCATGACATAACTTATAACTATATAACTTTATATAACTTTTTTATTTAACTTTTTTTTTTATATATAACTTTTTGTTTCTGTACACTGTACATGGAGTAGATATAGCCCGCAGAATCACGAAACTTAAGTGGCAGTGGGCGGGGCACATAGCTCGTAGAACAGATAGCCGTTGGGGCAGAAAAGTTCTCGAGTGGCGACCACGAACCGGAAAACGTAGTGTTGGCAGGCCTCCCACTCGGTGGACCGACGACCTGGTGAAGGTCGCGGGATGCGCATGGATGCGGGCAGCGCAGGACCGGTCGTTATGGAAATCCTTGGGGGAGGCCTTTGTCCAGCAGTGGACGTCTTTCGGCAGAGAGAGAGAGAGAGAGAGAGACATAGAGTAGAATGAAACTTAATTAAAAATATTATTTATTTTATGGAGTAGTTGGGGAACTTTTTAGAAGTATCTACTTTGGGAATAACCCAATAAAATTGATGTACAAAATATCGTCTTAGGATTTTAGACCAAATTTACATATTTTTAGACTATCGTTTAGAAAATGTCACCTTAAGAAATACATTTTGGGGTTAATAGGATCAGGCTTCACCAAGATTGAAATGAAAATCTATGAAGAAAAAAAAAGAAGGGTTGGTGGCCTACCTAAAAATGCTTTTAGATTCAAACTCATCTGGTGCTCTCTGCCTAAGACAATAAAAAATGTATTTTGTCTTATCTTGTATGTAGAGAAAAAGGAAAGGAAGGAAGAAAGAGAGAGAGGCCTTTGCACAGTATTAGGACATTTAATAATACTGATATCACTGATATCATACTTTTCCTTCTGTAAAATGGGAGCAACAGAAAATGATTAATTGTATACCTATAACTAAAATTTTATACAAGCACCACTAAAGCTCCAAACATATTTTCTGACAGACAATTCTCGACATTCAATAACTAGGAATTTCCCGTTGGAAAATACGAAAATCCATATCGAAGCAAACAGAGCCGTAAGCGGTAATAACAAACATTGCGATCGGTATCTTTGGAGTTGATGTTATTTGCGTTGTGCAATCACGTGACTTCAGCGATGATTTCGGCGAAATTTCTTTTGAAAACTGTGAAGTTCTGTGTACTTCTTTGTATGCTCTTTCTGAAGTTGTGTGCACTTTTAACGAGCGTTTGATTTGATTTTTAAACTTGCATCAGGAGGTGATTGCTCCTGAATCTGCGTTTCATAGAGTGAAACGGATGGTTCCTTTCCGATTTAATTGTTTGTTTGTAAAGTCTTATAATTGTTTAGTTTTTATTCAAGAAAATCATTCTGCCATCAGCCATTTCTTTGTTGATATTATTTTAAAGTTGTATTTTTTTACATTTTTAAAGGTGCTTATTGAAAATAATCCACGATCAGAATCTAATACCATTTATTTAAATATAAGTCAGATGTTACAAGTTTTATTTAATTATGTGACTTGAAACAACCTCTTTAAAAAAAAATGGCAATTGGTCAGCAATCAGCGATTTCAATGCGAGAGAAATTTGCTCGAAATATGACGTAATTAAACCGAATGACGCAGCGTTCGGGAATCTGTCAATTGCAGGACGAACCTATTTGTAGGCAGATTGATTTGAGATTGTAATTATACCATGGATATTTAGGACATTACATAAAGTTTACATAATGACTGAATGACAGCCCTTCTATATATTTTTCAAATTCCTGCGGTCCAAACATGGTATCTACATGATTACAAATTACGTTATAATTACATTAGTAGAAAGTATGACTGACTTAAATTAAACAAATCATTTTGGAATTTGACTAATTGTGTGGAATTTCAGGATATCTAGATGACATTCTTTCTAAATGTGTAAAAGATTTGTCAAACCCGACGGGTATTGCCAGATATTACGTCGTTTAAACAAATAGCTGAGCTTTATAATATTTAAATAGATGTAGATTTATATGAAAACCCCAAGAAAATGTAATATAACCCACTGTAATTGTTCTTTCACCTCAGCTAAAGAGGCGCAATTTACCGGGATTTCAATTACGCCGACATATGTCGGTTGTCGGTCGATGTCGGCGAACCAGATGCCGCCTGATTACAAGCAAGTTTAATGCGGGGTTTAAATTGAATTCCTTCGACATTTCACAATAATACTTCTTAGTAACAAATGTTAAAATGTTGTACTAAAGTACCTATTCTTGTATTGTATTGTACCAAATGTGGGAAAATGTCAACATTTTCCCATTTTTGTTTCTTGGCTTTGTGTATTTAGGATCGTTTACTTAGAGTCATATTTACTTGGATTTTAGGTAAACATACAAATTATCATTTCAAAAATCGTATCTAATAATTGTTAGGCTAAATTATTATTGTGCAAAAACATCAATTAGGCGAAACAATAATTTTTCATTACAAGTTTAGGCCAATAACGTTCTGCGAAGTGGAATTAGAAACAAATACCTATTATAAGCGAATCGAAGGGCACCCGTGGCGCATCCCTTGATGTACTAGAGCCATCTAGCATAATATGCTAGCATAATATGCTAGATGGCTCTAGTACATTAAGGCTATACCCAATCAGGATTTTCCGAAAACGTACTGTTTTTGAACGTCAAGTGTGAATCATAGGTTATAAGTACTGAAACAAAAAAATATCCTGTAAAGGGAAAAATACTAAACTAGAATTATACCAAATCAAATTACAAATAAAATTAATAAAACTAGATAAAAATCCTGTTTTTTTTTCCTTTATCGTCGAAAATCACCGTAATTTAAGCGATAACAGTAGATTTTTTAAAAAGAATCAAATAAAGAACACATTTATTTACAACGATACCGGTTTATTTTTTAAAATATGTTTAGTGTTTTATCAAAATTTAAAGAAAACCTCTAAAATAATTACCTTAAGAGCCTAACGAAAACTCGCTAGCAAAAACACAAATTTATAGAAAATTCGAAAAGTAACCTTATTGTGTCTGCTTTAAGGCGGTGCTTACGTACCGCCCCTCACCCCCTCTGATCAGCCTTGGGTATGGCCTTAAGGGACGCGCCACGGGTGCCCTACATAAACATATGCCCAACATATTATGTTGTCAATATGCAATTGCCTATGCTATGACTCATATAAATTAAAAAAAAAATAGTCACTATCTGGAATAATAATTGCGTGTTTAATTTGATAGACTATTTTTTAGGTTCGTTTTATGATTTTTTATCGAAATCCATACAAAAGATTTTTCGTAATTGTATACTTTTAAACATCCACACATATCTTAATTTTTGCATTTATTATATTAGCAATATTAAACATTATAATTTATTTCTGGCCTCTAATGGTTATATATGGCGTTAAGAACACGATTTGTAAGTAAATTATTTTATAATTTTGAGTAAAGATTTAAATAAAATAAAAATTCCTCATAGGGAACAGACGAAATAATATTTATAAATGTAATGTACTTGCAATGTCCCGGGGCTTCATTCAGCCATCATTTGGACTAAAAATATCTTTCGTACGAAAAGCGGGAAAAGGCACGACTCAAAAATAGACAGTTTTTTCACTTCGCAAACGGCTTTGTTGTACCAGTCGGGAAATGTGAACTGGTACATTTCAAAACCCTTGTCCTGAATAAGCCCGCGTAATGTAAGGCTATACAAAATTTGTATGCTGGAGCCTATTCCTGTATACTAATTTTGTATAGCTTCAGATATGTATACGTCTAGCTATACCGCTTGCTTTTTTTATTTAGATGAGTTCATTGCCCTTTTTAGGGTTTTCGAATCTCGAAAGGAACCTTATTGGATCACTTTGTTGTCTGTCTGTCAATCAAGACCCTTTTTCTCAACAACACTTAGAGGTATAAAGTTAAAATTTAAATCAGTTATTCAGGTCAACGGACTCTATCAGTTATGAAAAAACTTAGCTCTTATCCCGCGACTTCGCCCGCGGCAAAAAGTAAATAACCCCCATTTCAGCCCCTTGGTGCCATTTAGCCTATACCCCTTCAACTTTGGCCATATTGGCCATACCAAATCGTAATAAAACCTATCCAGAGCGGTTTAGCCGTGAAAGCGTACATACAAACCGACAGACAAACTTTTGTATCTATACTACATATAATAAAACAGTAAAAATATTTTGAAATGGAGAGGGACACTTAAAAAGAATAATAGAAAGCAAAAAAAAAAATTTTTTAATTTTTTGTCTGTCTGTCTATATGTATGATCACTCTAATCTCCAAAAACTGAACCGATTTGAATGAAACTTTTTTGTTGTATAGCTATTAAGCCTAGGCAACATTTAGGCTATAATTGATTTTAAAAAATTGGAGAACTTGGTGAAGAACCAAAACAGAACAGTTAAACTTTAAGATATATGGAAATGGTGCCTTAACAAAAGTCGTTCAACCTGCTGAAGATCTGGAAACTTCAGATGAAAAACTCCAAGAGACCAGCAATACTATAACATATATGGAAATGGCGCCTTAGTAAAAGTCGTTCAACCTGATGAGCATTATCTGCTGACGTATAAAAATTGAAGATCTGGAACATCTGATGAAAAGCTCCAAGAGAGATTTTTCATCTAAGCGAAACTCACGCGGGAGAAGCTAGCTAGTTTGTAATATTAGTATGGATCTTATAGATGCCTCTTGAAAAAACTGGAATTAATCTTCAAAGTTTACGAGCTCAAGTAATTAGACTGTTAAGATAATCATGTTAGAGTATAAAGATATATCTAGTTGTGTCGTCGGGTGTCGGCGCCTTAACAAACGAGGATTAGCAAAGAATTTGACTAACGAGATAGGTATCTACCGTAGATGCATATAAATAAACTAAATTATAGCAAGCTCTGCCAGTCGGCTCTTTGGAGGGCCACCAGATCTTTTAGGACCTCATCCCTCCAGCGGTATCTGGGCCGGCCGACAGGTCGTTTCCCGCTTGGTCGTCCCTTATACGCTCTTTTAGCTGCGCGATCCTCTCCCATCCTCTCCACGTGGCCGAGCCATCGAAGCCTTGCTGCTTTCGTTTCGCCCATAATATCGGGCTCCGCCACTAGTTCTTCTACCTCTTTGGCAGGAAGTAGCGCAGAACAGGAAGGAATGGAAGCTTTTAGTATCTATCGGAGGCCAAGATCCTCTTTGGGTCGTCGAGCCATCAAAGTAAGTAAGTAAGTATAGCATGCTAATTATTTTAAAAATAAAAAACACGACTGACAACTTACATAGCCTATCGGAGGAATGCAAGGAATCTAACAATACCTCTCGCATCAAAATCTGTTAAGCCGTTCAGGATTTATGGTGGAATAAAGAAACTTACATACATGAACCCTGAAAACATAACACTCCATTTTTGGTCAGTCGTCTAAAAAAAAAAAACATAACTAGAATTTGATTTAAATAAAAAATTAGGAAAAAAATAGGTTTACATGGGATTTAAGCAAATTGGTCTCAGTTTTAGACTTGACAAAAATATTCGGTCGAAATTTGTTGGAGCCCAATCCGGTACTAATTGGACGATCTGCGTAGGATGCGATTTCGGAAGTTGAATTGATTCCAAAAGTTTATTTTTAAACAACGTTTGTAGTATTAAATTACAGATAGCTCGTTATTCTGTTTTTACTCTTTCGAAGTAGAAATGATAGAGCATTCCATAGATTATCTCACTCAATCAAACACTTAACTGTAAAAGATTAAATTATTTTGCGAGATAGTTGCTTCCTGCTATAAAAGATCTAGAGAAGGAGGTCATCTTTTTTCATCAAAACTGAATTCAATATGTACCTTTTGTTAACTTATTACAGCGAAGTCTATGTTCAAACAATTTCAGAACTTTCAGCTTACTTGGCAAAGTTCTTAACTTGCGCAAAAAGTTATATATGACTCGACTTAGCAAGAACAACCTAAGTAAGGTGTACTTAGTACAGCTTTAGGTGGATACTAAGTTGTAATATAGAAAAGAAATACAATATTATGCATGTAAACTGGAAACCATAAGAAGTTACGCTCATGTTACACGGTAGGTACAGTCAATAATATAACTGGTATCCAGATCACAACAATAAATATTTGTACCGTCAACAGCAAAATTAGGTATAGATAGGTTTGCGAGAGAACGTTGTGTAGCGAATTTTCTTATCGACATTTTTTTATCTGTGTATAATATGTATCGTTATAAGCGAGTAATGATCATTCAACCCCTTTACGGATGGAATGATCAAAATCCTTTTCTTAGTGCTTATATAAGCTTTATAAAGAACCTTTCTGGTTTTTTTAAGTTTCTACGTTCAGTGAAAATATTGTCGCCGTTTTGGCTCCCATCTAACTCAAAATGAATCAACGACCAATCGTCCAAACTACACACAGCTGGTCCAATCCTATTCAAATAAGATGTAACCTCACCATAGAATGTAAAATAGCCTTCACAAAATCGATTCATTAATAGCCGCCAGCATTTAATAAAGTAAATAACATCGACCTATCGCAGTAACGTAAATATCGATATATCGTATGTTGGTGTCCTGTGGATATTGGTTGTGGTCACCAAAAATTAAAATCGGATCAAAATATAAATAGCTCCATGGTTGGTGCTCCAAAATAATAAATATTTTTGATTGTTGAACTAAAATATCGAGTTGCACGAGCATTAAATACAATTGTTAGGTACTTTCAGAATATAATTTTTCGAATTTTGGAGTAAATTTAGTAAAAGAATAATATCAGCAAATATTTCGGCTAGTCATTTGAGACACCTCCATCTCAAATTGCAATTATAGGTTACTTATCAGGCCAATAACATCATATTGTATACTTAATGAACTAAGTGATTCGTACAGAATGGGGCAGTACAAGTGTCAAAAGTCCTAAAGATGAAAATTAAAATTCCGGAAACTGAATGAGTGAGTTCATTCAGTTTCCGGAATTTTATTTTTCAATTATGTATTGCTATTTATACAAAATTAGCCACGCCCCGGAGCTTCGCTCCCGTAGGAATTTCGGATTAAAAAGTACCCTATGTGCTATTCCTGGTATTTTTCTACCCGTATACCAAATTTCATCGGAATCCGCCCAGTAGATTTTGCGTGATTGAGTAACAAACATCCTAACAAACTCACAAACTCACATCCAAACTTTCGCATTTATAATATTATATTAGGATATAAGGATATTATTAGGATATAAGGATATTATTAGGATATTAGGATTAGGATATTAGGATTGAATGTCTTTAGAGAGACAGATAGTTGTTACCTAAACAAAACACAGGATAACATTTTTGGATTTTTTTAGCTGTCCAAAACCTGTATGGACGTAGGTATATAAAAATACAGCACAAAAAACTTACTTTTATAGTAAAATAGTAATAAAGTTTATACCCTAGTACTGTTTAATAGGTAGTTAGTAGTAGTAAGTAACTTAGTAGGTTTGTAAATAGTTATTTACAAAGTTAAACCGACTCACAACCTTATTATCACTGACGTCGCTCACATAATTTACTTACTGGCGAGTAACGAACTATATATCGATTTTGTCGAGAACCTCCGCCCCATACGACCAATACTTATTATATTTAGACATAGACAGACATACAAACAAGTCACCGGTCAATAGTAATCAACGGAAAATCGACATTGGTGACGTATTGTTTAGTGAACGAAATGAATTGTTTTGAGATCTTTCCTAAACTTCTTTTAACTCCTAAAACAGATAAAGATCATCTTTACCGATCCTGATTCGAATTTTATTTTTATTTTTTGTTCTTAACCAATTCATTGTGGTTACTTGATCACAAACATAACATGTTTTATTATATTTTTTTTTTGACTGTACACAATCTAGTGTATGTATAAAGTTAATAAATAGCCCCTCTGGCATGTTAGGCGACCAAGACTGTTTCATGAGTTTCTTTCGGCATTTCTTCTCAGCAGTGGTCGTTCCAAAATGCTAGTAGTTTGTAGCTTTGAGACATAATATATTATGATTAAATAATGAGTTATCGACGAGAAAAAGAGCCTTCTTTGAAGGCCAAGTTTCAATAAAAAAAAATTGACTTTAACTTTACGGTGAAAAGAGTCCACTGACATGTCATGACTGGCATTAAAAAAAATAGTATGAAGTAGGTAGGCTACTTGACTGCTAACCAGGTACCAGATATTATTATATTCGGTAATTCCTAATTACTTTATATCTATATTCTAATCCTAACTAATATTATAAATGCGAAAGTGAGTTTGTTTGTTACCTCTTAATAATTACGTATATATAATAATAATAGTTACATATATTTGTTACGTAGTGTATTTTTTCTTTGTCATAGGCAAAGAAAATTCCACAAGCAATTCTAAAGGGGCAGCTCCAATGCCGTCCTAGCAAAGATTGCTGCAAGGACAGATCCCTATTTGACGCAGTGTTGTGACAGGCACATACCGTGCTGCAAACCAGAGAGGCAATGGTAATTTAATGTAATTAATAATGTATTTAATTCTAAAACAATTTAATATATTTAATGATTTTTTTTTTGGAAACTTGACATTATAATTTTATCTCGAGCGACAGTATTCAATTAATGTATTTTTATGGGTCATTGTATTGTAACCAAAAATAAACAGATTTTATTTATTTTTAATAGGCAAACGTAAAACAATTGAATAGGAAATATTTTTTTGCGTTTACTAGCGAGCAAAATACTTTCACGAGCATTGATATATACTTATCCAATTTTAGACCCTATAACATTGTCTTAAGGCCTGATGTGTTTACATATTTATGCTCGTAACTGTACAATGTAGGTACATTCCGAAAATTAAATCCTAGACAAAATGTCAGAAAACCGAAAAGTTCATTATTACCGTAGCAATAACTTCATATCCTCGAAAAGCTGTTATTAACCCAAGGGGACTAAAATAGCCGCATTAACGAATCGGCATATGATCTACTTCCAATTTCCTAGATACATGAAAATGAGCCTTATAAGTTAAAGTATAAGAATCATTTTTTTAATATGTAGGAAATGGAAAATGGATCATATACTGATTCGTCAATGTAGCCATTTTGATCCCTGGACTGCTCCGTAAACAAGTTCCAAGTCACAAATCCTTGACTTACACTGGATTTATTAACTAAGGTTTACTCAACTTCAGGGACCAATTTTGACTTTTATATCCCGTTCCGAAGAGATTTAGCGACCATACGTGGTTTACCAAGGGTGAAGAGCGAAGTTACGAAAGGGTACGATAAAGTAACGGTAGAAAATATCGACGTTACAGAACAGAAATGTGATTAACTTGGATATCTTATCAATATCATCAAAAGAGACAGCCTCAAGCTAAATCTTAAAATTTTAAAACCATAGACATAGAAAAAAAATCATACTTAATTTTTTTTTAGCTTTATGTTTAAACATAGGTACTTAAACGTTGCGTTATTGTATACTGCTGCGTTATTGTATACTGTTGTGTTGCGTTACTGTAGGTATTCAAAATAAAATTGTAATATTATTATTTTATCGTAAGAGTCTCAAAATATCTGTATTCAAAATAAAATTTTAAATATCATACATTTTTAATCTACCGTATTTTATCGCACGAGTCTCAAAATATCTGTATTAAAAAAAATTGAAATATTATACCTATTTAATCAATCGTATTTTATCGCACGAGTATCAAAATATCTGTATTCAAAATAAAATTGAAATAGGTATTATACCTAATTAATCAACTGTATTTTATCCGAGAGATGGAAAGCAAAGCGTAGGACATCCGGCTGCTAGGTGGGTAGACGATGTGAAGAGTATTGCTGGCAAGAACTGGATTGCGATAGCCCAGGATAGAGATGCTTGGCGTAGACAGAAGGATACTTATCATCATCAGCATCATGCCCTCCATGAATGAGCAGAGATTCTATGCCCATCATTTCAGTCTTCTGTAGGATACTGGTGTTTGGAATTCAAACCACTTAACTCGAAGAACTGCAGTGCAATCGCCATAAGTAAATTCATACGAAACGCAACTGAACCGCGATCGTTACGCCATTTTTTGGATGTTTCAGTATCGCGGTAATATTTTGACAGCTGCTTGAACCGAAGCAAGATCGTAGATCAACCGAACCGTTGTCAAAATAAAAAGTTCCAAAGAGGCTGCTTTTTTTCGATCGTTGCTTAAACGTTGAGGTGTTTTGTGGAAAATCTATCACTTCCAATATTATTTTCATGGAAATAGCTAATGAATTGATGTGGCAAAAGCTCGGGCCACAGGAAAACATGAGAATCAGTGAGAATATTAGTGATCGTATTTAGACAAAATGCTTTCATATAGTATAAAGACACAAGTCATTCGAACCATCACAAGCTGCAACTGCTCGTGAGAACGGACAAAAGGAGCCAGTGGCAGCAATGCAGCATGCCGGCGGCCAGAGGTGTCCTTCAGCTGGAATTAGGACGCGCACGAAGATGCTCTCATAAATCGTTTGTGGTCAAATACGGGCAAGAGCGGTGCACAATTAAAGACATTTTTACATTAGTTTAGCTATTTAATAGTGAATTTTGATTACAACAATAATCTATACAAGTACCTACCTAGTTAAGTCCTTCAATGTGTTTACTTATGTGTGCTTGAACATATTAAAATTTTGTAACGCCGGCCAGTTACTGTGTGCCCAGCCAAGCCAAGCCAAGCTAACCTGTGATACCAGACAATCACAAGGTCCTAGCCAATGCCAAGGTGACACATGCCAATTCCATAGAAAAACCCGAGTCCGAGCAGCGGGCCCTATGAATAGCTGCGGGTCCTTTTTTGGGAGTCTATTCTCCTTCTTCTATGTTATTTAAAATTCAATTCTATGTAATTAGAATAGGAAAATCTGTGCGTGTTTGTGTGTGCTAAATAGACTGCTTTGTTTGCAAAAGTACTTTTATTTATCCTCTTTTGATGCAATTGATAAGTTTTTTGTATAACATTTTTATAGCTATTTTGCAAGTGACTCACTACCACAATATAACATTTTTTTTTAAATTTATGTTTTAGATTAGATTTTTTTAATTGTGGAAAACTTGCAAAAAATTTTTCCAAATAGTAAGTAACAATGCTATCATATTATTATACACTAGCTTTTGCCCGCGGCTTCGCCCGCGTGAATTTCCCACGGGAACAGTGCTTTTTCCCGGGATAAAAAGTAGCCTATGTGCTATTCCAGGTCATTATCTACCTCTGTACCAAATTTCATCGAAATCCGTCCAGTAGATTTTGCGTGATTGAGTAACAAACATCCTCACAAACTCACAAACTCACAAATTCACAAACTCACAAACTCACATCCAAACTTTCGCATTTATAATATTAGTATGGATTCTTCAACATAATCCAACATTACCAATACTACTAGGGTAATACAATTAAGCAAATAAGAGCTTTACATTATCAAATTTTTTCTGAACTGAACGAACAAAAGAATAAAACAAATATGTAGGTATCATTGCATTGTAATAGATTAATGTAATTAAAAAAAAAAAGAACTGAGTATTCCACATTCTATGAAAATATTGATAAGTGGAAATTGATCTTAAATAATATGAATAGAAAATAGATAGATAGATCAACACTTTATTGCACCATTTACAGAAAATAATGTAAAGTAAGACAACCATTTATTTTAAAGCCATTTATTTTTAATTTAAAATTACATATAGGTAGCTCTATTAATTAGGGAACTGTTTTCAGCCCTTAATTTATTTCCATACTCCGGCTTTTCTGGCTTGTCTGTGGGTCCTGGATGTTCCTGTTGGTGACTATGACTAGACCGAGTGTACTGAACTGAAACAATGCAATAAATACCATTAAGTATAAGGGCCGAGACTTCTATGTGTGTGAAATTTCAGGAAGATTGGTTCAGTAGATAAAGCGTGAAGAGGTAACAAACAAACAAATAAATTGTTTTATTAGCTTGTTGATTAGCATTTATGCCAACCAATTAGGCCCAAACCCGGCACTTTAAATCATCCCATACATGAAAAGTACAAAGAAATTGGTAATAGTTTACACATAGTATTACAGCATATTTATCCTTACTTATTACAAAATAAAGTCCCATACCGCATCTGTCTGTTTCTCAAAAAAATGGGGTGGGTCATAAGGAAAGTTTTAGTTTATAATTGACGCGGGCAAAAGTAGCTAATATTAAAGGTAGTAAGTGCATAGATACATACCTTAGCCCATTCTTTGTTTGTTCTAGTGAGCATTTAATCTTTCCCTGCATTTTCTCCATAAGCGTGCCACTGTTACACGTGCTTCCTTTGACCTCACTCTTTTCAATGAGCGAGGTCTTGGTACTGCTCGAGATAGTTCACAGGGAGCTGCAATTGTTCGACACTGGCTTACCGAAGACGTTCCATTTTCAGCAACCGTACCAGTTGGATATTATATATAAACAATCTGCCTCTTCCTCAAATAATTTCATAACCCTAAGTCCTAGCCCTTCACTTGGGCTACCTTCATCAAACAAATACTATTGTTTATGTCCACTTGAAATGTGAACCGTAGAAGAGTCCATAAATTAGTCCCAAATCACATTTGTTTCCTCTTTAACTCTTTAACATGTTGATAAACAACCATTGTTCCAAGAAAAGCGATAACAGATGAAATATGAAGAAATATCTTGAGAGAGATATCTACCTCTAAAGATAGGTAACGTAAATAAATATTGAGGTAATTATGTAAATATAACCTTAAAAACAAGCAAATGATAGACAAAATGTCAAAATACCTAGTGCGTTCAACAAGGTTCAACATAATCGATTGTCGATTATACTCAAATCACAGGTATTTACAAAAATACTTCACAAATATTAGCGTCCAACTCTTACGTTTCAAGAGTGATCATGTTCCAGTTGCGATTCAAGTCCGATTGTCGTTACGAAGTTACCGCGATTCCGAAATTTGCTGAATTGGATCGCAATTCTACCACGGCCGACGTTGAATCGTAACCGATCCTTAATCGAACCGTAGTGTTATAAATTAGCGCGATTGCACTGCTGAGCGCAAACACCGCATATGAAAGGCGTCGAGACGTTTTATGTCATCTGACAGACAGACAGAGGGATGCTTATACCCAGCAGTGGGTAGTAGAAAGATGATGATGATGTTGATATTATTGCACTGGTCCATATTATCCGTGTTGCTCTTGCTCTATAGTATTATTAACACTTTTGCCGACACTAATCTAGACATAATAGAAGTTCAAATTGTTAACTACATCCACAGATGTAGGGTGTCTGTGACTTTTTCGAAAAGATGTCGAAATACCTTTAGCACATACTCGTAATTATATCGTACTATAATTCACTTCATATTTAAGTGCCCCATAATGACTTCATGGGCGGCCTTGTATATATACCTACGTAGACATAAAAGGAGAGTAAACAGAAGTACAGACCCGTCCTAAACAGACGGACCTTTACCGACCTTTATTCTTCTCAACAGAAATATAATACGATTTTCACCGACCTTTGTATTGAAGAGGCTTTTACAATATAATTCACAACATAATACATATAAGCTAGAAAACTGAGTATATGGTACTAAATATAAATATTTAGATGGATGGTTGATAGTATAATAATAATATCGTTTATTTCTCTCTTACAAGGGCGTAACGTAACGTAGTATGAAACTAAAACGCAATTTAATTTTCGTGACGCAGAATGTTGCCACCTATATAATATATTTTTAAATTCCTTCATGACATTAAAATCATATTGAGATGGAACTATACCTAAATAATAAATTCCCTTAGATATAGCCAAGAATCATAAGTGCAGTCCTCAAAGACCATATTGCATTGCCTTAAAGATTAGATTGCCTTGTTGATTCTGACTGCAGTATTATGACGCATGCTTCAAATTATTTATACGTATTATTGTCTCAACCTAATTATTAGTTGCGCTATGCTTATGCATTATTAGATATTGATTGTTCTATGTATAAATAAAAAAAAATATTTGTTTCTAGAATAAATTGTATTTTATTGTAGTATTATCCAATACTACGTCGTAACTTTAACTAAGTAACAAATTCCAAAATGAGTTCTGTGAAATATGCTTTTACGTCCTAATAGTATAGCTACTCAACCAATCTTCATACAATATTATTTGTTAACGTATTGGTAGGATACACAAAAGGATAGAAAAGGTACTTACATACATAGAATCACGTATTTATCCCTCACGGGGTAGACAGAGCCAAGAGTCGTGAGACTCGAATGCCACGCTTAGCTGAATAGTGGGCTCTCTGATGGAATGGAGATTCAGGTATAGTGACAGGTTGCTAGCCCTTCGCCTATGAGTGGAGGAACCCCAGTTTAAAGCCCTTTCACTCGATTGACTTTTACAATGTGCGCGGGAAGAGAAGCAGCTGGCACATTCTATGTTTTTTCTGTTTTTTGTGTTGTTTTTTGTGTTTGTTGTTGTGTTAGAAAAGGTACTGTTTCTAAGAAATAGGAAAAATACCGCCATCGAAGTTGTGAGCAAAATCTACTAGTAGGCGGTAAATCTAAAGGTAATATGATATTTAAGGCAATTCGCAATGAATGTGAGAAGCATGATATGCTAGTGACTGTACTTCCTACTTTGGAAAGGAATACATTAAATATTTATAGGATAACATTATTGAACGAAAGTTTGTTCGGAATTTCCAAGCCGCCTGTGATAAACAAAAACAGTTTTACGCCTCAAAACGTTCTTGAGGTAACATTGTAAATCTCATCTATTTACAAGTAAATCGTCTTCGATTAATGCTTATTTCTTTCATTACATGAATTCAACTCGAAAATTGCACCTTTATGCGTCTTGTTTATTTTAATACGTCTCACTGAGGCTGTTTTGCGTCTATTTTATTTTGCGTTCCAGATTTTATTATCCGGGGTCAAAAAGACATTACTCGGATTCTTCATTTGATGATCGAGTTGATAGCGCCATATTGGTCGGTAGTTGTTGAATTTAATTCTGAGCAGTGTTTGTGGAAATCAAAATTCATACAAAAATATAACTAATAATGGTTTATTTACTGTCATCGTCAAATTTAAGAGCTAGGCTCTTGTCGGTGGAGTTCCTTCCATTTTACTCTTTTCATTACCAACAGTTTCTCTTCCCGATATGACCCGACGCTAACTTTTTCTTGTATTTGTCTCGTGTAACTCTGTCTTGGTCTTCCTGGGCCCCTTCTTCCTTTAACCTTTCCTTTTATGATGTTTCGTACGAAGTCATCGTGTCGTATCAAGTGACCCAACATTTCCCCTCTTCACTTTCAATAGTTTTGATAATGTTTATTTTTTACACGACTGACCAAAAAAGGAGTGTTATGTTTTCAGGGTTCATGTATGTATGTAAGTTTCTTTATTCCACCATAAGTCCTGAACGGTTAAACCGATTTTGATGTGAAAGGTATTTTTAGATTCCTTGCATTCCTCCGATAGGCTATGTGAGTTGTCAGCCGTGTTTTTTATTTTTTAATAATTAGCTTGTTCTTCTATTCTATTCAAAACCTCCTCGTTCTTTGCTACTTATTGTACCTACACTAATCCTAGCCGCTAAATGATGTTTAAAATTACAGGATCTAAAACATTTTCTCATTTGCATGTCTTATGGTCGGAAATCATAAAGTCAGCCTGAAAATAGTCGATCTATTCTTATACTAGCTTTTGCCCGCGGCTTCGCCCGCGTGAATTTCCCACGGGAACAGTGCTTTTTCCCGGGATAAAAAGTAGCCTATGTGCTATTCCAGGTCATTATCTACCTCTGTACCAAATTTCATCGAAATCCGTCCAGTAGATTTTGCGTGATTGAGTAACAAACATCCTCACAAACTCACAAATTCACAAACTCACAAACTCACATCCAAACTTTCGCATTTATAATATTAGTATGGATTACTATTCTACAATCAAAGATTGTCTGGTACGCTGAAGTTAGTCGATATAAATTCTAATAGTCGTCATGCCTGAACTAATAATTGCTAGTGTTATCTACACGAATGAGATGTTATCGAAAAATCAATACAGGTTCATATAACAGCTGTATTAATTCATATAGTTTCATAGTTTTAAAACTTGGCTATTTCATACTTACTATTGTCACAGAATACATAATAGTTATTGTGATTAACAAAAATGAATACATTTTTGTCACAACATTTAAAAGGCAGTGAAATTTATTAAGGCATTAACTTTTTGAAAATTAAAGTAGAAGAAAAATAAAAAGATATTGATGAAGAGGGAAACCAGGAAGAAATATTTTATTTTATTTTATTTTTATTTTATTTTATTTATTAGGAAGACCAACAGCCATTTAAACTACAATAGGTTATCACTTAAGAACTAAAGAAGCCAATTACAGGTCCTCACAAATAGAAGAATGATTACATAGTTGAAAACGAAGTTGAACATTTTTTTTTTTTATTATATAAAAAAGAAGCATTAGTTCACGAAAATGGAAAAGAAGAATTGAGACTTTTACGCTTAAATATTGTAAGATAAATAGAAGAAGACTGTTATTGTTGTGTTATTTGTAGTTTTGAGCAAAACATTTCAGTAAAGTTTTAGATTTTTTTTTCTCTTGGCTTATGAAATCTAAACCCAACTCCAACATAATTATCTAGTCAAATTCTAAAGCAGATCCATTCAAATCGAGTTATTATTAATGTAGAGTTTGGCACCAAGTTGTTTACAATTGATGGAAATTCGCCCTAATTTATTTGTTCAGAATTTCTCGTTTCCTTTTTCCGGGAATAACAAGTAAGGTAAATATTTATGTAGAACTAAGATTTGTTATCAAGATAAAAGGTTAATTACCGTTAGATTCGATAAATATTAGATACTAGACACCGCACCGAGCACCCTTAACCGGAGAGCATGTATGAAGGGAGTGATGAGTGTAGAGGAAGCAAGAAGGATCGTAGCAGGTGGAAATCGCAAGTCTCTGCCTACCCCCAAGGGAAAAAGGCGTGATAATATGTATGTATGTATGTATGTAGACACCCGGCTTCGTATGGGAGGTACATAAATTGTAGCCAATGACACTCAGATATAATGTAGCTTTTTTATGTGCATTTTTTTAAAATGTATATTTCCTTCCACCCAAAGGTTGGCTGGAAGAAATTGCATTTACGATAAGCACTTTGCGCTCATTTTTGTATTTACTTTTGTCTCTACTTTGTATGTTTTTTTCTGTAAATGGTGCAATGAAGAGTTGATCTATCTTAATATTGGTGAAATTTTTTTTTAAATCGATTCATTTTCCGAAGGTTACTCCCTACAAACAAACTCACAAACTTACAAACACTTTCTCTTTAAAATATTAGTATGATATTTCGGAAAAACACAACGAAGACTTGGATGGTGGTTTGACATATAAGTATCATAAGTAGTAGTAGTTTTCAGCGCTAACCATCTTCATGAAATTTCGTAGGTATGTTTGTGAATGTTTTAGTTATTTTTAAAACGTATATACGACTAGCTTTTGCTCGCAGCTTTGCCCGCGTGATTTTCCCACGGGAACAGTGCTTTACCCGGGATGAAAGGTACCCTATGACCTTCCCAGTACTTCTAACTATGTGTATGCGAAATCTCAGGAAGATTGGTTCAGTAGATGAAGCGTGAAGATGTAACAAACAAATAAATGAACGAACAAACTTACTTTCGCCTCTATAATATTAGTTAGGATTAGGATAATCGATCTAGTTCCCAAGGGGGTAGAGTAAAATACCTATGTAAAACGATATTTTCTACCTAAGTCACAGGGCGGGCGCTTCATAGCAACGGCGCGTCAAATATGCCTACTACTACTACAAATGAAACTGCATATCCGTGAACACGTCAGTAACACGTCAATGTGTGCGTTTTCATAGTCGAACGTCCCACAGTTACACAAGAACGGGGGAGAAGTGCGGAAGGAGCGGGGGGTGCCATATAGCGGGAGGGGCAGGGAGTTTCCTTTCTGTACGAAGTACTAATATTAATTCTGTGCCTAAGTCGAATTTATTTTAAAATATCAAACTACATACTTGACAAATATCGCATTTTGATAGCTTATTAAAGCATGAACGTATGTTTTCAACCTTTGCCTTAAAGATAAAAATAATACGCATATAAACACGGTTTATTTATTTTGCATAAGGATCATTGGCCGTGGCAATTCATCGTCTATTTCGCCCGGGGTAATTTGTTAAACGACCAATTACTGAAATTCGTGAATTACCGGCACGCATGGCTCAAGGATAGAGGCGTGGGCACTGGGCAGTATGTTTCTATTTTATTTCCTATCCAGATATAACTATGATATTAAAAATGCAAAACACATAAAAAAACTCACCCTGGGGCTTTTTCTAGCAGTTAACTGGGTGGTTTAGTTTTTAACTCCGTCACATAAATTCTGACGAAGAGTGCCATGGATGCGCGAAATGCTACTGTGATTAATGCATTTTTAATTTTAATGAACTCTTAAGTAATTGCTTGTTTACGAAAAGTGGTCAACGCACGAAACGCGCTCAGACCCTCGGCATATCTATCTGTTATTAAATGCAATTCAGTATTTGACGCTGACGACTACTACTACAAATGAAACTGTATATCCGTGAACGCGTCAGTAACAAGTCAATGTGTGCGTTTTCATAGTCATAGCACGTCATAGCGTCCCATTACACACAAGAACGGGGGAGAAGTGCGGGGGTTCCATATTGCGGGAGGGGCAGGGAGTTTCCTTTCTGTACGTAGTACTTATATTAATTCTGTGGCTGAGCTCAAAATTTTGCACATGGGTAAAGACGAACCTAAATTAGCACATAGGGTACTTTTTATGCTGAAATTTTCACGGGCTCGGATCCTGGGGCGTAGCTAGTGTTTTTAATACCTACACTTTCTCATTTAAGAAGAGTTTTTACCGGGAACCCAATAAAATAATTTAAAAAAGTTTTACTCTATATGCAAACTGACTTCAAATACCTCAAAATTTAGTTTGGTTTTAACTTCTATACGTGAGCAAATGAACTAAAGCCTAGGTATTATTTGATGGTATTATGTATGCAATTCTGATATACCTATCTGACGTAGAGCGAGAGCCAGTCCTCTAGAGGCCTATAACGCCTGAGCGAGATGGAATTCCTTACAAAGTTACTGACCTGAATATTTATAACGGATTTGGAGTCGCCATGCTAGGACGTTTTGTATTATTACTGGAACTGCTGACAAATGGTAGGGTAAGGTTGCCTTAGTCGTACCACTTCAGGAAAAATCACTATAATTTCTATTATAATTTAAATAAAACAAAAATTTTTGCACATATAAAATCTTCATTTATTAACGTAACAAAAAACATTAATAGACATTTAAAAATCTCTTAATAAAATTGTGTTCTTAACATTTTACAAAACCTTCCTTCGGCACGATTAAGGTAACCGGTTGCCTTAATCGTACTATGCATAGCCTAAGTCGTACTTAGAGTAATTATATCTAATTTCAAGTAAAAGACATTTGACAATTAAAAAATTGCGTAGACTTACACTTGCGTAGACGCTGCAAGATCAATTTCATTGTTCTTCATTATAATTATAATAGTTAAAAATACTAATTATTAGAAAAATATTTCCATAACACCTTAGTCGTACCAGTAAGGTTTAGGAATTTTCTACAGGTACGACTTAAGCAACGGGGTGCACAAAGTTATAAATCAAAATTAATAACATAACCTAAAAACCGTTTAGCGTTTGACCTTGCTCACGTCAATCAGAAAACACTACTAAAACAGGCAGGAATAAGAAAAATAATTATTTCATCATAATATTACGTAAAATGACTTACGACTGACGTAAAAATATTAGTGAAAACTGTGCTAAAACTTACTTTTTCATTATTTTTCGATAGCGAAATCAAACAAGCCGCCGCGTGTTATTGTTTACTCGTGCGACTGAGTAGAACCATTTTGCACCGCTAGATGTCATCTTTTCAAGACGAGTGCGCAGATATCGACGTGGTACGACTTAAGCGCTGGTACGACTAAGGCAACCTATACCAGCTTTTGCCAGTGACTTTGTACCCTTAAATTGTAGAAAAAATGCTTTACACTCATCGAGAAAAGCCGGCATTTCATGATCAGCCTATATAACGAATTGCATGTTTGTTACTCAATTCATGCATCAACCGATGACCGGAATTTTCAATTTGTTACATTACCATCTAGCCTATTTATTTTCTTACACAAAGAAAACATTATCATCATCAATCAATCAATACGGTCTGTGTCTGTACAAGAGAATATTTAAGAAAAAAGTATGGAGGGTCGTATTAGGTCTTCTTATAGGGTAATAGAAGCCAAAGGGAGAATTTTGTTTTGTATTGTTGAAAGTCTAACTTAATATCTGGTGTAAGTTTTATCTTAATACGTCGCTTTAAACCTGATATATTAACAATAGTATATTACGCTCGGACAAAGTTCCCGGGTACAGTACAGACTAGTACAAAAAAGTATACCTAAGAAGTTCACTTGGAGACAGCGACCCAGGCATTCCTTCCATTTTACTCTTTTCATTGACAACTATTTCCCTTCCTGATACGACCCGACGCTAACCTAAAATTGAATGCATTACCAAATTAATTCAAACAGCAAATCAGACGATCTGAATACGTTCATTAGGCGGGCGGATCGAATTGATGTTCTATACGAGTAATCCCGCATCAGCCACGGATACCAATTACGCAGTCATTCAGTGGGATTGGACGATATTATCTTGGAAACCGCTGGAATATTTTCTAAAACACTTATTCTTTAAGAATTTTCAATCAAAATTATATCTAGCCATTCTCAATTAATTGTTTCATTTTATTTCTTTCTACGTTTCTTTTGGAATTCTGTGGTCTTCTTTTCAGCTATTTATGCAATTTCCTGTAAGCAAATTGTATTGGGTTTTCCTCTATCACGAGCCTATTCTATTGTCATATCAAATAATGTATTATGATTCTCTCTCTCAGCCAAAAGACGTCCACTGCTGGACAAAGGCCTCCCCCAAGGATTTCCACAACGACCGGTCCTGCGCTGCCCGCATCCATGCGCAACCTGCGACCTTCACCAGGTCGTCGGTCCACTGAGTGGGAGGCCTGCCATCACTACGTTTTCCGGTTCGTGGTCGCCACTCGAGAACTTTTCTGCCCCAACGGCTATCTGTTCTACGAGCTATGTGCCCCGCCCACTGCCACTTAAGTTTGGCGATTCTGCGGGCTATGTCGGTTACTTTAGTTCTCCTACGGATCTCCTCATTTCTGATTCGGTATTATGATTATAAAGTATAAATTACCGTCGCTCCCCATATCTGTCATTATGTGTGTCCAATAAGCTTTCAACTCCTTCTACACCACGCAACATTTCTTGATGGAAGTTAATGAAGGTTAGGTTACATCTTTCATCTGAGCGAAGCTTTCGCTAATACAACGCACATAAACGTAATAAAATGCACATTGCTGAAAATCGCACGAAAATCTACTCAGTACGTGCTGAGTTCGTCCCTTTAAGATAGATGCAACGAGAGACGTTCTTTTGTAATTATCATACTCATATATTCTGTATATGATCCGCCACCGCTGTGTTTGGACAGGTTAATCTGTACAACACGGACTATAACATGATTTTCAGCAGAAAGGATTATCTGGGCAAATTATGGATAATTTATGAACATGCATTCGCCGGATAATCCGGTTTAATATTTAGTGTTACTCGTGTGAAGCTGCAGCGAGATGAACAGACAGATAAATTGGTTAAATCTTAAACCAAAGCATTACGGTTATGTTTATGGTGTATTTTCCCGTGGCAATCATGAAAATTTTAGAAATAATAAATGTATTAGTTTCTTTTAGTCTTAAAATACCTGTCAAATTTAAGCTTTACAATTTACATTACAATCTTACAAGTACTCGTATTGATGTATGTATGTACCTTCATAATTCATAGCTTACAACCAATAATTACTAACTTTTGATTATCTATTCACAGACACTACTTCCTGGTCTAGGTAGATATATATTATAATGTGTAAATAAGTTCATATGTGTGCATGTGTCTCAAAGCAGCTATTGGCTAGATTACTACAGCCCTCAGGGGCATGATTTAACCACCCTGAACAGTCCAAGTTATTTTATTTTGCCGTATTTCTCTTGAGAATAATTTTTATACAGGATGTGTTCTTCAGGATGTGTTCTTCAGGGATATTTATCTTTTTGTTTCAGGAAATGTCGTAATCTTTAAATATTAAATGACAAATACTATTGCACCCGAGCGCGAGCTCAACGTGCATTGCTCTCGCTTTTTGACAGGTAGTCTAGTTTCGGAACATAAATTGTCTCTATTGTATTCATATTGCACTTATATATTAAACTTGCTATGCCTAATGTTAGTCTACGTTTAATTTATTTCAATAATTGTTTAAATAATATTAATTTAAACGAACTACATATATAATTCACTAAAGCTGGCATATTTGCGAAAATTAAAATGAATGAAAATACTTTCTTTCCGCTCCATGAGTTAAACCTAGGTACATATTATATTGGGAAAATGAATAAAAAAATACAATAAGCTTTCCACAAGGCCTTTGCCGATCAGTTAGTCATTTCAGTGGGTTAGTTTTATCAAGTATTCAAGAAACACTTGTTAAAATCGATAGTATGTGAATATCTAATTGTCCGGCGTTGGTCGCTCGAAAACTAAACTTTATAAGTTGGGTTATCTTGTTAATTTGATCTAATTAAAATCAAAATAATGTTTTTTTAACTATACAAAGTAGTGCATAATTTAATAATAAAATAGAGATTTAATATTTCATTAAATTAATTTATTTTTTACTAGCTTTTGCCCGCGGCTTCGCCCGCGTGAATTTCCCACGGGAACAGTGCTTTTTCCCGGGATAAAAAGTAGCCTATGTGCTATTCCAGGTCATTATCTACCTCTGTACCAAATTTCATCGAAATCCGTCCAGTAGATTTTGCGTGATTGAGTAACAAACATCCTCACAAACTCACAAACTCACAAATTCACAAACTCACAAACTCACAAATTCACAAACTCACAAATTCACATCCAAACTTTCGCATTTATAATATTAGTATGGATTTAATTAAATATTGTTTCAAAATGTTGAAGCAATTGGCAAACAGTGTAATAATGCTAATTCAAAATAACTCTCGGGCTAAGACTACAATTTTAGGCGTTATAGTAAGATAATCCATGTTATGCCATCCCTAACATAGGCATAATTGAATTACAAGCGGTAACTCAACGGCATTGTGTGCGGCTCCTTAGAGGATTGGTGTTGCTATATAAGGACGTGTCTGACTCACACCACAGACACACCACAAATAATACTATGCTTGTAATTCAGTGGTACGACGAGGAATGACAATTCCTTATCGTACCACTGGTGGAACAAGTTGGTGGCACTACGAGGATAAAGGGGTATTGATGCACACCCCTATACAATGAAAGTGCACCTCTAAGCATTACCAGTTGGATATTTTTATTCCTATAATCGCCGCTAGAGTGCAGCATAGAGCAGGAACAAATATATGCAAAGCACACTTTTCTGACCGTGCTTACGTCCTTACTACATGTTTTAAAGTTCTTATTTACTCAATAGATGGCGTGAAATCAAAGTACGAAGTATTAAATTTATTTCCATATCGCCATCTATATTCATTTTATGGTTACTAATTGGCAGATGTTCTATTTGGGACCCCTAGCTCACACCCATCCTAAGAGTGGCAACAGCCTTCGCTTCAGAGGGAAGTTTCATGGTCGAGTGCGTGGTCTATACTCAAAATAACCCCGGAAACAGTGCCGGGGGATATTTTGAGTATTGAAGAAAATTGTATACCAAGAAAGTCCCAGGCGGGGGGGGGGGTCCTCCACTCATAGGCGATGGGCTAGCAAACTGTCACTATATCTGCATTTCCATTCCATCAGAAAGCCCACTTTCAGTTAAGCGTGGCCTTCGAGTCCCACGACTCTTGGCTCTACCTCGTATGGGATGGATAAAGACGTGATTGATGTATGTATGTATCTCCCGGTGGGGGGTCGTGACCTCCATGACCTCACCCCTTAATTTGCCCTTGCTCACATGCCTAATATCTTACTTGCCTAATATCTGACACAAGTGTAAAAGCAAAAATAAAAGATGGTACATCGCACTCGCACAGCTACCTAGCTAAATTGGAATAAGTGACATAATTTAGTGCCTTAGCTTAATTGCTTAGCTGCCTGCCTCCCACATCTCCAATGGAACCTCACCCTAATTGTTGTGATGCCAATTAATTTAGTGGCCACAATCAAATTATACACACAAGGCATTCCAGATAGACAGTAAGCTACTAATCTATACTAATATAATAAAACTGAATGCGCCCCGGCTGAGAGAGAGAATGCGCCCATCTCAGAAATTACCAGGCGATTAGTTATATTGTGTAAGGTAAGGTATTTTTAGCATTCGGAAAGCCCCTCGAGAGCAAAGCCATGACAGCTAGTCCGTCTAATAATGATGTGGAAGGGTTATAGAACTGGAAATAGTTAACTTCGATGCTAATTAAAAAAATGTTAAAAAGTCCATCCATATTAAGCGACCATAAACTTAAAAACAATAAATGTGTAAAGAAATTCATTTCAATTGATAGTTACTATTTCTTTATATTCTTAAATATTGACCTAATAGCTATACAAATTTTATTACATCGTAAGTTTAATTGATTTGCTAGGAAGTCGTCAAAATCGACATTTAGCAATGCAAAACGGTGTAGCCGGTTTTAGCTGGCAGCTGCCAAATTTATTGCAGTTTAATTGCTGATAATAAATAATACGTATAATTTTATGCTCGCCAATATTATAAAACCATCAAATTAAATCACAATTAGCTACTATACTAAAATAACGTTGATGATGATGATTTTTAACCCTAATGCAATCAGATATGTTTCACGGATGTAGTAGCATAAAATAACTATGAAAATTGAATCGAATACTCGAATCTCAGACATGCACTTCAGCTGTAGACATATATATGCCGATGAAGGAATCCATTGTATCGTGCAGTGGTTGACTGTTAATCATTACACTAGTGTATAATGTAGATGCCGCCTAGGTAGTTGTTATGTCAGATGCCTTTTAAATACAACATCTGACACCGTGTTATGTTAACACATACTAAACAAGAAAACAGTTTAATATTTAATAAACAGGTTTATCATCATTATCAGCCCACATCAATCCAATTGCAAAACCATTCCGTTCTTACTCGTTACAAAGAAAATCAGTTTTTAAATTCTAAACAAATTTTCTGCCACAACCGAGAAATGGTGTCAGAAGAGCATAATAAGATTTTCCCTCTTAACCTTTAGCAATCACTGCGTATTTCAATGCAGATGTAGTTGCATTTAAACAAACACTGCTATCCGCATTGAGTTTCCGCAGTAATGTTTACTCGCACAAGTTAAAATAAACATCAAACACTTACCTACAGCTGTAATTTTAGCTTAGTCCCCTTTCGTTTAGCTTTGAGAATTTATTTATTAAGGTCTTCTTTGTGGTTTTTTCATGACTGAGAGACGTTACCACCACAATAATATTGTCACAATCCTTTTCCAAGTAATTATGTCTTGAGCCATCATTATGATAGATATGGTCAAATACTCTGATCTAGAGAGGCTTTTTAACTGATATTGAAATTTTCAATATCTAACTAGGTTAAATGCCATAATTATGGCACTGCTTCTACAACCTTTATTACTACCTACTGCATTAGCAGCAATGGCGCTTTTGACAGCCCACGGGTTGACTCATAAGCCTATTATATTAATTTTATACAAAATAAATAGGCGTACACCTACATCTTTTAGCCTGGCTATTTGATAAAATACATTAGGAGGTTTTGCGTCTAACTGATGTCAAAATGCTAAGCGTGGCCTTTGAGTCTTATGGACCTGGGCTCTATCTATCTCGTAAGGGAAAAAGACGTGACACTATGTATGTATGTATGGTGTCCAAGTTCTGCTTTTATGAACAAATAAAATAATGCCCCAGTTAGTTTGCCCGATGGTTTCAGTACAATTTCAACCATTACGTTCAGTGTGGTTCAGTCTCGGCCTCGTTAGACTTGTTAGGCTGAACTAGCGTAGGAAAATTATTGGTAAACATTTGTTTTGGCTAACAGAGAGAGCTTAAAATCTACGTTGTATTTATCTGCACTGCAAAATAAATGGTTCACTTATTTTTTCCGTTCCGAGTGTCGAATGATTTAATTAATTTACAACATTTATATTATTCAGATTTTTGTGAATTACTTATTGGAAAATGGTTGAAATAAGTGTTATTTAATTTATAGTAAATTTAACAGAAAAACGCGATAAAAAGATTGAATACAGACGTATTAAATCTCATCTTTCTCGAGATTATAATTTTAGTTATTTTGTTATTAATATTTAATTCAGTAAAAATAAATGTCAATCGAAACAGTGTCAGACTAAGTGTATTTTGTGCGAGTATTTTTCCTACTATGAAGCTTTAAATGATTCCCGTTTTACTAAAGCAGTTGATTATACTTCTACCAATGCTGACTAGAAACAGAGGCTGAATAATTAGATTATCTTAGTGATTTTATCTCAGATATTAACCAATTCATGGGAATGGAAAAAAATCTGGTCTCTAGTGCTGACCTCATTCGTAACGGAGAAACTGTAGGGCCACTCGAGGAGATGGCCGGCCTTGCCGAAATAATAGGGCAGAGGGCATTGATGATAACAAACGTTGTGGCTTTCTTTATAGCGGTACGTCTAGCTGACCCGTCCTAGATTCCCTGGGCATAGCGATACCCCTTCAATTTTGTGCTCGGCTAGGCGCAGTAGTCTCTGCCTTGCCTCTGAATCATAGGGTTCCCGGTTTCGATTCCCGGTCATGTCAAGATGGAAAATGTTGGCCTTACGCAATGGGAAAGACCTTGCCTCTGAACCACAGGGCTTCGATTCCCAGTCATGTCAATGGAAATTTTTTTTTTTTAATTTTGCCTTTTCTGGTCACTAGTTGTTTCCTGTTTATGGACGTTGGTTATTTTCAAGTTTTGATAAAAAGAAAATTTAATTAGACATATCGTTTCTATTCAAAGATGGACAAAAACTTATTTTATTATTCTCTGTTTCGTCTAACGGTTGACATATTTTTTGAAATTTTATGCAATAAAGTTTTAAATAAAAAAATATTTCAAACCCCTTTTATAACAGTATAAATATTGCGTTGTGTGCATGTCATTTATCAAATAAGAGAAACATAAAAGTTGATGTATAAGGCATTTACATGGCTCCGTTTATACAAAATTACCCGCAAAATAATTATAGTCCCAAAATAACAAAAGAATTCTTAAACAGTGTGTTCCGCCCATCATTTAGCTTAGGGGGTGTAAAACGGCCACTTTAATGACTCGGATTAAGATCCATTTCTCATTTCCCAAATATTTAAAAAGGAACCATAACTCACTTCTTATAAGGTTCATTGTTAAATATTTAGGAAATGGAAAATTGACCTTATTGATTCATCGGAGTGATCGTTTCAACCGCTCAGTTACTTGCAGAAATTGCGTTTTGAATTAATTGCGAATTAATTATGTATGGTACGCCCAAAAGGCATACAGTAACGCTAGGCATCAGTTTAATCTGAGTAAATTGACGACTTAATATTAATGGCGATGTAACCGCTTTTATAAATCTTGGAAAATCGTCACGATATATTCCAAAAGCAAATTTGTAAGATACTCTAAGATAACAGTCAAATACGTTAGCTATAACCATAATATAGGTTAATGAAGTTTATTACAAGCTCCATAGTAAGTTTACTAAATATAGGTACTCGTACCTACTGTTACTTGTGTGTGTTTGTTACTCGTACTTGTGTGCACACAAGTAATATTAGTGTCTGTATTGTATTGTACCTTTTATTTTTGAGCCTCAACATTAACTGAATATAACAGTATTTTTTTTCTTTTTGTCATTTAATAGGTTTACCTACTGCCCGAAACTAATTACAATTAACATGGAAATGATGTCCAGACGGACCACAGATAACCCTATCTGTAAGACGGACAGACCCGATAATTAACGATAGATAATTTAACCTAATAAGGCAAGATATCTTTGCTACTATTTTAACACGACTTGTCTCTCCTTTCAATTGGCAAATACTGAAAACTACACCAATACTCCATTCTGTAGTTTAAGATTATCGCAATCACACAGACAGAAGCATTTCTTTTAATATATAAGCTATGATATACAATGCTTATAGATAGATAGATAGATAGATCAACACTTTATTGCACCATTTACAGAAAAGAAATACAAAGTAGTAACAAAAGTAAATACATTTTAAATGAGCGCAAAGGCGGGCTTATCGCAAATGCAATTTCTTCCAGTCAACCTTTGGGTGGAAGGAAAAATACGTGAGAAAAAAAAATAAAAAAAATTAAATTAATTATTTCAATCAAAAGCTCTTTTTTTACTATAAGTGAAAAGGATATAAGTATTTTATACTAGCTTTTGCCCGCGGCTTCGCCCGCGTGTTTCCCACGGGAACTGTGCTTTTTCTCGGGATGAAAGGTATCCTATGTCCTTCTCCGTACTTCCAGCTATGTGTACGCGAAATTTCAGGAAGATTGGTTCAGTAGATAAAGCGTGAAGAGGCAACAAACAAACAACCTCACTTTCGCATTTATAATATTAGTTAGGATTAGGATTTATTTAAGTATAAAAATTGCGAGTTCAACGCAAATTACATGCTTATAATATATACTTTTAAGCGTTTTAATAATCGTCATTAAGAAAAATATACGGTCATTATTGTAGCAGCTATTTTTTTAGGGAGAACGAAAAGAATGAACGTTTCGACAATTTACAACTTTGTTTATTTGAACTGGCTAAAATATACAGTTGTAATTGTAATAAAACTTTTTTCCAAAAAAGTGAACCGACTTCCATAATAAAACTTAAAATCATGAAATAACAATAAAGAAAAATGTATTAGCATGCTACCTACTGAATGAGGTGAAGTCGGTGCCAAGTGCAGGACTATGTAATTGTTTAGCTAGGCATTTTGTATATGTACCTACATGATTCTAATGTTAATTTATATTATTTAATATTAAATTTGGCACCGACTTCACCTCATTCAGTAGGTAGCATGCTAATACATTTTTCTTTATTGTTATTTCATGATTTTAAGTTTTATTATGGAAGTCGGTTCACTTTTTTGGAAAAAAGTTTTATTTTATCATTTTTAGTATTTTCTACACCTTTTCATTTTCTTTAATAAAAACTTAAACTTTTCTTTCACTGGTGGCCGAAAATAAAGAATTAAGAATTCGAAACTTTTTATGTCAGTTTGATTTGAAATGTCAGAACATGTCAAATTGTCTATTATTTTTGGCACATAAATAGACCGTGAGCACGCGACGACCAAACCTTCCTTATTTTAAAAATGCTGAAAAATTCTCTGCGTGGTATATACGAGTAAAAAATATTAGCGGCTAGGTATGAAGTTTGGATCTTTGTTGCTTATGCAGGTACATAATATGGATAGCAAGGATGATTTTTATAGGTATAAAAAGCACCCTTGGGGCCTTCCAAAGTATTACATATTAAATTCAGCTTTTATAAATAACAAATTCAGCTTTTATAATAAAACAAATAATTTAGTAAAGTTACAATGTCTAGCAGGGGTTTATATCTGCACCAATTGCCTGGTAATGGATGGCGTGATTTCTTATATTATTAGGAATAAAATCTTTAAAAAAATTTACTTTAAGGAAATTGAGTTACCACTTTAAATGTTATTGCTACAAATAATCTGCCTAAGTAATCATGATCCAACTTTTATAGTCGCTAAATGTTTGGAACATACACAGAAAATATTTAGTTTTAATAAAATAAGGAAGGGCATGCTATCGCGGGCTTTTGCTCTATAAAGCAATGTTGGTATTTTTATATTTTGTTAGGTATCTTTAAAATTACCGAACAGATTCTGACGTGGTTAAAATGGGACCAACTTGGGTATATATCATTACGAATAAAAAAACAATTTCGGAAATCAGTCCACTGTAGACGGAGAAATCGGCGAACATACATAAAAAAAAAACATACATACATCGAAACATATAACCTCCTCCTTTTTTGGGAAGTCGGTTGAAAATAAAGCATCGCGCTATCAGTCATTCGTAGCATCATGTACAAGAATAATAAATCGGTGTATGAATTTTCGATTTCAACCTAAGGAACCCACTCAGGTCAGATCTATCCAAGATCTCTCTCATTGTAGATCACTATCTAGAATAATGACAGTAAAAACAGGTGTAGCTAATCCCAAAAAATATTTTTTGTAAAAAAAAACTTTTTTGTCATCAGAGTTTTCAACTGCCATAAAACATTTGACATTTAGCGACAGCTACCTAGATAGCTTTTTCGCTCAAAGTGATTGAGCGAGCTAAGTGCAAACGGGAACTGATGTCCAACATTGCAAAAAAGAAAGTGGCCTTTTTGGGGCACATATAAAGGGCAGTACGCGTTCCTGAGGATGCTCCAAGAAGGGAAGATACCTGGCAAGAGGGCACCAGGTCGACCGCGGAGGAAGTGGATGGACGACATCACGACCTAGACAGGATTTAGGTTTTGGAGACTAAAACGGGCCGCTCAGGACCGGGAGAGATACCGCATGCTGACCTCTGAACTTCATTTTAAAGATGGCACCCCCTGATAATGAAGATACTCTTGATAACGGTATACTCGTAGTATCAACTAGTAACTAGCGAGGCAATTTTCGGATTCTGCGAGACCAGAAACTGCACTTTTCGGATGCACGTCGACCGCCTAGACCTCTTGACTGTGGTTGTCAAACGGTCTCGTCAACTTGGCTGAATCCTAACTAACATAAATGCGAAAGTGAGTTTGTTTGTTTGTTAAGTCTTCACGCTTCATCTACTGAATAATACTAATCTTTATGAAATTTTTCATACACATAGTTAGAAGTACAGAGAAGGACATATGGTACCTTTCATCCCGGGAAAGAGCACTGTTCCCTTGGGAAATTTACGCGGGCGAAGCCGCGGGCAAAAGCTAGTAACAAATCCATTTGCTTTATGCATTTGCCACTCATTGATGAGTATTCTCATCGGATGCAAACCTGGCTAAGTCAGACCATATTCATCATAAAAATTTGTTGCCATAATGAATTGGCCTATATTTTCTTCATAGGATGAGAGGAAATAAAGTGATTGTCACATTAACAAACCTACATGTTAAAAAAAGCTCGTAATGAAATATTCCAGTTTCACGTGTTCAATATAGAGAGTGGCACTATGTAGGTCGTATCTCACATCGAGCTAACTGGTACGTATTGAATATCTGAACTACCAGTTGTCACGCATAGTTTCCACCTGCTTTGGCTACAAAGCTTTTTCTATAAATGAGCAAAGCTTGACGCATAATATATTTTTTTTAGATGTAAGATACTTATCGCAACTAATTTCACTGGGAAATGTTAGATATTTTTTATATAGATATTTACTATGTATCATATCACACCACATGGTTAAGTAACACAGAAAAAAAAACTTCTGACACAAATGCACGCCCGAGGATATCCGACCTCAAATATAGAGCAGGGGTGAACTAAAAATATATATATCATACTGATGCTGTCAACACTGCGTACAGTGCCCGCGATTTAATACTGCACCCCTTTGAGAAGAGACATCGAACCCGGACCTCTACCTAGGGTGTCAATCATTTATTCTACGATGCCCTTACACCTTAATATTGCGTAATATTTTGGCATATTTGTTTCAAAAATATGATGAAATCTTTGTCACTGTCTGTCCAATATAATTTCGTGAATATGAGACATCCACATCTCAGTAGTATCCCAATAGGAATAAACTTATAAGTATTATAGGTAAATGCGCATAATAAAAAGGTTATCAAATCCTTACACCTGTCACCACCCGTCCCTTATACTCGAGTTACAGGAAAATGTACTTTAGTAACGTGACTTTTTAGTATCTTTTCCTAGTTGTAACCTACTAATTTCCACGATAAGTTGATTATTTTTTTTAATCAATCTGGCTTTTTTTAATAATTTCTTTAAAAGGGCTGTCAAGCGCTAGAATTATATGGAATCATGGCATGGTGTTGTCAGAAATTAGTGCCAGGTTTCATAGGTTGTTTTATTACCTTTATACTAGCTGGGCCCCGGGTTTCGATCCCGTAAAAAATGGTATCAAGTGGAGGCTATGTGATATTTTGGGTTCTACGAGTATATCAAATTTTATTAAAATTTGCTCAGCGGGTGAGACATAATAACAAAAATCTTAAGTAACTGCTTGTCTTTTATACCAAAACTGTAAAAAAAATCAAAATAGATGTAGGTACCTACTACTACTGCCTACCTAGACTAAAAATGAATTTATTGATGTTGGCTGAATTTCTGAAATTTTAAAGAGATATGAAGTTCTAACTGGCGAACCTACTACTTAAAAAAAACGTAGTCTACTTATCTACTTTTAACTGTATAATTTTTCTTTAATTAATAGCATTAAAACTTAAGTATGTCATTAAATATATAAATAAATTATGAGCTTAAATAATAAGTGTTTAAATACTTGAAAATAAGCTATAAATTTATATCTCAAAGGCCTCGCGTGAAGTGGCACTACAGTACACCTCACACAATAAAATCACTTACCTTTTTTAGGGAGAAAACTCAGCAGTATCGCACAAAAAACTCGACACGGAAACACTTCAAAAACTTTGATACACAACGTTAAACGTCCACAGTAACGTCACCGTACATCGGCGTATACAACACTAGCACATGCTAAACACATTTAAAAATCGATCGGAATTTAAATTTTTGGTCGCCAATGGTCTGGTATTAAAAATTTACGTTCTTTTTGGGGAACGCGTACACACGCCTTGCTTCGAGCAGGTGTAAGCTACGACTGATGGGTAAACCGTTGCGGGCGGTATAGGGCGGGCGGGCTTGTAACATCGTATTCATGTAGATTAATTTCTGTACTGGCCAGTTAGTTTTACTTTTTTTTCTTACCTGCCAGTGTTGATAGAAAGAAAGGGTAGAATATTTAAAGAGGTAATGTTATGTTTGGTTTTACTGTTATTTTTACTACTTACTTTTAGTGGGCAATGAAACATTTTATTTTAGTTGGCTTTCACTGACACTGTTACAACAATATTGTGGATTTTTTATTTCAATATAGTATTACTAGTTTATATTTTCCTTGCAAGTATACCAAAAACTAAGGCACACAAATTTATATTTATATAATTACAGCTAGCCGGAAGTGGAAAAACAGAACTGTGACTTTTCTGTGTAGATCATAAAATCCGATCAAAGGAAGAAATAAAGAAATTGGGTAACTTCTGCTTTTGTAACTATTTCTGAAACTGGATCTTAAACTGAAAATGGCTTTTTAGTTCATTAACCTGAGACTCTAAATACCCCGTAAGAATAAAATTGTGTTGTACCTGTATCAAGTCAGTGTAGCGAGAATGTAAACGATAATGACTGACAAAAATAAAGAAATGCCAGTGTGTCATGGTCGACGAAATTATCAATATTGTTTCAGATTAAATATTCAACCCTCGTGCTGAGCCCCCGAGGTACAATTTTCGGTTTCTTTTAGTTCTACTTTATTATGTACAGTGAGCCACATAGAAAAATATACCACCTGAAATAGGTTCCGCTATAAAAAGTGGTATACTTTTACATGTTGCCCACTGTACTTGCTTGCACGATAAATATACGGTATACTCGTGTTACAATTAGGCTAAAAAAAATTCCGAGGTTGCGTTATAGGGAATTTTGAAAAATCCTCACCTCATTAACTTTTTAAGATTTACCTTTACACATGGCTCTGCCCAAAAAAGGCGTGTTATGGTTTCAAGAAAGCGGTGGTGGCCTAGTGGAAGGGCGCCCGCCTGTAGCTGCAAAATCCCAGGTCCGATTCCTGCCTGTGTTACATGAATTTGTATACCAATCTGACTCATGTACCAATGTTAGTTTTCATCGACCACCACTTGCTTCCGGTGATGGAAAACATCGTGAGGAAACCTGCACCCTGGTTGATGATTATCAGCTAGTGTGAAATGGCTTCATTCCATATAATGACCACGACTCTCAGTCATAATACGACTAAAGAGGGAGGTTTCAGGGTTCGTTCAGATATCTACATAATTGTATTATAGGATGGTCCTGTTTTCGAATTAGTTTGAGATGGCTCTATACTAGGTATGGTATACTACATCAATAGCTTTACTATATATTAAATGTACTATATACTATAATACTATACTATTATACTATCACTAGCTGTCGCCCGCGGCTTCGCCCGCGTGAGTTTCGCTAAGATGAAAAATCTCTCTTGGAGCTTTTCATCAGATGTTCCAGATTTTCAATTTTTATACGTCAGCAGAAAATGCTCATCAGGTTGAACGATTTTTGCTAAGGCGCCATTTCCATATATGTTATAGTGTAGCTGGTCTCTTGTAGCTTTTCATCAGATGTTCCAGATCTTCAATTTTTATACGTCGGCAGAAAATGCTCATCAGGTTGAACGATTTTTGTTAAGGCACCATTTCCATATTACTTATAGTTTAGCTGATCCGTTATGGTTCTTCATCAGGTGTTCCAGTTTTCAAAATGAATTATAGCCTATATGTTGCCCAGGCTTAATAGCTATACAACAAAAAAAGTTTCATTTAAATCCGTCCAGTAGTTTTTGCGTGAAACGCGTACATACATACAGACAGACAGACAGACAGACAGACAAGAAATTCCAAAAAAATTTTTTTGCTTTCTATTGTTCTTTTTAGGTCTCCCTCTATCCATTTCAGTCAAAAATATTAAATGTACAGACAAAATATTTTTACTGTTTTATTATATGTATAGATTAAACCCTTGATTACATTAACATTAAGAAATTGATTACTTGACATTAAGAAGCATGTGTGGTGTAAGTTTGAAAGATCGAATTAGAAATATTGATGTCAGAGAAATGTGTGGAATGAAAGAGGATGTAGTGACCAAAATTGAAAAAGGAATGTTAAGATGGTTTGGGCATTTTAAGAGGATGGATGAAAAGAGATTGACGAAAGGTATTTATAAAGCAGAGGTGAATGGAAGAGTTGGTCAGGGTCGACCTCGTAGAACGCACTCCGACCAGATTACGGACCTCCTTAAAAAGGGAGATATTAGGAGCACCCATAACCGGAGAGCATGTATGAAGAGAGTGATGAGTGTAGATGAAGCAAGAGAGATCTGTAAGGATCGTAGCAGGTGGAAATCGCTAGTCTCTGCCTACCACCACGGGAAAAAGGCGTGATAATATGTATGTATGTATTAAACCCTTGCTAAATCTGTATAATGCTTATCTGTATAAACAAAATATGCTGAGTAAAATAAGCTTGAAAACACTAAAAAGTTTTATAGTTCTCGCTCTGTCCGATTGAACAATTCTTTTGTGTATATAGCAACATTCATGAGCAGTTCACAGGGGGCATGCAGGGTGTGAAATGAACCTTATTAGTTTATTTATAAGGTTCATTTTTAAATAGTTAGGCAATAAGAAATGGATGGCAAAGGTTGACGTAGACAAACGGAGGCTTATACCCAGCAGTGGGTCATGGAAGGCTGACGATGATGATCATGATGATGATGAAGAAATGGATCAAATTCCGATTTATCAAAGTGGACGTTTTATAGACCCAGTTAGTACCTACCTATTAAATAAGATTTTAAATTTTTAACATAAATCAATTTATTTATTAGTTGTCACAAATAAATACCACCCAACGGCCCACAGTAAAAACTTTGATCAATCCTAACTGGAGTTTATTGACAACGGGTGTTACTATTTTAAACAAATGACGATCTTTATTAACAACTAGCCTGTGCCCGCGACTTCGTCTGCGCATATCTCAGGTTCTAAGCGGCGTATAAATATGAAACACGCCAGATTTTAAGTTAGACCTTCTATAATACAACAGTGAAAACCGCATCAAATTCGGTCCAGTAGTTTTCACAGACAGATAAAAATTCTACAAAAAATGGTTTTGGCTTCTATTGGACCCATGAAGACCCCTCATAGTTTTTTTCTTAAAAATCTTCTATGTACAGACACAGACCAGTTATAGTTTTATCCATAGACATAGAAAAAAAAAATCATAATTTTTTTTTTTCTAGCTCTATGGTTTTATCATAGGTATTGCTTCCGCGAGACAACGTTAAAGAGTGAATTTTTTAACAAATGAGAGGCACCGATGTAATGCTCGTCTTACTTGTCTAGGGTACAATCACAGAAATAGGATTTATCTTTTAGTATGGCACACTTGGGGTGGGAAGTTGAGGTGCGGTCTCGGTGGGAAACCTGATGGGTGAGTCAGGTTTCTCTATAAAATACCAAGAAGCCTTCTGCTGTGTCTATGGCGGGACACAGCAGTACACACGAGGATATAAGCAGTGCCTCAGCCAGTCCGCGTCATCCACGTCCCCGTCGTCCACCCTGGGACCGGCTACAGCCGCGCCGCCGCGCGTCCGCCATCTCGTGCTGTAGTTGCTAACGGATGCAGGGCAAAGGGCGAGTGTTCTGCGCCCAAAAAACAGAACCTATCACTAGGGAGGATACCTGAATTAAACCGAGTGAGTCTGCATGCTCTGAGGTGGCAGCCCCACCAGCAGACTAGGGCACAGCGGGCTAATCACCTACTTGTCCAAAAACAAACGATTCAAGAAACTGAAATAGTGTAAAACCGGACCGATCTATTGTGGAGAAGCACTATGGACGCCCTCTGCCCCACCTGGGGACCTTAGGACCTTAAGTCAAGTAAGTCATGGCAGATTTGGCCTTACCTATCATTGCGATTCGTGCAGATCGTTTCAGTCAGTCAAGTTTATTTACGCAGATGCCTTTATATATTTCAGAATTCTGTGGGTACAATCGACCTATATATAATCCGCCAAAAGGTAGGGGAAATGTTCTATATTACGAAACCTCTTAGGATAATAGAAAGAAAAAACGTAAATAAATTTCCCGTACACCAAGGGTCGATGTAAATTACGTTACCTTGAATAAAGTATGGGAAATAATTACAGCAATTAGACCTTCGGAGAAAAAGCTTCGGTTAACATGTGGCTTCCAATTGGGTCGAGCTTCGATTTTTTTTTTTAGGAAGTATTGATCGTTTTCAACGTATTACTACGTATGAATGGGCTTAAGACGATTAGACGATTTAGTCGACATAACCCAATAGTACGCCATAAGCCATATTTCACATTTGTATCGTTACTGCCATTGTTACTATGTTCATCATCTGTTTTACTTTATCCCATCATCTGGGCTCGGCGCAAAATGTCCTTTCTCTCCACAATTTTCTATCCTTAGCCATAGTTTTATCCACTCCCAATACCTCCATATTCTTCCCAACATAATCTATCCATCTCTTTTTAGGCCTTCCTCTTCCCCTATATCCACCTACTTTCATTGACCCAGCTCTTTTTATAGTACGGCCGAAAGCTATACTCCCGCATGACGTATGTCAGTTTGATAAAATAGTGATGTACCTAAACACAAACCTCTACGATTATTAGATTTTACGTAAAAATAAGAAATCCAAATAAAATAATTATTTTTATTAATCAGAAGTCTGAACCATCAAAGTAGCTGTCATATAGTCACTAACATATTATACACTAGAATAATATTATCTACTCTGATGTCACGATTCGATATGATTACGTGAATACTTGTCCATCTTTCTTTTTTTTTTGTATTGCTTTAATGATATTTTTTTTTCAAATCTTAAAGCGCAATAATTTTTATATTTAGCATTTAAAAATCAATAATAAACCTTATTAAATAAATCGATAAATTAAACGATGTATCGCGATTTTATTCATTTTCATTATAGATTTATTGTAGCCGGATACAATGGAACTCCCTAAACGGGCAAGCCGAAAGTTCAAGTACAGTCAAACGTCAAAAATGGAGTCATACCTTAAAGATCGTATTGCCTTGCAGGCGCGCAGTCCTTCATTGTGTGCGTAACGTGCTTATTACGGACGTATAATTACAATAAGAACATTACTCACACTAAGCTAATTATCATATTACCCACTCACACCTAGACACAACTCTGCTGCGTGCTCACTGCTCATGCTGCCTACGTGCTGCCATCTATCAAATTCACGGTATACTAAGTATTAAGAATTATGACACCATCGAGTCTGAGACAGAAGTATAATATACAATACGTATAGTTTATTGTAAAGCAAACTAATAATGGTGAGTATAGCGACACGCAACCAATTGTTAATTTCACCACAAGTTAATGCATCTGCTAGTCTAATTGGTAGTCGGATAGACTGCAGTTAATATAGATCCAAGTTCGAGTCACAGTCCGAAACTTAATTTTCATAATATACCCAATTCTTAAGTTTAGAGTAATTTTATATAATGCAAGTAATGTGGTTTATATATATTTGTTATAAAATAAAAATGCACAATAATCATAACAGCTATTTATTCGTGTAATCGATACCTCCTACGTAAAGTATCGTAACTGCATTTCGTCAACTTTACAGCACAGCCGTTTAAAGTTCCGCTTCTAGTTTATTGATGATTATTCTGAAAAATTAAATCCCTAAATTTTTACAAATTTGCAAGTGAATTAAGAAATAGGTACGTAATAATTAAGTGTACTAGGTTAAATAATATTTGTTCTAGTTTTTGAGAAAAGTCATTTAAGATATTTTACGTGGATAATCCTATGAAGTAAATTATAGTATGTCGTACTTACCATGATTTACTTTGGACGGTTAACAAAACTATTTAACTTATGTCATAGATACTATATTCTACGTAGTAAAAATTAGTAAAAAAATATAGTAAGTAATAGATAATATATTCTACACCGTTTAATCTGTAAATAATAATATCTTAAATTTAGCAATTTCATTGCAATAATAGGAAAATAATAAAAACATTATGAAATCAAAATTTTTATTGTTACTACCATGATTTTTTATCATGTGTATCATAATAATTTTAGTAGATACCTAAAGTACCTACTATAAAATTAGATAACAAAAGTACTATAAAATTAGATTCAACATAACTTGTTATAAATAACTTTGATTGAACTTAATTATAAACTTTGAAAAAACGAAATAAATCCCTTCTTGGGACAAAAATAATAACAACTAATATGAATCAGTCTTATACATTTGAGTTAGGAAGTAGGCAAGTACCTACCTAATAATTAGTAAATTTTTAAGATGCAGGAAAAACATTATCATTGTTTTTCTTACTTATATTAATAATTTTGGTAATCTCTTACGTTGAAATCCTTAAACATAACTAATTATAAACTTAAAAAAAAAAAACAAAAAAATCCCTTCTTGGGACAAAAATAATAACAACTAAGTATTATGAATCAGACTTATACATTTGAGTTAGGAAATAGGCAAGTACCAATCAGTAAATTCTTTAAGATGTAGGAAAAACATTATCATTGGTTTTCTTAAACCTTGTATTATTACTCATAATCGTAAGTTTAAAATAACATTACAGATTTGAACAGCATAACGAACTAACTCATGATGGAACAAATTTATAAAAAAACAGTAAAATTAAAATTAAAAAAAATATTAGCAAATCTCATCAATATGTAAATGAAGTTCCTTATCTAGGGGAGATCATGATCCAACTGATTGGAGATTTATAAAAAAATCATGACAACCAATGGGAATAATTCCAGAATTACACATCTATACATATAATAAAACAGTAAAAATAGTTTGTCTGTACATTTAGTATTTTTGACTGAAATGGATAGAAGGACACTTAAAAAGAATAATAGAAAGCAAAAAAAATTTTTTGGAATTTCTTGTCTGTCTGTCTGTCTGTCTGTCTGTATGTATGATCACGCTAATCTCCGAAAGTACTGAACCGATTTTAATGAAACTTTTTTTGTTGTGTAGCTATTAAGCCTGGGCAACATTTAGGCTATAATTGATTTTGAAAACTGGAACACCTGATGAAGAACCAAAACAGAACAGTTAAACTATAAGAAATATGGAAATGGTGCCTTAACAAAAGTCGTTCAACCTGATGAGCATTTTCTGCTGACGTATAAAAATTGAAGATCTGGAACATCTGATGAAGAACTGCAAGAGACCAGCTACATTATAACATATATGGAAATGGCGCCTTAGTAAAAGTTGTTCAACCTGATGAGCATTTTCTGTTGACGCATAAAAATTGAAGATCTGGAACATCTGATGAATAATTCCAAGAGACCAGCTCACAGATCATAACAAACAATTGTTTGTTATGATCTGTGGACCAGCTACACTATAACACATTATATGGAAATGGCGCCTTAGCAAAACTTTATTAATCTGATGAACATTTTCTGTAGACGTATAAAAATCGAAAATCCGAAACATCTGAAACAGTTTGGAACACAAAAAAATTTTTCATCTAAGCGAAATTGACGCGGGCGAAGCCGCGGGCGACACCTAGTATTAAATAAAACGTCTTTTTTGGATCTTGCAATTGGAAGCTTACTTGGGTACCACGATTCAACTGATAATAAAGAATTTGTTGAACTTTGCCGCGTTGTACATTTTTTTACCGATAGAACATATTAATCATTTCATTAACAAGTCTATAAATTTAAAAAAAATACGCCTTGATGTTGTATCCATGAAAACCCTACGATTAATTCTGTTTCTGCACTTAGTAAGCTACATAAGCCCATTGTTTTTCTCTGTTACTTCTCCAAAATTTATTAAAAACGGCAATTCTTTCATCGTTACTAATTTTCGAAGAACGTGTTTGTCTACACTTCTTCAAACACATCGGTTTTATTGTTCTAGTGGTACCATCTCGACTGTTATATTCTTGGCCTAAATTTTTAAGCGTCTACCTCTTATTATCTACCCAATCTGCAACATACCGACATCCTTTCGAGAAATCTTCTTTCTTTTTCAAGCACAACTTGGCATTGATTTAACGGCGTGTTTGCTTGTGGTGTTGTTAGTAGATCGGTAGTGGATGAAATGACTGATAACGGTTCCTGTAAAGTTTTCTCAATATACCAAGGTCAGAAGTAATTTTCACAATCGTAGTCTAAATGATTTGTATCACACTTTGGGGAAGGAATAGATGTAATATTACTATGTTCATATGACCGGTTGGTATTATTCTCGGATGATTAAATAACAATAAATTGTTAAATTAATATTATGTACATGAATAATATAATTTACTATGCATTACCAAGGAATACCTAGACACAGTTCACCTTCTTGTGTACCATTTGCTTCTACATTAATAAAATTAAGTGCATCGTCAGGGTTTGCATCAAAATTTTCATTGATTTCCGATATCGGACCTAAAAATAAATAACTTAATAAAAATCTTCGTTATATTTTCTAAGAACAATTCACGAACCGCAAGAAAATAGTAAAAAATAATAAGTATACCAAAAATCAGTTTGTTTAAAGAAATAAAACTTACTATTCCGCGATGTAGTAATACTACAATCTTGGACGTTGTTTTCTATCTCTATTTCTGAATCGGACCAAAAACTAATCATCTGCTCAATGGCATCTAAATTAATATTTAAAGGCAAACGTGATTCTAAAAAAAAACAAAAATATCTGTTAAATTTGACGATTTTATGACACGTATAATGTGGTAAGTTACATAACTTACCGAAGTAATCTATAGGAAGTAGTACATACGATAAAAAAACAAAATTAAACGCCGACGTAAAACATCGTATGTACATGTTCCGATATATATATTTTTTATTTTACGGTGTAAAATATCTTATTTTATACATACGATATTTATTTTCTAAGTAAAAACGACGTAAAATATAGTAAGTATGAGATATTATATTTTACATCGGCAAAAATATTTTTTTTAATAATATTTAAAAATACACAAAATTACATAACTAGAAACAGAACCATTACATACCTTCATTTCTCTCTGCTGCGCTCCCCCCCGCGTTCTCTATGGTAACTGATATATACGATACGCCCGCGCGTGCCGTGCGTACCCGCACCCCCGCGTATTCTATTGGTAGTATAGTATACGATTTTATACACGGACAACATTTAGTATACGATATTTTGTGGTCTGAATATCTAGACCTTCTAATAAAAATATCACATTTTTTATTTTTGCAGACGATAGTTCTTATGTTTAGAAGTACGAAAATGAAGAAAAGTAAAAAACCGCAAATTGTTGGTTAAGATACTTTACGTAGGAGGTATCGAAATATATAGGTTTATTATACTTATGTATAATTTATTATTATAAACTTCTGTGCAAATTAAAATTTATAATTTAATCTATTCCCTACCTAATTACAAAATAAAAACCCTAAAATGAACTTAAAAAATAAGCATCTGCAGTAAGCTAAGTATCTGTTTATTTATTTTACTTATTACGAAATTTTACCTTCGCTCATTGTTAGTAAATATTGAGGTTATAGCTTAAGTATTCGATTTCATTACGAAAAGAAGATTGAAACTATACCTCAACATTTAACAATTTATATAGAATATGTTTTTTTATACGAAACATAACCTCGTATTCTTTATACAAAAACAAGTATAAAAATAATTTAAATAATGTTATACGAGTAATATACGTTAATAAAACCTAATTTGATATTACCTAATAATAGAAAGAAGATAATTGGAATATACCTACTTAATTAATGAACTCACTAATTCATTTTGAACACCAATCACTAACTCACTATTTTGTATAGGTCCCGTTATTGTTTTTCTACACACATTTCAATCACAATAAAGCTGTTCTAAACTTTCATACAGTGAGAAACTGATTCTTCCTTGCTTGCCTCCTATACACCATCAGGCCCCATAGATTTTCTATGGTGTTGAGGTCAGGAGACTGCGCTGGCCAAGGATGATATTTATTTCGGGAAACGAAATAAATTATCCAGTTTTTTGAAGCTTGAAGTGCACGACGAACAGTAGATAAACATCAAATAGATCAGCAAAACGCCTGGTAGGTAAAACCATAGCCTTCATATTCTTCCAACATTATCGTTGCTGCTGCTCAGAGATAATAGTCGGTCTTCTGCTTTGCTGCAAGGCTGCGTCAGCAAATCGCTAAGCCCAACGTGTCCTCCACTAAAACAATATTATAATATTTAATTACTTAATATTTTTTATTTAATTTTAAGGCTATCACTTTTGCAAAGCAAAATCATTTATTATATGTCAATACATTAAACATTATATAGGTATTATGACTTTATGTTCGATCACAAAACATTACATACCTACACATAGTAATTATCAAAGCTATTTATTAATTTAAAAATACTTACTCTATCCAGTTTCATTAGGAATTGAGGTTATTTTGCTGCCACTATTATGCAAAGCAATACTATATGGATTTCGCTTTGTTTCCATAATATTTTTATTGGTCTGAATTGTCAAGTGTTGGTAAGGTATACTCCACAAATAGATAAATAGGTATCACTAGAAAATAAGTGAATTTGTCTTCATCACAGTTTGCAACTAAAACGGTAATAAATATCTGTCTTTTTTCATTCACCGTCAAATATTCATTTTTATTGCTGCTCCATACGAATGTGGTCGCAACTTCAAAGGAAAAAACTTATTTATGAAACGGGGTAGCGTTTTGATGGCCGATTATTTCCATCTTATTCATACCTGCTGTTCCTCGCATAAGTGCATCACTATCAGTAGTACCTCCGTTTTGACATTAGTGTCGGACACTTTTTATATGGGAGTCCCGTCTCTTTGGAACTATACGGAAACCATGGAAGTAGTAAGTACTTTGTACAAGGTACTTATTACTTCCATGACGGAAACATCGTAGTCAGTCGACATTAGACACACATTAGAATTTAAGAAACAACACATAATCATAAGGTCTTAAGTGCAATTACTGCTTTAATCAATTAGTATGAGAAATTCTGACTGCAGAATTGGATGTAGCTGTACATTTCCGCGCATAGATTAAAAAATTAAAAAATTCGGATCTTCATGGGCTTGACCCTGATGACACCTGTCATACGGGAGTTTAGGTTTCGGCCAAACTATATTAAACTTTTATATTATTATAATTCTTTGTACTATATTATATGCTATTTTTCAAAGTGTAAATGGTTGAGAATAAATCATTCATCTATATATCTATACGGAACGTACATGATGGAATATAGGGAATATGAGACCTAAAAAATGACGGTGCGAACTGTCCTACTCCGTAACCGCTTTAAAAAATTAATCAAATGGCGACACGTGTCGACTGTAGCAATTTATTAACCGCAAAACTAGGTCGTAGGGTTAGGCTTGTTAACCGCCTGAATTAAACCTGAATAAAAAGTTGAACATTATAAATAAAAGCATGAACATTCTTTTAAAACGGTTGGAAAGAAATATTTTAATTTAGGTACCTACCCAAATGGCTGGATGATACAGAAGTAAACTAAAGGCCACCCGAATGAGCTGGCATCTAAGCTGTCCAAAATCAGCTATACAAAAAAACCGGACAAGTGCGTGTCGGACCACGCATAAAGTAGGGTTCCGTAGTCATTTTTGGCACCGCGCTGTTATGCATTTCTTGCATCATCATCAAAATATGTTTAAAAAACTTTTAAGTTTTTACTGTTCTTTTGGAAAAAAGTATATATTTTTATTTTATTTATAATTTCAAAAGTATTCATCACAGGATACCCGAAACAATTTTAAATAAAAGTTTCCGCGCCTGTTTCTTTACGTGAGTGATTTGAAGTTTATAGGTCCAATACTTTAGAAATTACAGGGGGACATTTTAATTTTTTGTATTTAAAAAAATTAGATCTATATGAGAAGTATCCTCGAAACAAGTTACATAGAAATCAGTCCATAAACGTAGAAGATATTCTGCTGTGACAGACTAGGACGGACGGACGGACGGACGGACTGAACGTTATAAGGGTTCCTTGTCGGACTACGGAACCCTAAAAAGACTAAAGCGATACGACGTTCAGAAGCTTTTAAAAGAAAGGTTGCTACCACAAAGGTTGCTACCACTTCTTCTTCTTGGCGTGTCGATGCCATTCTAACGATCCATTCAGATTATATCCGAAAAGTGTTCCGCCACTTTTACGGCTACCACTAGTAACCTTTCACTGAAACCTTCACCAGATCTGCTTAAAGTCCACGACTGATCGCAGATAAAGAAAACAAAATAAAATGTACCCAAATAAAAAATCACGAGCCTTGATAATTCTGAAGATAAATATGATTTTTTTCTACAAATCAACAAACAACCATTTACAATTAAAGCCACCTTTACCTGCCTTTCCCGTTCAATCGCGGATAAAAATTAAACTTATAACCGACGTTTGAACTTGTTTTACCAAAAATATTTCGGTTAAAATAGCACATTGCTCTATTCACTTACTGACCCAATGACCCTATAGAATGGCAATCTTTGCCATTCCGTAAATATAAACATAAATACGTTTCCTAACGTTTAAATTCACGTAACAAAATGTGATAACTCAACAGAAATATTAAGTTCATCGACCAGAGTGATGGAAACTGGGGCGTTAACTTTTTTATTGTGACGGGTGGAAAACGGTCCGAATTTACCTGATTCGTAATGTGGTTATTTTTGGCGAAGTAAAACATACACGTTGGCTTGTTAGGGTTACCATAATCATATACTTACTACCTGTGGGTTTTTCTTTATTTATTCACTTTAAGACTCAAAGTCAACTCTCAGCCATAAATATGTCTACAGTTGGAAGTCGTCTGCATGCATCTCCTTTCTGCGACTTTTTAATAATGTTTCTATAGTATATTGACGATCATCATCAAAATCAGCCTCCCTCTGTCGGTACGGACGATATCGTTGCATATTTCTTGATGTTTTTTGAGACGAAAGTTATTCTACAGAGGAAGGCGCCCTCTGTCGGTTGTGTCTACCTTGTCGCAGTTTGTATTTAGTCAATAAATTTATTTTCTTTCTTCTTTCTTTTTTTCATCTTTATTAATACCTAATACTTTTACGCAACCATTACGTTTTATTACGTAATTTCTCGACGAGGGTGACTCTGGGCTGGTCAGTTTTCTTTTAATCTGATTCTCGCTGGCCAGCTCCTTTCAGCCTTTTTCTCAATAAGTAGTTAAAAGTCATGGTTTTTGGTTAATCTGGTCACAGTCAATTTCTTTCAAGCTGACAAAAGGCATTTCCTAGAGACCATCTCCATAAATTTGTTTTGCGTCACTGCCGGACCTCTGGTATCGACGTCGGCGCAAGCAGTCTTCTACCAACGCGCGCGCTATGTGGACATGTCATAGCATCTCTTTTAATTATCGCAAAATCGACATTGTTAATCCGTGCGGGTGTGTGTACTTGCTTACGCATTGAACTGTCTGTGATTTGAATATTTTTTGGACTTTCGCCGCCTACAATACAAGTGACCTCGAGGTTTCCTTCGCCGCCTGACGTTTCATCTTCTCCGTGGCTTGGCAGAGTTTGGTAAGTGGCGTAATGCTATTTATGTGGTGGTTATCACTAGGAGTGTAATGTCAGATTATTTAGGAATGACTGTTATGGGACCTGAATGACCTAGACCGTTTTTTTGTTAGCATTTCTGCCATCGCGTTAAAGGACTATACAGGGCTAAGGGCTCTGTACGGTCCATATTTTGGTCCTTCGAGCCGGATTTAGGTCTTATTTTGAGTCCTAAACGCCTAGATTTTGTATAAAAAATTTAAAGAAATTTCGAGTAACTTTGTATTTTGTTGCATATCATCACACGATTATCGACCGTACTGCATAGGTTGTAAGGATCATTTTTGCTTTACCGGTTGGAACTACCGACAATAAGTTTATGGAACTAATTTCGTTATATCGCATTTTTCGGTTAATAAACTGTATGTATAACTCGATTAAATCGTTTATTCATATCGCCAAACAAGTTTGTTTCCGTCAAAATTCATAATTTCATCGAAAGTCCTATTTTTCCCACCGCGTGGTTATAGTGGGTAGTTTCGTGGGTCTTAGCGTGGTCTGGCCGCGAGCCCCCGCCCCTCGCACATAGGAATGCACGCACGTCTTATGTTATAAACACTACTAACTATTATAGGTTTAAAGTAGTTTCGCTTAGTAAAAATATTCCGTTATATACCGACTGCATACATGTTAGGTTACAATCGTTGATAGATTTTGTTATCGCTTCGTCATAATAATCTCATTTATTATACGAATTTAATTGTTTAAATTATTGCAATTTGAACACCGCATCGCATGATTGGCGTAGACTCATTCCGCATTTGTTTGAATTATTGCAATTCATTCATCTTATTTTCGCATCGCATTTTTTGTTTTGTTACCTATTCACGTCTCATAGTGAACTCGATAACTGTCAGGGATCTTTAGACAAGGTAACTAGTACACACATTAAACATCTCACATGATAACAGGGTTTATCTGTGAATGTGTGTGTATGAATCGCATCTATAATCGGTTATTCAGTTGTACTAAACTAGTATAATCGCGTCGTTATAGGTTTTTAAACGCACAACTATTTGTTGTTGTTCGTCGTGTACTCACGTATAGCTAAGTACATACCGCATCGCATGCTGCTAGCACAGGTTCCGTGCATAGTAGCTGATTTGTTTACGTCGCTCTGATCAATAGTGTTTATTGTGACTATTGTGAGTGTTTCGTAGTCGCATCGCACCCCCGACGTTTTAAGTTAGGGTTGCGTACGCATATAGTAGTTTATAAAAAGTAGGTAGTAGGTTTTCTATTGGTTTAGTCCCTCCTATAGTACATACATCCTATTACTGTAGGTATTTCGCATTTTTAAGTAATATTGCTCGTTTGCTCGATTAAATTTTGTATTCGCTCATCATGGGTGACGAATTGCAACTCAAGCTTTATATAGGGAAACGGGATGCGTATTTTGCACGCATTCAGGAGATTTACGATTCATCTGAATCCCTGACCACTGAGAAGGCCCGGAAGAGTTTCATCGCACGAGCCAAACAAATAGACACATTGCGTTCTCAATTTAGTGACGTAATTGATCATATTAACGCGTTATCGTTAAAATTAATTCAAAAATATGAGGTTACTTATAGTGCGTTGAATTCTTTTGATGATCTGGCTGGTGAGATAAAATTCACATTGAGTTCATTGACTGAACCGCCTCAGTCTACTTCTTCTCCCAGCAAGAAATCTGCCCCTAAGGCTTGTCATATTAAAGTACCTAAAATCGAGCTTCCTACCTTCGACGGTGATATTCAAAATTTTCTATTTTTTTATGAGACATTTAAACGTGTTATTCACACTAATTCGGAATTGTCCGATAGTGATCGTATTCATTATTTGTTGAGTTGTCTCAAGGGTAAGGCTCGGAATATCGCGGCTGGCCTTACACCTTCCGCAGAAAATTACCGTGTGGTATGGGATGCCTTAATTGCTAAATATTTAGATAATCGCGCACTCGCAGTTAGCTATTTGAACCAATTATATGCGCTCCGGTCAACTGGAGGTTCAAACCCGGCTAACATTGAAAAATTATTTGATAAATTTACCGCTATTGTTTCCGGACTTAAACAATTAAAAATAGATAACTTAGCTGACTTTATTTTTACGCATCTTGGATTAAAATTATTAGACTCAGATATTGCAAAACAATACGAAATGTCGCTACGGGATTCACAGAAGGTAGATTACGACTCCTTTGTGAAATTCGTTAGAGAACAAATTAAAATTATGACTCGCGTTGCGCCGCCTTCGCGCGTAGCAACAAGTTCTAATACGAACACGCCTTCGGCGTCGTCGGTTAAGTCGCCGCATGCGTTCATTGCTACTGACAGCTGCTCGCTTTGTCATGCAGGTCAGTCTACGCATAGACACTTATTTAAATGTAGTGCTTTTCTAAAGATGAACACACATGACAGATACAAATTCGTAAACAACAATAAACTGTGTCGTAACTGTCTGAGTAATCAACATCATACGTCCAGTTGTAAGTCTAGTTTCACGTGTAGTAAGTGTCATTTAAAGCATCATTCTCTCTTGCACTTTGATAATAATAATAAGCCGTCTCTTTCGCACAATGACACTGCGCTCGCGCATGCAGCCAGTGCGTCGCCGTCTGTGTCGCAACTCCCCGCGGCACCTTCCCCCGCGGTCGCCTCGCTCCCGCAGTTGACGGAGGCATTGTGCAATCACACCATTGTCTCTCATAATAAACGTACGACTGAAATACTTGCGACTGCTAAGATTTTTGTTGTGAATAAAAGGGGAAGAAACGTTATAGTTAGATGTTTATTAGACCCAGGTTCGCAGAAAAATTATGTAACGTCGAGTTGTTGTAAAATGCTCGGCTTACCTATTCAGTCGGAAGTTATAACTACGGTAAAAGGGATTGGTGGGACATCACAGCCCATCCATGGGTCTGTAGATGTTACTTTTTGTTCGCGGCTTCGCTCGCAACCCAAGTTCAAGGTCAATGCTTTAGTGTTGGATCAAATAACGGGTCAGCTTCCGTTATGTCGTATAAACGTTGCTGCGGTTTCCCACATCGATTCCAAGCTGCTTGCAGATGACACTTGGGGTTTGCCCGGTAATATAGACATGTTGCTCGGTGTAACACTCTTCGCTAAGTTATTACGACCGGGACATATCGCCGGTGAGCAGGGGTACCCTGATGCATTGGAGACAGTTTTAGGCTACATACTGATGGGAGATGCACCTGTGTTGGAGTCACACGCTGACGACACACTGTCGTTTGTCGCATCGTCTTGTTCGGATTGTTGCGACTTGCGTAAATTCTGGGAGATAGAGAATGTTTCCTCTTCTTCTTCATTAAATGTGGACGATACTTACTGTGAAGAGTTTTATCGTTCCACTACCGCGCGCACTCCCTCTGGTAAATATGTGGCCGCGTTACCGCTCAAGAATGACTCATCATCGTTAGGAAAATCGTTTGACATCGCGCGTCGCAGGTTTTATAGCCTAGAACGTAAACTTAAATCGCGTCCTGATGTTAAGTTACTTTATGATGACGTCATCAAGGACTATCTGAAAAATAATTATATTTCGCTAGTTGAGAATTTTCCTTCGCATTCTTCTCATGCAGGAGACGCTGGTGAACGACAAGTCGCCTATTATATTCCTCACCACGCTGTAATACGTGATGATAAAACGTCAACTTGTCTACGAATGGTTCTGGACGCCAGTTGTCGTACTAGTAATGGCACCTCGCTCAACGACATCCTGTACGCAGGTCCTGCACTTCAGGCAGACCTTTTCGACATTCTGTTGAATTTTCGCTTATTTAGTGTTGCCATATCAGCTGATGTTAAAGCTATGTACCTTCGCATAGGTATTCGTCCGGAAGATCGTCCGCTACAACGTATATTATATCGGTTTAATGATAACGAGGAACTCAAGGTTTATGAGTTCTCGGTCCTCCCGTTTGGGCTTAAGTGTTCGCCGTACATTGCTATTCGCACTGTCCAGCAGTTGTGTCTGGATGAAGGTGGGACGCTCCCTCTCGCTCGGGATATTTTACAGCGCGACATTTATATGGATGACGTAGTCAGTTCTGTACCTAATGTTGATTTTGCGATAGATTCGGCACATCAATTGATAAAACTATTTTCGCTTGGTGATTTCCAACTCACGAAGTGGTCGAGTAATTGTGAGACGGTTCTTCAATCCATTCCAGAGTCACTGCGACTTTCTCGGAGTGTTGATTTGAGTAAAGACACCACGTAAAAGATACTAGGCCTTCGTTGGTATCCAGAGTAGGATTATTTCGCCTTCCAGGTAACACCAAATAATCGCCCGTGCACGAAAAGAAATATTCTTTCGTCGATCGCACGTCTGTTCGACGTTTTAGGTTTGGTAGCACCTCTTATTTTATACGCCAAACTTCTTATAAAAGAGTTATGGCTCGCAAAAATTGGTTGGGATGACGCCCCACCGACTCGCATTGTTTCTTCTTGGGAGCAATTTCAGTCCGAATTGCCTCTCGTTTCGCAATTGAAATTCCCGCGACACGTCGGGGTCGTAGATAACTGTAGGATATCTCTCGTTGGGTTCGCTGACGCCAGTGAGAAGGCCTATGGTGGAGTAGTCTACGCCCACGTGGTCAACCCAGATGGCAATATTGTCGTATCGCTTGTGTGTGCGAAATCGAAAGTCGCACCACTAAAAAATGTTTCGCTAGCTCGCTTGGAGTTATGCGCCGCCTTGCTTTTATCAACTTTGATAAAGCGAGTACACACGCTGTACGCAGCTCGGTACCCTATCGAGGCTGTCGTAGTGTTTTCGGATTCGACTGTAACGCTGAGTTGGATTCATTCCGCATCGCATCGCTGGCACACGTTCGTGGCCAACCGTATCGCTAAGATTCATGAGAATCTATCGGCAGATCACTTCTTCCACGTAAGAGGGTTGGAAAATCCGAGTGACTGCCTCTCGCGCGGCCTAACGCCGGCCCAACTAGTCCACCACCCGCTGTGGCTATCCGGACCGCCGTGGCTTGCTCTACCCCGCGACGAATGGCCAATTAAACCATTCGCCTCTAGCGAATCACAGGAACTTCCCGAAATGAAATCGGTCGCTCTTCCTGTGCTATCGCTCCCCGCATCCTCAGATGAAAAAGGTTCGTCTGAGAACATATTTTATGAACGCGCTATCAGGTTTTCATCCTGGTCAAAGTATTTGAAAACTATTTGTTTTGTATATAAATTTTTGAGACTGCTTCCTAAAGGTCCAGTCACCGCGTCTGACTTGGAGTTCGCTGAACGTATAGTATGGCTTACAGTTCAAAAGGTTCATTTTTTACATGATTTAGATTGTTTATCTCGCAATATGTTGTGTTCTAAACAAGTACAAAAATTAAGCCCATTTATTCATAATGGACTTATTCATGTGGGAGGTCGCTTGTCCAAGTCAGAACTTCCATTTGATGCGCAACATCAAATACTTCTTCCGCGTCAGGATCATGTAGTAGAGCTGTTAGTCTCTCACTATCATACATCCAACTTCCACACAGGTCCTAGCCTGCTCGTATCCTTGCTACGGCAGCGCTATTGGATACTGTCCGCGCGCCGCGTCGCTCGTCATATTACATTTAATTGTAATGTATGTTTTCGAGCAAGGCCGCGGCCGGTCTTTCCCATAATGGCTGATCTACCGCAATGTCGCGTGGAGACTGCTCCTAAAGCATTTTCACATACAGGGTGTGACTACGCAGGTCCCTTATATATCACTTCCGTACGTGGTAGAGGTCAGAGGGCTAGGAAGGCATACATATGTCTTTTTACTTGCATGACGACGCGCGCTCTACATCTGGAAGTCGCTTCAGATTTGAGCACCGTTAGTTTTCTATCGGCATTTAAGCGCTTTCTATCACGCAGAGGCCCGGTAGAGTTCCTCTATACGGACAACGCGACTAATTTTATTGGTGCAAAAACGTATCTTCGCGACCTGTATAAGTTTTTGTCACAGGAGTACCAATCCATTTGGGAAAAAGAATTGGTAGAGCACCGCATTACGTTAAAAACAATTCCATGTAGAGCTCCCCACTTCGGAGGAGCTTGGGAGAGTCAAATTAAATGCGTAAAGACCCATTTATTAAAGGTTATTGGGCAACAAATTTTGACGTATGACGAGCTCAACACACTGTTGACTCAAGTAGAGGCTCTGCTCAACTCGAGGCCACTTTATCAGCTTAGTTCTGATCCGTCAGAGTTATCCGCTCTGACACCCGCGCATTTTTTGCATACTAAACCGCTCGTATTTTTACCCATTCGCGACGTCAACGAAACGCGCTTACATCTTGTTTCGCGATATGAATTGACGGACAAACTTGTTAATTCCTTTTGGAAACGGTGGCGACAAGAGTACTTGCACACCTTACAATCCAAACAGAAATGGAACACGCCAAGTAACCCTGTCAGAGAAGGGATGGTAGTCGTCTCTATGCAGGACAATGTTGTACCCTTGCAATGGCCCTTGGGTATAATCACGCAAGTTTTTCCAGACAAATCTGGTGTAGTTAGAGTCGCTTCTGTAAAGACCAAAGATGGTGTCTTACGAAGCCGACCTGTAGTTAAGTTGTGCCCTTTGCCAACTCAATAGTTAATACAAACTTACTTACTCTAGTTTATAGCATTTAGATAGGTTATTTAAGTATCGCATCGCTTCACTTCTCGCATTTTGTTTAATTTGTTATAAAAGCAACTCGCTTGTACTCGTAAATAGTGCCATATCGGGATCATAACTTTAGGTAGATAGAGTATGTGATGATATGCAATTTATAGAGTAGTTTTCGCTTTAGTTTTCGGTTTTTTGAAAGTAGGATCTTTCAAGCCGGGGGAAGATGGTTAATCTGGTCACAGTCAATTTCTTTCAAGCTGACAAAAGGCATTTCCTAGAGACCATCTCCATAAATTTGTTTTGCGTCACTGCCGGACCTCTGGTATCGACGTCGGCGCAAGCAGTCTTCTACCAACGCGCGCGCTATGTGGACATGTCATAGCATCTCTTTTAATTATCGCAAAATCGACATTGTTAATCCGTGCGGGTGTGTGTACTTGCTTACGCATTGAACTGTCTGTGATTTGAATATTTTTTGGACTTTCGCCGCCTACAATACAAGTGACCTCGAGGTTTCCTTCGCCGCCTGACGTTTCATCTTCTCCGTGGCTTGGCAGAGTTTGGTAAGTGGCGTAATGCTATTTATGTGGTGGTTATCACTAGGAGTGTAATGTCAGATTATTTAGGAATGACTGTTATGGGACCTGAATGACCTAGACCGTTTTTTTGTTAGCATTTCTGCCATCGCGTTAAAGGACTATACAGGGCTAAGGGCTCTGTACGGTCCAGTTTTTTTTAACATTCGGGACATGAATCGAATTTCAGCCCTATTTCGAGCGGCAATGTTGGTAAACGAAACGTAATGTTAGTGGTATCGCTCAATTTACAGTACGCGTAACAAGTTTATTTTGATGCAGACTGCACAAGCTTAGTACTCGTACTTACGAGTACATACACTTCTGGAACTAAGTCAAATTTAATATAGGTATGAATTTCCTGTAGCAAAAATGAGTACAGTGGTCAATAATTAATGACATTTACAATACTTATCTTCTAGCTCGTCTGCGCTCGAAGCGGTGGCGGCCAAGTAGTAGGGCGCCCGCCTATGGCTGCATAGGTCCCAGGTTCAAATCCTGCCCGGGCTACTAAGTTTGAATACCAATCTGATTCATGTATGGTAGTTTTCATCGACTGCCATTTGCTTCTGGTGAAGGAAAACATCGTGAGGAAACCTGCACTCTGGTTGATGATTATCAGCTAGTGCGTGAAATGGAGAAGGCAATGGAAAACCATTCCATTAAAATTGCCAAGAAAGCCGTTGTGTATGTTTTATTCCATTTAATGACCACGACCCTCAGTCATGAGGAAATACGATACCTATACTACGATACTACGATAAATGAGAGCTCGTCCGCAGCGGCTTCGTTTGCATTCACGTTTATATAACAGAATTGGACAGTTAGGAGGTCAGGATAAGTTCCATTATGGTTTTATAAGTCCTTTTTTATATTTACACTAGCTTTTGCCCGCGGCTTCGCCCGCGTGAATTTCCCACGGGAACAGTGCTTTTTCCCGGGATAAAAAGTAGCCTATGTGCTATTCCAGGTCATTATCTACCTCTGTACCAAATTTCATCGAAATCCGCCCAGTAGATTTTGCGTGATTGAGTAACAAACATCCTCACAAACTCACAAATTCACAAACTCACAAACTCACATCCAAACTTTCGCATTTATAATATTAGTATGGATTTAAAATGTATGCATAAAGTAAACCTACCAGAAAGGAAGGAAATATAACAAAAATATAAATGAATTTTCGAATTTATTTCAGTAAATATCGTACAAAAAGTGCAAAATTTTGCAGGTCAAATCAGACGGAGAATAAAAAACTTATGCACAGATTATGTGCCTGTTAGTCTCCTCTCTCGGGTTTCTCAGCTCAGAGTCGTGACTGTAACAATAAACAATATATTAGTATTGACCCGAAACATACCACTTAAAGTTAAAGGGAGAAATATTCTTGTTAAAAATACATGATATTATGAAGAACATGCTCAACTAGCATTTTCTTGAAATAGCGATTTTATATACGAGAAAATCGAGTCAGATAAGAAGATAATCTGATGAAATATGAAGCTAATGAACCGTTTTTGAAATGACAATGTCGTCGTGTTTTTCCTAGTAAATAGTAATTTTATACGAACATCAAAAGGTACTCATAAAAATTGGACATGAAATTTGTCTATATTTTAACTTAATATTAACGTCATCCCATGTGTGAATAGCGCGAACTTTGCATCATAAACTTGCCTGTACAGCTCTTACCGCTCCTTATACTTTTAAAAGTGCGAATTATGTTGAACCTCATGTTTTTGTAGATAGTAAGGTATGTATTGTGTTGTATAATACTTACATCATCGCCCCTGTGGATGGCCAGGAACATGTCGTAGTCGTTAGCTCCGATGTGGATGTTGGCGCGGCCGTCGTTGCCGACCGTCACGGACTTGCCGGTGCAACTGTTACCACTCTTGGTGCCAGAGACGATGTCACAGTAAGTACCAGCGGGGAGACAGGTCTGAAACAAACACACGCCTGTTACCCGGAGACTATGGATTAACATTTGCTACGATCCTTACAGAGCTCTCTAGCTGCCTCCATCTTAGGCTGTTGCTATAAGCTCGTTGTACCATTACCCGATGTCGTATATTAAGGATTCCACAGTAAGGTCTGTCACGTCTGTCTGTCTGCAGAATATTTATGAGACTATAAAAAAAATATAAAATACATAATTACTCAATTCAAGCCTACAAACTGGTAACTAAAAAAATTGATAATTAAATTAAAACAAAGAAATGATATATCAATGGAAGAATAGAATCCTAACTAATATTATAATAGCGAAAGTTTGTTTATTTATTTGGTTCTTCGTTACCTCTTCATGCTTTATCTACTGAACCAATCTTCCTGAAATTTCGCATACACATAGATCGAAGTACGGAGAAGGATATAGGGTACCTTTCATCCCTGGAAAAAGTTCTGTTTCCGTGGGAAAATCACGCGGGCGAAGCCGCTGGCAAAAGCTAGTAATACAGCTAGAAAAAAAGCTAAAAAAGCTAAAGCTAGCAAGTAAAATTCCAGATGCAAAATAAAGAAACAACTATTATTATTTATTGTGAGATTTAATTCTTGATAGCATTTCCAAAACAGCAGCGTGCTTAAAATAAAGGGCAAAAGCACGCATATTGTCTCACCTGCAAGTTCTGGTTCAGATCCCAGTACTCATTGTTGAAAGCGATGAAGGCCTGACCACCGCGGCAGAAAGCAATCTGGTTGCCGCCATTGTCCCACCAGTCGTTGAGGCCGGTGTTGCCAGCTACATTCCTGAACTGGACCATTTGGAAAATCTGGCGCCAGCGGTGCTCGCAGATCCAACCGTTACCGCATGTTCCGTCCTACACAACAATAGATATATATAGTAGGTAGGTAGGAAGGTAGTTGTCAAGGCTTATCAGATGCCTTTTTAGAAAAATCTGACCAGTCACGTCACTGATTAATTTACTAAAAAATATGATTTTTACTCTTCTACACTCATAAATTTCGTCACATCACGATTAACACGGTTACGAGTATTCTTTATTCTTCGTCATAGATTAATTAAATATATCGCATATATGTAATGTAATCATAATGTATGTAATCTTCTCCATTTCACCTGGACTTTTAAAATGTCTAGAAGCATAATAATTAAAATTATATGAATTAATCACTTACAGAGTTGATAGAAGGAGAGATGATATTGCCACTGTTGTCCATTGGAGGGCCAGCTTCAGTGTTGGTGAAATCAAAACTACTCATAAGCTGAGGTTCTCCGTAAGGATGAGCCAACATGAAGGCGATAGCTGCCTTATAAGGCCTAGCATTCTTGTAAGTGAGGATGTTACCACCAGCGCCATGGCCTCTTTGATTGTCGTGGTTATCGATGAAGGTAAGAGAAACGTCAGAAGCCAAAAGACCCCATTGTGGACCCCAGTTGACCAAGCATCTCAGTGCGTTTCCACCTTGGAACGCTCTGCTCAATTCCATGCCAAATTTGAACTCCGTGACTGCTGCAAGAGAAGTGTATTCATCTCGGCTTATAGCTTCGCCGCCAAGGTCAATGACTTCCTGATAGATGTAAGGACGGGCGCCTGCTGGGAAACCATGGTTTGTATTTAAGTTTTGTAGCCTGTCGAAGATTATACGCATATCACCTGGCCACATGTGTTTAGCGGCGTCAATCCTAAAAAAAGTAAATAAATTTTAATAGGTACCTACCTAACCGGTACAAGTGTAGTGAAGTTTATTCCTTTCAAATACTTGGTTAACTGGAAGTAATCTATTTCTGGGATAAGTCCGCTTATTGTTTAACTATTTTTTTGATTGTTCATTTTGTGTATGAGCCATAAAGTGTTTGCAAACAAACAAATCATGTAAGGTAAGTAGTTACTTACCTTGCATAACTTGTATTCGAATTTCATTTGACACCATCATTTAACAAAATGACGCAATACAAAATGATTCAATTTCATACCTGAATCCAGCTACACCCAAGCCAATGAGGTGGTTCATATAATTGACGATCTGCATGCGAACATACTCGGTGCCTTGGTTCAAGTCTTTCAGTCCAGAAAGCTCGCAATTTCGTACCTATGAAACAAGAAATAATACATAATTATACCACTATAAGCTATGGCGAAGAAAAAAATAGATAGCATAATGTTCTATATACTCATTTTAAACTTGAGATATAAAACAACTCACTCTTTCAGGGCAGCATCCGTAGTCATTGCCGCTGATGACACAAATGGGCCAGTTGAAGTCGTTGGTCCCATATGGGACAGCTGGGTAGTGCCAGTTTCCAAAGTTGGCAGTACTGCCTCCGGTACCAGTGTTCTCATTCCAGGTACCAGTCATGTGGTTTATAATGGCGTCGACATAGATCCTAATCATAACAAAGATAACGGTAATACATAAAATATACCTAATTATTATTAATCATTATTACTTGCTTAACAACAATCCGTGATTTCTATCAGAGCTGTAATTTGTAATGATAAAATTTGTTATTGCCAGGGATTAGATAATACCGTTTTTAGGGTTCCGTAGTCCGACAAGGAACACTTATAAGATCGTTCAGTCCGTCCGTCCGTCCGTCCGTCCGTCCGTCCTAGTCTGTCATAGCAGAATATCTTCTACGTTTATGGACTGATTTGCATGTTACTTGATTCGAGGTACTTTACATATAGATCTCATTTTAAAAAATACAAAAAATTAAAATTACGCATTTTTAAGGGTACCTCCCCATACATGTAAAGGGGGGGGTGAATTATTTTTTGAGTGCACCCCCTTGTGTGGGGTATCGTTGAAAAGGACTCTGAAAATAAGGTAGGGTTTCCATACAACACTTTTTTATCAGCTTTACCATTTGCGAGATATAGCCCGCCAAAGTCGTTTACACGGTGTCCCCCCCCCCCCCCTGTAATTTAAACTGTAACTTCAAATCACTCACGTAAAGAAACAGGCGCGGAAACTCTTATTTAAAATTGTTTCGCGTATCCTGTGATGAATACTTTTGAAATTATAAATAAAATAAAAATATATACTTTTTTCCAAAAGAACAGTATAAACTTAAAAAGTTTTTTTACATATTTTACTGTTAGGATCTTTTTTTACAGTATCTTCGTCAAATCCCCTAGATTAGGTAGCCGACCCCGTGAGATACGGGAAAAGGCTAGGGAGATGATGATGATAAAAGAAATGCTTAAAAGCGCGGTGCCAAAAATGACTACGGAACCCTACTTTATGCGTGGTCCGATACGCACTTTTATTTTAAGTTAGTTTCATTTTATTTTTCAGTTAGTTTGAGTTTAAATTTTAGTTTCTTTTTCCCTATAATTTACTTGTATTATCCACCCATCGAAAGAAAATGTTTGCAATTTTATCGGGTCATTATATAACTCTACTTTTGTAACTATTATGTTATTCTAGCAGTTGGTCATTCGAATACTGATATAAAATTAATAAGTAAACATCTTGCCTGACACCAGCATTGTTGCAGCGCCTGACCATGTCAGTAAACTGCTGTTCGTTTCCTGAGCGGGTGACAAGTCTGTAGGATATGGGCTGGTAGCGCTCCCACCACGGACGGTTGTGGGACCAAATTGCCAAGTTCTCGTTTGGGGGTGATATCTGTAAATGATAATGATGATTTTAGAACAATATTTTTTAGAACTTGCGTTGCAAGAAATTTCTGTCTAGACCTAATCAAAGTTAATACGTAAAGTTTGTTCACAGTTGCTGACCTCGTGATGAAGATACTAGGTATATCTAGTTTGTAAGCTTCCTGCACTATATGTATGTGTTAAATAGTTTAAATTTACTCTGTAATCATACCTACTATGTTGCAGCAAAAAAAAATCGTTTTTATTTTTACTTATTTTTAATTTTTCATGCCCAATATTTTTCTCGGGTGAAGATGAATTAGCTTGTTGAGGAGCCTGCGGCATTTTGTGTTTTCACATGCACGTACGCAGTACACATAATTTATTTCCTAAAATATGGACATTATTTATCCACATGTGTCGTGTATAAAAAATAAAAAAAAATAAAAAAGAGTGTATATTGGGCGGTGTGCGCAGGGGTCCCCAACTATTTGAAGCGAAGACGGGCAATATCCCTGCGCAGTGCGATTATACACGAACAAATACTTTAGAGAGAGCCGGATGTAGTGCTCAGGATAGAGCCTCGTACTTTTAAAGTACAAGGACCTCTTGTCTATTAAGCCTTAAGTCCTGGGAGTCATGGGCAGGGTGATATCATTAATACAATATGGTTGGGATAGAATATAGCATTTTATTCCATAAACGCAATAGCCTCTGAAGGCGGGCACAGTTATACTAATACCAAAATCTGATAAGTCTTTGCCGCAATAGAAAATTAAAATTAACATAAACCAAATATAGGGTACCTGGCCAGGTCCGTACACAAAACGTCTGTGCGCACTTAGAACGTTGTCCCGTTCACCATTATGGTCCGTTGGGTTCGAGCACTGGTGCTGGTCGCGTCATCAAAGCGGCGCGGCGCTCCTGCGACGCTCCGTTGTATGCGAGATAGTAGACGCTGGCTGGACCTTCCGAGGTTTGCGCTGAGCCACTACAGGGATATCGGATCGGAGGCGGCGATGCGGCCTTTGGAAATAAGGTTAGGATCCGTGTGTTGCGCCTTGGGGTCGCCGACGACGGGGCCTGCGCCGTGGCATGCGGTCCACGGTCCGGGGAAACCGCACCCTCTGGCGATGGGGGGACACTCCAGGAAGCGTCAATTCATATGGCCGGGCGGGCACGTGGATTTCAACAGCTCATGTTCCCGACAACTTCGTGGCGGCGAATATCCCCTGTGTCCTTGCGCGTATCGCGGATTTTAAAGCTAAAGGTTAAACTATAGTCCCATGACGGGAAGCCGAGGGCGGCGAAAGTGAAAAAACCCCAAAAATTTAATGATTTTGCTCAAGCCATGTTAGTCGTGGCGCCTATCCAGGAAGTGTATAAAAAATAAAAAAATAATTCTGTAGTTATCACTACACATGTTATTTCTTCTTGTAAGGAATTTCATATTTCGTACGCAGGTAGTAAAAGAAAAATGTAAAAGTATTTTTTTTTTAAGCTTTTCCATATTTCTTATTATCTAAAAATATTTAATTATTTTAATAATACCCCAATTCTTGTAAAAGCAATTCAATTTTGGAAGTAGCGTAGGATGAAACAATCACAGCAATATATCATTTCAATGCATTTTTTAAGATTGCTTCCTATGTTGATTTTTGTTTAAAATATAAAAGAAAGAAATTTAAAATATAAAATGAAGAATACAACATTTAACAAAGGACTCTCTAATTCAGGTCTCCGAGATGATGACTCGAACAAAATTAGAATTTAAAGTTATGAAATCCATCCATTTAATAAATTGTAACTGGTCTATGATTGTACATGGGAGGAATTTGAGAAAATATATATGAGTCTTCATTTTTGGGCCAATCGAATACAATATATATATTTTTTTAATGTCTGCCAGAAAGAAGAGTATTTTATAGATGTATTGCTGAAGGTCTAATTTAATAACTAGCGCAGGTTTAATTTCAATACGCCACTTATAGCAGTCCACGGATGAAGTCGCGGACAAAAGCTATTATTATTTTTTAAAGAATTATCTAATAGGCGCTCAAAAGTCATCCATGTAGGCAACTTAAAATTAAATTATATGTAGATATTGTACCTGAATACCACCAAATCCTCTTGGGCCAAGGAACCTCTCACACTCGGCTGCGATGTCGTCCCACTTCCACTCAAAGAGATGGACCATGGTGGTCCGGCCCGAAGCATAATGAGGGTTGTAGTAGGCCACGGCCACAGAGGCCAGAGACAGCAAAACCAGGAAACGCAGCATCCTAAAAAGTTTGTGTATTTATATTGATGATTTAGCTACCAAAAAAATGTTTTTTTTTGTTTCGTTTGTAATTATAATTAATTTACTACTCTTTATTTTAATCTTAAAAAAATAATTTTAGATATTTGTTTAAATAAAAATGTATCTGTCTTCTGGCTCTTAGAAACAAACTTTATTTTAATTTAATATAATTTTTTTTCCCAAAAAAAATGAACCGACTTCCATCATAAAACTTAAAATCATGAAATAATACATAGGCAGATTTATCAAAAAGAAAAATGTATTGGCATGCTACCTACTGAACGAGGTGATGTCGGTGCCAAGTGCAGGAGTAAGGATATTATATGTAATTGTTTATTTAGGCATTTTATTTATACTACCTAGTACCTACATAACTCTAATGTTAATTTAGATTATTTAATTTTTTATTTGGCACCGACTTCACCTCATGCAACTATTATAGTCGATAATCGCTATTTCTGTGTTGCAGAGAGAATCTTGAGTTTTCATAAAATAACGAAGGGTATGCTGTCGCGGGCTTTTGCTCTATAATCCAATGTTTGTATTTTAATATTTTGTTAGGTATCTTTAAAATTACCGAACAGATTCTGACGTGATTAAAATGGGACCAACTTGGGAATAGACTCTTTCGAATAAAAAAATAATTTTGGAAATCAGTCCACCATAGGCGGAGAAATCGGCGAACATACATAAAAAAAAAACATACATACATCGAAACATATAACCTCCTCCCTTTTTGGGAAGTCGGTTAAAAAATGGATTCTACTAACTACTACTACTTTTCCAAAAGAAGTAAATAATTAGGTTTTGTAGATGTTTCACTTACCTCGTAAATTATGCTGCCTCCTGCCGCGCTAACACTTATATAGTTTGCGATATAATCTCGGTCTTTCTTTGTCACGTAAGATTATCTTAGATATGCATTTAATCCTTCATACGGATCAGGGAGTACGGCAGTGCCCCCGCCAAGTCGAGCGCGAAGCAAACACTGCCGTAACATCCTTTACTGGAACCATTTCGCCGCATTTTCAGGTCCCTATTTACGAACCTCTGGATAAGACCAGAACGCAGAAATTTTCATTATCCAGTAAGCTATAATCACATAATTAAATCCAAAATTTCAAGTCTGTAGGTCATTTAATTTCGAAGTTAAGCGAAAACAAAGTTTCGCATTTATGACACTCACTCACTCATGATCATCAAAATAGAACTAGTACTTCCCATAAACTCAGAAGAGCTGAAATTTGGTAAAGAGTTAGGGTTTAATAGCCACATAAAAGAAAAACTATGATCACTAGGATAATCGAAGATCTGGAGTACCTGGTGACCCTGATTAGAAAACACAAGAGCCCAACCAAACTATTAGAGATCGACAGGAAACCAGAGAGTGATTGCCCACTGACAGTTATTGCCCGCGCTAAGAGAATGCAATTAAATTTTGCTACCAAATGAAGAGATAATACTCCTATCTACTCTGAATAAAACTCGTAGATTTATGTTTACAAACCCCTTTTATAATACATGAATCATATTTCTACACTTTATACATGGAAACACAATATAGATGACATAAACATTATGTAAAGCTACGCGCACTAAACAACCATCACAACCCATTGCTGGTGCAGTCTACCACAGACCACTCAAGACTGAAGGGCTTCATGCTGCATCTTGATAGGACATTCTTTTTTTCAAATCTTCAGTCAGCTAACACGGCCGTTCCTGACAGCTGAACGTCCTCGTCAGCTTGATCTCCATTAGGTGAAATTAGTTCCTTCTGAGTATGAGAGAAGATCAATATTAATCAATCATCATCCATAGGCAAGGATTCAATGGTCCAATATTTATCATTCCATTGTCAAATTGGTCATTTCAAATCAAAAAGAAAACATTAAGAAACGTAATGACTGTAAATTGTTAAGTATAGACTTTTAACATTTGCAACTAAACTTATTTTATTTCAAAAGAAAAGCTCTAAATATTAATTCAGTTATCAATTGGGGCAAGACCAGAATATTGAACACACAACAGACAAGGGACAAAATCACGTTAACATTCTAGAAAGAAAATTGCAGTAGCATTCTGAAAAGTAAATCATATTAGTATGCTGAAAAGTAAAACAGCATTAACATCCCAGAAAGAAAATCGCATTAGCATGCTGAAAAGTAAATAACATTAACATCCCAGAAATAAAATCATTAGCATGCTGAAAGGAAATAGCATTAACATTCCACAAACAAAATCGTATTAGCATGCTGATAAGGAAATAGCATAAAAACATTCTAGATAGAAAATCATATTACCATGCTGAAAAGTAAACAGCGTTAACATTTCAGAAATAAAATCGTATTAGCATGCTGAAATGAAAATAGCATTAATATTCTAGACAGAAAATCATATTAGCATGCTGTAAAGTAAATAGCGTTAACATTTCAGAACGAAAAACGTATTAGCTTGCTGAAAAGGAAATATAACATCAACATCATTAACAGTGATACGGAAATCAACCGTCAACGACAATGTTGTATGGCATTAACACAGGCAGTTAATAAATAGCTGAAAGAAAGTAACATTAGCATTGACTTTTTTATATGTCAACGGCAATGTTATGACATTAAGACAAGCGTTAAATATCTGAAAGGAAATAACATTAGCATTGACAATTTTATATGTCAACGACAATGTTATGACATTGAAACAGGAAATCAAATAGTGCCACGATGTCAGGGCAGCGGCCACATGGTCGGGGCCAATGACCACATTGTCGGGGTCAATGAATGCCACATTGTCGGGGTAATGGCTACGATGTCAGAGCCAATAGGTGCCACATTGTCGGGGCAATGACCACAGTGTCGGGGTCAACGGCCACATTGTTGGGGCCAACAGCTGCTTCCGCCATTGTGTCTTTAGCAGCTGCGGGTGCCACATTGTCAGGGCAATGACCACATTGTCGGGGTCAACGGCCACACTGTCGGGGCCAAGAGCCACCTCCGCCCATGTGTCTTCAGCAGCTCTCTCGGGTCAGCCGGCCAACAGATCGATCTCACACAGGTACATTCTTCAGACTTTTCGTCTTCAACAACTACGAATGCCACATTGTCGGGGCAATGACCACATTGTCGGGGTCAACGGCTACAGTGTCGGAGCCATGGCTACATTGTTGGAGCCAACAGATGCCACAAGGTCGGGGCAATGACCACATTGTCGGGGTCAACGGCCACATTGTCGGAGCCACGGCCACATTGTCGGGGCCAATAGCTGCTTCTGCACCATGTGTTCAGCAGCTGCCTCTGGTCAGTTCATCTCATAGAAGCCAGCCCACCAATCGATCTTGTACCGATGATGTGGCGCCGCGCGCATGACCTTGTAGGGGCCACGCATTCCAGTGTATATCTTCTCAATGTTTAGGGAACCTTTACTGACCAAAACAAAACTGTCAACAGAAAAAGTACACAGTTAAAGTTAACAATACGTCATTATTGTCGACACAACAACGACACATAGCTCGGGCGCTCTTTCTCTTCTTAAAAATCAGCGATACCTCTGTCAGGAGGTACATTATCCAAATCTTGTGTTTGTTTCTTACCTCTTCACGCCTTATCTACTGAACGAATCTTCCTAAAATTTCGCATACACATAGAAGTACTAAGAAGGACAACTACTTTTCATCCTGGGCAAAAGCACTGTTGCCGTGGGAAATTCATGCGGACAAAGCCGTGGGCAAAAGATAGTTTAGATATTTACTAATTCATCGTATGGCTGAGACTCACCAAAAGTAGTTTCAGACAATAAATAAATAAATATATACGGACAAAAAGTAAGTTCGAGACTTGTGTTATGGGATACTAACTCAACGATACTATATTTTATGACAAATACATATATAGATAACCATCCAAGACCCAGGCCAATCTGAAAAAGATCAATTCAATTCAATTCAATTCATTTATTAATTTATTAATTCATTTTCCATCTTGACCTGACCGGGGATCGAACCCGGGACCTCCGGTGTGGCAGACTGGCGTAATAACCGTTAGGCCACGGAGGTCGTCACCACCACCAAACCACACCACGGAGACAAAGATTGTCATTTTTGCTAGCACACCTTTTCAGTTTAAAAATATGCTCAACTGTTTTGTGTGACCTTGATAGGAACTATTATAAATGTATTATTTACTCTTTTACATATTATCTTTTGTTTGTTCTTTCAGAAAAAAAAAACACTTTGTTGATTTCTACTTCTCTATGTGTCAACCTCTAGTGGCAATGTTCTTGTTTCTATTTCTTTATGTAAAAAATGAAATGGGTTACGTAATTTATTAATAAGATCTTTAGTAACTACTTCTTTGTTATACCTTTTATTATGTAACTGTTTGTTTTTCCTAATATATAAAATAAACTAGAAATTTTATAAATTTATGCTTAACAAAAAAGGAAATATAAAAATATATACAAATGAATTTTAGAATTTATTTCAGTGTAAAAAGTGTAAACAAGTACATACATAAACATAAATTTTTACAGGTCGAATCAGACAATATATAAAATTTCTTCATCTCTCCCGGGACGTCCAGCTTAGAGTCGTGACTGTAACAATAACATCACAAGGTAAATACTAACTCATAAAAATTGACATAAAATGAATATTTTTATCTATATTTTAAATGATACTTACGTCATCACCCCTGTGGATGGCTAGGAACGTGTCGAGTTCGTTGGCTCCGATGTAGAAGTTGGCGCGGCCGTCGTTGCCGACCGTCACAGACTTGCCGGTGCAACTGTTACCACTCTTGGTGCCAGAGACGATGTCGCAGTAAGTACCAGCAGGGAGACAGGTCTGAAACAAACACTCGCCTGTTACCCGGAGACTATGGATTAACATTTGCTACGATCCTTACAGAGCTCTCTAGCTGCCACCTCCTTAGACTGTTGCAATGAGGATTCCATAGTAAGGTCCGCCACGTCCTAAAGTACTTTGACATAGAAACCCACCGTTACGTCAGTCTGTCCGCAGAATATTTATGTGACTATTAAATGAAAGGCATAAAATTCACTAGAACAAAAAAAATAATATTCTCTCACCTGCAAGTTCTGGTTTAGATCCCAGTACTCATTATTGAACGCGAAGGCCTGGCCACCGCGGCAGAAAGCGATCTGATTGCCGCCATTGTCCCACCAATCGTTGAGGCCGGTGTTGCCAGCTACGTTCCTGATCTGGACCATTTGGAAGATCTGGCGCCAGCGGTGCTCGCAGATCCAACCGTTGCCGCATGTTCCATCCTACACAACAATATATATACATACTAGCTTTTGCCCGCGGCTTCGCCCGCGTGAATTTCCCACGGGAACAGTGCTTTTTCCCGGGATAAAAAGTAGCCTATGTGCTATTCCAGGTCATTATCTACCTCTGTACCAAATTTCATCGAAATCCGTCCAGTAGATTTTGCGTGATTGAGTAACAAACATCCTCACAAACTCACAAACTCACAAATTCACAAACTCACAAATTCACAAACTCACAAACTCACATCCAAACTTTCGCATTTATAATATTAGTATGGATTAGGTAGGTGGAAGGTAGTTATCAATGGATGTCAGATTCCTTTTGAGAAAAATCTGACCAGTGACGTCACTAATTACTTTATGCTGAAAATACATTAATGGGTAAGAATTTAGATGAGTTTTGCTCTTCTACACTCATAAATTTCTTCACAAACACCTTATATGAGTATTCTTTAATAATCCTTAATAGATATATTAATAGACGTCATAGAATTATTATGTAATCATCAAGTAAGAAATCTTTGGAAGTCTTGGTCTGATAATGGGAGCTCCATTTCATCCATTTCAAATTGACTTTTAAAATATATAGTAACATATTATGTTAAAATAAAAAATAATATGAAATCATTATATGAAAAAAATATATGAAATACTAGCTTTCGCCCGCGGCTTCGCCCGCGTGAATTTCCCACAGGAACTGTGCCTTTTCCCGGGATGAAAGGTACCCTATGTCCTTCTCCGTACTTCCAACTATGTGTATGCGAAATTTCAGGAAGATTGGTTCTTAATTAATTCATAAAGGCACCGAAAATTTAGAAAATATTTCAGCTTTCAAGTCATGAAACCTAAAATTTTCAGCGATAACATATATATATTTATATAATTAGTTTATATATGCTATATTAAAGTCTTAATCGAGCTCTTTTGTTTTAAAACTAATATTTTTAAAGATATTTGAGAAAGAGTTGCTAAATCGGTACAAAATCTGTTCGATCCTGCCAACGAAAGTAGAACATTGTGTTGTGCAAAAAACTATCTTATTGCAACGCGCACACGACGCGGTTAAGCGCATATGAATTTTGTTTTTTGCAGCTCAGATTGGACCTGGTCTTATTATCTATATCCGTGATTTCTATCAGATCTATAATTTGTAGGTAATGATAAATTTGTTATTTCAAAGGATTAATTACGTTTTACATTTTATATGTCATATTTTAGTAATGTTTATATGATTACCTTATCAAAAAATATACTATGTAATGTTAGTACCTATATCTACATGATAACATTTAATGTTTATAACCTTATCTGTCTAGTTAAAAACACTTAAGATATAGGCACGTCATATTGATCTCATAAGAAAGATTATGAAGACACCACCGCGACAGCGGATCAAATAAATTTTAGGTACTTATGCAATACATTAATTTAAGACCAAAACTTCGATGATCATAAAAGAAATACGGACTTTTGTCCGCTTATAAAAATAACTAATCAACTTGTATTATGACACGTTTTTCACCCATAACAAAATTCACTTCTTTTGTTACTATTATGTTAATTTAGCTGTTAGTCATCCGAATTTATAAAATAAATAAATATGTTACCTGACACCAACATTGTTGCAGCGCCTGACCATGTCTGTAAACTGCTGTTCGTTTCCTGAGCGGGTGACAAGTCTGTAAAATATGGGCTGGTAGTTCTCATTTGGTGGTGATATCTGTAAATGAGAATGATGATTTTAGAACAATATTTTACAGAACTTGTGCCGTTGGCACTAATATTATACGGCAATAGTCAAGCGCCCCTCGACCCGCGCATGAAGTACACCACGGCCTCATAGTTGGTGTTCCTCCGTATTTCTGGACTAACATTAATATGGATAGAAGTTGGTACAGAACAACTTGATATTAACTATGAGTGGCGACTGCTCGCACTCGGACACCCGACCGCACGCCGAGACGGATATCAATGTAATGTGGCACAGCTCAATGCGGGTAGCGGGGAACATGACGCTCCGCTATACGCCACATCTCTCCTTTCTTTTGATGATTTTAATACAGACAAAGGTTGTCAATAATTTTCGTTACCACTAGTATGAAATAAATCCAAAGTAACCCTTTGCATCAAATTTCAAATTATATACCATCACAATTCTTAAAGCTGCAACTACCAGCGTTTCGGAACGACCACTGCTGAGAATAAACGCCGAAAGAAACTCATTACAGTCATGGTCCCTATTATGTCATTCTGACATGACATGATTTCTAATTTTTATTTTGGTATGTTTTTTTCTAAAGATATTACTTTATATTCATGTGCATGGTCGCGAAAGAAAGCGAACAATCTTATAGAAATCATATAAATATCTCTGCATCAATAAATTTAAATAAAAGATAGTATTTACATCATGTGCATGGTCAAAAGAATGTGAACAATCTCCTAGAAATCATATAAATATCTGCATCTATAAATTTCGATTCTCATCTCGTAAATCGGGATCATTAAAATATTCTGCGACATTTCCTTTACCGAAAATCACTTAGTTTCACAGATTTCAGTCTCATCATAATCAACATGTCCACTTTCCCAACATCGGCCACTTATCCTTTTTCTTTTTTTTTTTTTTTTAACTTTTCCTTTAATTATACTAAAAATTCATTCCTTTATAGAAACATCATTGTTGGAGGTAGATACTTGCCGAATTTGTAAAAATTTTAACAACCACATGTCGGTATATTGCATTTATTTACTTGTATTTTGGTCATATTTTTATTATTTTTTTTTAGTTGGATCAACCCAGTTCAATGTTTGTAGAAATTGTATTTTAAAATAATTACTTCCTACAGTTGAAAGATGAACAACGACAACTGTTACAGTGTGTCTAAACTTTGAAGAAATGCCAGAAATATTGTTAATTATTTTGGTCATGAAGTAGACAATGCCATTGCTTGGCGTAAATTTTGGATCTAAACTTAGCCGGAACTAATATAGACCTTCTTTATAAAACATACACAAATAAGGATTTGCTGTTGATAAAGCATGAGTTGCTTATTAGTTAAATCTGTTAAAGCAACAACTAATTGAAAATCTATATAACAAAGTATATGTTTGTAGGTTCTGATCAAAGGATCAGTATTGCCATTCAACTTGGTAATTCTGCCAGTCTTCTGGGCACCTTACCGCAAAGCGACATCTTGTCAGGACGACATTAAATTTATTTATTTATTTAATGTTAATAATTTTAGTTTAGTGTTAATTTCAATTAATACTATATTAAAATAATCATTTTATGAAATTGTATGTAATGTACCTACATTAATTTATAAAAATACATATTTGTTTCTGTATTGGCTTAGGAGTGACTATTCTGTATTTTCAAACTTAATTTAGTAATAAGTTTTTTTGTAATCTGTCTGTCTGTAGCAGGTTCAGAATATATATTTTTTTTAATGATCTGCATTATACATTTTCCAATATACATTATATTTAATTACAACCCAACAACATGGATTTGCTAAGACTGGATGTCTCCAATACTTTTATAGCTGCTGGACCACAATCATTTCTTTAACCACCTATGTGGAATAGCTGCTAAATTAATAACAGTCGTTACTTTATCCGTTATAGTCACCCATATACGGAATAGCTGTTAACAGTGGAACTCTTTTGTGTAGGATAGCACACCACAAGACCCAGGCCCATTTAAACAAAACATTTGACCTGACCGAGGAATTTACCCGGGACCACGCAAGGAGGTTGTCGTTATTGTCCTTACACATTGATTACTTATCCACCTTTGTGGATTATTGCTATTAACAGTCGCTTGTGTGTAGGATGGCTCACTACTAGACCCAGGCCGATTCACAAAGATTATTTGACCTGACCGAGAATTTATCCCGGGACCACACACGGAGGTCATCATTGTCCTTACACATATTTTATTTCAAACTAAACACATATTGGTTATTCTCAATTAGATATAAACTTAAATACCTTATTGGAATAACATTTATTCGTAGCACAATAATTTTTTTTTTCTTTATTCGTTTTATATTGGGTAACTTTAGCAATTTAATGCTGACTATGAGCATTTTAACAGCAGATTCCGTGTAATTTAATGCTAGCTTCACAATTCATAATATTATTATTTGTAGCACATAGTGCACATCAATATTCATTATTTGTTCGTTTTATATTGGGTATTATTATTATTTATTATTTACTATGTGGGGACGCCAGCGCGAGCACCAGACGGGTGATCAGTCCACTTATGCTGGGACCATTTCACCCAATTCCCCGAGACCCGTATAGGGTTTTGAGTTACCTGGTAACTCACGTTGGTGGCGACCCATTGAATCTACCTGTTACTTTGCAGAATTTTAACATCTGCCCTATTGTAATGTTGCTCAGATCATCCTCAGATAGGACGTCTGAGCCTAATACTTCTCTCCTTGCAGCGGCAAATGCAGGACATTCTGCTACTAAGTGAAAGCTAGTTTCCTCTTCTTCCAGGCAGCTGGGACAAATGGGATCGTCCATTTGCTTAATCACTGTCAAGTGTCTGTTCAGTTGACAGTGTCCTGTGAGGATTCCTATAATGATTCTAATGTTCTTCCTGCTCAATTTGAGCAGGTGTTTTGATTTCTTTTGGTCTGCTGCTTTGATGAAGATTTTAGATTGTCTTAGACTTCTAGTTCTTCTCCATCTTCTATTGGATTCTACTTTCATTCTATGCTTGATGACGCCTTTCGTTATCCCATAGGCTATGGGAAGTCTGGGTTCAGGTCCCACGAAGGTTTCATCTGCTCCTTTCCTAGCAAGTTCGTCTGCTCTTTCATTGCCAGTTATGCCTCTATGACCTGGAACCCAGGCCACAGTGACCGCAGTATTGTTGGCCAGCCTGTTCAGAGCATCCTTGCATTCTTTAACTAACGCCGACGTTGTTTCTTCTTTATCTAGTGCTTTTAGCGCTGCTTGACTGTCACTGTATATGATGACTTTTTCCGTATTGTCGGGCCATTCGCTTATAGTGTTCACACACTCTAGGATTGCGTTTATTTCTCCTTGGAACACGCTAGCGTATTTACCCAATTTTACGGTTCTTTCATATTCTGTACCGTCCTGATGTGTGATCAGTATGCCGGAGCCAGATAGCTTTGTAGATTCTTTCCTGGAGCCATCAGTGAAACAGGTTGTCGCGACAATGCCCGCCTCATCTGCGACTTCCCAGTCTTCTCTGGTACCTATGTGTATCTTGTACTTTTTGTCAAAGATCCTTGCTTTCCTGATGAGATCATTATTTGCTAGGATCATTGACAGGTTACCTATATATTCGCGTTCTATTTCCACGTGACCTTTGTCTGTGTGTATCCCTTTCCAGAGTTTATGGCTTTTTAGTCGAAACCATTGCTCTGTTGCCCTCCTTTTTATTTCTATGTCCAATGGATTTAGACCGAGGGCCATTTCTAGTGACGCCGTCGGGGTTGATTTCATCACCCCCGATACCATCAGTCCAGCCAGTCTTTGGACCTTGTCTAGTTCCCTTTTGTTGGTACTTTGAGCAGCTTTATGCCACCACACTATGGCACCGTGAAGAATTCTTGGCATTATTATTGCCTTGTATACCCATATGAATATTTCGGGTTTCATTCCCCAGGTTCTTCCTATCGCTCTTCGGCACTGCATCATGGCCACTTTCGCTTTTGCGCAAGTGTCCACGATGTGAGACTTGAAGGTAAGTGTGTCGTCTATGATAACACCCAGATACTTGATTTCTCTTACCATCTCTAGATTGGTGTTATTGATTTGGATAGGAGCAGGTAACGACTTGTTCCTTTTGGTGGTAAATAAAACGAGCTTGGTTTTATTTGGATTCAAATTTAGTCCCTTGCTCCTACACCATTCTAGGGTTACTTTTAATCCTCTATTCATAATATCTCTTATGACACTAAGAACTTTTCCTGATACTAGAAGTGCACCGTCGTCTGAATATACTTGTGTGTATATGTGCAGTTTGTTTAGTTTTTGGATAAGTTCATCTATAAGCAGACACCACAGGAGGGGTGAAAGACAACCACCTTGTGGGAAACCCCTCTTTGCTCTTATTGTATGTGTGGTGTTTGCTAGCTCCGCAGTGATTGATCTATGTTTCAGCATGTTTTTTATCCATCCTGAAATCTGTTTGTCTATACCCTCTCGTTCAAGAGCTTGTTCTATTGATTCCGGGGTTGCTTTATCGAATGCTCCTTCCACATCGAAGAAACACCCAAGGGCATATTCCGATTCGCTAATTGATCTCTGAATCCGTGTCACTATGCTATGGAGGGCAGTCTCTGTAGATTTGCCCTCCATATATGCATGTTGATTTCCATGTAGTGGATTTGAGGTCTTTTCTATTTCAGTTCTTATTTGTTTGTCTAAAATTTTCTCTATTGTCTTTAACATAAAGGAGGAAAGGCTTAAGCACCTGAAAGATTTCATTTCTTGGTACGAGCTTTTTCCCGGCTTTGGAATGAAGACTGCTCTTACCTCTCTCCAACATTTTGGTATGTAGTTGGTACCGATACTGCTTGAAAACAGTTTCAGTAGGTCTTCTATAATATACTTCAATGCTATTTGGAGCATTTTCGGGATAATCCCGTCCGGCCCAGGTGATTTGTAGGGTTGGAAGGACTCCACACTCCATTCTATCCATTCTTTTGTTATGACCGCTGTAGCACCTCCGGAGTAGGTCACCGTGGTCATTTCTTCATCGACGAAGTCCACGCATTCGGGAAAATGCGTGTCCATCATGTTCTCTAAGATTTCTTTTGGGTTAGTAATTAGAACTTTATCCTTCCTAATGCTACCTAGTTGGCTGCTTCTATCCTTGGCGAGTACTTTCACCAGTCTTGCTGCTTCAGGGTAGCTGGAGATTTCCCCACTATAGACTTTCCAGCCTCCCCTGTCTTCTTTGCGACAGTCATATTTAAATGTGTTTCTATCTTGTCTATACCTCTCCCAGCTCTCATTGTCGTCCTTGTTCTTTAGGGCGACTCTGAGAGCTCGTTTGGTTCTTTTCCTGGCTTTTTGCAGTGACTTATTCCACCATGGTTGTCCCTTGCCTGGTTTGATCACCGTCAATGGACAAGCCTTGTGGAATGCCTCTTTCAGGGCATTATTAAGTCTTTCAGCTTCTTTGTCTAGTTCTTCTTTGCTTCTGAGAGCCATTGTTTCCCCCGGGACCCATTTTTTCATTTCGTTTTCGAAGATGTCCCAGTTCGTTTTTCTGGCATTCCTTATTGTAACACTATCACATACACAGTCTATGTTGAACGTTATGCGACGATGGTCCGAAAAAGCGTCGGATTCATCGACTGTCCAATTCTTGACAAAGGTACTTATTTCGCGTGTCGATATGGTGATGTCAAGCACCTCCTCGCGCGCGCGTGTGACAAAAGTGGCCACATTCCCTATATTTAAAATTTCTAGATCAGAGGCAACAATAAAATCCAAAAGCAGATCTCCCTTCTTGTTGCAGTCCGTGCTGCCCCAGGCCAAATGGTGGGCGTTGGCATCAAGGCCTACAACAATCTGGGTGTCCTTACCTTTGTACATCCTTATCACCTCTTCTAGCTCCTGGGATGGCGGTTTATAATCGGTCTCACTGGGTAAGTAAGCCGAAGCAAGCGCCACTCTTGATTTCTTGTTCTTCTCCCTTTCCACAGTGATTTCCACTGTAACAAGGTCTCTGTAACATAGCGTTTCTATTAGTCCTAATGATCTGACCCTGTTACTTGCAAAGATGCACGTCCGGGGGGGTTGCTCACCATCGTTGTGATAGAAGAGTTTCCCTCCCAGGGAGCCGAGGCCAACAACACGTTTGTTGGCCACGTATGGTTCTTGTAACAGGGCGATGTCTATACCCTTCTCAACCACATACCGGTTAAGTTCTGTCATAGCCTCTCGGCAGTGGTGAAGGTTTACTTGAAGAATTAAATTTATATTGGGTAACTTTAGCAATTTAATGCTGGTTAAACGATCCATAATATCGATTCATTTGAATTCATACTTTGGTTCACAAAGGTAACTTTAGCAATTTAATGATGACTTCAGGCAACAAAATTGCCAAACTCGATTTAATGCTGACTTATCAGTCCATAATTATGGACTCATAAACAAAGGTACTAAAATATTGTTGGATATTAAGTAGGAGTATAAAATAGTAAAAATAACATTTAGGTGATACCATGTATTTAGATATTTTAACTGCTTTTCTCTATTTTCAAATAAACATTGTGTTGTCATTACAACTAACTGATTCATTGCTAACTCGTCAATGATCAATGGAAAATAATATCTCCTTACACATCATTACAATTGGAAATTTTAATAAACTAAACTATGAATAGTTTTTAGAACAATATTTATGTATGGTGCATTAAAGAACAATTAATGTACTTTGTTCATGCACGTAAACTTGCTTCTTGTGGTACCATTGTGATTAGTGAAGTAAATTAATGTAAACATATAAAGGCAACCGAGTGTACCTTCGTTAAAGTAGTTATTATAGCATCAATGAATATCAAAATCGTTGGGCATAGCCCAATTACTGTATTTGTCAGGACCGAACAATCATACTAAAATCCTTTGTAATAAACTTAATTTATGTTTTCACCAATGAGTTCAATTAATTCGCTTTCGATGAAATACCATTTTATTTTACAGGTTAGACTGTAAAATAATAATTGAGTAAATAGAATAGAATAGAATAAAAATTTATTTGACACAAACTAAAACACACACAGGTTATTTACAATACATTCAGCATTGGTATATATAAGATAAAAATAATTTAATACTATATAAACATCATGTGTGCGTTGCAGCAGTTCAAAAAGGTCATGACTCAGCTAATAACCTTACTCACAGCATAAATACTGTCAGCAAAGCACTGGTATTCTGTCATAACCTATCTGACGAACGAACTTAAAAAAACAATAGAACTGGACACACAAGTAGATACAGCACAGTGTAGAAAACAGATTAATAAATAGTACATCTAAGGGGAAGCAATAATAAAATAAATGCATCAGCGCCATACTAAACTGTAAAATATGATTAGACATTAGATAGCAAAATCCGCCACCGACCAACCATGTGGTAATCCTATTTTCTGTTTGTTTAAAAGAAATTCTTTAAACTTTTTTTTAAAAGAAAATTTAGATGATAGGTGCCTTATGGGAGGAGGGATATTGTTCCAACATTTGGTTGATAAGTAGCGGAAACTGCCAGCAAAAGCCGCTGTCTTATGACAATAATTCACCAATGTGTTGCGCCTACTTCTGGTGCCGTACCGACTATGAAAGGCAGATTTCCTCAACTTCGAGTAAAGATACGCAGGTTTCTTAAAGTTGATGACATCAAACAAGAGGGTGGCGAGGTGCAAATGTCTGCGTGAGGCCATGTTTAGGTTAGCAGCTGAATTTAGATAAGGAGAAATCCGGCTCCTTGGAGGTATGGTGTAACAGAATCGGCAACATGCATTCTGAATCCTTTGAACAAGGCGACGTGTTTTAGCTAACAAACGAGGTCCGTAGATTAAATCTCCGTAGTTAAGACGTGAAAGAACCAAGGACTCACAAAGCATGAGTCGAACTTTCTCACTCAAAAGATGCCGGACACGATATAACATCTTAAGCCTATAGAAACATGACCTCACGAGATTTTGAATATGCCTTTCAAACCGCAGCTGGCTGTCCATCAGCACACCCAGATTCTTCACCTCCTCAACTCTCTCAATACGTTCATTAAGAACTTCAACAGATGGATTTGTGCTCACAATTTTTGAAATCTGTTGCCTTGAGCCAATAATGACATATTTCGATTTGCTAGGATTTAGCACGAGTCCATTTGTTTCAGCCCATTTTGCGACACAATCTAAATCATTATTAATATTTGAAATAGCAGTATCAAAGTTTTCAGGCTTATCAGAAACGTAAAGTTGAACGTCATCTGCATACAGATGGTATTTGCAGTTTTTGATTGAATGTACAAGATCTGCTCCATATATTATAAACAATAGGGGGCCAAGTATGGATCCTTGGGGAACGCCACGGTCAATTGGTTTAACATCAGAAAATACAACACTGCCATCATCTTTTTTTATTTTTACACACTGAGTGCGGCCCGTAAGATAACTACTAAACCAAGCCATTGAGTTGTGATCCGCACCATAGTATGACAATTTAGAAAGTAATAATGGAATAAGTATGCTGTCAAAAGCGCGAGAAAAATCTAATAGTACTAGGCAGGTACCATTACCGGAGTCTTGTTCCGCCAGTATATTATCGACGACGTCTAGCAATGCAGTGACCGTACCCATACCCTTCCGAAATCCTGACTGATGGGATGGTAATATATTGTTCGCTTCAACATATTCGCAAAACTGCAAGTAAACTGCCTTTTCCAGTATCTTAGAGAGGTAAGGCAGGATACTAATAGGCCGTAGGTCTTTAGGTTCATTAGGATTATCTATTTTGGGTAATGGTGTTACAACAGCTGATTTCCATGCATTAGGTACAATCCCTGTCTGGATTGATGTATTAATAATATGAGTGATAATAGGTAGTGTTCGCGGTAACGTTAGAAGAATCATATCCCTGCTGATACCATCCCCACCAACAGCGTTGGTAGTGACGGATAGAATTATTTTGGCAATATCTTCTTCTGTTATGGGTTTCAAAGAGAACGAAGACTCATTAAACTTAGTAGAATTGAAAAGAGCCATTCGTGAGTGAGAAGTTGCATTACAACCTGGAACATCAAGAAAGAAGTCATTGATTGCGTTTGGATCATGTAAATTTTCCGGAAGACAATCAACAGTTGTAGAATCCTTCATCTGTATGGTTTTTTTAATATTATTCCAAAGGGTTTTCGAATCTTTTGATATAGAGTTAATATGGTGGTTGTAATACGCCTGTTGTTCGCTCAGAATGCTTGTTTTCACAAGGTTTTTTAATTCAATGTAATATTTTTTAGTAAAGTAGATAAATACCTCCATTTTATATTGTAGGTTTCCTGGTGGCTTAAACTTGTACATGTTATCGACCTGTCTGTCATATTATGTTGAAATACGCTAAGTATTTACTGCCGTATTTTTTTTTCCATTTATTTAGGTACCTATTTTATTTGTTTTACTTGTTTATTTCACATTACATATACAATACATTTTAGTGTACAATCTACACTTCTTACACTTCCATACCCATAATACAAAATGGAAGTTTTGCATTTTCCTTAAAGATATTTTTAGCAAAAATCTTAATCACTGGATTGATTTCAAAATGTATTCTTATGTAGGTGCTAACACCTACATTATTTCTGTGTAACATAATTTACCTCTAAATGGCCCCCTTGCAAAGCTGGGATGGGCCGCCAGTGTTACATAAACAAGTTTTAGTTTTCTGAATATTGTAATCACAGAGAACAACATCTTAATCGACACATCTATCAATGTTCCGGTCAACCAGAAGCTGTAACAAACTCCACTAGTTAAAATATTATGTATTTTTAGAACCAGATGAATTATTTAAAAACTGTCCTTCAATTTTTTTTTCCATTTTGGCGTGTATTTTCTTACAACTCGGATGGTAGTTTCTTTATGATACTAGTCAACTTTGAACTATTTAGTTAAAATAATTCGTATATTTAGAGACATATCAAGAATATAGTTCCTATAGTTCTTTCTTAAATTTACTTGCACCCTTGTTATTGTTTTAATAGGTACCTATTACTATTTATTTTTATTTTACTCTTAGTTCAAATTTTGTTTTTTTCATCACGATATTAATTAATCATATGGAAAAAGTACACTATCGATTAACTATCAGTTAATTATAATAATCCCTCGGGTTGGGAACCAGGGAAACATGATTTTTCTAGTTCAGGTACCAACCGACCACAAACCCTGTTCTCGTTGCACTTAGGTACCTTTATTATATAAAATATCGTCACAATGGACAGTTAAGTTAACCTCATATTAAACATGGTTTAGCTTATAGTACGTTGTTCAGAAACGCAATTATTATGGTAATAGATCATCAGATTGACAAAAGTATCTCAGAAATTGAGTATTAGTTATATGACACAAATTTAACTAATTTGATTGTGATGAGAAAATAATTATAATATTCCATTTTTATACCTATTTATTTCACTGTTTTATCTATTCTGATAATACCAAAGGTATAAAAACTTTAGAAAACAAAAATTCGTGTAACTTTCAAAGGGACACGACACAAGCTATAAATTTTTATTTCTTATATTAAATCGTTAAATTAAAAGTAGGTAATTGCTATGTATACTTCGCAATAGCAAAATAATCAATTATAAAGTCTTGTGACCTGCCGGTAGTGCCAGTCCAGCCGACCTCATGATTTATATCACTGTAGTTACGTTTTAAACTGAGGTTTTAACCTAAGTATGCATTCATATTTCAAATTATGTACAGAAAGTGCATTGTTAACAGAATAATACTCATTGTATTAAGCGAAAAGCTATTCATAAACAGTTAGGTGCCGCTCATCACAATCAGAGTCATTAAATGTTACGTGAAATCTGTATTTGTCGTTTATTGTTTAGTACCTACTTATTAACTTTTTTCATACATATCATCACGGCCACTATGGCCAAGCTATAGATGCGGGAAAATATTGAGATTAATATTTAAATAAAAAGTATTGTTGTTATATTGGTGCCAAGATCCCTTGAGCCATTCATGGTACCAAAGCCAATAAGGTCATTTTGTACCCTTTTCACTAAATTATTGATTATCGAGATGGCTGATTATTCTTTACGATATATTTTCTTAAGATTCTACCCTCGAATAAGATTTTAACGCGGGCGGAAGCCCATGCAGTGATAGGATTATAAAATTAAATTGAATATTCCACCCACTTTCTTTGTTTTTTTTTTTTTAGCAAAAGAGTAATGTACTCACGTTTATCTCGTCGCCAAATGTGCCGTTGGCACTAATATTATACGGCAATAGTCAAGCGCCCCTCGACCCGCGCATGAAGTACACCACGGCCTCATAGTTGGTGTTCCTCCGTATTTCTGGACTAACATTAATATGGATAGAAGTTGGTACAGAACAACTTGATATTAACTATGAGTGGCGACTGCTCGCACTCGGACAGCCGACCGCACGCCGATTCGGATATCAATGTAATGTGGCACAGCTCAATGCGGGTAGCGGGGAACATGACGCTCCGCTGTACGCCACAGAACTACTTTGATAGTAACTTCTGTCTAGACCTTATAAAAGTTAATACGTTGCATACAAGTTTATTTTTAATTAACCATGCTCAATATTTTTTTCGGGTGTAGATGAATTAGCTTCTTAAAAATTCTGATGAGCCTGCTGCATTTTGTGTTTTCACGTGCACGTACGCAGGTACACATAATTTATTTCCTGAAGTATGGACATTATTTATCCACATGTTGTTCCTGCTTGTAAAGAATTTAATATTTCGTACGCAGATGTGTGTGCCCGACCGGTTTCGGCCATGGCAACCACTTCTACTCCTAGCCGTTATTTTGGCGTTCGTGCGCTCGAAAATGGCTTACGCAGATAGTAAAATAATAACGCAAAAGTAATTTTTTAAGCTTTTCCAAGTTTCTTATTATCTAAAAATATTTGATTCTTTTGCTAATGCCCTTATTCCTAACTTTTCCTTGCAAAAGCAATTCTATTTTGTAATTGACGTAGTGTATTGGCATGCTACCTACTGAATGAGGTGAAGTAGGTGACGAAAAAATTAAATAATCTAAATTTATATTAGAACCGTGTATACATATATATAAAATACCTAGCTAAACAATTATATAACACTCTTACTCCTGCATTTGGCACCGACTTCACCTCATTCAGTAGGTAGCATGCAAATACATTTTTCTTTATTGTTATTTCATGATTTTAAGTTTTATGATGGAAGTCGGTTAATTTTTTGGAAAAAGTTTTATTTTTATATATTTGCTAACCGAATCTGACATTATTCTGACACCTAACATTATTACCTACCTAACCTATTTACATATCTTTTTCTTGTTTCATAGGTACGAAATTGCGAGCTCTCTGGACTGAAGGACTTGAACCAAGCCACCGAGTATGTCCACACGCAGATCGTCAACTACATGAACCACCTCATTGGCTTGGGTGTAGCTGGATTCAGGTATGAAATTTCATAATTTATTGAGTCATTTTGTAAATGATAAATTCAAATTAAATTCGAATACAAATCATGCAAGGTAAGTATGTAATTAGCTTACAGGACTTGTATTCGAATTACACTTCAGGCTCATCATTACGGAGAACCTCAGCTGATGAGTAGGTTTGATTTCACCAACACTGAAGCTGGCCCTCCAATGGATAACAGTGGCAATATCATCTCTCCTTCTATCAACTCTGTAAGTAATTAATTTATATAATTTTAATTATTATGTTTCTAGATAATTTAACAGTCAGATGAAATGGATGAAATGGAGCTCCCAATATCAGATTTCAGGTTCTAGAAGACTTTCTAAGCTTTGATGAACATGATGATTTTATTACATACATGCGACATACCTAATTAATCTATGACGAAGAATACAGAATACTCGTAATCGTGATAATCTTGTATGTGACGAAATTTATGCGTGTAGAAGAGCAAAAATCATCTCAATTCTTACCCATTAATGTATTTTTAGCATAAATTAATTAGTGGCGTGACTGGTCAGATTTTTCTCAAAAGGCATCTGACATGCCATGACAACTACCTATCACCTATCTACTATGTAGGTATATTTATTGTTGTGTAGGACGGAACATGCGTTAACGGTTGGATCTGCGAGCACCGCTGGCGCCAGATCTTTCAAATGGTCCAGTTCAGGAATGTAGCTGGCAACACCGGCCTCAACGACTGGTGGGACAATGGCGGCAACCAGATCGCTTTCTGCCGCGGTGGCCAGGCCTTCATAGCTTTCAACAATGAGTACTGGGATCTGAACCAGAACTTGCAGGTGAGACAATATTAATATATGCGTGCTGGTGGTTTTTAGTTATTTTTTTGCCCTTTATTTTTAGCACGCTGCTGTTTTGGAAATGCTATCAAGATTTAAATCTCACAATGAATAATAACAGTTGTTTCTTTATTTTGCATCTGGAATTTTACTCGTATAGTATTACTAGCTTTTGCCAGCGGCTTCGCCCGAGTGATTTTCCCACGGTAACAGTACTTTTTTTCGGGATGAAATATCCTTCTCCTACCCTATATCCTTCTCCGTACTTCGATCTATGTGTATGCGAAATTTCAGGAATATTGGTTCACTAGATAAAGCGTGAGAGGTAACGAACAAACAAATAAATAAACAAACAAACTCACTTTCGCATTTATAATATTAGTTAGGATTCTATTCTTCCATTGATATATCATTTCTTTGTTTTAATTTAATTATCAATTTTTTTAGTTACCACTTTATAGGTTTGAATTAAGGAATATGTATTCTAAAATAATAAGGAATATGTATTTTATTTTATTTTAATAGTCTTCTGCGCACAGACGGACGTGACGGATCTTACTGTGGAATCCTCAATATACGACATTGAATAAAAGGTACAACGAGCTTTTTGCAACAGCCTAAGGAGGCAGCTAAAGAGCTCTGTAAGGATCGTAGCAAATGTTAATCCATAGTCTCCGGGTAACAGGCGTGTGTTTGTTTTAGACCTGTCTCCCCGCTGGTACTTACTGCGACATCGTCTCACAACATCGACAACACCAAGAGTGGTAACAGTTGCACCGGCAAGTCCGTGACGGTCGGCAACGACGGCCGCGCCAACATCCACATCGGAGCCAACGACTACGACATGTTCCTGGCTATCCACAGGGGCGATGACGTAAGTATCATTTAAAATATAGATAAAAATATTAATTTTATGTAAATTTTAATGAATAAGTATTTACCTTTTGATGTTATTGTTACAGTCACGACTCTAAGCTGGACGTCCCGAGGGAGATGAAGACTATTAATCTATACATATAATAAAACAGTGAAAATATTTTTTCTGTACATTTTGTATTTTTGACTAAAATGAAAAACTACTGGACGGATTTGAATGAAACATTTTTTGTTCTATAGCTATTAAGTCTGGGCAACATAAAGGCTATATATACCTAATTGATTTTGAAAACTGGAACACCTAATGAAGAACCATAACAGAACAGCTAAACTATAAGAAATATGGAAATGGTACCTTTGCAATAGTATATCAATCTGACGAGCATTTTCTGTTTACGTATAAAATCGAAGATCAGAAACATCTGATGAAGAACTCCAAGAGACCAGCTACACTATAACATATATGGAAATGGCTCCTTAGCAAAAGTCGTTCAACCTGATGAGCATTTTCTGCTGACGTATAAAAATTGACGATCTGTAACATCTGATGAAGAACGCCAAGAGTTTAGCTACGCTATAAGATATATTGAAATGGCGCCTTAGTGAAAATCGTTCAACGTGATGAGCATTTTCTGCTGAACTACAGTGTGGAACACAAAAAGATTTTTCATCTAAGCTAAACTCACGCGGGCGAAGCCGCGGGCAACAGCTAGTTGGAAATAAATTTTGTATTCTGTCTGATTCGACCTGTTAAAATAAATGTTTATGTATGTACTTGTTTACACTTTTTATATAATATACACTGATATAAATTCTAAAATTCATTTGTATTTTTTTCCCTTTTTTGTTAAGCATAAATTTACGAAATTTCTAGTTAATATCAAAATGAATTTTATAGTGATTTTCCCGTTTGTCTAGCAGGAAGCAGTAGCACACATAATAATAATTATTATTATTGATAATAACGTTACATAATCCAGTCTTGTCGTCACCACAATCATTAGCCACAATATTTATAAGTATTGAGGTTCGTGTCAATGTATGAGTTTGAAACGCGAAAGTTTAAAATGGTACATATAGTAAGCGAGTGGGTGAAAGCAACTTATTTAAGTCCTGAGACAAGGTTTGGCGTCCGAAAGTAGCGAGGGCGCCAATAGTTCGTAGGACTTCGGATTAAAGAAATCTTTATTGTCATAAGAAAAAAATCACTGACATGAGAACTTACAAACTAGCTAAAATAAGTCTTTCACCCGAGGTAACACTGTGCTTTTCATTACGAATACAAGGAAAGTAAAAATAAAAATAAATTACCTAAAGAAAAAAATTGTGAAATGTGAAGGCGATCAAATTGCGGGTTTAGCTTCCAGAGCGTATTTTTTTTTTCTGTAAAAGAAGAAGAGAAATTAAGAAAAACAAAATCAGTATAAAAAAGTCTTAACCGCTGAGTTGTAATAATGGCTGAACCTATATGATGCGCTTTTTCTTGTCAACCTTCTTCTTGTATCTTTTTCTTGTCTTCAAGAGGCAGAAAAAAATCACCTAACAGTTTGACAGATGCACAAATCACAATATTCATACTTTTTAGTTGTTTTTTTTACTAAGTTTTATTTTTTGAAATGCCAATCCCGTGAATTTTTGCTTTTTGTATGAACCTTTGTCTCTCGCCTTTTACTTAAGCGCCATCTATGAAGTTATCTGAAACTATTTTTTTTAAATCTGGGTCTCGGGAAGTCCCTCATTGGTTCTATCATTGAAAAACAAAATCTAAGTATGTTATAAAAAAATATCAAAAAAATACATTCTCTAACTTTATATTATTTCAATTTTACAATGACTAATGGTATAGAAATACATGGTTCAATAGAATCCAGGAAATTAGTATGAAAATTCTTTCCTGTCCGCGCTGCTCAAAACTTTTTAATTCATCTGTCAATGTCAATACAGCCAATTGCTACCTTCATTATAAAAAATGCATTCTTCGAGCATTTTAATCACAGATTTTTTTTTATATTAAGAGTACCTATGTAAGTCTGTCGTTGTGAGAGAAGAAAAACAAAATCTATGTTACATTTTTTGCGTAAAATACCTATAACTTGGCTGTTTGGGCTATGTTTCCTTGTTACTAATTGACAATTAAATATTAAAAAATGTCCGAATATAACAAATATTACCTATCGACATATATTTTTTTTTTCATTTTTTAATATAAAGTACAAAAGATAAAAGACAGATAAAAAAGTAATCCATCTCGGAAGCGGGGCTCCAGCGAAAGATATCTCCTCACAATGCGGGCCGTGTCCATGCAGGAGTATCGCCCGAGTTATTCATATTATTTTTATATTTATTTGTTTATTTTTTTTATTTCTTTACATTTGTTGAGAAAAGCACTATACAGGCCTCGGCGGGAATTAGAATTTGCTGGACTTGTAATTATTCATTCAAACCTACTCGTCCAGCAAATTCTGACTTCCCAGCCTCCGCAGTAATGTACTACTTTTTTAATAATTTGACAGATGTTCGTTGAAAACGATTCTCCCTAGGGCTGTAAAGTATTACTTTCTCCACGCTCCTCAGGCAACTTCAGAGCTAATTTCAGAGTATGAGTAATGAAAAGACTTTTTCTCAAAATCACTTTCATCTATAAAAATGGTAATTAATAGCGAGAAATGAAACTTAGACCTTATATTGAGGATTAAATAGAAGTATAAATTAGAATAACCTAAGGTAGTAAAAAATGATTGCTATTATTATTCTTGCAGGCGTTGTCTTTTATACGTTTCTACTCGGAAACGTACCAACCTACCATAAAATCTCCGTGCTTCTGTTTTTGTCCCACTGCTGAGCGAGCAGGCGTTATAGTCCACGCGGCTGAAACCTCGCGCGGAAATCTAATCAAATCAATGCTTGTTTCTTGTATAAAAATAGCAAGAATTTTAACCCAATATATGTCGGTTGTCGGTTGGGTTATTCCCGTTTATTCCAAATATTAAAACAACCTGTAACAAATGAGTAGATTTATGTCAGTTATCTAAACAAGACTAATGTAATACTATGTTTCAGAACTTATACGTTACTATTAAGTACAGTCGGTCACAGACAAAAGTATACCACCTCCATCTTAGTATGAGGGCAGCCCGTTCTTTGTTTCCGAGCGCGTCGTCGTCTCGTCGCGCGTGTCGTCGGATTCACTCTAATGTTGGTTTTCTCTGTCTACGGTTTAAGAGTTTCATGCAAAATTTCGTCACTTAATAAACCTTCATTGGCTCAGCGGTAATCTCATTGAGCGTATATTGAGAGACTGATTGTTCGAATCTTACGAACGAATCGTATGTGTTGTGTAGTGTTTAATGTTTTTTCTTTTAAGTTAGTTTAATTTTATATGTGTTAGTGACCAACATAATATTTATTAATTTATCTGGATATCTGAATGATAGAAAATTAAACAAAAGTCATTAATGGATAGGTAATAATTTTTATTTGTAGAACAACTAATTACAATAACAATACCATAATATGTTTATTCATTACAATGTTATGATCGTATTTGATTTATACTTTATTTTTACATTATACAATTTATTTCTTACCTACAGACTACTGATACTTATGTTTGAGTCGGATAAGGAGGTCAGCTTAATGATGAGATTAGTGAATAAACATGTTACATAGTAAGGAAATCTTATTTTTGTAACAATAACATCACTCTCATCACTTATTATTAAAATAAAAACTCATCTGGTAAGTGTTTATATTCTTATTTACTCATCAAGTAAATAAGAATATAACTTATAAACTTTAAAAAAAAACAGCTAACTTGAGAACCTCTTCTTTTTGGTTTTTTAGTAGCCAATATGCATACCAGCTACCATAATATTTCCTATTCCTCCATAATATTTTACGGCCATCCTTATCCGACTTAAATGTTTTTTATTAATAAATATTACAATAAATATTATGAATCCAATCGAAATTTAAATATTGCCAAGCAAACCGAACTCGTTCCCTTTCATGCTCAGGTGTCAGATCAATCTTCCTCACCAGCTTGCAACATTTGCCTTCAGATATCCTCACGGTCTCTAAAGATAGCACAGTTTTAACGACGATTTTTCTATTTGAGAGTAATGGTTATTGCGAGATTACTCTCATTAAAAGCTGTAATTTATCGATGACGTGACTATGCGACAGGCAATAGTCCACTTCTTTTAAACACTGCATAACACTTGATCCACAGTCGGACACTCCGTATCTAAAAAATAAATTAAATATTAACTTTAACCCTTACTAACCCATATCTATTTAACTTAATTCAACAATGGCTAAAAACACTTACGGTATATCCATTTCACGAGCACCAATACTCATATTTTGTTCATAACAGAACAATAATTGTTGCCTTAAGGACGCATTTACAAAAAGACGCGCTTCAATTTTAGGTATTTGATTGTACTACTACATGCGCAGGGCACACAGTCACAGCGACGCACGCTAAGCGGGAATCTTTTGAACAAACACATTTTGATACTTTTAATATTATTTTTTGTAGAATATTTATTTTATATTAGTATTTTTTTTATCTATACATATAATAAAACAGTAAAAATATTTTGTCTGTACATTTAGTATTTTTGACTGAAATGGATAGAGGGACACTTAAAAAGAATAATAGAAAGCAAAAAAAAATATTTGGAATTTCTTGTCTGTCTGTATGTATGTATGTACGCGTTTTACGCAAAAACTACTGGACGGATTTAAATGAAACTTTCAATCAATAAATGTTTTACTTTAGAATGTTTAGGTTTGAACTAATATTTGATTTATTTTTAACAAAATTCAACAAAAAGTACAGTGAAGATTGTTTACATGATAGGACTGGTAAGAATAAATAGAGTTTAGTGAAAAACTCTATCTCGAAGCTCTGAGAGCTTCTGAGTAATAAAATATTATTGAGGTATTTATAAAGACTGTTATATGATGATATCTATAACAGTTATCGCAATAAAGATATGTTGAGGCAGAATGTCCAATTCGCAAAATGTCCAATTTGCTAAATGTATATTTTGCAAATTTGACATTCTGCGAACTGGACATTTTGCGTTTTGGACATTTTGCGATTAGAACATTTTGCACACACACAAGTATCAAAACCAGTTGATCTAACTGAGTTTTCGTATATGCACAGCGATGTATTTGTCCGTGGGATTTTGCTGCGTAGCGACAGGGAGCGACACAGGGACGTCCTTTCACAGAGGCTCACATGAGCCGACTGAAGCTTCGTTCGAAATGTTCGTCACTTTATACTATGGAAAAACGAAACAGTTAAACTGATAATTTTTATTTTATATAAATTTTGTTAAAACTTGATGGTTTTCTTTGAAATAAATAATATAGATTATATATATTATATGTTTCTATTTTTCTTTTAAAGAATATTTCACAAATTACTCAGTTTTTTATACCGAAACCTTACCCTGTTTTCGTTGTTTTCGCGGAAAGAGGCTAGGAAAAACTAATTTTATAGTATTTAATACTACTTTTTACACGACTGACCAAAAAAGGAGTGTTATGTTTTCAGCGTTCATGTATGTATGTAAGTATGTATGTATGTAAGTTTCTTTATTCCACCATAAGTCCTGAACGGCTAAACATGTTTTGATGTGAGAGGTATTGTTGGATTCCTTGCATTCGCCCGAGTGACATAGGCTATGTGAAGTCACCGTAAAAACAAAATGGCGGATTATATACGCGATAAACAGCTGACCAAAAAAAATAAATTTGATCAATCTTATCGAGTGTAGTATCAAATTGAAGGGCTTTGAAAGGCAATTTCAAAAATATACATAACTTATATGTTTGTATGTATTTTTAGTTGTATAAAACAGATAATAAGATCAACACCGTTAGATCGTCAATGTACACAAAGGGCCCGGCCTTCGGCCTCGCCCCGCTCTTTGCTCACAAGCCCGAGCTCGGCCTTCGGCCTCGCTTACGTGGCTGGCAGCCCTCGATTTAAACGCAGCTTGAGGTACCACGGTCACCCTCTACGATATCGATCTGACTATCGATCGGCAACGCTACTATCGGCTATTGCAAGATCGCTGGCTCAAAATCGAAATGTCACATTATCTATTATAATTTCCGCGGGCGGTACGTACTCCCTTTCTGCCTAGGTCTGAAGGAGTCAGGCCGCAGGCCGAGCTTCGTCTAAAGTACCAAACTGCTGTGGTCGTCGCCAGGGTTCTCTATGTCACCTCCTCCCCCCCTATATATTATAGGTACTCTCCGCAGGCAGTACCCCAGGTCTACTTTCAGGTCTAATTTGGTATCGTTCCCGGAGCTGCTGCACCGCATCGTCTTGTGAACAAAGTGCAGGACGAGGCCTAAGGCCGAGCCATTTGTATACATGGATGACTTTTATATTTCATCTGAAACCTCCAGTAAACCAGGGAACCCCCCAGACCACGCAATCAAGGCCACAGACCGAGCTGCGTCCAAGCCAGGCCTAAGGCCGAGTCTTTTGTATACATGGATGACCTTATGATTTCATTTCAAACGGCTATTAACGTCGCCCAGGGTCTTCTATGACTGGCTGTGGTCGTCGCCCAGGGGCCATTGTAATATTTGGTCGAGGTCGAGTCGATTTGGTCGGTATGATCGGTACACCCCCCCCTCCTTATCTATTATCTATCTTAGTTTCCGCGGGCGGTACTCCTTTTCTGTCTAGGCCTAATCCCAGCTCAGGTCACTTTGGTATATTTCCCGATGCTGATGCAGCTGTGTTTAAATCGAAGGCTTAGCTTCTCTTCCCTCAGCCGCGCTGCCGTTTCGAGAATAAAATGCAGGACGAGGCCTTAGCCTAACGTCGAGCCCTCTGTATACAAGGACGACTTTTATATTTCATCTCAAACCTCCAGTAAACCAGGGGCCCCCAGCCGCCCAAGCTGCGTTCAGGCTGGGCCAAAGGCCGTGCCGGAGCACGGTCATGAGACAGATCTCGTGAGCATAAAGCAGGGCGAGGCCGAAGGCAGAGTCCTTCGTATACATGGACAATCTTCCGATTTCATGTTAAAGCCCCAATAACCAGCCGAGATACTGAGGTCGAAGGCCGATTCGCCTTGGCCCCCGAGGCTGATGGCCGAGTTCCGTGTATGAGAAGCCGAGAGGCGTAGCGAGTCCGAAGGCCGGGGCCCGCCTCCAGCCGGTGCAAGCGAGACCGAAGGCAAAGTTGCAGCTTCATAGCGAAGAGCTAAAGCGAAAATAATCTTTCGGCTCTTCACCTAGTCTAAACCGACAACTCTTCTACGTTGATGACTTTTTACCTAACCCCAAAACTTTTCCTCAACATACTCGAAACTGCAAAATTAAAATTGTCCTGCACAGCGCGCTAGGTGCTTTAGCCTCGGCCCTCTGCTGGTTTGAGATGAAATGAGAAGGTCATTTATGTATACGAAGGGCTAGGCCTTCGGCCTTGTCACTCTCTCTGCTCACGAGACGGAGCTCGGTCTTCGGCCAAGCACAAGTTGTCAGTCGTGCTTTTTATTTTTTAATAATTAGCTTGTTACACAAAATAAAATAGAAACTAATATAGTCAAAGGTTTACAGTACCCATCAGTACCCGTAACACTTTATAAAATTCAATGAATTTATCGGAAATCGAACCGGCAAATGGCAAATTTCATTGATTTTTGTAAACGCGTCCTTAACAAACATTGTTAAACGCATAATTTTATACTTTTAAAGAATACAGAGATGACCACAATTAACACAAGTCACTCGATGACAAGTGTCATTTAGTTATAAGACAGCTAAACGCCAGCTAAATCACTTGAGAATTTATGCCTGCCTATGTTCCAATTCCAACCTTCAATCGTTCCTTCGTTTATATTTCTTGGGAATGTCATCGGGATACCCTCTTTAGAATAATAATTATCAATGACGTTGCGATAACATCGGTACCGCAATACAAAACACGCCTGTTACCGAGTTAAGTATAAGAGAAACGAGTGAGTCATTGCTACTACGTATTTCGATTCCATCGCTGCACACGCAAGGGAAATATATTTATGGGAGCTGCAAAAACGGTAACTTATAACGTCATGTATACGTTTTACGAATATTGTAAATTTTATAAGGTGGTATACTTTTCTTTGTGGCCGACTGTACACTACCTTAGTTTCTAAAAATTAATCATCAGGCGCTTCATTTAAAAACATTGTAACATTATCAGCAGTAAATATTTTAGATTTTTTGCTCTTAAACCCAGCTGATTGACGTTTCAACAAGGATTTCAAATGCTCATATTTCTTAATGTTGGCGTTATGTTTTTGTTTGCATTGTACAACGCAACATAGATTACATCGCCCATAGTTTTGACAGCTTTTTAATTTTACTAATTTAATTAAAAAAGGCTTAAGACACACTTTCTGAGAATGATTTGGCATTGTTTTGGTCACTCCACTGCATAAAAGTTGCATAGGTCTTCATATATCTTTCTTTACTTTTTGCCAGCAATAAATTTTCCATGGCTCATTTTGCCTCCGCTCTTTTATTAGGCGAAGTACACTCAATTGCACTTTCGTCACTGGAACTCATTTTTAATTTTATTATGAATAAAATTACTATAAATAATATTTATGTACCGAAAGCAATATTTATGTTTTTAGAAAAAGTCTGCTTTTCCGCATTTTTGCTCTTTTAAATTTTCAATTGTCAAATATGACTCGGATGTAGCCCATACAGCCGAGTCTGTTGATTCCTTGTCACTAATTAACAATTAAATATTTAAAAATGTCCGATTATAACAAACATTAATTTATTTTTTTATTCATTTATTTATTTGGCAACTCTTTTTTTTTTATTTTTAAATATAAAGTACAAAAGATAAAAGACAGATAAAAAAGTAATCCATCGGAAGCGGGGCTCCAGCGAAAGATATCTCCTCACAATGCGGGCCGTGTCCAGGAGTACTGCCCGAGTTATTCATATTATTTTTATATTCATTTGTTTATTTCTTTATTTCCTCACATTTGTTGAAAAAAGTACTATACATGCCTCGGCGGGAATTAGAATTTGCTGGAGTCGTAATTATTCAAGGCCTCGCTTGCGCTCGGCCTTGAAACCTACTCGGCTAGCAAATTCTTACTTCCCGGCCTCTGCAGTAATGTATTAATAATAGGAATCATACTTATGCATATTTCAGTCACGAAAACTACTCTTAAATTTACACTACACGGGACACGGGATAGGATAGGGACTATAGGTGGTGGTCGTACACGGAAAATTGTAGATAGCGAGCAGACGAAAATCGTTTATTAAATAAAATATCACATTTTATAACACCGCGACTGGTGATGTTTTTCCGCAGGACACGGAATAAACAAATGACTGAAATTTCGAGTTAGTACTGGAGTTTCGGTTACTACTGTTTGGAACATAAAAAGATTTTTCATCTAAGCGAAACTCACGCGGGCGAAGCCGCGGGCAACTGCTTGTCTTAGATATGCATTTAATCCTTTATAAGTTGTATACGAATCTATATCATAAAATTCTTCTAATATGTGCGAAAGTTTGGATGTGAGTTTGTAAATAGAATCTTTGTTACTCAATCACGCAAAATCTACTGGACGGGTTTCGATGAAATTTGGTATACGGGTATAAAAATACTTCCCAGTATTTTTCTACCCGTAAAAAAGGGTACATTTATCCCGAAATTCCTATGAGAGCGAAGCCTCGGGGCGCGGCTAGTTATACATAAACCGATTTTCAATGCTCTTTAAAAAATATTATAAATAAAAACAGACTCAAAATCTATCAAACATATGCAAAAAACTGACCGAGTGCAAGGCAAACTCGCGCACCTAAGGCAAAGAAAAAATACACCCGAGGGTTCCGTGTACGCAAAGCACCTCACATTATTGCTCTCAATTAATTTCTGGTTTTCAACTACATATTTACAGTTTTTAAATTTATTCGTGTACAAAATATTGTAAGACCTTGCGCTGAAGCCTGATTGGGTATGTTTCTATGTATGCTGGAATGTAAAAATACGCTGATTCCGGAGAAGATATTTATTTCATGTATTTACAAATGCGACTGTTTGTAATAAAAGTGTTGATGCTTATAAAATCTATGCACTGTCGCATGGTAGCTGCGCCGTGTATAGCTGGCTTTAGTATAGCCATTGCGTTTGCCTCCTGGCAACATTGCGCCGGCGGCTTCCGCCCGGGCGACCTTCAGTCGATCTTGCAGTATTGGTTTTGGACTGCGCGCGCGAGGCCGTGTCGCGTGAAGTAACGGCCAGGTGCTCGGCCACCATCTTGCATGGTTCGTTTGTAGCCGCGTGGCGTGGCGTGTTAATTTTATTTAATTGTAATCATCGTTTGTATTGTATTTCATCGTTGTTAAATAACTAATAAGCTCGCGATAATTTGTGTTGTGCGAAAGAAATGTATTTAGACTGTTTGCTGTGAGACGGGAATTGTGGCTACCTGCTCACATCCAGCCGTCGTCGAGTGGACCTTCTAGAAGAAAGACAGGTATTTTTTCTGGGGACTGAGATCTCAAGGGGGTAGTTTGGGTGATTAGGGACCAACCCCCCCCCTTCCGAAGACACTCGAAGTTGGATCCGAAGATTAAGAAGATTCAGTTTGGTAAGTGGTTTGTAATTGTAGTTATTAAGGTAGGTTAGTATATAGGGCCCCGTAGCTCCCTACATAAGTTACGGTGGTAGCAGTCTGCGTATAGTTTAAGTTAGGTTCTAGTCGGACAGACGTAGTGCCGTGTCAAGTTCTTACCGTTATTTCGATTTACCGTCATTTTAAGATCCGGTCTGTTTTTAAGACCCGGTCTTTTCCGGTACAGAATCTTCCCGCCACTTCGTTTGTCCCGGATTCTCTGCGCACATTTTCTGGTAGCAGAGCGTAGTTTATCTACCCTCTATTGGTTCGTTTGTAAAAGATAATTACACAGGCCTACAATGGTTTTCCCTTTTAATTTCTGAGTAACGTTTTCGATAGATTTTGACACGCTGATTACGAGAAAAATAGTAAAAAAAATCCTTCACGTCAGACTTTTATCTTATTTATAGTTTTAGATTTTGTTCAAAATTGGCCGGAGAGCTCCCTTTAAAAATTGATAGAAAAATATTAAACGAGTTTTATCAAATTGCTACTGCATTAAATAAATCTATTAATATGATGAATATAATCATGATTCATAATTTGCTAATCACTTCATAATTAGTATAAGAAATATGTCTTTATTGCGCTGAAAAGGGGTGATTTTAGCCTCGTTAAGTAATGAGCGTATTAAATACAGATATAACTATATTGTTATGTACAATTTTATGTCAATTCGTAGAAGAGGGTACACGTAGTTAATTATAATTATATTATTTTTGGTATAAATACCCACACCATTTTAGAAAAATCACAGTTTCTTTGTGCACTGGACAACGCAAACTTAAAAATGTCATCACGTAATTGTTTGAATTCTCCCGATAGTTTTTGTTATATTTGTGGGAAATTTGTGACGGTAAAACAACGAGCAAGCATAACAGACTTTGTGAAGAATGTTTACTTCATGTATTTTGGACTTACCATCAGCAACCAGGACAAACCTTGGACACCTCATAAAGTTTGTACTACATGTGTTCGAGAGCTTCGCAAGTGGTCAAAAGGACAGAACATGTATTTTGGACTTACATTGTGGCCAAAATGATAACAAATTTTGGCTTGATGGGCTGTTCTATGACCATTAAGCTTCACTTCCTGAATTCGCACATTGACTATTTTCCGGAAAATTTAGGAGCCGTTAGCGAAGAACAGGGTGAAAGATTTCATCAGGACTTGAAGGACATGGAAAAGAGGTATCAGGGAAGATGGAATCCTAATATGTTAGCGGACTACTGTTGGCTTTTGAAGCGAGATGAGCCAAACCGGAAATTTAAGAGAAAATCACAAAACAGAAGCTTCGGAGAAAAAAGAACAAGGTTTCACAAGGATGATTAACGTGTTTACGAATTAAGCAACTTATTAATTAATTTATATTGTACAAAAATTTATTATCATAACTAAGTATTTTTTAATAAATATTTTTTTATTGTAAAAAAATGTATTTTATTGCAATTTTGGTTCATGGTCAATAACTAAAAATCTGGACGTGATGAAGAAAAACTGATTACATATTTGTAATCAGCGTATCAAACTTAGTCAATATCAGTTATTAAACTGAAAAGGGGAATTCATGACCTAAAATTTGTAGGCCTGTGTTATTTGTAAAAATTATTAGATTTTACTTAGTTTGTTTATATAAGAACTTATATAGATTGATTGTTTGATTTTAGATATTTGTAACCTTTTTGCATTTGTTTCCGGGTTTGTGCCATTCTCATTCCTACCGCGGCTTTGCGTGTCGTAGTTTGATTTTGTTTTTTATTTACCTTTTATCTTTTTTTATTTGTCTGTTTGTTTGTGACTTGACGCGATGGCGAAGGTCTCCAATGCTAAGGCGACACTCGCCAACGAACTGAGATGGTTTGTGACGGCCGGAGGACTCCTGTCCCGGAAGGACAGGGAGGGCGCCACACTGCTAAGAGCGGATCACCTCCACTCACGATTGAGTAGCGCGGAAGCGGCCATGGCGGTGCTTACCGAAGCCGAACTTGCCGCGGAGGTCTACGCAGTTCACATGGCGGACATGGACCAGATCCTGAGTCTGCACGATGATATCGCGGAGGCGGCGGCCGCAATAAGGGCGAGACAGGCTGGCGGACCAGCCCCTCGCACACCTGTTAGACAGGAAGGACCAGCGGTTACTGGTCGGCTTAAAACCCCACCCTTCAGCTGTCCCACTTTGGGGGTAGGATGGAGGAGTGGGTAGCCTACAAGAATATGTTTGAGTCCCTGGTCGTAGCACGACAGGATTTGTCGAAGGCCCAGAAGATGGCCTACCTCCTCTCCACTCTGGAGGATGAAGCGCGGTCGCTCATCCAGCACCTCCGGGTGGAGGACGACCAGTACGATACAGCTTGGGAGTTATTGAACTCCCGCTACCAAAATTTACGTTTGTTAGCGGATGCGCACGCCGCACAGTTGATGGCCCTGCCCAAGGTGGCCAACAGGGCACAGTTGCGCCTGCAGTTGCTCACGCCCGTTACAGTGGCCTGTAACGCGCTCCGCACACTGGGGCTGCCGGTGGACCAATGGTCCTTTTTGCTGGTGCACATTGTATTGGGCAAATTACCCAATGACATCCGCTCGCGGTTTGAGCGCGAGAATGCGGAGCGGGATAGCACCACCCTACCAACATTCACTGACTTGGTGAAGTTTTTGGAGTTCGAGGCACGGGCTGCTGAGAATACCATGACGGACTCAGCGCCATCCAGAGCGCCTGAACGTAGGCCCCAACAGGGACGGCAACCGCCACCGCGTGGAGCTGGTGTGCGGGTTGCACACACGGCAGCAGTCGCGGGGGACGCGGACTGCCTGCAATGTGGCCGGATGGGCCACAGCCTGCTGCAATGCAGGGACTGGCAGAGACTGCCAGTACAAGATCGGCGCCGCATGGCAAGGCGGCATGAACTTTGCTTTTACTGTTTGGGCAGTCACTATGCACGTGACTGTCCCAGAGCCATACCATGCAGTGCATGCCGTGGGCTGCACCACGTGATGCTCTGCATGAACCGGAACGGGGATGGCCCCCGGTTGTTGAGGCAGGGGTCCCCTATGGGCGGGAGCGCTCCTGCGCGAAGCCCTCCACCATCGGACGGAGGACGCGGCTTCGCTCGTCGCACCCCCCCTCGGGAGGGGGGTCGCGTACCTGCGCGGGTCTTGGCGGACCGGGACCACGCGCCCCAAGGTCATGGCCAGTATGTGGCTGGCCAGGCCCCGGATAGGGCCCCCATGGGCGGGGGCCCTAGATCGGACGTGAGAGTGGGGACACCCCCTCCACGCGGGTTACCAATACCCAACACATGCAGCCGCAGCGGTTTTCTCCGCCGCTGCACGAGTACCCACGGCTGGAGTACCACCCGCCGTACCATATGTATGGCCGGGCCGCGGGTTATGCCCCCTCAGGTAGGGATGTGCACTCGCCCGCCATACTATCCGGGTCAGTGGCGCCCCCTGGTTTGGAGAGAGTGGGGAGCCCGTAACTAGCTTGCTCCCTTGCTGGGACAGAGCCGCGGACGGTTCTGCTCCCTACCGCGGTGGTCCGCGTATGGGGTCGTGGGGGAGAAGCCATTAATTTGAGAGCTCTGTTGGACTCAGGGGCTCAAAGCAGTTTGGTTACCACTCGAGTGGCACACCAGTTAGGTTTAGTCGTGGAAGACTCGCCTGTGCCACTTCTTGGAGTTGGTGGCATACAAGTGAAGTGTCTGACGGGCCAGACACTTGTCACCTTTTCTTCGCTGAAGTCCTCCACAATGAGGATCACGACTTCGGCTATGGTAATGGATACCATTGCGGGTTGGCACCCCTCGACAGACATACCGCCGGGTGTGTTGTCTTTGGTTTCGGGTCTGGATTTGGCCGACCCCTTTGTCTTTCATCCCGGCCCAGTGGACTTGCTCCTGGGCTCGGACGTATTGGGTTGGATTTTGTTGGGTACCCAGAAAGCTCTGGGTTCGTCTTCACTGATGGCAGTGTCTACTATCTTTGGTTTCGCCCTGATGGGCACTGTGTTTGATAATAGCACCGTGGAGGAGCCACCGGTCGTCGCATCAGCGTCCTTGGCCAAGACCATGCAAAGGTTTTGGGAGGTGGAGGAGCCACCTATGAGTTCCAGGATGGATCCGGAACATGCTGAGTGCGAAGCCCTTTTTCGATCAACCACGGAGAGGTTGCCCTCCGGTCGGTTTGTAACTAGGTTACCTTTTGTTGCCTCTCGTCCTAGCCTAGGGCAAAGTAGGGCGCTTGCGGAGAAACGACTGCTGTCCATGGAGCGACGTATGCAGCGTGACCACGTACTTCGCGATACATATATTGAATTTATGCGCGAGTACGAGGATTTGGGTCACATGTCTCCGGCTCGAGTTGATTGGAGCTCAACTGAGCATTATTTTTTGCCCCACCACGCGGTGGTGAAGGCCTCAACGGGCAAGTTGCGGACTGTCTTTGATGGGTCCGCACCCACTTCGAACGGAGTTTCGTTGAATCTATGTTTGCATTCAGGTCCCAAATTGCATAGGGACATAATTGACATCATCTTGAACTTTAGAAGACATCAAGTGGTTTTTGGTGCGGACATCCGGATGATGTTCCGCCAGACAGTCATACATCCTGAGGACAGGCGATTCCAGTTGATACTCTGGCGTGAGCGCCCTGAGGATCCTGTGACGGTGTATGAACTCAACACAAACACGTATGGTTTGAAATCTAGTCCCTATATCGCCATCAGATCATTGCTTGAATTGGCAGAGCGGGAACGGATCCGCTTTCCCCGTGGGGCTTCCGTGCTGTCACGTGACTTGTATGTTGATGACGTGTGCACCGGAGCCCAAAGTATTGAGGAGGCCCTCCTACTGCGGGATGAATTGATTGAAATATTGAAGACAGGTGGCTACGAGCTACGTAAGTGGTTGTCTAATGAGCCTAAAGTTCTAGAAGGGATCCCGGAGGATCACCAACAGAACCCTCACCTGTTTGAGGATGTGGATGATCCCAACAGGATAGCGGTGCTGGGCATGCAGTACCAGCCGCTAACCGATATTTTTACATTCCAAGTGGACTTGGAAATACCAAAGGTCTGGACTAAGAGAACGGTGTTGTCCGTAATAGCCCGTATGTTTGATCCAAGCGGTTGGATCAGTCCAGTGATATTCTCTGCGAAGTGTCTTCTTCAGAGACTTTGGACTTTGGGCGTCTCGTGGGACGAGCCGCTGTTTGGCTCTCCATTGGATGATTGGCTCGAGTTGTTTTCATCGATTAAGGAAGTAAATCGGATTGCCTTGCCTCGTCGAATATTGCCACCCGGGAAATATCGAGCCAGCCTGCATGGCTTTTGTGACGCGTCGGAGCGAGGCTACGCCGCGTCAGTCTATATGCGGACAGTTGACGCCGATGGCCGGGTCAATGTCTCGCTTTTGTTAGGGAAGAGCAAGGTCGCCCCCATCAGGACTAGGCTGACTATTCCCAAGCTTGAGTTGAGTGGAGCTCACCTTCTCTCTAAATTGTTGCATCACGTTGCATGTGAGCTGGCGGCCACGGTCGAGATACGGGACATCTTCGCCTGGTCGGATAGCCAGGTCGCGCTTGCATGGTTGCGCGCGGCCCCACATACCTTGGAGGTTTTTGTGGGAAATCGGGTTTCCCAAATCCAGAATATTGGAATTGATATAACATGGAGACATGTGCCGGGAGAGCTTAACCCAGCGGACTGTGCTTCCCGAGGTTGTACGGCACCAGAATTGGTGTCACACCCGCTCTGGTGGGGCCCAGAGTGGCTGATGGGATCAGAAACTTCTTGGCCTGTCTGTCAGACAGATGTTACTTCTTTGAGTTTGACTGGGCTCCGTGTACATGCTGTAGTCGCTGAGACGACGTCGGAGACGGATTGGCTACTTGCTCGGTATAGCAGTTTGGATAAGCTTCTGGGTGTTACCAGTTGGATTAAGCGTTTCATACATAATTGTAGAAACCCACAGGCAAAGCGGTTGGAGCCGATTGCAGGTGCAGAAGAGCGCCGGAGCGCATTGTTGCATTGGGTCCGTGTCGTGCAGACCGGACGGTTTGAGTCAGAGCTTCATATTTTGCGCGACGCACGCGCTAAGTTGAAGGGCGCGGTCGCTCGTTTGAACCCGTACATCGACTCGGATGGGCTTCTTCGGGTTGGAGGCAGGCTCCGGAAGGCGGATCTTCCATATGAGACTCGCCATCCTCTGTTGTTGCCCAAGGGCGGACCCTTGGTGCAGCTTTTGGTGTCTGATCGACACATTCGTAACGCCCATGCTGGGTGCAATGCTTTGTTGGCTATTTTGCAACGCGAGTTTTGGATTTTGTCTGCCCGAAGAGCAATCCGTAGTGTCCTGTTTCGATGTATTGCATGTTATAGGTTGAAGGCATCCACGATGCAACCACAGATGGGTGATTTGCCCGCTGATCGAATCCGACCTTCGAGACCGTTTGACGGCGTTGGAACCGATTTTGCCGGTCCCTTTTCGATCAAGGCTTCACCCTTTCGTAATGCCCGTATTGTGAAGGGCTATTTGTGTGTATTTGTTTGTTTGGCCACCAAGGCTGTCCATTTGGAGGTGGTATCGGCTCTGACTACGGAGGCCTTCGTCGCCGCGTTGGATCGCTTTGTTTCGCGTCGAGGTCTACCTTCCCTTATTAGGTCTGATAATGGCACAAACTATAAGGGAACTGTAAATTATCTTAAGGATGTTTCTGTGTTTATTGATAAAAATTGTACTAGTTTAAGTCAAATTGCTGCCCAAAGGGGAATAACCTGGAAGTTTAGTCCCCCAAGTTGCCCCCATTGGGGAGGGATTTTTGAAGCGGCTGTGAAATCCGCAAAGACCCACCTCCGCCGCATTATCGGAGAAACGGCTCTAACTTTTGAAGAGCTGGCCACAGTGTTTTGTAAAGTTGAGGCGGTCCTCAACTCTCGTCCTCTCTGTCCGCTATCTCCAGATCCAAATGACTTGGAAGCTCTCACCCCTGGTCATTTTTTGGTGGGAGGGCCTTTGAATGCCCTGCCCGAATACCCGTGGAAGGACGAACGCGTATATCGGTTGTCGCGTTTTCAAATGTTGCAGCAAATGAGCCAGGACTTTTGGCGTCGCTGGTCGCTTGAATATTTGCATTTGCTGCAGCAAAGAGTGAAGTGGACAGACAGGACTGAGCCTCCCAGGGAGGGTGATTTAGTATTGTTAAAAGAGGCAAATTTGCCCTCATTGCTTTGGCGACGAGCTCGCATATTACGTTTGATTCTTGGCGGAGATGGCACTCCGCGTGTGGCTGAGGTGTTGGTCGACGGTTCGATTTTAAGGAGAGCTGTGACCTCTCTCGCCCGCCTTCCCGTAGAGTAAGCTAGCGGTCTGCTTCTCAGACCGGGACGGGGGGATGTTTGTAATAAAAGTGTTGATGCTTATAAAATCTATGCACTGTCGCATGGTAGCTGCGCCGTGTATAGCTGGCTTTAGTATAGCCATTGCGTTTGCCTCCTGGCAACATTGCGCCGGCGGCTTCCGCCCGGGCGACCTTCAGTCGATCTTGCAGTATTGGTTTTGGACTGCGCGCGCGAGGCCGTGTCGCGTGAAGTAACGGCCAGGTGCTCGGCCACCATCTTGCATGGTTCGTTTGTAGCCGTGTGGCGTGGCGTGTTAATTTTATTTAATTGTAATCATCGTTTGTATTGTATTTCATCGTTGTTAAATAACTAATAAGCTCGCGATAATTTGTGTTGTGCGAAAGAAATGTATTTAGACTGTTTGCTGTGAGACGGGAATTGTGGCTACCTGCTCACATCCAGCCGTCGTCGAGTGGACCTTCTAGAAGAAAGACAGGTATTTTTTCTGGGGACTGAGATCTCAAGGGGGTAGTTTGGGTGATTAGGGACCAACCCCCCCCCCTTCCGAAGACACTCGAAGTTGGATCCGAAGATTAAGAAGATTCAGTTTGGTAAGTGGTTTGTAATTGTAGTTATTAAGGTAGGTTAGTATATAGGGCCCCGTAGCTCCCTACATAAGTTACGGTGGTAGCAGTCTGCGTATAGTTTAAGTTAGGTTCTAGTCGGACAGACGTAGTGCCGTGTCAAGTTCTTACCGTTATTTCGATTTACCGTCATTTTAAGATCCGGTCTGTTTTTAAGACCCGGTTGTAGTGTTTGTATCGTTCTCTATAGTGAGAACGTAAACACTGTCTCGTGCTTGCGGTGTGGTGGGGCGCACGCACGGGCAGTACTACTGCAGACACCGACGAGGTCGGACGTGCGCCCGCACACATGGTGAGTTGCCGAGCCAGTGATACGCGTTACACTCATATACAGAGGATACTACAAGTGGCGACGAGGACAAAGGTCAGAAATAATGATATTGTTTTTTACTAAGAATGAATTACGTCAAAGTGTCAAAAAAAAAAAAAAGGGGAAAGATAGTAGATATTGAGTAGATATTGCATTATTTTAAATACAATGTTATAAACGTAAATATAACTAAACAACAACATGCAGTCATGGTTAAATACCGCTTCTAAGAAATAACTTGTTTCTTGTTAATGTTTACGCAACAATAATATACCTGCTACACACAGATATCGTAACCTACATATTAATTCATTTATACCAAACGCGAATTTAATAATCTAAGATTCATACATTGCTTGGTATTGAATTAGGTATGAAGTATCTACGGTGAATTAAATAAAAAATTGTTTAAAATAGTGTAAGCCGGCTAACAAGACTTGCACTATTACAATAATCTTATTTTATTGCATAAAAAATTTACGTGTTAATACTAAAAAATATATAAATAAAAATAACTATTATTTATTACTCATTGCGACATCGAAATTTACTTATACAAGTAATTTTATTTAGTGATTATTATAATAGGTAAATGGAATATATATATAAAGTAAGAATTTAAGAAATTTTATAAAAAAAAAAAAAAATAACTCGATTTTAGTGTAACACGTCACCTCTGTGGTACTCTTAATTATCGCATTTGTTAAATCAAATCTGGTACAAATGTACCCCCATTAAATTGGAAATATTTGGTACAAATGTACCTCCATTAAATTGGAAACATTTGGTACAAATGTACCTCCATTAAATTGGAAATATTTGGTACAAAGGTACCTCCATTAAATTGGAAATATTTGGTACAAAGGTACCTCCATTAAATTGGAAATATTTGGTACAAAGGTACCTCCATTAAATTGGAAATATTTGGTACAAAGGTACCTCCATTAAGTTGGAAACATGTGGTACAAATGTACCCACATTAAATTTACAAAGTTTAGTGATTCTAATTATTGAAAACCGTTGTACAAATGTACTTCAGTAAAATAAACGATTAAACAAATCAGAAAAAGATTTAATATGTTTACTTCCTGTGCCTACATCATCCCCTCTCCTGTACCTGCACTGCACGGTGCCTAGGTTGTGTCCTTAATTAATGTTATGAATTATAACTATGAATATATTAGCACATTTCTTCTTATTATTTAAGAGTTGTGCTCTTGTCGGTGGAGTATAACACATTCCATATTTACTTAATAATCTTATTTAAAAAAATATAATAGTTGAATTTAAAAAACATATTTTCACAACAATGAAAAAAAAAAACAGTCGGGTAGTAATTCTACCTTGGTAGTAAATGTTTTGTTATACAGAAGGAGAATAGGGGAAAGTTGACAAAGATTTCCGATTGGAATTATGTCTTATTAAAAACGAACTATGTTAGAAACAGTTTACAAAGATTTCCATTTGAAATTTGGTCTTATTTTAAATTAACTATATAAGTAAATTAACGTAATTTTTAACGGTGACTAAAGATGTGCTGAGATTACATTACATGTTTTTAAAACTGAGTACATATTGTTTAAATATCTAATTACGGAATAAATGTGACTCTTTCCCAATTTATACTGACAACTTGATAAACAACAACAAAAATATATAGGTTATTACAATTCCTACTATTAAGTTGTGAATAAAGTGCAGATTTGTTCGTATACATTGTATACACCATGGGTATGTATATGTAGATATATAGAAAGATGTACATTACTAAGAACTGACAGCCTGTGTGGGGCAGAGGTATAGATTTTGCATCTGGATAACAAGGCTCCGGGTTCGACTCCTGGTCAGGTAAAAAATAATTCCTTTCGGATGACCTACGTTTTAATAAGTGGATTACTTAATTAAATGTGGATGCATGGACTAAACCTATATGTGACTATATGTTAAAAAGACAATAATTGTGTGTTGGTCCCGGGTTCGATTCCCGGTCGGGTCAAGTGATCTTTAAATTGGTCTTGGTCTGGCAGTGTTTATTCATAATATTTGACTAGAGTAGTTAAGGTAGTGTTGTCTATTTAAGTCTGGCATTGCACTTTAATGTCCAGGATGGCTCTCAATTATGAGTAGTATGGTTGTCTAATAGTTGGTCCATAGGAGAAACGGAAAGTGTTGGAAATCTGTAAACAAATTACCCTAATTAGTTCCAACCATCGGTTGTCTGGAAGAAATCACTTTTAGCAGTAAGACCGCTAATTGTATTACTGCACTGTACAATAAGGTGTACATTAATTCATTAAATTACTAACTTCAGCAAGTCTATGTTGTTGGAATGCAATGAAATAAAATATGTACTAGAATAATCCTAAGAGTAATCGTAAAATGATAAGTTACTTTCTGTTGGATTTATATAAAATAAAATGAGACTAATTAATCAACTATGGCCGAGGGATGTGACTACCACAAACATCGACTTATGTCACAATTCTTCCGGCGTGATCTCAGTGACTGTTTGTAATAAAATCTATGTTGTTTTGTCCGTTCGCCGCCGTAATATTCTAGCGCGTGCGGTAGTTTCATATTAGTAGCGTCGTCGCCCGCTCGGCCGGCGTCGGCAGTCGCGAGCGACCATTTTGAATTCAGTATTGTTTGGACATCGCGCGGGGAGGCCGCGCCGCATGAAATTGCTCGCGTGAATGGCATGGCGGACGGCCGCCATTTGTCCTGTGCGATATCGGTTTGATTTTTAATACGCGAGAGGTCCCGCGTCCTTTGATTGTTAATTAGTTTGAGTTATATTTGTGAATTTCCTGTTTGTTAAATAACTATTGAACGTTTGTGTTTGTGAAACCTTTTACTTTGACTGTTTCTTGTGAGATGCGAAACGTGGCTGCCTGGGGACGCCGACATCTGTTGCCGAGTGGAACTGCTAGACGGATCAGGTATTTTTTCGGGGGATTGAGATCTCATGGGGTAGGTTGGGTGATTTAGGGAACAACCCCCTCCTCTTCCGAAGACACTCAAGATTGGATCCGAAGAGCAGAAGATTAAGTTTGGTAAGTGACCCTTGGGTTTGTGGGTGGTTGTAGCTATTAAGTTAGGTTTAATATACAGGGTTCTGTAGTTCCCGTTGTAAACTACAGTGGTAGCAGACTGCGTATAGGTTAGGTTAGGTTAGTCGGACAGACGTAGTGTCGGGTCGAGGTTTTTTACCGGTATTTTTTTTACCCGGTAAATTTTTCGGTACCGAACCCTCCCGCCCTTTCGTCTGCCCGGAATCTCTGCGCACATTTTCTGGTAGCAGAGCGTAGTTGTTCTGCACATTTTCTGGTAGCAGAGCGTAGTTTATCTACCCTCTATTTGTTCGTTTGTAAAAAATAATTAATTGTTTGTAAAAATTATTAGATTTTTCTTAGTTTGTTTGTATAAGAATATTTGTGACCTTTTTGTATTTGTTTGCGGTTTGTACCGTGCGCTCCGGGTTTGTGCCATTCTCATACCTACCGCGGTTTTTCGTGTTGTTGCTTGATTTTGTTCTTTATTTACCTTTTTTATCTTTTCTTATTTGTTTGTTTGTTTGTGACTTGACGCGATGGCGAAGGTCTCCAATGCTAAGGCGACACTCGCCAACGAACTGAGATGGTTTGTGACGGCCGGAGGACTCCTGTCCCGGAAGGACAGGGAGGGCGCCACACTGCTAAGAGCGGATCACCTCCACTCACGATTGAGTAGCGCGGAAGCGGCCATGGCGGTGCTTACCGAAGCCGAACTTGCCGCGGAGGTCTACGCAGGTCACATGGCGGACATGGACCAGATCCTGAGTCTGCACGATGATATCGCGGAGGCGGCGACCGCAATAAGGGCGAGACAGGCTGGCGGACCAGCCCCTCGCACACCTGTTAGACAGGAAGGACCAGCGGTTACTGGTCGGCTCCCCACCCTTCAGCTGTCCCACTTTGGGGGTAGGATGGAGGAGTGGGTAGCCTACAAAAATATGTTTGAGTCCCTGGTCGTAGCACGACAGGATTTGTCGAAGGCCCAGAAGATGGCCTACCTCCTCTCCACTCTGGAGGATGAAGCGCGGTCGCTCATCCAGCACCTCCGGGTGGAGGACGACCAGTACGATACGGCTTGGGAGTTATTGAACTCCCGCTACCAAAACTTACGTTTGTTAGCGGATGCGCACGCCGCACAGTTGATGGCCCTGCCCAAGGTGGCCAACAGGGCACAGTTGCGCCTGCAGTTGCTCACGCCCGTTACAGTGGCCTGTAACGCGCTCCGCACACTGGGGCTGCCGGTGGACCAATGGTCTTTTTTGTTGGTGCACATTGTATTGGGCAAATTGCCCAATGACATCCGCTCGCGGTTTGAGCGCGAAAATGCGGAGCGGGATAGCACCACCCTACCAACATTCACTGACTTGGTGAAGTTTTTGGAGTTTGAGGCACGGGCGGCTGAGAATACCATGACGGACTCAGCGCCATCCAGAGCGCCTGAACGCAGGACCTTGGAACCCTCATGGCGAGGGAAGCCCCAACAGGGAAGGCAACCGCCACCGCGTGGAGCTGGTGCGCGGGTTGCACACACGGCAGCAGTCGCGAGGGACGCGGACTGCCTGCAATGTGGTCGGATGGGCCACAGCCTGCTGCAATGCAGGGACTGGCAGAGACTGCCAGTACAAGATAGGCGCCGCATGGCAAAGCGGCATGAACTTTGCTTTTACTGTTTGGGCAGTCACTATGCACGTGACTGTCCCAGGGCCATACCATGCAGTGCATGCCGTGGGCTGCACCACGTGATGCTCTGCATGAACCGGAACGGGGATGGCCCCCGGTTCTTGAGGCAGGGGTCCCCTATGGGCGGGGGCGCTCCTGCGCGAAGCCCTCCACCATCGGACGGAGGACGCGGCTTCGCTCGTCGCACCCCCCCTCGGGAGGGGGGTCGCGTACCTGCGCGGGTCTTGGCGGACCGGGACCACGCGCCCCAAGGTCATGGCCAGTATGTAGCTGGCCAGGCCCCGGATAGGGCCCCCATGGGCGGGGGCCCTAGATCGGACGTGAGAGTGGGGACACCCCCCTCCACGCGGGTTACCAATACCCAACACATGCAGCCGCAGCGGTTTTCTCCGCCGCTGCACGAGTACCCACGGCTGGAGTACCACCCGCCGTACCATAGGTATGGCCGGGCCGCGGGTTATGCCCCCCCTCAGATGGGGATGTGCACTCGCCCGCCATATTATCCGGGTCAGTGGCGCGCCCCTGGTTTGGAGAGAGTGGGGAGCCCGTAACTAGCTTGCTCCCTTGCTGGGACAGAGCCGCGGACGGTTCTGCTCCCTACCGCGGTGGTCCGCGTATGGGGTCGTGGGGGAGAAGCCATTAATTTGAGAGCTCTGTTGGACTCAGGGGCTCAAAGCAGTTTGGTTACCACTCGAGTGGCACACCAGTTAGGTTTAGTCGTGGAAGACTCGCCTGTGCCACTTCTTGGAGTTGGTGGCATACAAGTGAAGTGTCTGACGGGCCAGACACTTGTCACCTTTTCTTCGCTGAAGTCCTCCACAATGAGGATCACGACTTCGGCTATGGTAATGGATACCATTGCGGGTTGGCACCCCTCGACAGACATACCGCCGGGTGTGTTGTCTTTGGTTTCGGGTCTGGATTTGGCCGACCCCTTTGTCTTTCATCCCGGCCCAGTGGACTTGCTCCTGGGCTCGGACGTATTGGGTTGGATTTTGTTGGGTACACAGAAGGCTCTGGGTTCGTCTTCACTGATGGCAGTGTCTACGATTTTTGGTTTTGCCCTGATGGGCCCTGTGTTTGATAATGGCACCGCGGAGGAGCCACCGGTTGTCGCATCTGCGTCCTTGGCCAAGACCATGCAAAGGTTTTGGGAGGTGGAGGAGCCACCTATGAGTTCCAGGATGGATCCGGAACACGCTGAGTGCGAAGCCCTTTTTCGATCGACCACGGAGAGGTTGCCCTCCGGTCGGTTTGTAACTAGGTTACCCTTTGTTGCCTCTCGTCCTAGCCTAGGGCAAAGTAGGGCGCTTGCGGAGAAACGACTGCTGTCCATGGAGCGACGTATGCAGCGTGACCACGTACTTCGCGATAAATATATTGAATTTATGCGCGAGTACGAGGATTTGGGTCACATGTCTCCGGCTCGAGTTGATTGGAGCTCAACTGAGCATTATTTTTTGCCCCACCACGCGGTGGTGAAGGCCTCAACGGGCAAGTTGCGGACTGTCTTTGATGGGTCCGCACCCACTTCGAACGGGGTTTCGTTGAATCTGTGTTTGCATTCGGGTCCCAAATTGCATAGGGACATAATTGACATCATCTTGAACTTTAGAAGACATCAAGTGGTTTTTGGTGCGGACATCCGGATGATGTTCCGCCAGACAGTCATACATCCTGAGGACAGGCGATTCCAGTTGATACACTGGCGTGAGCGCCCTGAGGATCCTGTGACGGTGTATGAACTCAACACAAACACGTATGGTTTGAAATCTAGTCCCTATATCGCCATCAGATCATTGCTTGAATTGGCAGAGCGGGAACGGATCCGCTTTCCCCGTGGGGCTTCCGTGCTGTCACGTGACTTGTATGTTGATGACGTGTGCACCGGAGCCCAAAGTATTGAGGAGGCCCTCCTACTGCGGGATGAATTGATTGAAATATTGAAGACAGGTGGCTACGAGCTACGTAAGTGGTTGTCTAATGAGCCTAAAGTTCTAGAAGGGATCCCGGAGGATCACCAACAGAACCCTCACCTGTTTGAGGATGTGGATGATCCCAACAGGATAGCGGTGCTGGGCATGCAGTACCAGCCGCTAACCGATATTTTCACATTCCAAGTGGACTTGGAAATACCAAAAGTCTGGACTAAGAGAACGGTGTTGTCCGTAATAGCCCGTATGTTTGATCCAAGCGGTTGGATCAGTCCAGTGATATTCTCTGCGAAGTGTCTTCTTCAGAGACTTTGGACTTTGGGCGTCTCGTGGGACGAGCCGCTGTTTGGTCCTCCATTGGATGATTGGCTCGAGTTGTTTTCATCGATTAAGGAAGTCAATCGGATTGCCTTGCCTCGTCGAATATTGCCCCCGGGAAATATCGAGCCAGCCTGCATGGCTTTTGTGACGCGTCGGAGCGAGGCTACGCCGCGTCAGTCTATATGCGGACAGTTGACGCCGATGGCCGGGTCAATGTCTCGCTTTTGTTAGGGAAGAGCAAGGTCGCCCCCATCAGGACTAGGCTGACTATTCCCAAGCTTGAGTTGAGTGGAGCTCACCTTCTCTCTAAATTGTTGCATCACGTTGCCAGTGAACTGGCGGCCACGGTCGAGATACGAGACATCTTCGCCTGGTCGGATAGCCAGGTCGCGCTTGCATGGTTGCGCGCGGCCCCACATACCTTGGAGGTTTTTGTTGGAAACAGGGTTTCCCAAATTCAAAATATTGGAATTGATATAACATGGAGACATGTGCCGGGAGAGCTTAACCCAGCGGACTGTGCTTCCCGAGGTTGTACGGCACCAGAATTGGTGTCACACCCGCTCTGGTGGGGTCCAGAGTGGCTGATGGGATCAGAAACATCTTGGCCTGTCTGTCAGACAGATGTTACTTCTTTGAGTTTGACTGGGCTCCGTGTACATGCTGTAGTCGCTGAGACGACGTCGGAGACGGATTGGCTACTTGCTCGGTATAGTAGCTTGGATAAGCTTCTGGGTGTTACCAGTTGGATTAAGCGTTTCATACATAATTGTAGAAACCCACAGGCAAAGCGGTTGGAGCCGATTGCAGGTGCAGAAGAGCGCCGGAGCGCATTGTTGCATTGGGTCCGTGTCGTGCAGACCGGACGGTTTGAGTCAGAGCTTCGTATTTTGCGCGACGGACGCGCTAAGTTGAAGGGCGCGGTCGCTCGTTTGAACCCGTACATCGACTCGGATGGGCTTCTTCGGGTTGGAGGCAGGCTCCGGAAGGCGGATCTTCCATATGAGACTCGCCATCCTCTGTTGTTGCCCAAGGGCGGACCCTTGGTGCAGCTTTTGGTGTCTGATCGACACATTCGTAACGCCCATGCTGGGTGCAATGCTTTGTTGGCTATTTTGCAACGCGAGTTTTGGATTTTGTCTGCCCGAAGAGCAATCCGTAGTGTCCTGTTTCGATGTATTGCATGTTATAGGTTGAAGGCATCCACGATGCAACCACAGATGGGTGATTTGCCCGCTGATCGAATCCGACCTTCGAGACCGTTTGACGGCGTTGGAACCGATTTTGCCGGTCCCTTTTCGATCAAGGCTTCTCCCTTTCGTAATGCCCGTATTGTGAAGGGCTATTTGTGTGTATTTGTTTGTTTGGCCACCAAGGCTGTCCATTTGGAGGTGGTATCGGCTCTGACTACGGAGGCCTTCGTCGCCGCGTTGGATCGCTTTGTTTCGCGTCGAGGTCTACCTTCCCTTATTAGGTCTGACAATGGCACAAACTATAAAGGAACTGTAAATTATCTTAAGGATGTTTCTGTGTTTATTGATAAAAATTGTACTAGTTTAAGTCAAATTGCTGCCCAAAGGGGAATAACCTGGAAGTTTAGTCCCCCAAGTTGCCCCCATTGGGGAGGGATTTTTGAAGCGGCTGTGAAATCCGCAAAGACCCACCTCCGCCGCATTATCGGAGAAACGGCTCTAACTTTTGAAGAGCTGGCCACAGTGTTTTGTAAAGTTGAGGCGGTCCTCAACTCTCGTCCTCTCTGTCCGCTATCTCCAGATCCAAATGACTTGGAAGCTCTCACCCCTGGTCATTTTTTGGTGGGAGGGCCGTTGAATGCCCTGCCCGAATACCCGTGGAAGGATGAACGCGTATATCGGTTGTCGCGTTTTCAAATGTTGCAGCAAATGAGCCAGGACTTTTGGCGTCGCTGGTCGCTTGAATATTTGCATTTGCTGCAGCAAAGAGTGAAGTGGACAGACAGGACTGAGCCTCCCAGGGAGGGTGATTTAGTATTGTTAAAAGAGGCAAATTTGCCCTCATTGCTTTGGCGACGAGCTCGCATATTACGTTTGATTCTTGGCGGAGATGGCACTCCGCGTGTGGCTGAGGTGTTGGTCGACGGTTCGATTTTGAGGAGAGCTGTGACCTCTCTCGCCCGCCTTCCCGTAGAGTAAGCTAGCGGTCTGCTTCTCAGACCGGGACGGGGGGATGTTTGTAATAAAATCTATGTTGTTTTGTCCGTTCGCCGCCGTAATATTCTAGCGCGTGCGGTAGTTTCATATTAGTAGCGTCGTCGCCCGCTCGGCCGGCGTCGGCAGTCGCGAGCGACCATTTTGAATTCAGTATTGTTTGGACATCGCGCGGGGAGGCCGCGCCGCATGAAATTGCTCGCGTGAATGGCATGGCGGACGGCCGCCATTTGTCCTGTGCGATATCGGTTTGATTTTTAATACGCGAGAGGTCCCGCGTCCTTTGATTGTTAATTAGTTTGAGTTATATTTGTGAATTTCCTGTTTGTTAAATAACTATTGAACGTTTGTGTTTGTGAAACCTTTTACTTTGACTGTTTCTTGTGAGATGCGAAACGTGGCTGCCTGGGGACGCCGACATCTGTTGCCGAGTGGAACTGCTAGACGGATCAGGTATTTTTTCGGGGGATTGAGATCTCATGGGGTAGGTTGGGTGATTTAGGGAACAACCCCCTCCTCTTCCGAAGACACTCAAGATTGGATCCGAAGAGCAGAAGATTAAGTTTGGTAAGTGACCCTTGGGTTTGTGGGTGGTTGTAGCTATTAAGTTAGGTTTAATATACAGGGTTCTGTAGTTCCCGTTGTAAACTACAGTGGTAGCAGACTGCGTATAGGTTAGGTTAGGTTAGTCGGACAGACGTAGTGTCGGGTCGAGGTTTTTTACCGGTATTTTTTTTACCCGGTAAATTTTTCGGTACCGAACCCTCCCGCCCTTTCGTCTGCCCGGAATCTCTGCGCACATTTTCTGGTAGCAGAGCGTAGTTGTTCTGCACAGTGACCTTCTATACAGTGTTCGGCCACCCACCGTACTCTTTGCTTACAGATAGTAAACATTACAGTTCGATGTTGAGTTGGAATAGATTCCTTGTTGCGCTGCTGTGTTCACTATAATTGCAGCATGTCCCAACACCATATTTCGAATGAGTTAAAAATATGATTTCCATTATCAGTCTTTTACTGTCCAGGTTTTAGAGGTATATAGAAAAACCGAGAGGATCAAGCTCTCTAGTGATTCCTGTATTTCTCCCAAACATATGAAACTTTCATACAATTTCCAGCTCGTATTCTCCATTAGTCAGATATATAATCCTAGATACACAAACTCGCTACCTGTGTCTAAGTCACAAACTCATGTGAGAACAGAAAGAAAGAATCACGTTAGTATTTATATCGCACCTTCTTTCTTCAACCATTGACCACTCAATGTTGAGTCATCAACGATTTTAAGTGATACATGTCACACTGGCATATTCGATATTGTGACGTTTGTCGGTATGCACTCCGTGCTGCCTATTGTCATAGAAGTGTGATACAGTAGGCGTGACCCCCAGTCGAGTTTGACGACTTCCGTGGAACAAAGGTCATACACCGGACAGCCACACCGGATGTCCCGGGTTTGATCCCCATTCGGGTCAGGATGGAAAATGATCTTGTTCAGATTGGCCTGGGTCTCTGATGTTTATCTATTCTATATGTATTTGTTACAAAATATAATATTGTGAGTTGGTATCCGATAACACAAGTCTGTTTGATATGTCAGTCAGTTTGTGCTAGATATATATTTATTGACTATGAGTTGGAAGGCACAGTGCACCTCCTTAAGAGTTGGAAGGCACTGGTGCACCTCCTGAGTTGGAAGGCACAGATGCACCTCCTTGAAAGTTGGAAGGCACTGATGCACCTGCTGTGAGTTGGAAGGCACAAATGCACCTCCTTAAGAGTTGGAAGGCACTGGTGCACCTCCTATGATTTGGAAGGCACTGATGCACCTCCTTTGAGTTGGTAAGCACAGATGCACCTCCTTGAGAGTTGGAAGGCACTAATGCATCTCCTCAAGAGTTGGATGGCACTGATGCACCTCATTTGGGTTGGAAGGCAAATGCACCTCCAATTAGTTGGAATGCACTGATGTACCTCAATTGACTGAAAGACAGTGCAGCGACCCTGGTCTGGCGCGCGTCCTGCTATTCATCACTAAGATGTAGCTTGCATAGAACCGTCTCCACCATGCCACACGAAAGAAGATTTCTCTAAAGTGAGCGTTACCGCGGTTGCATCTTCAGGTAATCGTTCCGATACGGCGCCAGAGTCCGCTAGCATTGTTAAACAGATTATAAAAGTTCTTTAAATACTGTAAGTAAAGCACCATGCTTAAATAAAAGCAAATCCTTATCTAGTTAGTGTTTTATAGAGATAATATGGATATACTGTTCCCTGTGAAGTTTGAATTTATGATATGACAAGTAAAAGCGATCTACTTTACTCAATCAATTAGGTAATTGAAAGTATTTTCTAAAATTACTTCAATATTTAGAAACATTGTGATAGTGTCTTAAATTATCTTTCAATTTTAGTATTACAGAATAAAATATGTAAAGATTAAACTAGAGTGATCTAACAAAACAAATTGATATGACAAGTAAAAGCGTCGTATTTACTTCACGCAATGAAATAATTGAAAGTAGTTTCTGAAATTACTTTAATATTTATACACATTGTTTAAGTGTCCCCAAATTATCTTTAAATTTTAGTATTACAGAAAAAAATATGTTAAGATCAAACTAGAGAGATCTAATAAAAAAAAAATATATTAAGTTTCTGACATTTTGTCAGGTTTTTCATAGTTTGTGTTAGTTTGACTACCTAGCTAGACCTATTATTTCTACAACCATCGACATTGATAAGTCTAACTGAAGATATTGGAAATATGATTTGGCGGAGACACCTTAAATAACTTATTAATAATTATTAGTCACAATTTGGATGGCTATTAATTATCATTCATTCAGGAAGGGTTCGTTAAATTGGGTCATGACATGTCCATGGAATTGGAAAATGTGGTCATATTTTGGTTTAATCTTCCAATAAGTTTACATTTTCATGTAATTTTAGACTATGCGTAGGTTTTGACTATGTAATTTATATTCTGATCGAGAAAAAAAAATGCAATCCATCAGACATAACAACTGAGATGAGTTTGTTTCGGCGTTTCTTCTCAGCAGTGATCGTTCCGGGGCGCTGGTGGTTTGCAGCTTTAAGAATTGTTATTGCATTATTTAACTTAAAATATGACGCGGAGGGGAAGGATTGATGCGGAGGCCACTCTGGAAGAAGGCGAAGAACATCAAGACCTGGAGCATTAGTGATTTATTTCAATAATATAATGAAGTTGATTTTGTTGATTGGTAATTAAAAATAAAGATTTTAACAAGAAAGGGATGTAGTGTTTGTATCGTTCTCTATAGTGAGAACGTAAACACTGTCTCGTGCTTGCGGTGTGGTGGGGCGCACGCACGGGCAGTACTACTGCAGACACCGACGAGGTCGGACGTGCGCCCGCACACATGGTGAGTTGCCGAGCCAGTGATACGCGTTACACTCATATACAGAGGATACTACACCGGTCTTTTCCGGTACAGAATCTTCCCGCCACTTCGTTTGTCCCGGATTCTCTGCGCACAGCGACGTTACAGAAAAAGGCTATTAGGCGCGGGCGGACGGAACCCTGTACCAAGATGGCTGACTCGCTGTTTGCTTCCACCGTCGGCGCCGCCGCATCGTCTGCCCGCATCCGGTCCGGCGGTGTTGCCAGGCTTCATCCGCAACACCTTGCTTTTTGCCAAATTTCATGATTCTAGGTCAACAGGTCCCCATAGACTTTCATTCCTATCTGAAATCACAAAATTCACGTCCATATCTTCAAAGCACCCAGTAGAAGCCCAAATTTTATATAGATGACTCTAATAGTATAATAGAAGTTTAAATAAAATGGAACTAGGTCTTTAAATAATAACCCAACCGACATAATATATTGGGTTAAAATTCTTGCTATTTTTATATAAGAAACAAGCATTGATTTGATATGATTTGATTTCCGTGCGAGCTTTCAGCCGCGTTGACTATAACCACAGAATTAATATTAGTACTACGTACAGAAAGGAAACTCCCTGCCCCTCCCGCAATATGGCACCCTCCCGCTCCTTCCGCACTTCTCCCCCGTTCTTGTGTAACTGTGGGACGTTCGACTATGAAAACGCACACATTGACGTGTTACTGACGTGTTCACGGATATACAGTTTCATTTGTAGTAGTAGTAGGCATATTTGACGCGCCGTTTCTATGAAGCGCCCGCCCTGCGCTATAACGCCTGCTCAGCAGTGGGAAAAAAAACAGAAGCACGGAGATTTTATGGTAGGTTGGTACGTTTCCGAGTAGAAACATATAAAAGACAACGCCTGCAAGAATAATAATAGCAATCATTTTTTACTACCTTAGGTTATTCTAATTTATACTTCTATTTAATCCTCAATATAAGGTCTAAGTTTCATTTCTTGCTATTAATTACCATTTTTATAGATTAAAGTGATTTTGAGAAAAAGTCTTTTTCATTACTCATACTCTGAAATTAGCTCTGAAGTTGCCTGAGGAGCGTGGAGAAATTAATACTTTACAGCCCTAGGGAGAATCGTTTTCAACTAACATCTGTCAAATTATTAAAAAAGTAGTACATTACTGCGGAGGCTGGGAAGTCAGAATTTGCTGGACGAGTAGGTTTAAATGAATAATTACAAGTCCAGCAAATTCTAATTCCCGCCGAGGCCTGTATAGTGCTTTTCTCAACAAATGTAAAGAAATAAACAAATGAATATAACAAGCTAATTATTAAAAAATAAAAAACACGACTGACAACTTGTGCTTGGCCGAAGACCGAGCTCCGTCTCGTGAGCAGAGAGAGTGACAAGGCCGAAGGCCTAGCCCTTCGTATACATAAATGACCTTCTCATTTCATCTCAAACCAGCAGAGGGCCGAGGCTAAAGCACCTAGCGCGCTGTGCAGGACAATTTTACTTTTGCAGTTTCGAGTATGTTGAGGAAAAGTTTTGAGGTTAGGTAAAAAGTCATCAACGTAGAAGAGTTGTCGGTTTAGACTAGGTGAAGAGCCGAAAGATTATTTTCGCTTTAGCTCTTCGCTATGAAGCTGCAACTTTGCCTTCGGTCTCGCTTGCACCGGCTGGAGGCGGGCCCCGGCCTTCGGACTCGCTACGCCTCTCGGCTTCTCATACACGGAACTCGGACATCAGCCTCGGGGGCCAAGGCGAATCGGCCTTCGACCTCAGTATCTCGGCTGGTTATTGGGGCTTTAACATGAAATCGGAAGATTGTCCATGTATACGAAGGACTCTGCCTTCGGCCTCGCCCTGCTTTATGCTCACGAGATCTGTCTCATGACCGTGCTCCGGCACGGCCTTTGGCCCAGCCTGAACGCAGCTTGGGCGGCTGGGGGCCCCTGGTTTACTGGAGGTTTGAGATGAAATATAAAAGTCGTCCTTGTATACAGAGGGCTCGACGTTAGGCTAAGGCCTCGTCCTGCATTTTATTCTCGAAACGGCAGCGCGGCTGAGGGAAGAGAAGCTAAGCCTTCGATTTAAACACAGCTGCATCAGCATCGGGAAATATACCAAAGTGACCTGAGCTGGGATTAGGCCTAGACAGAAAAGGAGTACCGCCCGCGGAAACTAAGATAGATAATAGATAAGGAGGGGGTGTGTACCGACCATACCGACCAAATCGACTCGACCTCGACCAAATATTACAATGGCCCCTGGGCGACGACCACAGCCAGTCATAGAAGACCCTGGGCGACGTTAATAGCCGTTTGAAATGAAATCATAAGGTCATCCATGTATACAAAAGACTCGGCCTTAGGCCTGGCTTGGACGCAGCTCGGTCTGTGGCCTTGATTGCGTGGTCTGGGGGGTTCCCTGGTTTACTGGAGGTTTCAGATGAAATATAAAAGTCATCCATGTATACAAATGGCTCGGCCTTAGGCCTCGTCCTGCACTTTGTTCACAAGACGATGCGGTGCAGCAGCTCCGGGAACGATACCAAATTAGACCTGAAAGTAGACCTGGGGTACTGCCTGCGGAGAGTACCTATAATATATAGGGGGGGAGGAGGTGACATAGAGAACCCTGGCGACGACCACAGCAGTTTGGTACTTTAGACGAAGCTCGGCCTGCGGCCTGACTCCTTCAGACCTAGGCAGAAAGGGAGTACGTACCGCCCGCGGAAATTATAATAGATAATGTGACATTTCGATTTTGAGCCAGCGATCTTGCAATAGCCGATAGTAGCGTTGCCGATCGATAGTCAGATCGATATCGTAGAGGGTGACCGTGGTACCTCAAGCTGCGTTTAAATCGAGGGCTGCCAGCCACGTAAGCGAGGCCGAAGGCCGAGCTCGGGCTTGTGAGCAAAGAGCGGGGCGAGGCCGAAGGCCGGGCCCTTTGTGTACATTGACGATCTAACGGTGTTGATCTTATCATCTGTTTTATACAACTAAAAATACATACAAACATATAAGTTATGTATATTTTTGAAATTGCCTTTCAAAGCCCTTCAATGTGATAACTACACTCGATAAGATTGATCAAATTTATTTTTTTTGGTCAGCTGTTTATCGCGTATATAATCCGCAATTTTGTTTTTACGGTGACTTCACATAGCCTATGTCACTCGGGCGAATGCAAGGAATCCAACAATACCTCTCACATCAAAACATGTTTAGCCGTTCAGGACTTATGGTGGAATAAAGAAACTTACATACATACATACTTACATACATACATGAACGCTGAAAACATAACACTCCTTTTTTGGTCAGTCGTGTAAAAATAATATGAATAACTCGGGCGATACTCCTGGACACGGCCCGCATTGTGAGGAGATATCTTTCGCTGGAGCCCCGCTTCCGATGGATTACTTTTTTATCTGTCTTTTATCTTTTGTACTTTATTAAAAAATGAAAAAAAAAAATATGTCGGTAGGTAATATTTGTTATATTCGGACATTTTTTAATATTTAATTGTCAATTAGTAACAAGGAAACAGCCCATACAGCCCAGTTATAGGTATTTTACGCAAAAAATGTACCATATACTTTGTTTTTCTTCTCTCACAACGAAAATGCATTAATATAACAGACTTACATACTCTTAATATAAAAAAAAAATCTGTGATTAAAATGCGCGAAGAATGCATTTTTTATAATGAAGGTAGCAATTGGCTGTATTGACATTGACAGATGAATTAAAAAGTTTTGAGCAGCGCGGCCAGGAAAGAATTTTCATACAAAATCCTGGCCTAGGCCAGGAAGTAATGCATGAGCCAGGAATTTCAAACTTCCTGTCAACTTTTTACTACAATACTTAATGTCTACATTACCGAGCATTTTTGAGAAAACTAATTTTCACATAATTCTATTGAACCATGTTATTCTATACCATTAATCATTGTAAAATTGAAATAATATAAAGTTAGAGAATGTATTTTTTTGATATTTTTTTATCATACTTAGATTTTGTTTTTCAATGATAGAACCAATGAGGGATTTCCCGAGACCCAGATTTAAAAAAAATAGTTCCAGATAACTTCATAGATGGCGCTTAAGTAAAAGGCGAGAGACAAAGGTCCATACAAAAAGCAAAATCACGGGATTGGCATTTTAAAAAATAAAACTTAGTAAAAAAAAACAACTAAAAAGTATGAATATTGTGATTTGTGCAATTGGTGATTTTTTTCTGCCTCTGGTTGACAAGAAACTGTGCCCCTTTTACAGGCTTCCCCGGTGGCCTCACAATTGGATACTCCGATCATCACCACCAACAGCCCCTCAGGCTCTTCGGTTAGGTCAGCTTTCCCTGACTGTGAGACCCGAAGAACTATTATCTACTCAGATGAAATGTGTGCTAACCTGGGTCCCCTGGTCTCGTCTGTAATATTTGTATGCCGGGATCACATATTTCTCAAATATTGTCCAAGTCAAAGTGTGACAAATTTGATTTCAACACCACACTTATTTTAGCTATAGGCAATAGCACAAATGTCACACATGTAGATATCGACGCATGAAAGGCAAAACTTCCTAACCGACACAATTTGGTAAAATGAGTTATATACGTCATTTTACGCAGTCAGTCAGTCGCGCGCATTCGAAGGCGTCGCATAACTTTGCGTTCGGAGGCGTATTTATTTACGACCGGTTAAAAATGACGACAGTGAAATGTCCTCAGTGTAATATTGTTATTGATGAAATGTTGTGTTTCATCCAGGATAAAATGTCAGTGACGAACGATGACGATTTAGCGAGAATTTGTGTATCTGCTTTCACCAGCGCCGAGATAAAAAAGTCGAAGGCATTGCTTTTCGAATCTTTACCGACGGAAAGAAGAAATATTGTGCGTAAACAAAAGGGTAAAGAAAACCGCGATTTGGTGGATATAATCGCCCTTTTGAAAGAAGCCGAACCTGAAGAAATCCCGATATTTGTCGCTAAACGGCTCAAAAAACTACCCGCCATTTTATGGGATCATCTGGATGTATCATCGCTTTTGAAAGACCTTACGGTATTACAAAACCAAGTCAAGGACATACGATCATCATATGTGACCCGATCAGAATTGGATGAAGTAAGATCCGAATTAAATAACATGAAGTTTAGCTCCCTGCCATCACAATCTTACAATATAAATTCAAAAAGAGGCGGAGGTGTTATTTGTCAGGATAGCGGGCCTTTGGGGCTTTCATATTTGGATGAGTCAACAACACATCAGTATAGAAATATAAATACTACACAGGACGTGTGTGCTGAAGACGCTTCTTTAAAATTGGACAAAGTAAGCCAGATAACAAGCGACGAAATGCCGTTGCAAAAAACCGGTTCTGACGAGCGGTCGCCGCCGGCTACGCAGGGTACCTGCGCCACGATGAGTAATCAGCTGACTGCCGATGCTTCTTCGACTGATAGTGAGTGTAAGCAAAGTCAAAACGACGAGGGCAGCGAGTGGAATGTTGTACGTAAGAAAACAAAATCCAAACCAAAATACCGATATTTGGGTAAAGAAGGAGTGGATAAAGGTGATGATAGTAAGTTTAGAGCGGCAGAAAGAAAAGTGCCTATTTTCATCACTAACGTGCACAAAGAGGCCCAGGAAGCGGATATATCATCTCATATTTATAACAAAACAAAGGAAGTGGTATCCTTGCAGAAATTGAGCATAAAAAATAATATGCATTATAATGCTTATAAATTCTTTGTATCAGATGACAAAGTGAGTTTATTTTTAGATAACAAAATATGGCCGTGTGGTATCATATTCAGACGTTTTGTACATTATAAACATAGACATGAGTCCAGGGTAAAGCCTGGGGACGGCTATCAAAAAAGTCTTAATGGATAAATGTTGTAAACTAGTCAGTTTTAATTGTCAAAACGTAAAACGTTCAGTGGATTATATCCAAAAACTATGTCGCACATCTGACATAATCTGCCTCCAAGAGCATTGGCTGACACTTGAAGATCTTCCTTACCTTAACAGCATCGATGATAACTTTAGCTGTACAGGAACATCGGCTATAGATACCGCAGCAGGTATGCTCGCAGGCAGGCCGTACGGTGGTGTCGCGATGTTGTGGAGATCGAGCGTTGTCCGTGACGTCACAGTGATACCATGTGATAATCCGCGAGTGTGTGCGATCAAAGCAGTGATAGGTGAGCAGCCGATTTTAGTGATTAATGTGTATATGCCAACGAACAAGAGTAAAAATTTGCCTGACTTCACGGACTGCCTTAGTTCGGTAAGCGCAATTATAGACAACTATGATATACAAACTGTGTTTATGTTAGGTGATTTTAATGCTCATCCAAATACACTATTTTATAATGAACTTATGAGTGATTGTAGTGAGCACGATTGGACATGTGTGGACATTGACAAAATTGGGCTTAATTCTGGTACATTTACTTTTATTAGTAATATAAATGGCTCGGCCCGATGGTTAGATCACTGCGTGGCTACGCGGGCGGCCTGTGACACGGTTACCAATGTGACTGTTTTAAATAAGGAGGCTCTATGGTCAGATCACTTTCCTTTAATATTGGAGTGTAATTTCGGTATCATAAAACCACTTACTACTATACAAAATTCCAAATTTATTGACGTCAATAATAAAGTAGTCTGGGGGGAAAGAAATTTTAAGGAAATAGAAAATTACTCTAAAGAATGTCATAAGCGGCTACGTATGATTGATTTTCCAACAGGGGTATCACATTGCTGTGACAATTTGTGTAGTGATCATGACCATCGGCATATTATAGATAAATTATATTCTGACATTGTAGCCGCTTTGAGGGAGGCGTCATCTGCCAGTCAGGAAAGCAGGAGGGGTCGGAATAAAGTGCGCCATGTAGTGGGTTGGAATAAGCACGTCGGAGAAGTTCACAGGGAGGCCAGGTCGAAATACAATACCTGGTTGTGGTATGGAAAACCTAGTTCTGGAGTGGTGTATGATGAGATGGCTAGTAGTAGGAGGTTATTTAAAGCTAAACTGAAATGGTGTCAAACTAATGAGGAGCAGATCAAAATGGATATCCTTGCTCGTCATCACGCGAAAAACGATTTTGGTCGTTTTTGGCGGAGCACAAACAGGCACAACTATCGGCCTGGCCTTCCTGCTAGTGTTGGTGGAGTGAGTGATCCGAGTGAGATCGCACAGCTTTTTAAAAGTCATTTTTCTGTCGAGTCACGTATTACTGGCGAGCCGCAGGAGATTATTAATGCTGAGCCCAAAAATGTTAACCTGGGTATTAGATTCACGGCCAAAAATGTCGCTGATACTATTAAATCGATGTCTCGCGGAAAATCCCCAGGACACGATGGTCTCAGCATTGAGCATCTCCAGCATGCGGGTCCTCACCTGCCGCGAGTGCTGGCTATGTTATATACCCTTTGCATGGGGCACTCATACCTGCCGGAGGAGCTAATGAGAACGGTTATCATCCCTATAGTGAAGAACAAAACGGGGGACTTATCCGACAAAAGTAACTATAGACCTATCTCATTGGCGACTGTGGTAGCAAAGGTGTATGACAGCATGTTAAACACACATTTAAACAACTATTTCGTACCACACGATAATCAGTTCGGTTTTCGAGCTGGCCTCTCTACAGAAAGTGCGATTGTGTGTTTGAAACATGCTGTCAAGTATTACACTGATCGCAATACGCCAGTCTACGCCTGTTTCCTTGACATGTCGAAGGCGTTTGATTTGGTTTCCTATAAAATCCTATGGAACAAATTAGAAAAGTTGCAAGTTCCTGCTGAACTCATCAATATTCTACGATATTGGTATGGAAACCAAATCAACAACGTGAGATGGGCTGGAACGCTGTCGGATTCGTACAGGTTGAATTGTGGCGTAAGACAGGGGGGGTTGAGTTCTCCGACACTTTTCAACCTGTACGTTAATGATCTTATCGTTGAGCTCAGCAAGTGCCATGTCGGATGCCATATTGACAGAGTCTGCTTTAATAATATTAGCTATGCAGATGACATGGTGCTGCTGAGTGCCTCGATAGGAGGCCTTAGGGAGCTTATGTCCATGTGTGAACAATATGTAAATGAGCACGGGTTAAAATATAACGCAAATAAAAGCGAGCTCTTGGTTTTTAAAGCTGGGACTAAATGTCCGACTCACGTGCCTCCAGTGCGGTTAGATGGGTTGCCCTTAAAGCGGGTGCAGCAATTTAAATATTTAGGCCACATAGTGACTGAAAATATGAAGGATGATAAAGATATCGAGCGCGAACGGAGGGCTTTGTCGGTTAGAGCGAATATGATTGCCCGCAGGTTTGCTCGATGCTCTAAAGAGGTTAAGTTAACGTTGTTTAGAGCCTACTGTACCTCGTTTTATACCAGCAGCCTGTGGATTCGGTACACGCAAAAGACCTACAAAGCTCTCCGTGTTCAATATAACAACGCTTTCAGGATATTGTTGCGACTGTCCCGATTCTGCAGCGCATCTGGTATGTTCAGTGAAGCCAGAGTTGACTGCTTCGATGCAACAATGCGCAAGAGAGTAGCATCCATTGCTCGCAGATTGCGGGCCAGTCGCAACAGCCTCCTGGCAGTCATTGCAGAAAGGACGGACGGCCCGTTCTTGAGACATTGGATGCAGGTACATGCTCCCGTGCCTCGGGAACGAGTACGACAATATTAATGTTATATGTAATTTAATTTAGTTAATGTAATTCTTTAATTTAATATTATATGAATTGATTTATTTATGTTGATAATAATAGCGACGAACTTATTTATAATATTGTATTTAATAATGTATATGGATCTTGGTCTGACAATAAATGATATTATTATTATTATTATATTATTATTTACTCGCAAAAAAATTCCGCGTCGATTGGTCTGGGTCTCGTAGCGCTGCGTTGAGTTTTGTTGTCGCTTAGGAAGTATGTGAATCCTTAGTATTGCTACTTTTTCAGCTGACTAAGCAACAAAAAAATACTCATTTTATTTCAATAGGTTGGTTGGACAGTTCGAACTTTAAAAAAAATGAATAGTGATTTTTTCCTGTCATAAAATTATTTTAACCGTTAGCTTGGATAAATTTACTGGAAATAAAATCATATGTACCAAGCACTAAGGTATTTTTTCCTGTATTAGGTTTTGCAATTATAGTCGCTTATCAATTTTTATACGAACAGAAATATGATACAAACTTGTCCTTATACATTTGTTCCTAAAATTGTATTTAACATCATTTGTACTAAGATATTATTGGTTGTAACGAAATAGTTATAAAAAGGTACTTGGATAGTTTAGCACCAAAAATATATACCGACTTGATGTCGCTTAGATAATTTTACCTGACAAATCAGATTGAAACTGACTGTTGCTTAGATATTTTTGCTTGCCTGAATATTGTGAGAAATGTGTCGCTTAGATAATTTTATTTGAATTTCAAGACAAATGAAAATGGCGCTTACGAAGTGCAATCGTGTATCGAATGTCGCTTAGGCATATCGCACTGCGTACTGCGTTCGTGTCCGAAAGGAGCCAGCTAAACGCGGCACGTCGGTTAGTGTGGTCGCTGAAGGCCGTATTTTGTGGTCGTGGTGGATTTTGGCGCTTAGTATACGAAAATTGTAAGCAAAACTAAAAATCAGCCAAGATGTCATAGGTATTTTTGCGACCTTTCAAAAGCCTTTGACTGCGTGAATCATAATATACTAAAAAACAAGCTTAAATTTTATGGTGTTACTGGGACGGCCCTTCAGGTACTAGCTTCTTACCTGGACAACAGAACTCAGAAAGTAGAAGTTAACAGAGCTGCTTCCAGCAGCGCGGCGGTAGGCATGGGAGTGCCTCAAGGCTCCATAATCGGTCCTTTTCTATTCCTTGTTTACATAAATGACCTTCCATGTCTTGCCCAACAATTGTGTGAAGTAGTTTTATTTGCGGACGACACATCTTTACTATTTAAAGTCAACAGAAATAGTCAAAATTATGACGATGTAAGTAATATTATGACACTTGTGCTTGACTGGTTTACAACCAACAACCTGGCTTTAAACACGGACAAGACCAAGTGTATAAAGTTTTCTCTCTCGAACGCACCTCACAATATACCTTTAATAGTTAATGGCAAAGTATTAGAGTGGGTACACAGTGTCAAATTCTTAGGCGTTACCGTTGACTGTAAGTTAAAGTGGGATAAACACATTGAACTCACGGCCAAAAAACTTAGCTCGGCGGCTTATGCAGTGAGAAGGATAAGACAGTGCACAAACATTGAAACAGCTAGACTCGTGTATTTCAGCTACTTTCATAGCATAATGTCATACGGATTATTGATATGGGGAAATGCAGCCGAGATAGGGAATTTTTTTGTATTACAGAAGAGAGCAATTCGTTTTATGTACGGGCTAAAGCGACGCGATTCTCTACGAGAGCTCTTTAAATCAATAAAAATTCTTACTGTTGCATCTCAATACATCTTCAATGTACTTATTTTTGTTAAATCCAATTTAAAAAAAAATTGCGATGTACATAGTATAAACACTCGCAATAAGAATAAACTTTATACGCCCTGCTTTAGGCTAAAAAAGGTTCGGCGGTCTTTCGTGGGTCAAAGTGTAAAAATGTTCAACAAGCTCCCTGACGAGGCTATAAATTTGCCTATGCAAAAATTTAAAACATATCTTAAAAATACTTTGATGAATAAAGCGTATTACACAATAAGTGATTATTTGAACGATAAAAAAGCTTGGTCTCTCCCTACAACTTCGCCACTCCACACTTGATTGCATTATTTTGTTATTGTGAATAATAACCTTTCCTTTCTTTTTTAAATTTAATTACATTGACATTTAATTGTTAAACATGTACGTGTATTGTGATCTTCAAGTGACTGAAAGTATTTATTTTTCTAAAATGTTCAAACTGTTGACGGCGTCGTGGGCCGGGTCGTAAGGTTCCCTCTATTATGGTTGAGCTTTGCGATGGCTGACCCTCGCGTCAACTCGTGAACGGGTGTTGCCAGGGGGATCCTGCTTCGATCCTGATTCGAATTGTATTTTTATTTTTTGTTTTTAACCAATTTATTGTGGTTACTTGATCACAAACATAACATGTTTTATTATATTATTTTATTTATTTTCTTATATTTTATTTTTGACTGTACACAATCTAGTGTATGTATAAAGTTAATAAATAGCCCCTCTGGCATATTAGGCGACCAAGACTGTTTCATGAGTTTCTTTCGGCATTTCTTCTCAGCAGTGGTCGTTCCGAAATGCTAGTAGTTTGTAGCTTTGAGACATAATATATTATGATTAAATAATTAGTTATCGACGTGAAAAAGAGCCTTCTTTGAAGGACAAGTTTCAATAAAAATTTTTGACTTTGACTTTGAAGAAAAAGTGCATCATATAGGTTCAGCCATTATTACGACTTTATACTGATTTTTTTTCTTAATTTCTATTCTTCTTCTTCTTTTACAGAAAAAAAATACGCTCTGGAAGCTAAACCCGCAATTTGATCGCCTTTTTTTCGAGTGTAGAGTTTTGTGCTTCCGTATAATTCACAAATTTTTTCTTTAGCTAATTTATTTTTATTTTTACTTTCCTTGTATTCGTAATGAAAAGCACAGTGTTACCTCGGGTGAAAGACTTATTTAAGCTAGTTTGTAAGTTCTCATGTAAGTGATTTTTTTCTTATGACAATAAAGATTTCTTTAATCCGAAGTCCTACGAACTATTGGCGCCCTGGCTACTTTCGGACGCCAAACCCTGTCTCAGGACTTAAATAAGTTGCTTTCACCCACTCGGTTACTATGTATGTACTATTTTAAACTTTCGCGTTTCAAACTCATACATTGACACGAACCTCAATACTTATAAATATTGTGGCTAATGATTGTGGTGACGACAAGACTGGATTATGTAACGTTATTATCAATAATAATAAATTATTATTATGTATGCTACTGCTTCCTGCTAGACAAACGGGAAAATCACTATAAAATTCATTTTGATATTAACTAGAAATTTCGTAAATTTATGCTTAACAAAAAAGGGAAAAAAAAAACAAATTAATTTTAGAATTTATTTCAGTGTATATTATGTAAAAAGTGTAAACAAGTACATACATAAAAATTTATTTTTACAGGTCGAATCAGACAGAATACAAAATTTATTTCCAATTAATAGTCTTCATCTCTCTCGGGATGTCCAGCTTAGAGTCGTGACTGTAACAATAACATCAAAAGATAAATACTTATTCATTAAAATTTACATAAAATGAATATTTTTATCTATATTTTAAATGATACTTACGTCATCGCCCCTGTGGATAGCCAGGAACATGTCGTAGTCGTTGGCTCCGATGTGGATGTTGGCGCGGCCGTCGTTGCCGACCGTCACGGACTTGCCGGTGCAACTGTTACCACTCTTGGTGCCAGAGACGATGTCACAGTAAGTACCAGCGGGGAGACAGGTCTGTAACAAACATACATACATATTATCAAGCCTGTTTCCCAGAGACTCTCTCTCTCTCTCTCTCTCAGCCTAAAGACGTCCACTGCTGGACAAAGGCCTCCTCCAAAGGATTTTATCCATGGGGGGTTTTGCCGTAATCACCACGCTTGGCAGGCGGGTTGGCGATCGCAGTGTGATGGCATAGTACCTACGCGGAAAGATGCTGCTGCCCATCCTCCGGTGTTTTGAATCCCTTAGTCGCCTCTTACGACACCCACGGGAAGAGATGGGTTGGTGCTATTCTAGGGCCACACCACAGCACAGGGCGGGCGCTTCATAGAAACGGCGCGTCAAATATGCCTACTACTACTACAAATGAAACTGTATATCCGTGAACACGTCAGTAACACGTCAATGTGTGCGTTTTCATAGTCGAACGTCCCACAGTTACACAAGAACGGGGGAGAAGTGCGGAAGGAACGGGGGGGGTGCCATATTGCGGGAGGGGCAGGGAGTTTCCTTTCTGTACGTAGTACTAATATTAATTCTGTGACCACAGGCCCAGAGACTATGAGTTTACATTTGCTACGATCCTTATAGAGCTCTCTAGCAGCCTCCTTTTTAGATGTTGCAATAAGCTCGTTGTACCTTTTATCCGATGTCGTATATTGAAGATGTGCGCAGAGAATCCGGACAAACGAAGTGGCGGGAAGAATTCTGTACCGGAACTTTACCGGGAAAAAACCCACCGGTAAAAATAAGTACCGGGAAAAAATCTCCACGCGGCACCACGCTTGTCCGACTAGAATCTAACTTAAGCTATACGCAGACTGCTACCACCGTAGCTTATATAGGGAGCTACGGGGCCCTATATGCTAACCTAACTTAATAACTACAATTCAAACCACTTACCAAACTGAATCTTCTTAATCTTCGGATCCAACTTCGAGTGTCTTCGGAAGAGGAGGGGGTTGTTCCCTAAATCACCCAACCTACCCCATGAGATCTCAATCCCCAGAAAAAATACCTGATCCGTCTAGCAGTTCCACTCGGCAACAGGTTTCGGCGTCCCCAGGCAGCCACAGGTCACGTCTCACAAGAAAAAGTCACAATAACAGGGTTTTTCACAAACACAACCGTTCAATAGTTATTTAACAAAAGGGAAATATAATCACAAGCGCAAATCAGTTATTACAACCAAAATTAACGCCACGCCGCGCGGCTTCAAAATGCAACAACACAAGATGGTGGCTATATCACCGCGATATTTCATGCGACACGGCCTCGTGCGCGCGCGTTCAAAGGACGACTGAATGTCGACGGCCGGAAGCCGTCTGCGCAATGTTGCCAGGAGGCAAACGCAATGGCTATACGTAAAGCCAGCTATACACGGCGCTGCTACCATGCGACAGCGCACAGAGTTTATAAGCATCAACAATTTTTATTACAAACAGAAGATTCCACAGGAAGGTCCGTCACGTCCGTCCGTCCGCAGAATATTTATGTGACTATTACAAATAAAAATAAATAAAACATATTACTCAATTCAAGCTTACAAAGGGGTAACTAAAAAAAATGATAATTAAATTAAAACAAAGAAGATAAACTACAAGAAATGATATATCAATGGAAGAATAGAATCCTAATATTATAAATGCGAAAGTGAGTTTGTTTGTTTATTTCTTTGTTTGTTCGTTACTTCTTCACGCTTTATCTAGTAAACCAATCTGCCTGAAATTTCGCATACACATAGATCGAAGTACGGAGAAGGATATAGGGTAGGAGAAAGATATTTCATCCCAGGAAAAAGTACTGTTTCCGTGGGAAAATCACGCGGGCGAAGCCGCTGGCAAAAGCTAGTAATACTATACAAGTAAAATTCCAGATGCAAAATAAGGAAACAACTGTTATTATTCATTGTGAGATTTAATTCTTGATAGCATTTCCAAAACAGCAGCGTGCTAAAAATAAAGGGCAAAAAAAAAAAACTAAAAACCACTAGCACGCATAAATTAATATTGGCTCACCTGCAAGTTCTGGTTCAGATCCCAGTACTCATTGTTGAAAGCTATGAAGGCCTGGCCACCGCGGCAGAAAGCGATCTGATTGCCGCCATTGTCCCACCAATCATTGAGGCCGGTGTTGCCAGCTACGTTCCTAAACTGGACCATTTGGAAGATCTGGCGCCAGCGGTGCTCGCAGATCCAACCGTTGCCGCATGTTCCGTCCTACACAACAAGATATACATAGTAGATAGGTTGAAGGTAGTTGTCAAGGCATATCAGATGCCTTTTGAGAAAAATCTAACCAGTCACGCCAGTAATTAATTTATGCTGAAATACATTAATGGTTGGTTAAGAATTTTTATGATTTTTGCTCTTCTACACTCATAAATTTCGTCACAAACACGATTATGATTATTCCTTATAAAGATAATTCTTAATAGATCTATTAATAGACGTCATAGATTAATTATGTCGCATGCATTATGTAATGTAGCTAATCATCAAGTACTCGTAAGAAATCTTAGGAAGTCTTCTAGAACCTGAAATCTGATAATGGGAGCTCCATTTCATCCATTTCACCTTCACTTTTAAAATATCTAGTAACATAATAATTAAAATTATATGAATTAATCACTTACAGAGTTGATAGAAGGAGAGATGATATTGCCACTGTTGTCCATTGGAGGGCCAGCTTCAGTGTTGGTGAAATCAAAACTACTCATCAGCTGAGGTTCTCCGTAAGGATGTGCCAACATGAAGGCGATAGCTGCCTTATAAGGCCTAGCATTCTTGTAAGTGAGGATGTTACCACCAGCACCATGGCCTCTTTGATTGTCGTGGTTATCGATGAAGGTAAGAGACACGTCAGAAGCCAAAAGACCCCATTGTGGACCCCAGTTGACCAACCATCTCAGTGCGTTTCCACCTTGGAACGCTCTGCTCAATTCCATGCCAAATTTGAACTCCGTGACTGCTGCAAGAGAAGTGTATTCATCTCGGCTGATTGCTTCGCCGCCAAGGTCAATGACTTCCTGATAGATGTAAGGACGGGCGCCTGCTGGGAAGCCATGGTTTGTATTTAAGTTTTGTAGCCTGTCGAAGATTATACGCATATCACCTGGCCACATGTGCTTAGCGGCGTCAATCCTAAAAAAGTAAATCAATTTTAATACTTACTAAAACTAATTCATATAAATTTTTAGTAAACCTCCAATTAATATTTTGTAGTAAGTGTAATTCGAATACAAGTCCTGTAAGCTAACTACATACTTACCTTGCATAATTTGTATTCAAATTTAATTTAACTTTATCATTTTACAAAACGACGCAATACATTATGAAATTTCATACCTGAATCCAGCTACACCCAAGCCAATGAGGTGGTTCATGTAGTTGACGATCTGCGTGCGGACATACTCGGTGCCTTGGTTCAAGTCCTTCAGTCCAGAGAGCTCGCAATTTCGTACCTATATAGGTTAGGTAGTTAATAATGTTAGGTGTCAGAATAATGTCAGGTTCGGTTAACAAATATATAAAAACATCTGATTATGCCACTATCTAATTTAAATATATAACAAACATTATTTTTATCATCATCAGCCTTCCATGAACGCTGTCGAATTAGAGCTTCCTCATCAAAAAAAAATCAAATTTGATCTTTGATCTACGACGCCATGGAGGTGAAAAATAGATAGCTTAATGTTCGACATACTCATTCTAAACTTGGGATATAAAACAACTCACTCTTTCAGGGCAGCATCCGTAGTCATTGCCGCTGATGACACAAATGGGCCAGTTGAAGTCGTTGGTCCCATAGGGAACAGCTGGGTAGTGCCAGTTTCCAAAGTTGGCAGTACTGCCTCCGGTACCAGTATTCTCGTTCCAGGTACCAGTCATGTGGTTGATAATGGCGTCGACATAGATCCTGATGATAACAAAGATAAAGGTAATAAATAACATATAATTTATTAGTCAATATTACTTATAAAATATCAGTATCCGTGATTTCAATCAGAGCTATTAGATAATTTGTTATGATAAAATTTGTTATTGCAAGGGATTCATTACGTTTTACATTGTATACGTCATATATTTGTAATAGTTATATGACCTTATTAAAAATATACTTCATAATGTTTGTTGTTTGTGTGTTTGTTTGTTTGTAATTTTTGTTTGTTCTCAGTGATCATTTTATTTATTTATTTTATTTATTTATTTACATCTCTTATCATATTTAATTTTTATAAATAGGTAACAACAAACTTATCTGATCTAGTGAAAAACACTTAAGATAGGTACATCATATTAATCCCACAAGAAAGATATTGATGACACCAGCGCGATAGCGGATCAAATAAATTGTAGGTACTTATGCAATACATTAGATCAAAACTTTGATGATCATAAAAGAAATACGGACTTTTGCCCTCTTATAAAAATAACTGATCAACTTGTATTTTGACACATTTTTCACCCATAACAAAATTCACTTGGGCGAAGTCGAAGGCACAAGTGTTATTAAAATATCTTACCTGACACCAGCATTGTTACAGCGCCTGACCATGTCAGTAAACTGCTGTTCATTTCCTGAGCGGGTGACAAGTCTGTAAGATATAGGCTGGTAGCGCTCCCACCACGGACGGTTGTGGGACCAAATTGCTAAGTTCTCATTTGGGGGTGATATCTGTAAATGAGAATGATGATTTTAGAACGCTATTTTACAGAACTACGTTGAAAGAAATTTCTGTCTAGACCTAATAACGTTATATTTTATAAAGATTTTTTATTTTATTTTTCATGCCCAATATTTTTTTCCGGTGAAGATGAATTTACTTCTTTAATATTCAGAGGAGCCTGCGGCATTTTGTGTTTTCACGTGCACGTACGCAGGTACACATAATTTATTTCCTAAAGTATGGACATTATTTATCCACATGTTATTCCCACTTGTAAGGAATTTCATATTTCGTACGAAGTAAAAAAAAATACGTCAAAAGTAAAAAAAAATGGCTTTTCCATTAGTTGCAAAAATATCTCATTTTTATTGTTTTGCTAATCCCGGTTACTTTTTTGTAATAAAAGCTAATCTATAATCACAGAAATATTTCATTTCAGTGCATTTTTCAAGATGCTATGTAACTTTAGCAGCAAGTACCATTATTATAGTTTTAAAATATACAACATTTTACAAAGTATTAACTCTCGATATTCATGTTGATGTCTAGAACCAAATTAGAAAAAATAAAGTTATGAAATCTATCCATAAAATAAATTGTAAGTGTCAATGTTTGTACATAGGAAGTATTTAAGAAAATATATATGAGGGGTCATTTTTGGGCCAATCAAACCCAAATTATTATTTTCTTTCTGTCCGAAAGACGAGTATTTCACAATTGTATTTCTGAAGGTCTAATTTAATAACTGGCGCAGGTTAAAGTTAACAATAGTAAACTACCGAGGACAAAGTCGCGGGCAAAAACCAGTAAGTTATAAAATCAGAAAATACTAACGTATTATTATTTGTAAAAGTTATCTAATCAGCGCTCAAAAGTCATGCATATAGGCAAATTAATACTTAATTATTGGTAGACATTGTACCTGAATACCACCAAATCCTCTTGGGCCAAGGAACCTCTCACACTCGGCTGCGATGTCGTCCCACTTCCACTCAAAGAGATGGACCATGGTGGTCCGGCCCGAAGCATAATGAGGGTTGTAGTAGGCCACGGCCACAGAGGCCAGAGACAGCAAAACCAGGAAGCGCAGCATCCTAAAAAGTATGAGTATGTCGCAGTCGGATTGTATAATCCACCGTATTACATTACAGCTAGCCGTTTTACAAAACAGCGCCGTTTTGTAATACGGCGGTTCAACGATTAGCCGGATTGAATACGGCTTCAATACGGCTAGCCGTAATGTAATATAGCGAGTCATTAGCCGCCACTTTGCCAATTTTTAGTTCCGATTTTTAACACTCGTGGCGCTGCCTGACGTAACAACAACGATGGCGAATAACTATGATAATAATTCTTGGTTGCTAAAAAATAGATAGATAGATTTATTGCACCATTTACAGAAAGAACATACAAAGTAGAGACAAAAGTAAATACAAAAATGAGCGCAAAGGCAAAATATTGTAAATTTTTACATACTCTTTATATTGAGCAAAAAAAAAATCAAATTTTACATATTTACTAGTATTAAATTTAAAAATGTAGGTCTGTCTGTCATATATCTCTTGAAAACATACGAGTACTTTATTTTTAATTGAATAAAAATGGATTAAATACTCTTTTAAAAGAAGTAAATAATTATGTTTTGTAAATTAGTAGACATTTTACTTGCCTCGTAAATTATGCTAGTCTCTTGTTATACAATTATATATATATCACTTGTATTAAAAATCCTTACCTCCTACCGCGCTAACACTTATATAGTTTCCGATATAATCTCGGTTTTTCTTTGTCACGCAACATTATCTTAGATATACATTTAATCCTTGATAAGTTGTGTACGGATCTATATAGGGTATTTGACAAGGTGTATTTTTCAACATATGTATTTTTAAATAAATAGAAAGATTATATACAAGTTTTATAACAAACTGTTTTTATTTTTTTATTTTTGATTTAATTACCTAGTTATTTGAAATTGAAAATTCATAGTAACGAAATACGCCGAACTGTTACCGAACACTTCCGAGTAGCCAGGTGACGTCACACGTGTTTTCTCTACTCGTTGCGCCTCTCCCCGCCGCCGGCACGCAGCACAGTAGGACGACCAGTATGGAAAGACGTTCAAAAATGATAAAACCTAAACTATTGAAGATAGGTTTATGATTTTTACATATGTTGATGAATATGCGTAGTTCTACGAATTATGACCCGAAAATTCAAATTAAACCCGGCCAAGTTCTTGTCGGACACTAGCAACCAATGTTCCTTATATGAGCGTTATTTGGTTAGGTTCACAAGAAGATTATGAGCACATGTGTAAATAATATACACGCTCATATTTTCCTAAAGTAATATATTTAAACATAAAAATATGTAAATAAAATATTTATTAAAATTACTCTGAATTTGAAGTCACGTTAATTTGTTGTTTATCTGAAGAACCCAAAGGGTACTGATGTGGATCCAGAATATGTATGATACTTTCACGGACCTGTAAAAAGGTTTGACATAGGAAATGATATCATTTCTTTACCTATAATACATTATTGTTGCCAAATAAGGATCTCACGTTATCAACAAAGCATTCAATAAATTCATATTAGTGTTAACTCTAGAATTTGGCCTCCTACAAGCCAAGACAAACTTACAAGTGGTGTTCTTTGGGTCTCCAAATACTGTTTGACTCGCTGCGGAATGATAAAATTACCCTCTAGCCATTTTTTGTTTTTATTAAACATTCGAATGCGTCTATAACTAGAATCTTGCTATTTGTGGCGAAAACTGAAGGCACAATATTCTTTAAATATAGCCACGACAGTCGTGTAGCATCAAGCACTCTTTTAAATGGTTCATCACTGCAGTAATTTTATTTTTCTTAGTGCTATTCAACCATATCTTAAACAAGTCCATTATTTTAACATAGGGAGCTGTACCTGAAATAAGCCAATATTGATGAAGGTGGCAGATTGGGGCAGAATGTCTCTATGGATTCTATATCTAGAGGAGTTTGACTACATAATAAAGTAATTTACAGAACTCAAATGTGCTCACATTTTTTTAAAAGTCAAATTGAATTTTTAAATTAGGTCAACATATTATGGTTTTCAATTATTATGTGTATAGGTAAATATATTACAAATTAAGTCAATCTGTTTATGCACATACCTTGTCTAACATCTGCCATTGCTAATAAAATTAACAGTTTATAATAAATACAAGTAATTTTTCTCAAAACTGGATTCAAACAAACAATAAATTAATCTGATAATCAGTGCAGCAATATCTTTGCGCAGCTTTGAGGCGTTCAATATAATTTTGTTGAAGGTAAATTTACAAAAAATTGTTTGAATAGTATGCTTTGGAATGTCCTTAACACATTCCAATATTTTTTCGTACAATATTGGGTAAGTCGAATTTTTATTTTTGAGTACCAGTCGTCCTACTGTGCGCAGGCGCGGGTATGGAGTTCGGGTTTGTTTCGTGAACTGACAAGAAGTGATCGGATTTTTTCGGGGCAACGGATTTTTTGGTACTTTTAATTTGATATAACTTTATAATCAGGTCAATTTAAAAAAAAATAAAAACAGTTTGTTATTACACTTTTACATGATATTTTAATAAATAAAATAAAAAAAGCATTGTCAAATACCCTATTGTAAAATTTTATATAAATAAATCCATACTAATATTATAAATGCGAAAGTTTGGATGTGAGTTTGTGAGTTTGTGAGTTTGTAAATTTGTGAGTTTGTGAGTTTGTGAGGATGTTTGTTACTCAATCACGCAAAATCTACTGGACGGATTTCGATGAAATTTGGTACAGAGGTAGATAATGACCTGGAATAGCACATAGGCTACTTTTTATCCCGGGAACAAGCTAATTATTAAAAAATAAAAAACACGACTGACAACTTGTGCTTGGCCGAAGACCGAGCTCCGTCTCGTGAGCAGAGAGAGTGACAAGGCCGAAGGCCTAGCCCTTCGTATACATAAATGACCTTCTCATTTCATCTCAAACCAGCAGAGGGCCGAGGCTAAAGCACCTAGCGCGCTGTGCAGGACAATTTTACTTTTGCAGTTTCGAGTATGTTGAAGAAAAGTTTTGGGGTTAGGTAAAAAGTCATCAACGTAGAAGAGTTGTCGGTTTAGACTAGGTGAAGAGCCGAAAGATTATTTTCGCTTTAGCTCTTCGCTATGAAGCTGCAACTTTGCCTTCGGTCTCGCTTGCACCGGCTGGAGGCGGGCCCCGGCCTTCGGACTCGCTACGCCTCTCGGCTTCTCATACACGGAACTCGGCCATCAGCCTCGGGGGCCAAGGCGAATCGGCCTTCGACCTCAGTATCTCGGCTGGTTATTGGGGCTTTAACATGAAATCGGAAGATTGTCCATGTATACGAAGGACTCTGCCTTCGGCCTCGCCCTGCTTTATGCTCACGAGATCTGTCTCATGACCGTGCTCCGGCACGGCCTTTGGCCCAGCCTGAACGCAGCTTGGGCGGCTGGGGGCCCCTGGTTTACTGGAGGTTTGAGATGAAATATAAAAGTCGTCCTTGTATACAGAGGGCTCGACGTTAGGCTAAGGCCTCGTCCTGCATTTTATTCTCGAAACGGCAGCGCGGCTGAGGGAAGAGAAGCTAAGCCTTCGATTTAAACACAGCTGCATTAGCATCGGGAAATATACCAAAGTGACCTGAGCTGGGATTAGGCCTAGACAGAAAAGGAGTACCGCCCGCGGAAACTAAGATAGATAATAGATAAGGAGGGGGGGGTGTGTACCGACCATACCGACCAAATCGACTCGACCTCGACCAAATATTACAATGGCCCCTGGGCGACGACCACAGCCAGTCATAGAAGACCCTGGGCGACGTTAATAGCCGTTTGAAATGAAATCATAAGGTCATCCATGTATACAAAAGACTCGGCCTTAGGCCTGGCTTGGACGCAGCTCGGTCTGTGGCCTTGATTGCGTGGTCTGGGGGGTTCCCTGGTTTACTGGAGGTTTCAGATGAAATATAAAAGTCATCCATGTATACAAATGGCTCGGCCTTAGGCCTCGTCCTGCACTTTGTTCACAAGACGATGCGGTGCAGCAGCTCCGGGAACGATACCAAATTAGACCTGAAAGTAGACCTGGGGTACTGCCTGCGGAGAGTACCTATAATATATAGGGGGAGGAGGTGACATAGAGAACCCTGGCGACGACCACAGCAGTTTGGTACTTTAGACGAAGCTCGGCCTGCGGCCTGACTCCTTCAGACCTAGGCAGAAAGGGAGTACGTACCGCCCGCGGAAATTATAATAGATAATGTGACATTTCGATTTTGAGCCAGCGATCTTGCAATAGCCGATAGTAGCGTTGCCGATCGATAGTCAGATCGATATCGTAGAGGGTGACCGTGGTACCTCAAGCTGCGTTTAAATCGAGGGCTGCCAGCCACGTAAGCGAGGCCGAAGGCCGAGCTCGGGCTTGTGAGCAAAGAGCGGGGCGAGGCCGAAGGCCGGGCCCTTTGTGTACATTGACGATCTAACGGTGTTGATCTTATCATCTGTTTTATACAACTAAAAATACATACAAACATATAAGTTATGTATATTTTTGAAATTGCCTTTCAAAGCCCTTCAATTTGATACTACACTCGATAAGATTGATCAAATTTATTTTTTTTGGTCAGCTGTTTATCGCGTATATAATCCGCCATTTTGTTTTTACGGTGACTTCACATAGCCTATGTCACTCGGGCGAATGCAAGGAATCCAACAATACCTCTCACATCAAAACATGTTTAGCCGTTCAGGACTTATGGTGGAATAAAGAAACTTACATACATACATACTTACATACATACATGAACGCTGAAAACATAACACTCCTTTTTTGGTCAGTCGTGTAAAAAGCACTGTTCCCGTGGGAAATTCACGCGGGCGAAGCCGCGGGCAAAAGCTAGTCCATACTAATATTATAAATGCGAAAGTTTGGATGTGAGTTTGTGAGTTTGTGAGTTTGTGAGTTTGTGAGGATGTTTGTTACTCAATCACGCAAAATCTACTGGACGGATTTCGATGAAATTTGGTACAGAGGTAGATAATGACCTGGAATAGCACATAGGCTACTTTTTATCCCGGGAAAAAGCACTGTTCCCGTGGGAAATTCACGCGGGCGAAGCCGCGGGCAAAAGCTAGTAGTATATAAATTAACAGTAAAAAACTTAAAAAAAAAGCTTTTATTGTTACTCTCAACTCAACAAACCCTTTCATTTGATACCCATATTGTAGGAATGCATTCATCATCATCATCAGCCTGTAGCAGTCCACTGCTGGACATAGGCCTCTCCAAAAGTGCGCCGGTTTTGCGTTTTACGCATACAGTTATTCCTTGCAATCTTGCGCAGGTCATCTCGCCATCTCGCCAGGGGGTGTCCCACACTGCGCTTGCCCATGCGCGGTCTCCACTCGAGAATACGTCTACTTAGGCGGCTGTCAGTTCTTCTGCAGACGTGGCCAGCCCATTGCCACTTCAGCGTGCTGACTTTTTTGGCTATATCGGAGACTTTAGTTCTCTATCGGATAACCTCATTTCGGATACGATCCTTGAGTGAGATCCCGAGCATAGCTATCTCCATAGCACGCTGTGCAACTTTAAGCTTATGGACCAGCTTCACAGTCAGCGGCCACGTCTCTGCAGCATACGTCATCACGGGCAAGACGCATTGATTAAAAACTTTGGTCTTTAAACTTTGGGGTAGACGTTGGTAGTTGACGACGACGTAAGGATATGACCGAGCTTCCTGAAAGCTGCCCATCCCAGCTGTATCCTCCTATCGACTTCGTCCTCGAAGTTGTTTTTACCCATCTGCACTACTTGCCCAAGGTATGTATATTTTTGAACAACTTCAAGATTCTTGCCATCAACAGTGATAGGTCTTGGAACGATATGATTATTGAGCATAACCTTTGTCTTGTCTAAGTTCATCCGGAGACCTACACGTTGGGAGGATACATTAAGGCTGTCTAGCATTTGCTGTAACTCTTGCAGCGATTCTGCCAATACGACATACAAATGCATTACAAATAACTATTCCGCCATCTTAGATGGTCTGCCATCCATATTGGAATTAAAAAAAAAGAAAGGATTAAAAGTTTTGGGAGTGGAAGTGAGTATGACTTAAAATAGAAGTAGATATTGAATGGTGAGACAATTTTAAAAAATAATTTAGAAAATTTTGATACTAGACAATTTTGCGCTTCTATAAGCGCAAAATTGTCTATTATCAAAATTATCTAAATGCTCCACAAGTAGCATTTAGATAAGCTTAATGGTTAGTTTGTATGCTGATTGTTCATCTGGTATACGAAAACATCGTGAGGAAACCCGTGCTCACTAGAGACTATTCGCACTGCGACTACTTTATAGTTTTTTTTTTAAACTTTCGAGCTTCAAAGTGATAATTATTATTATCCTAGTCCTAACTAATATTATAAATGCGAAAGTGAGTTTGTTTGTTTATTTGTTTTTTGTTACCTCTTCACGCTTTATCTACTGAACCTATCTTCCTGAAATTTCGCATACACATAATTTGAAGTACTGAGAAGGACATAGGGTACCTTTCATCCTGGGAAAAGCACTGTTCCCGAAGGAAATTCACGCGGGCGAAGCCGCGGGCAAAAGCTAGTTATCAATAATTATTATGTGTGCGACTGCTTCCTGCTAGACAAACGGGAAAATTGTTATAAAATTCATGTTTATCTCATAGACCTAATAGTACCCTAGAATATATGCCTAACAACTAAAGGAACCTTTTTTTTTTTTTTTTAAATCTATTTTTTGTTGAGGCTTCAGTCGCGTGATGCGACTATGCCAGCCTCATAGGGAACTTCCGTGTTGACTTATCTTTGGACCCTTACAGCTCTCCAGAAGGAGTACAAGAATTTGGCCTCTTGTGATAATGGTGTGCTCAAAATAATGTTGAGCCCACCATTATCCAAAGAAATACCATTTAATATCTTTGTTCTTAAAGGAACCTTCAAAATAGGAAATATAATAAAAATAGAAATGAATTTTCGAATTTATTTCAGTGTATATTGTGTAAAAAGTGTAAACAAGTACATACTTAGGTATACATTAATTTTTACAGGTCGAATCAGACAGAATACAAAATTTATTTACAAATTAATAGTCTTCATCTCTCTCAGGACGTCCAGCTTAGAGTCGTGACTGTAACAATAATATCAAAAGGTAAATACTTAGTCATAAAAATAGATATAAAATGTATATTTTGGTGTATATTTTAAACTAGCTTTTGCCCGCGCTTCGCCCGCTTGAATTTCCCACGGGAACATTTTTCCCGGGATGAAGGACATAGGGTACCTTATGTCCTTCCCAGTACTTCTAACTATATGTGTGCAAATTTCAGGAAGATTGGTTCAGTAGATTGGCTCAGTAGATAAAACGTGAAGAGGTAACAAACAAATAAAATAACTCACTTTCGCATTTATAATATTAGTTACGATAATACTTACGTCATCGCCCCTGTGGATGGCCAGGAACATGTCGTATTCGTTAGCTCCGATGTAGATGTTGGCGCGGCCATCGTTGCCGACCGTCACGGACTTGCCGGTGCAACTGTTACCACTCTTGGTGCCAGAGACGATGTCACAGTAAGTACCAGCAGGGAGACAGGTCTGAAACAAGTATGGATTATCAAAATGCTGTTACTGCAAACATTTTATTCCATTAGATCTTTTAAAGGTTTCGTTATAAACAAGGTACTCTGATACGCTATGTCTATGCACGACTGAGATACATTATGATATTGTTACTGACTAGAAGAATACTCACTTACGCTGACAAAGTTAAATAAAAAGAATAAAATGATTTATTTATCAATGTAAATTTTGCTTTCACTTTTTGTGAGTTTGACGTAGTTATTCGAGTAAAAATACTGCGTGAATCGCATCACTTCTTCATTTACTATATATGTGATGTAAATAGATGACGAAAAGAATTAAAAGAACAAAAACATCTCTTACCTGCAAACTCTGGTTCAGATCCCAGTACTCATTGTTGAAAGCGATGAAGGCCTGGCCACCGCGGCAGAAAGCGATCTGGTTGCCGTTATTGTCCCACCAGTCATTGAGGCCGGTGTTACCAGCTACGTTTCTGAACTGGACCATTTGGAAGATCTGGCGCCAGCGATGCTCGCAGACCCAACCGTTACCGCATGTTCCGTCCTATAAAAACGAGAGAATACTTATATTTTTACCCTAAAATTCATGGATTCAGTGGAGTTCCTCTTACTGCGATTCTTATAGATCTATTTCGCTCTTCTATACATATCCCTCTCGTTATTACGGGTATTCATCTTTTTAAGGTTGAATAACTATAATTTATTTATGCATATTTGCATGAATTAATATGCAAAACTGGCATTCTTTGGTAGGTCTCAATTATATTTTTAACATCATCAGAATTCATTTTTTCGTATCGGATTAGAAAACAATAATTATATGCAGAATACTTACAGAATTAATAGAAGCAGAGATGATATTACCACTGCTATCCATTGGAGGGCCAATTTCAGTGTTAGTAAAGGCGAAACTGCTCATCAACTGAGGTTCTCCGTAAGGATGAGCCAACATGAAGGCGATAGCTGCCTTATAAGGCCTAGCATTCTTGTAAGTGAGGATGTCGCCACCAGCGCCATGGCCTCTTTGATTGTCGTGGTTATCAATGAAGACAAGAGACACGTCAGAAGCCAAAAGACCCCATTGTGGACCCCAATTGAACAACCATCTCAGTGCGTTTCCACCTTGGAAAGCTCTGCTCAATTCCATGCCAAATCTGAACTCTGTGACTGCTGCAAGAGGAGTGTATTCATTTCGGCTGACAGCTTCACTGCCAAGGTCAATAACTTCCTGATAGATATAGGGACGGGCGCCAGCTGGGAAGCCATGATCTGTGTTCAAGTTTTGTAGTCTGTCATAGATTATGCGTAGATCTCCGGGCCACATGTGTTTAGCGGCGTCAATCCTAGAAAAATAAAATGTAATATTCTAAGTAACGCTTAATGAGCAAATGAAGTGATATAAAAAAATACATTCATTCTTTCTGACAAAAAGCTCAAAAATTTATTTAATTGTTTCTACAAAAAGAAGCGTTAATCTTAATTTCTGGCATAAACCTACTTCATAAATCATGATAAGTAATAATGAGTTTGACTGATTCATATGTCAAGATAATCATTGATTAAAAACAAAGTGACGTTATTACATACCTGAATCCAGCTACACCCAAGCTGATGAGATGGTTCATGAAGTTGACGAGCTGCGTGCGGACATACTCGGTACCTTGGTTCAAGTCCTTTAGTCCAGAAAGCTCACAGTTTCGTACCTGGAAATAACATCTAACATTTAGAGCTATTTTTATATTATGAAAAGAGGACACCACAGTCTGGTCTGGGGTATCACGCATGCGTGCGTTGCCAACCCTGAATAAATCTTTTAACTTTTATGCGATTTTAGAAAATGATTTACAACTTTTTTCAAATGTTTTTTTTTATTTGAAATTACGTGAGAAAGTAAAGTAATAAGTAAAGACTAATATTAATTTGTAATATTTGATGAATAGGAGCTATCGTAAGGCAAAAAAAAATCACACGCCAAACTTGTAAACACTTTTTTTTAAATGGATGTTAAAATATAACTCACTCTATCAGCGCAGCATCCGTAGTCGTTGCCGCTGATGACGCAATTAGGCCAGTTAAAGTCATTGGTCCCATAAGGAACAGCTGGATAGTGCCAGTTTCCAAAGTTGGCAGTGCTGCCTCCGGTACCAGTGTTTTCGTTCCAGGTACCAGTCATATGGTTGATGATGGCATCCACGTAGATCCTGATGATAATGCAAATAAGTATTTATCCTGTAGAATTTGAAAGGATAACTCCAATAAGTAAGATGGCAAAATTCTACACATAAACATTCAAATAACTGACCAACTGATAATGGTCTGAAAGTCAATTTATGCCCTCTATTCAGTTAGGTATACTTTTTAAGGATTTTTATGCACTCAAGATGTACTTTAGTACTGCAGTACTAAAGTACTCTTTTAAAACATATAAATTAGATATGATGAAAAAATTCCATACCAGCAGAACTTGAACCCAGGTCTTTTTCATATCTAATTTCTATATTTAATAACAGTAGTTAGTTTTTGTATCATGTATCTTGTAATTAAAAAATCATGCTCTTTTCTTCTTTAAAACTATAAATCATCATAATATCGTTATCATATCGCATGGCTTCATATCCTTAGATACAGTTTAATAGTTAGATAATCTAAGTATGACTAATAGGCGTAGCAAATTATGAGCATCAGGTATCAATTGGCGTAGTTTTGGCAAACCACCAGGAAAGATCTTATAGGGCATTCGTTTGTAATGTGGGAGAGTCTGCTGATGATGTTTACAGTGGTATAATTAAGACTAAACAGTCTAAGCATTAACATAGATATATCATACCTGACACCAACATTGTTGCACCGCCTGACCATGTTGGCGAACTGCTGTTCATTTCCTGAACGGGTGACAAGTCTGTAGGATATGGGCTGGTAGCGCTCCCACCACGGACGGTTATGGGACCAGAGTTTTAGGTTTTCGTTTGCGGGAGATACCTGTCAATTAGGAATATTTTAAAATATTTTAGAGAAGGATAGAAGAGAAGAATGGGTAGTGATTTGACTATATTTATAATTATATTTTTTACAGAAGTATAAAAAAGGCTATTTATCCAGATCTAGCAATTATATTATATTAGCCTAGCTATTATTTATTTATTTATTTATTATACATATAATATTTAATTCATGAAGTCTATGCCCAGCCGAGGGGCCGTTCGCTGGAGCGATGAGGTTCTGAAAGACCTGATAGAGCGATGGAGCCTCAAAGCTGACAATTGGCGAGAGCTGGTGCAAGACCGTAACAAATGGAGTCATCTCGCACAGGGCAGCAACTTGATAGAAACGGGGCATAATATATACCTACTACTACTACAAATGAAACTGTACATCCGTGAACACGTCAATGTGTGCGTTTTCATAGTCACAGCGTAACAATCCGCAAACGAATGAAGAAAAGTGCGAGGTACGCATGGGGTACGCCATATTGCGGGAATGGCAGGGAGCTTCCTTTCTGTATGTACATACATATTATCACGCCTTTTTTCCCGTGGGGGTAGGCAGAGACTAGCGATTTCCACTTGCTACGATCTTTACAGATCTCTCTTGCTTCCTCTACACTCATCACTCTCTTCATAAATAGCATATTTCTATTCATGCTATTTTTTATTTTTTCTGTATGTAGTACTTATATTAATTCTGTGTCGGAGGCCAAGATCCACTTCGGGTCGCTGCGCCGCAGTAGTAAGTAAGTATGCCCAGTGGTTTTTATTCGGACAAAGAGAAATTTACATTAATACATATAATTTTTCTACACTTTAATTCCCAAGCATGTTAATATTTTATGCATAGTAACAATAAATGTAATGTAAAAGTAAAATTATTTGGTGCAATACCCAGATTCTAGTTGCTAACTATCTGTATTACATCTCGATTCTAGTAACTTTGTTCTATAAGTTCATTACTATCACCGCGGTATTTCCTTACATTCTAATATGCATTTTTCAAGGCTGTTATGCAAATTACAATGGATTTTGATTTATGTTGATAAAACTAACATATCAAAGTATTCAAGATTTTATGAAGTTATCTAATCGCGATATGGATCTTGGTTTGACAATTAACGATATTATTATTATTTAATATATGGAAACTAAAAATAGTCGTATAGATTTTGTACCTGAATACCACCAAATCCTCTTGGACCGAGGAACCTTTCACACTCAGCTGCGATGTCGTCCCACTTCCACTCAAAGAGATGGACCATGGTGGTCCGGCCCGAAGCATAATTAGGATTGAAGTAGGCCACGGCCACTGAGGCCAGAGATAGCAATACGAGGAAGCGAAGCATCCTAAAAAATTGTACTATATTGATGACTTCATTTTTGGAAAAAATTGACAAAACCAAAATTAAATTTTATGACCTTTTTATGTTAAATTAACAATAAATTTCTACTTTGAAGTAGAAAAGTAAATTTCATAAATCTATTAAAATAAAAAAAAACATATTCTGCCAACTGGAATAAGTTTAGTAGATAGTTACCTCGTGAATTGTTACACAAATAAATCACTAATGTATACCTCCTACCGCTCTAACACTTAAATAGCTTCAGATAGTAATATAATCTCGGTTTTTGTTTTGACATGTAACATTATCTTCTTAAGAGCACGCAGTCAAATTTATGTAAGTCGAAACTATGAGCGGAAATCGATATCAACTCACACAGACACAAAACTATATGTATGTGTGTGTTAGCGCTAGAATGAGCGTAGAATAGTCGGACAAGTAATTTTGATACTTTGATTCTAATAATTTGAATATTACTCACCATTTCAATACTTGTATAAATACGAATGGTATAAGAAATAAAATACAAATTACGCAAAAAATAAAACCTTCAAATACAAGTTAAAAATATACTAGTGGTTCGCCGCGAACTTAGACCTCGCGATTATTATTTTAAAAATATGAGAACGTAAATTTACTGAACCAATTTGAATTTTTAGTTAAATACGGGATTCTGTTAAAACAAAAATGTAACGCGCAACGCATTACATTATTCAGTTATTGCTCGGTTGAAGAGAACAGATTTTCCAACCTTCTTTCTTTATCTATTCTGAGGTACAACAACTTAATTTTTTTAATTTTTTCCAAGCGGGTATAATCAAAACCTGGATCAAATATAATATCTGTAAACCGTTTTGATCTCGAAAGAGTTACGTATGTACATCCGGCTACCAACTCTTTTACGCCAATGTCCACGTCTACTTTATCCAAAGTAAGTGATTTATAATCGAGTATACTCGTACATGCCCGAGCTTCATCTAAGGAGAATATAACTGTTTCTGAAAACATTACAGTCATTTTTGGTCACGTTTCAGGTTTCAGCTCAATATCACAGAAACTGTTTCAACAATTTTGATATCCTAATCCTAACTAATATTATAAATGTGAAAGTGAGTTTGTTTGTTTGTTCGTTTATTTGTTTGTTTGTTACCTCTTCACGCTTTATCTACTGAACCAATCTTCCTGAAATTTTGCATTCACATAGTTAGTAGTACGGAGATATAGGGTACCTTTCATCCCGGGAAAAGGCATGGTTCTCGTGGAAAATTTACGCGGGCAGAGCCGCGGGCGAAAGCTGGTTCAATATAAATGAGTAATATAACAATACTCATCTCAACAAGCTAATTATTAAAAATAAAAAACACGACTGACAAGTTTTTACTCAAAAAGTACATACAAACATATAAGTTATATACATTTTTGAAATCGCCTTTTAAAGCCCTTCAATTTGATACCCCACTCGATAAGATTGATCAAATTTAATTTTTTTGGTCTGTTATTTATCGCGTATATAATCCGCCATTTTGTTTTTATGATGACGTCACATAGCCTATGTCACTCGGACGAATGCAAGGAATCCAACAATACCTCTCACATCAAAATCTGTTAAGCCGTTCAGGACTTATGGTGGAATAAAGAAACTTACATACATACATACATACATACATACATGAACCCTGAAAACATAACACTCCTTTTTTGGTCAGTCGTGCTCCTTTTTTGGTCAGTCGTGTAAAAAATGTAAAATTTTATCCAAATCTCATTACCGGTTACAAAATTATAGAGAAATATTTATTTTCACTAAAATACCTACGTATAACGGCTAGATGAATCTACCCCGTAAGGGAAAATGTCGTGATACTAATATTATAAATGCGAAAGTGAGTTTGTTTGTTTGTTACCTCTTCACGCTTTATCTACTGAACCAATATTCTATAGTAGATCGTATTTCAGGTGCAGCGGTCTCAGGTTTTCTATGTGGCCCACCGTACCTTTCATCCCGGGAAAAAGCACTGTTCCCGTGGGAAATTAATGCGGGCGAAGCCACGGGCTAAATACTTGCTACACGCATTCCACTAAATTAATTTTACGTTTTGAAAAGTTATCGTGGAACATAAATACGTGTACAAAAATGTCACTAGATGTCGCTGATACGAAAATGAACGATTCATGTTTTAACTCAATATCTCTATAATAAAGGATGCGCAAAAGAACTTAAAAATTCTAGGAATACTTGCTACACGCATTCCTAATATCAACGTAATTAATTCAACGTTTTGATAATTATCACGGAACATAAATACATGAACAAAAATGTCACTAGATGTCGCTGATACGAAAATGAACGATTCATGTTTTAACTCAATATCTTTAAAACTGGTGAAACAATTTTGATATACAGTATACATGAGAAAAATAGTGATACTATCTCGTGATTTGTGAAGTTTCGAGAGTTGTGAATTGCGAGCTGCTGATCGTACTGCTGTTCGAAGACGAGTAATGCGTTCTTTTGTTAACAATTTGCGCTCTGAAAGTGGAATCGATGTATCTTTTTGAAGCTGTATAAATTTAGTGCAGTAATTTCTAAGTAAATGATTTGAACATTCTATTTTCTGTACGTGTACATTAGGATAAGGTCTGCTTTCTAAAATTTTCTTGTAAGTGCTAGCATCACCGTCAGCGATAAGCGTCGAATATATCAGATTCCGTTTTGCGACTGAAGTTTTAAAACCTTCGACTATGTTGTTGGCCTGTTCCATGCTGGATGAAGATCCTGTATGATTTCTAGTGCATTCATGACTTGGTGGTGGTTGACTTTTTGCTAGAGATCGAGCGCAAATGATGCAGTATTTGTTTTTTACTTGCATATGTAACACTTTCCCAGTTTTTAGTCCAATGATTGCGCCTGCTCCTGACGCTGCAGAATAATTGGTTCTGTAAGAGCGTTTGGACCAACATGCATCTGCTATAACCGTTATTGAAGGAATGCCATCAATGACGTCACCGCTTTCAATGGCTAGAGCAGATTCTTCCTTAGCCGCTTCTTTCATAGATGTTTCTGCAGCAACTTCCCACCACTTAGATACATCATTATGAAATCTTTTGTAAGATTTTTGTTTTAAGTTCGGAAGACAGCCAATTAACATAGCACCAGTCACAGCAGCATGATTAACAGTCATCTCCTTGGGAAAGTTGTTGTTGTTCAGACTAATTTGAAATTTTAAATTGCACATATCACAATGAAGTGAATCACCGACTCCAAGCCAATAAGTGTTTCCTTTATAACTTGGACGTTGCTTATAGAACAACCGAATCCAGAATTGTGATTTGATATGAGTTTTATTTGATTAAAAAAATACATAAAATCAACAACTCTTCTGCCCTCGATTTGAAATAGAGAAGGAACTGGTTTATCCGGCTCTAATTCCTAAAATAAAATGAGTTATATTAATTATATTGGAAGGTGGCTTGGAATTTTAGCTATGTACTTGTAATACTAGTTTAATTCGAGTTACCAAATCATTATCTTCAACATTATTTGTATTTGTTTCTTCCATGGTATTAATTTGTTCCCCTTCATTTGTTTTTTCTAGATCCAATATAAGTGCATCATATAACTCCTAAAAGAACGAAAAAAAAGTATAGATGATTGTTGTATAACTCGTATTCATTATTTCTATGTATTTATTTTTTCATATACATACACTGTCACTATCATTATTTTCTGTAGCAATACTGTTATCACTCTCCTGTAATGATTTTTCTAAGCATTCTTTTGTCCTCTCAGTAAATTTTAGTCTGAAAAAATATACAAAAATATCTGTATTAAAATAGTGTTATGTTTTTGATTGATGTAACGAATGCATAATACTTTGTCGTTTCGGTCACTAATATTCACTGTCATTGAAGAAATAAGAATGAACTTCTTAGCAAGCACAATTAATCGATATTGGGTAGCTGTTTATCTATGCACTTATAATATCAGAATCATATTATAAAAAATACCTCTTCGCTCTCCTGGCATTCATTATGGATTTTGTATTTTTACTGCAACTGTATTTTTTGCGTTTGTTGCCCATTACTGAAACATTATTTATTTTCATTACAAACCATTCATTAATCATTCATTAATAAGTTGACCGTATTTATTCCATAAAATGTTTTCGTCTAGACATTAAAACTTCGGATAAACCAACTTACAAAAACAAAGTTAAATAAGACAATATAGAAAGTTCTTCAATTTCATAAACCTAATCAATTTATGATAATTTTTTAATACTTAATCGATATTTAATCACCCTGTAAAATTTCACCAGTTTTAATGTCACCCTTTGTTTTATATAATTAAACTTAAACAACCAAAAATATTAATACTTACTAAACGATCAACCTGTTCCGGTCGCACTATACGTGCCTCGTGTGCAGAAGGTAGGTGACCTTGAAGACGGTAACTCGCGAGCGGCAAGCGATACGTCCACCCCTTGGAAAGGTCCGGCGCGTACTAAATCGTCACGACGCGTGCGCTTGGTTTTATACATGTCGTTTTTAAAAATTCGTATAAAATAATAAACGTCCGATATTAATTAAATAAAAAATAAAGTCTTATTGCAAACAGTATGTTTGTTAATAATAACAATAACAGCAAACAAAAAATTTAGTTTTTCTCGTGGAAAAGTAGCATTAAAAAACGCAAATTATGTCATTTTGTAACGATTTTTTATCGGTATATAAATAAATATTTTATCAAATTTTCTACTGAGGTACACCAAACGGCAATAAAATCTTCTTACTAAAAATAATATATAAATAAAATTTTTACGATTTCATTGTTATTTTACACCTCAAAGTAAACTCGACCCGGCATTTTTGTAATTCGGCGTTCCGAAAACCTCAAAGTTACAAAAAATTGGTCTATAAAACTTTAATTTTACATTGCAGTGCACTAAAAAAAGACTTAATCGTTATATATTTACGAATTGTTTTATTTGATTTGGTTATTTTACGCGTAAAAAAAGCGGTCAAAAACACCAAAAGCGGGAAATTTCATCGTAAATTGACTGCGTGCTCTTAATGCGCGTAATCTTCGATAAGTTGTCAACCAATCACTGTAAAATGATTTAATAAATAGTATAATTTACGTAGGTAGATAAAAATTGTGAGCTTGGAAACCGATTTTTAATGCTGTTTTGTCGTGAGATTTGCAGATAAGCTATCAAAATAGCTTTCACAGACAAACCTCTTGTCTCTATTACTTAAACCTCTTTATAAGTTCTAGTATTTAAATTATGATGGAGATAAGATCGACCAAATCAATATTACACTAATTTCGTCGTCTCGTTTGAGGCTTGTAAGTACAACACGTAAGAAATAAATAGCCTCTCTTGGTTATAAGCAGAAAATAACAAAATCCTAACTAATATTATAAATGCGAAAGTGAGTTTGTTTGTTTGTTACCTCTTCACGCTTTATCTACTGAACCAATCTTCTTGAAATTTCGCATACACATAGCTGGAAGTACGAAGAAGGACATACCATTCATCCTGAAAAAAGGCACTGTTTCCGTGGGATATTCACGCGGGCGAAGCCGCGGGCAAAAGCTAGTAAAACATAAAATCGCTTTAAGTGTTAAGGTGATAGATATAGGGAAAGAGGAAGACCAAAAAAGTGACGAATAGATTATAAGTATTGGGATTTACATCCGGCCTATGCTATCCTATAATAGTTTATTTGCATACCTGGAAATAATACAGTATAGAAGGGTTAGTCAAAAATATGGTGAAGTACTACTATACAGGGTTATTTTGAAACCATTGGCCAAATTTTCGCAGCAGATTTGGTTGATGAAATTGAGCAAGTTTCCAAAAAAATCTATGTCAAAAAAAGAAAAACATTTTTTTGCAAATTGGTCGATCAGCTGATAGGACTTAGTATAGAAAGTTGAAATAGTAGTATTCCAAGTACTGAGCATATTGTAAAAATTTGGCCAGTAGTTACAAAATAACCCTGTATTTGAACAGTATACCTATAAATACTTATTATACTTCATATCGCTATTTATTTATTTATTTATTTAACCTTTATTGTACAAACACAATGAATGGCACAATAGGTATGGCTATTATTATAAGAAATTCTTCGAATGAAATAAAACCTCATAAATATGCACATTAATTTATTAATTCGTAGTGATGGAATACAATTTCGGTACCTACGCAAACACTTTAATATTTATAAAGATAACTTCACTAGATTTCGCCCTTTCACTGCTTCACACAGTCACAGACAGCTTAGACTGTAACCAAATATTTAATTATTTAATTAAAAACATAATATAACATTATTACAGTAAAATTATATATTATATATACAGTATAATTATATAGCATAACTAGCTGGCACCCGCGGCTTTGCTCGCGTTAATCCTTTCTTAGCAGATGCCTACTTCATAACATCTACCTGCATGCCAAATTTCAGCCCGATCCGTCCAATGGTTTGGGCTGTGGGTAGGTCAATGCGTTTCAATATATTTCTGAACGACTACCTACCATGACCTTTGGCAAACTTGCATTAAAAATATCTATTTCATTAGCAATAGCGTTAACCGAAGCGGACCTAATTGGTAATTGCAATTGCATTTTCGCAAGCAGCTCAGGATTCGCTCACATGCTTACGGAACGATAACTCCGGTACCATTGTAACGCCTAGATCTTTGACGATACTGACGCGAATCAGTGGTTCGCGGTCTAATTAATAAAGATGCTGCACGCGTGTATGTGAGACATGATACAGCATTTTTCCACACATTATATTAGTATGACACCACGAAGCAATCCTATATATATAGATAATGTAATATATAGATAAATAGCTTTCGCCCGCGGCTTCGCCCACGTGAATTTCCTACGGGAACAGTGCTTTTTCCCGGGATGAAAGGTACCCTATGTCCTTCTCCGTACTTCCAGCTATGTGTATGCGAAATTTCAGGAAGATTGGTTAAGTAGATAAAGCGTGAAGAGAAAGAAGAAAACAAACAAACTCACTTTTACATTTATAATATTATAGTTAGGATTAACTGGGTTATAAAAAAATGTTTTTTTTATAAATCTTTCAAGAAATTGTAACAAAACTGCATATTGTATACTTGCCTGTTTTCCCACATGTATTGCTAAATGAATGTCTTCTTCATTGGCTTTCTTTACTATATTTGCATAACCATCACTATCAACAGTGATTTTAGAACCGGAACAGGCTCGGTCTTGCCGTTTACCACTTATGACGTCACAATACTCTCCCGCAGGCAGACCAGTCTAAATTAAAAATTTTTTTTACATAAGTTTATCATTTAAAGTCGTTGGAAATTCAATACATAGGTTATGATATCATTTATTAATGCTCTGTGGTATGTACATTAAACAGCACATCAATATATCGAAAATAGTCCTTTTTTCGATTGAATTTGTTTTCTTTGACTAATTATATTGTACTTATAGTCACCTTTATCTCCTGTCTCAACAGTCATCTTTTCGTCTGGTCACATCTTTTTATTACATTTATTTTGAGAACAAGCGCGATTTAATTATTCACATCTGGTGCGGAAATTTGGCAATTTGTTCGAAAAGTCATCCTGTATATTGATTGTCGCGTTTGAAAAACTTTTTTATCTTACAGCACTATTAACCTACCTATCGTATGTGACAATACTAAGTATTTTATTACCTTTAAACGTCGACTCAAATCCGTTTCTTCAAGATTGAATACTATGAATCCTCTGTCACCTCTGCTAAAAGCAATCTGGTTGTTGCCATTGTCCCACCAATTTTGTACCGTTTCGTTCTTGACCACATTTCTAAATGCCACCATTTGGTAGATCTGACGCCACCGGTGTTCACATACCCATCCGTTGCCGCATGTATCATCCTGGTTTAAAATTAGTGTACGTGCATAATTATTTTTACCTTAAATTCATCCCATTAATATAATAAATGCGAAAGTTTGGATGTGAGTTAGGAAATATGAATGCTGATCCTTGTTACTGTTTGTCACATCCATGTTTCATGTAAATAAGTGTTGATGGCAACTCCATCAACCAGAGACTAAAGGGCCGAGGGCGCGGACCCCCGCGCGCCTGTCACCTGTCATCCACGGATGACGGAACGAACTTCACTTCTGCATCGCGTAGATTTGTCGGGATATCACAATAAATCCATACAGTCCTTTTATAATTAACATCGAAGTTTCATTTATCATCGCGGTAGGGTTTTCCACAACTACTGGCGCACCAATAAGTCATTTCATTTCAATGTTATTACTCAATCACGCAAAACTACTTACGGCATTAATCGTGGGAGAGATAATATTTTCATTGTTGTCATCAGGAGGGCCTTGATCGCTTTTGTCAAAGAAGTAACTGCTCATAACTCTTGGGAGACCGTAAGGTTGTGCCAACATAAAGGCCACAGCAGCCTTGAAAGAAAAAATTCTGAATAATCTTCAATACAATTTTTTCCTACTTTAATAAATTTTTTAAACTTATATTTTTTGAACTAACCTACTACGTTCAACAAAAATAAATTACATTTTACAAAAAGTTTCGACAAGTTACGGTTACAAAATGCGCAAAACGTTTCAAATTGTATGTTTTAAAAAAAAAATAACTTCTAAACATATAAATGAATACTATAACTTCAAAACATTTTTAAATAAACAAATAAGATCCCGTAGCAACATGACATGAAACAAGTTTCAAAATTAAAATTACTTCAGTTAATATTCGAGCAAGTTGTATGAAACTTTAAATTTTCGTGAAGTTCAGAAGGTTAGGGTTAGAAGGGGTTGCTAATTATGAAGTCTGGGTTATTCCTGCTTAGGCTAAGTTACTGTTAGTCGCAAAGATGTTATAGAGGTTCATACGTATATCAGGGCAGTAAATTACCTTGTAAGCTCTAGATTCCTTATAAGTCAAGACATCGTTACTCCTCTGTGTATCGTGGTTGTCAATAAAGGTTAAGGCAGTTTCTGATGGCCCCAAACCCCACTGTTCTCCCCAATTCACCAGCCATTTCAACGCATTTTTCCCACGGAATACTTCTTTCAATTCTGATCCTACCTGTACAGAAAAATTTAGACAACACTCAAAGAACTTGTGTCCTGGGTCCAATGAGGATTAACCATATAGAAGCAGGCGAATATCAGTATCTAAAGATCAGTAGGTTCAATTATTTTCCTGTGATGGGAATCGAACCCAAGACCTCCAGACAGTGGACAGACGTGATGACCACTACACCACGGATTTAAGTGATAAGATATATGTTTGTGAAAAAAAATCTATTACAAAACATTACGACACAGTGTTTTGTTTGTTAAACGCGCTAATCTATGGAAATGGAAAAAGTATTTTCCTGTATCGTAGCTAGATTAAGAATAGTATAAGGTGCTAGAATGGGCTCGGGACTTTATTCCCATGGGAATTTCAGGAAATCCTCTATTAGTGCTTAATAGACTTCCTAGGGAACCTACATGCCAAATTTCGGCTACCTACGCCCATTAGATTTGGCTGTGCGTTTTCTGTCAGTCAGACAGTAACGGATGAATTTAATATAAGTATATTGATAAGATACTAAGATAGCTACTTCTTTTACCTCCGGGGCACGACTAGTTTAGTTATTCCAAAGATTTCTGAATAACAATTCTGTCATGTAACAGTAGAACGGAATATTACCTTCCTCCAATAAGCAATATTGAATATCTTTTACCTCCTTTCAAATGCAAATTGCTATAAATTGAACGGAGTTTACTGACAATATCCTTTCATGTTTCTACTCTATAAAATTTAATGGAGATATAAGATATTCGAAAACTCCGGACATCGGTGCCTTGTCACGATTCCCGCTCTAAATTGATTTATTCTTGATTTCCGGTGGGTTCCCTTTGACACTTTTGGGTATCAATTCTGATTTTACTTACTGGAGTATGTTATATTTAACATGATGTCCGATTTTTCACAAGTCGCCTAAATGCATCTGACATGACTTGACAACTAAGATCGTCTAAGCAGAGGTGGAGAAAAAACGGCTTATTATTTTTAAACATTGTACTTTTTTAATAAGCGCGTGTTAGATATTTAAATTCTTACTATAAATATTGGTTAACTTATTTATGTATATGTTAATATAAATACTCAAAATATTATTAATAAAACTTGTGTTGGTTGTTGTTGCTATCGAAAGATGTCATGGCGCCACGAATGTGTATGGGGTTGAACTTCCTGTTTGATTTAAATTGATAAATGATAAATGTACTTATGTATTTAATTAAAGCTTTTAATTTGTAAATAACAAATTAATAATTAAATATATTTATATAAGGTAACAGTTTGCCTAAATTGTTAATGATCATTGTTAAGACTTAAAAGGATATTGTAGTGATTAGATTCGTGAAGTAGGTAGGTACAGTTTGTAAGGCGGCCAACGCATTAGTGTTTCTTGATTCACTTTTCGATTGGAGCTCGGGGTGAACGGACATAAAGATAAGTACTATGTATTATGTTAAGTAGATATAGTTATTCTAATTTATACTGTTATTCTGTTGCTTTGTCATATGAATAGTTCTTTGTGTTTTAATGATATTTTATATGAAATACAAGTGGCCCATCTGGGGTTTTTATAGTAATGAATATAGCTTTTGTCATGATAGGGACCAATACTGTTCGAATGAGTTTCTTTCGGGATTTCTTCTCAGCAGTGGTCGTTACGAAGTCCTAGTAGTCTTTAGCTTTGATATTGGGGTTCAATTATATAATAAACATTTGAACCTGATTGTATCTTTCCTTTATTTGAATTACCTATCTCTACCTACATTATTAATTGAGTAATATAGTAAAAGTACAAATATATTCATAAAACTACAGTCATTTATTAAATAACATAATATGTATATAAATATACATATAACCTATATACTTTTAACTGTGTTTCTAACATCAGAAGTGTGGATAGTTCCCAGCCTACATAAACTAATCACTTTTTCTTTTTAGTGACGCCTTGTCATCGCATCGATGAAACAAAGACTTCGCTTTGCCGATAATCGACCCTGACAAAAGTGACAACGGCGCAGAGGTGTGGTGCAATCGAGTTGAGGCCGTCGGAGCTGAGCTAGGATGAAGCTAGATCCAACAGGCAGCTATAAACGGTAAGGCCTTTCGGGGCTTTGCTCTATTTGGGAGCCTGAAGCAGGCCGACCTATGAACATGGGATAATTTTAAGAATAGTATAGTTAATAGTAAACTTTGCTATCTATAAGTGGATTATGAGTCATTAAGCGATGTTGTGCATCCAATGTGAAAAGTTAAAAAAAATTTTTTTAATTTAAATGCAATGTACCCGCAAAATTAAAGTTGTCTGAAAACCCTATTAACTTTACATATTTGTGGGAATGAAAAGAGAATTTATTTTATTTTAATTGCAATGTACCCGCAAAGTAAAAATTATCTGAAAACCTTCATATTTGTGAAAATAAAAAGAGAAATCTTATTTTAATCTCAATGTACTCGCAAAATTAAAATTGTCTGAAAACCTAATGTTTACATATTTGTGGGAAAGAAAAGGGAACTTACGTAATTTTGTTTTGTCGATAAGGGTACATGCAAATTTAAATGGAGAACATTGTACATGCTATTTTACACAATTTCATAAACTGATACAATACAATGATAATGAAATTCTTTTAGTTAATCTTAATAATTTATTTTTTATACTATAATAACGTTATCTAGTTTGGATTATTCCGATTAGTAATGTGATTGAATAATGAACCTCCCTAGCATAGGTCTATCTTGTCAAATGTCAGATTGGCCGAACGGTTTATTGATTGTTCAGCGATTTATCAATTCATTTATTTATTTTACCTTTACTGTTTATACTTTGAAGAAATGCTGTATATTACTCATAGTATTTTGGGTTTGAAGAAAACTATTTGTATTATTTTTGAACATATTTATTACCTACCTTCTGTTTAGTATAAATCAAATGATTTTGAGATATGACAAAAGTTATGTGATTGAGAACATGTTTTTAATGTTGAATACTGATGGTGTTTGAAAACGTTTTATACGTTATATATATTGATGGTGTTGAAAGCGTTTGATACGTTACTTATATTGATGGTGTGGAAAAGAAAAGTTATATATTTAAGATATTGGTGTTGAAAACGTTTAATACGTTATATATTTTGATGGTGTTGAAAACGTTTGATACGTTATATTGATGGTGTAGAAAAGATATAAAGTTACAGATTAAAGATATTGGTGTTGAAAACGTTTTAAAACGTTATATATTTTGATGGTGTTGAAAACGTTTGATACGTTACTTGTATTGATGGTGTTGAAAAGATATAACTAAATTTAAGTTATTGGTGATGATAATTATTATTTGTTGATTGTACCGATAACGTTTGATACGTTGAAAGTTATATTTATATTATTGATGTTGAAAACGTTTATAACGTTACATGTTTTGATGTTGTTGAAAAGATATAAGTAAAAAGTAATAAGTTAAGATTTAAGTTATTGGTGTTGATAACGTTTCGTACGTTACAAATATTAATGATATTGAAAAGATAAAAATAAAAAGTTAAGATTTAAGTTATTGGTGTTGATGAAGTTTGATACGTTACAAAATGGTGTTCAAAAGATAAAAGTAATAAGTAAAGATTTAAGTTATTGGTGTTGTTAACGTTTGATACGTTGCCTACTAATATTGTTAGTGCTGAAAGATAACAGTAATAAGTAAAAAAAATAAGTTATTGTTGTTGATAATGTTTAATACGGTATATATTATTGATGGTGTATAAAAATGTTTGGATAAGTTTATGAAAAGTAATATGTTAAGTATTGAATCGAGTTATTGTTGTTGATAACTACGTTAAATATATATTGGATGGTATTGAAAATGTTTAAAATGCTACTAATATGAATGTTGATTAATAATATTACGCTAATTTGTTTCTATTGTGTTGAATATGGGTATTATTCTTGATTTATATATAAATGTTCTTTTAAGTACTTCGAGAACGAAGTACATGTCAGTATGGCCGTGTTAGATATTTAAATTTTTACTATAAATATTGGTTAACTTTGTTTATATTGTGTTGAATATGGGTATTATTCTTGATTTATATAAATGTTCTTTTAAGTACTTCGAGAACGAAGTACATGTCAGTATGGCCGTGTTAGATATTTAAATTCTTACTATAAATATTGGTTAACTTATTTATGTATATGTTAATATAAATACTCAAAATATTATTAATAAAACTTGTGTTGGTTGTTGTTGCTATCGAAAGATGTCATGGCGCCACGAATGTGTATGGGGTTGAACTTCCTGTTTGATTTAAATTGATAAATGATAAATGTACTTATGTATTTAATTAAAGCTTTTAATTTGTAAATAACAAATTAATAATTAAATATATTTATATAAGGTAACAGTTTGCCTAAATTGTTAATGATCATTGTTAAGACTTAAAAGGATATTGTAGTGATTAGATTCGTGAAGTAGGTAGGTACAGTTTGTAAGGCGGCCAACGCATTAGTGTTTCTTGATTCACTTTTCGATTGGAGCTCGGGGTGAACGGACATAAAGATAAGTACTATGTATTATGTTAAGTAGATATAGTTATTCTAATTTATACTGTTATTCTGTTGCTTTGTCATATGAATAGTTCTTTGTGTTTTAATGATATTTTATATGAAATACAAGTGGCCCATCTGGGGTTTTTATAGTAATGAATATAGCTTTTGTCATGATAGGGACCAATACTGTTCGAATGAGTTTCTTTCGGGATTTCTTCTCAGCAGTGGTCGTTACGAAGTCCTAGTAGTCTTTAGCTTTGATATTGGGGTTCAATTATATAATAAACATTTGAACCTGATTGTATCTTTCCTTTATTTGAATTACCTATCTCTACCTACATTATTAATTGAGTAATATAGTAAAAGTACAAATATATTCATAAAACTACAGTCATTTATTAAATAACATAATATGTATATAAATATACATATAACCTATATACTTTTAACTGTGTTTCTAACACGCGCTTATTCTATTTAAATAAGTATTTCAGTTTATTAAGTATTAGTAGTATTTTATCACAATTCTTGTTACTAGCATGCATGCATAAGGTCATTTTTTTGAAAAGACAATCCCATATACAAACGTCACAAAAGACGTTAGACGAACAGACGTTAGTTTCTTATGTCAAGTGGCAATTTTGGCGCGGTGATATTTATATTTAAGATTTGACATTACTAAAGTTGCCTGAAGAAAATCTAACAGTTTATACTTCATTAAGTATAAAGATAAAGGACTAATTTGAGACCAGAAGCGCATTGGGGCTCAGTGAGTAAAATTTTTACAATTTGTTTATTTTATACTTAGTCCTTGGGCTTGTTGTATTTAAAGATAAAATATATGAGTGGATAGAATTAGGGGACGCTTTTACCCAGCTGTGGGACGTAAATAGCTAGAAAAAAAATATTTTTTGTCTATTTTAGTTTTTCATAGAAATAAAAAATGTACTGACAGAGGATAGAAACAAAGGGAACAAACTTGATTTAACGATAACAAACTTGCTTAGTCGGTAATGAGGACGTTTTCGTCGTAATTTGCTCGCTTATAAATAGAACTTGACGGTTAAACAATTCCAAAATTAACATTAAAACAATACATTTTTAATAGACAAAAAACTTGTAAAATGTTAATTGAATAGTCTATTATGATATAGTACATACTATTATCTTTTTTTTTTATTTAGCTAATAGGTTCAACTGCTGGGGAAAAGACTCCCCCTTATCTCTCTAACTATACCTCTATCGCTCGCTACCTGCTGCCACTGCCTATCAAAGGCCGACAATTTGTCAGACCATTAGTTTCATTATCAAAATGAATTTGTGTAGGTACCTAATAATAAGATAATATTGTTTAGTTTGTTAGTTAAAGTACTTGAAATGCTTGTGATTAAGTTATAACATAGTAACTTGACCTCAACTATTTTAACAATTAACTAAGTAAACAGTATTTAAGCAAGAGTTCACTGCTAAGTAAATTGTTCAGTCATCTTACTAGCTAAAGCTAATGCCAAGTAATAGCGATTTACGATTAAAATTATCTTATCACCAAAGACTTTTAGTCAATTATTTATTTTTGCATAATGAAAATATTTATTTCTCAAACGTACACAAAAGTGTATTCAGACAGAAATGTAAACAGCAATCGGCAAATTATTTATTAATCTAATAGGCCCAAAGGTATCCTTTAGCGCAGTAAATAGACGAGAATCAAATTACAAACAGTCCAGTAATTGTGAATTTTTTGAAATGTTGTGTGGATTATTGTGAGTATTCAAAATAAAAAGGGCACAATTGCCAAGTTTCCGCGTCCGTAGTAATCTTAAAAAAACTGAAAAAAAAAAACTTTCTTCAGATTTAGGCTCATATTTTCGTTTAGATGCATTTTTGCTAGGAAAGTGTTCTACAAAATTTTGTAGATAATTAAATTTCCTATTATTTACATTTTGTATCTGGGACTGATAGTTACCGAGATGTGTGCTCATAAAAAAATATAAAAAATCTTCTTTTACTGAAATTTGTCAAACTTTTCACTTCAGAACGCTGTAATTTAGTTATGGCATATTTTAGGAGAATAAGTATTGGGACAAAATTGGTAGGGAATTTAATTACCTACAAAACGCATTTGCATTTTTCTTAACCAACCTTGCAGAATGGGGAGTAAAACTCAATATTAAAACTACGGAATATTGCTTTTTTTGTTATAATATTTTATTTTCTGCTAACTGCGCCTCGGGTCTTCTACCTACAAAATACTTGTAATTTTTTTAACCAACCCTACGGAGTAGGGGTAAAAGTAAAAGTTAAAATATTACGTTTTTGCTATCATATTTTATTGTCTACTAGCTGCACCCGGGGGCTTTACTCCCATACGAATATTGGGATAAAAAGTACCTTATGTGCTAGCCCTGATATTTTTCTACTAGCATACCAAATTTTATCGAAATCCGTCCAGTAGATTTTTTATGATTGAGCAAGAAATATCACATCCAAACTTTTTCATTTTAAAATCTGGTTTCTTTTCCAATCTTTATTGCTGATGAAGCAAATATTATCTAATATCTGTACTTGATAATGTCCACAGACACTTTTACAGTGTCCCGATCAGGTACCGGTTACTCACCTGCAATGAATCACACAATAAATGGGAAAGTTTGGATGTGATATTTGTTGCTTATTAACACAAAATCTACTAAACGGATTTCGATTAAATTTGGTGTACAAGTAGAAAAATATCAGGACTAGCATATAAGGTACTTTATATCCCGAAATTTCCATGGGAGCGAGGCTCAGTTAGTAAAAAGTAAAATATTATAGCAAAAAACAATTTCCGTTGTTTTATCATTTAGTTTTACTCTCCACCTTGCAGGGTTGGTTAAGAAATATGCAATTACGTTTTGTAGGTAATTAAATTCCCGACGATGTTTGTTCTGCTACTTTTTCTTCTAGAATAGGTCATGACTGGATTACATCGTTCTAAATTAAAAAGATTGACGAATGTTTGAAAAATGAGATTTTTTTTAAAGCAAAGGATTTTTTTTCTCGGAAACTGTCAGTCCTAGAAACAAAATGTAAATAACGGCAAATTTAGTTTTCTACAACATTGTGTAACACTTTTCTAGCGAAAATGCACTTAAAAGAAAATATAAGCGAAATACCGAACAAAGTGGTGATTTTTTTATTATTTTTCCAATTTGGCGGCGAGTGCAAAAGCTATTCAATTGTGCCATATTTATTTTAAATACTTAAACCATCCTAAACAATAATATAAAAAAAAATAGTTACTGGACCGCACGTAATTAACCCCTAGGGAAGGTTCGCTCTATTTACTGCGCTACTTTTGCATTGGAAGTATAGTGAATAGCATTTTTCATCATCATAATCTCGAGTTGTAATGGCAAAATCAGATATTTTGACCATTTCTTGCCCAACCTATTGTTGGCCATGTTACATTTAACGAGATAAAAAAAAAATTAAATGTGGAACGGTATAGTTAGTTATAATTTAAAATAGTGACTAATTACAAGCCTAGACTTATTTAAAAAAATATCTCAAGTTAATAATATCAGATTGTGTGTGTACACTTTCAGTTTGTTTATTATGTGTTTTTGAGCTGTCAAGCTACAGTAAAAAATTGAGATACTAGTTACACGCCGCCGTCAATAAGGCGTCAGCTTTACATACCCTGAATTCCGTGACGTCACCCAACGAAGTGTACTCTGAAGGTTTGATGGCTTCATTGCCGTAGTATATAACCTCTTGATAAATATAGGGTTTGTTATTTGGCGCGAAACCAAAATCCGTGTTAAGATTTTTTATTTTTTTATAGATCTTTCTCAGGTCTTTCGGCCACATGTGTTTGGCTGCATCGATTCTGAAAATATAGTTTTATTAAAATAATCATTTATTGTACACCATCGAAGAATTATTGTGCGTAGGGTCACATAATCATAACTGCCAAATTTCTAAAGACTAAATGGATAGGTACTTTATAACTTTACATCTAAGTGAAGATCTATAAGTACCATATACTTGGTGAAATGGAAATTTACAAATCCAGTAATATTATAAACGGTAAGGTATGGATGTTTGTTTATTATTGAAGTAGGTATAATTTGTATATAATAAGACTAGCTGGCGCCCACGGCTTCGCTCGCGTTAATCCTTTCTTAGCGGATGCCTACGTCATAACATCTACCTGCATGCCAAATTTTAGCCCGATCCGTCCAGTGAGTGGGTATGTCAGTCAGTCACTTAAGTTATATATATATATATATATATATATATATATATATATATATATATATATATATATATATATATATATATATAGATATCCCTACGGGCACTTAGTGGCTCAATCGTGCCGTACGAGCAGCACTTTGTTGATCCTTTTTCATTTGTTGATCCGGCTTGATTTTCTGATTCCATTGCTGTTTTCCTTTGCAACAGTGGCTCCGGTCGGAGCCATAAGTGTCAGGGCGACTAATAATAATAATTACGCCATTTTTATACAATTCCACCTTTTTCGCTTTCACCCTCATGTTGATCCGATTCAAATGAACCAATTAGAGCACATCATTTCTGTCGGAAACTGTGATTGGCTTCTGACGGGTACTCACTAAGTAGGTACATAATATTAGGCACACGCAAGTTTTGCCTCGTCAACTTTAGGCTCATTTGTTTTGTCTTATTGACATTTAAATAAACTTTATTAATTTAATTATTACTAATATATTTAAGAATTATTTTTGGTACGAAAATGTATATTCGTCCACATACTTTAATGTAGGTAAATGGAAATTGTAAAGTGACGTACTTTTTGGAGAAAATGCTGCTGCAGTGTAGGTAGGTAGTTTGTTTCGCCGCTTCTTCTACACTTGTGCTTTGGAGGCGGTGGTAAACTAAGTTTTTGACGTCAATAATTGATTTTGTACATCCAATGTTGATAATAAAGAATTTAATCTAGTTCGTATGACCGTGAGCGTTTGTTCCCGATGATTCATAACAAGATTTGACACACTGAGACACAACGGGAAAAATATATCAATGTATTACAGTGTTACACATTGCAACTGAGGTTTTCCTAACGTGTCATGCTGTTACTCATCGGCACTCTGAATTACCGTTATGTAACACTGTTACTAAAGGAACTCTGTATTCCCATAGAGTTTGAGTACCTAATCAGATAAAATTATGATTTTACGAAGAAATTTACATGACTATATTCATGTAATTCTTTGTAAAATCATAATTTTACTATTTAAGATTTTACAAAAAAAGAATACATGAAATTAATCATGCAATCTTATGTAACACTGTTACACATTGATACTTTTTCCCGTTGTGTCTCAGTGTGACAAATCTTGGTATTACTCATCGGGAACAAACGACCGTGAGTAGAGAAAGTAGCTAGACATTTTGCGTCAGAGTCCTTAACGTGGTCCCATCTGGAAGAAAGCATGAAACTTGGCATGATTGTAGCTTTCATATATCTATTTTAATATTGATATAGAAACACTTTGAGAAATGAATGTTTCCCCCTTTCCCCTCCTTTTATGTCCCAAATCGTGGCTATTCTCATTTTTTTATGAAAACGGTAAAAGCTACGCAAAAACTGTCAAATACCAATATGTTCTTCATTAAATTCTCTATAATAACGCCATTGGATGTATGTTGATAGAACTTATAGTTTACAATATGCCCATGTTACTAGGACGATTTTTTGAAATATTCGAACTTTTCCTACTATTGCACTGTCATGGTAGAATTTCGTATTTAATATCATGGATAGCTTTCGACTTCAGAAATACATCACAGTGGTCCCAGAATTCGTGTTGACATATCTTACCATCATCAACAAAGTACGTCTTCCAATTGAGGGGGAGGAGTGCACCCCGCGCGCTACAAGCGAAGAACTCCAGCCTATTCTGTTGAAACATTATATCGTGTCTGGTATCGTTTTCGTATAAATTAGGCATCATGAATTCATTTTTGATAATAACTTGGCATCATTTCTTACAAAAAATCGATATTTTTGCTAAAAAGTCAAAAATAATTCTTAATTTAATTGTTTGTTCAAAGGACATTCAAAGCGCTTCAAGATTTTATAACATGGCTAAATCTGAGTAAAAAAGCAAACATGTATATTCTAGTTCATAAAAATATACATTTTAGATAACATATTAGTTGAACTTACATTCCAAAAAAAATTTGAAAGCCTGTGCGGCTTAAAATTCAGAACGTACTTAAATTTTGTAAATTTGTTTTGCCTAGAAAGTCATTAGAAAAAGTTTCAATAAATAAACAAATTGTTTTCACTAGTTTAAAACAAATATTTAAAGAAACTTTTAAACATCAAAATTGAAACTGTTTCTAAGGACTTTCTGGGAAAAACTCATAGACTTAGCTAGAAGCACGTTTTGAATTTTAAACGCCGCACGGGCTTTTATATTTTCACATTTTTTTCGAATGGAAGTTAAACTATAATGTTTTTTTTTTTCTTCTTTTTATATACATTATTTTATTTTATTATGATTTAATATTTTTTATTTTCATAATTTAGGTCATTATACAAACAGTACGTAGTCAAAATATTTCAAATATAAAATTTGTCATAAAAAATTTCATCGAAATCCGTCCAGTAGATTTTGCGTGATTGAGTAACAAACATCCTCACAAACTCACAAATTCACAAACTCACAAACTCACATCCAAACTTTCGCATTTATAATATTAGTATGGATAAACAAGAATATCCGTACTTACCATCAGAATTTATTTTACTCAGATTTACTCTTGTTATTATATCTTAAAGCAATTTGAACGTGCTTTGAACAGACAATTAAATTAAGAATTTTTTGTTAACTTTTTAGGAAAAGTATCGATATTTTTCTATGAAATGCTGCCAATTTATTATCAAAAATGAATTTCTGGTGCTTGATTTATACGAAAACGATTCCAGACACGATATAATGTTTAAATAAAATAGGCAGTACTTCTTCGCTTGTAGCGCGCAGGATGCACTTCCCCCTCCCCCCAATAGGAAGAGGTACTTTGTTGATGATGATAACATATGTCGATACGAAGTGTCGGACCACTACAATACAGTATATCAGAAGTCGAAAGCTATCCATGAAATTAAATACGAAATTCTACCATGTCCGTGCAATAGTAGAAAAAGTTCGAATTTTTCAAAAAAAAATCGTCCTAGTACCTAACATGGGTATATTTTGCAAACTATAAGTCCCATCAACATACATCCAATGGTGTTATTATAGAGAATTTAATGAAGAACATATTGGTTTTTGCGTAGCTCTTACCGTTTTCATAAAAAAATGAGGAAAACCACGATTTGGGACATAAAAGGGGGGAAACATTCATTTCTCGAAGTGTTTCTATAATGAAAGCTACATTCATGCCAAGTTTCGTGCTTTCTTCCGGATGGGACCATAAAATCGATTTTTGTTAGGACAAGGAGCCGTACTACTAGAAGTAGCTAAATGTTTTTTTAATCTTTATTTGAAAAAAAAAAGTAAAAGAATAGGCGAACTTCATGCCAAAAGCATTATCTAACAGCTTTGATCTAACAGTCTACCTTTTGGTCATACAGAGACAGCTAATGCTATGAGGGTGCAAAAATATAAACGTACATAAACTATTATTACATACATAGGTACACTAAATCATATTAATAAATATGTACAATAATATGTGATACAGTATGTAGAATACAATGAAATGTCAAATTCTGATCAAAAACAGTCGTGGTATATTTTTATTTTTTTAAGAAAATAAGTAAGTATCGTTGAAAAATAAACATATTTTTAAAACAGAGAGTAGGTATTAGAAATATCTATTTTAGTTTAAGAGAAAGATGTCCATGGCTGGGGTTCTTCAGTATTTTCTTTGGTTGAGAAAAGTTAATGAAATGAAAAGTTGCTAGAAAAAGTAGCCAAAAAATTTAGCTACAAGTTTCATGAAATTGTTGCCGACCAATATCAAAAAAATGCTAGATCTAGCTATAAAGTTGCTAAGTTGGCAACACTGCCGAGCGGTCTGTATCGGTCGACCGATAGTAGCGCGGAACGAAACAGCCCTCTCCGCTCCTGCGCACCAGCCTCCGCCCTCACCCCGCGTACGAAGTGGATCTTATAAGTTACCATCTTGACGAATATAAAATCAGCCGGGTTAACAAATGTTGGCATTTCAAGAGCAATCCCATACTAATTCAATATATCATTGAATATAAAAAGGAGTCATCAAAGTACAAAGTTCTGAATAAAGCGCGGAGCCAGAATGTGCCAACGAATTAAAAAAAGCGTTCGTTACGGATCTAATAATGTTTCGAAATTTTGGTAAATATATGTCAGTGAATATATATCGGAGCCAATAAATTTCAAGTTTTAAAAAATCTTGGAGTCACAAAGTGATTTTGAGTTTGAGAAAATTGACCGTTACGGAGCAAATTTTTTTCGAAATTCGAGCAAAATTTTTTATGGAGTAGAAAGGTATATTAACGAATATATCGGTCCGTCACAATCCGTAGATGAGATATATTCTATTCCGAGCGAGATAGCAACAAGAGGAGCCAAGTTATTGCGGGTTAAAGGTGGAGTCGATAATGTTCTCAGCGCACTGCTGGATCAACAAAGGGCCCAAAGTAGTGTTTATATATATATATATATATATATATATATATATATATATATATATATAACTTAAAGGTGACTAAGTGACTGACTGACATAGTGATCTATCAACGCACAGCCCAAACCACTCACTGGACGGATCGGACTATATATATATATATATATATAGATTGAAGATTTGTATATAATAAGATTGTAGTACCTATTATTATATTTGGCATAGAGTACAGTAGAATCTAAAATCACATACAGGCTACTTTTTATCCTGAATTCCAACAGGTGCGCAGCCCCAGCGCGCAGCTATCTATAGTGTAGCGATAAATCAGCGAGTCATCAATTATCGAATTAATAGTGTTGATTTTTAATCTAAAGCAATCGGGGAATGCCATGCCCTATTTTTGAAAGTGTGACATACCGCCGAAAACTAATAGACTAATAAGTCGCACTCGTCCTATTATGTCACTAAAAACATAAAAGCCGTATTTCTGAAATCACTCGTCTAGCAATGTTGCCAGTGATATGAAAATAATGGTAAAAACAATTTCTGCTCGATTCTACGCAACCAAAACCGAATCGGTAACGAATCATAAAAAAAATGTTCGTAAATTTTCAATCAAAGAGAACGTAAACGTTAAACGGAACGCAAAAATGAAAATTCTAATTGACTCCGTCTATATCCGTATCCGGTTGTCTATGTCATTCAAGATTCGTTCGACTACCAAATCATGCGAAAACGAGTAGTCCAGACCACTCGTTGCGAATTATTCGACTTAGACAATTCAAAAATACGGAATATTTGATATCGAATGAAAAATCATTCGGCTCACGCTCTTTTAGTGAGTCACACTTTCAAAAATAGGGCTTCAGATCAGATAATGGAGGTAGTAACGCTAAAATTTATTCGAGAAGGTATTATTAATTTTTGATAAATCATCGCTGGTGTCGTGATAAGATAAATTAATAAGGATAAATAATCAGTCTGCACTGAAACCGGATCTGCATGAAACAATTTGCTGTGAAAAGTAAACAGACAATGCGTGGTTGTAAGCTGTGGTGTATAAAACATACATACATATACCTACCATACTAGCATAAGCCACGGGCCTGGGACTTTGTTTAAGTGGGAATTCCGGGAAATCCTCTTTTAGTGCTTACCTACACTCTCTAAGGCCGGTATTAATAAACCAAGCTCAAGACAGCTGTCAAGTGCGAACTCAGCCGATACGCACTCAAGTTATGTTCACGCACTTAAGATCTTCGCTAATTAATAAACCTATATCAACGGTGTATCATGTGACAAGCTGAGAATTTTGACATGGCGTGATGTCAAACCATAGACTTAGTAAAAAATAATAGACCCGGCGTAACAATCTTTCTCCAAACAGTATTTATGCGGCCGGTTTCCATGTTTTGAAAAGTACTTTGTGCCGTGCATACCTAAACCCGACGCCGGCAAAGGATTTGGCACAAAGTACTAAAAATAGTGACAAAACATGGAAACCGGCCACATAACTACTGTTTGGATATAGATTGTTAAGCCGGGTCTATTATTTTTTACTGAGTCTGGTCTAACTACTGTCACAAGTCACTCTCATGTCATGATTGTACTGTCATCAGCAAATACGCTCTTGAGTGCTGATATTTGTTTATTAATACGTCTTCACTCGGCTGAAACGCGGAACTCAAGCGAGAACTCAAGTAAGATTTATAAATTACCACCGCGACTCAAATGCGCTTTCAAGATCAAGCTAAGACTTGAGTGTCATTTATTAATACGGGCCTAAGTAACCTACATGTCATATTGGGCCCTGGATTATGTTCAAGTGGGAATTTCCGGAAATCTTCTCATAGAAAGTGTAGGGGAGCACCTACACTTTCTACGTAGGTAACCTATGCCAAATTGGGAACGGGGAAGTTGTTCAAGTGGGAATTTCGGAAAATCCTCTCTAAGTGCTCTCTAGAGAGTGTATCTCTAAGTTACCTACAGGCATTTTCAGCTTCCTACTGGCCCAGGTTTTGTTCCACCCGAGTGAAGCCGGGACCAGAAGCTAATATAATAATAAGAGAATCTAATCTAAGAATACTAAGTAGGCAATATTATCTACGTACACGTGTCTCAATGATAAGGCTAAATAGTGTTTAGTTATTGTTATGCGTAAGCCAGAGTCATGTCATGAGGAAGTCTCTAGATACATAATAGTAAGGATATGTGTCTGTTGCAATCTGTTTCTTGTACCAATTTGTACATTATTCTATAACTAGCTTTCGCCCGCGGCTTCGCCCGCGTGAATTTCCCACGGGAACCGTGCCTTTTCCCGGGATGAAAGGTACCCTATGTCCTTCTCCGTACTTCTAACTATGTGTATGCAAAATTTCAGGAAGATTGGTTCAGTAGATGAAGCGTGAAGAGGTAACAAACAAACAAATAAACATACAAACAAACAAACTCACTTTCGCATTTATAATATTAGTTAGGATTAGGATTAGGACTAGTTAGGATATACTATACAAGTTGTTGTTACACTATAATCAACTGAGCAAAACACCTGCTATGATATACAAATAGCTAAGATAAAGGTTATTTACTTGATTGCAGATTAATTACATTATCGTACCACGTACCACTTGTATGTTTTATCAACATTAAGCTTTCTTAAGGGAATCGATAAGAACTGGAAGGAAAAGACGAAGGACAGAGATGAGTGGAGATGTTTTTGCCCAGCAGTGGGACATAAATAGCTATTAAAAAAAAATTGTCATGGTGACACGATTGTCTATGACAACGGCGGATCCAGAATTTTTTTCTGGGGACAAGGACCATGTCGGACTATGCATGTTCTGAGGGGGGGGGGGGTGCAACAAATCGTCCGTCCTGATGCTGTTGCCGCCCGCCCTTGAAACGAATCCTAAGAAGGACCAGATTTGCAAAAAAATCAAGGTACAAACCAGATGGGCAGAAATTCTGTTATTTTTTAATTTGATATGTACTGTTATGGAATTTTGTCTCCACAGTAGGTACACAAAAAACAGTCTTTTTTTTCTTCAGTCTTTTTGGATTTTGCACGTGCCCCCGTGCAAAATCCGCTACTGGTCTGTACTGGTAAGTGTGGAAAATTCAAATTAGATTGTTGAATGAGTGTGGGTTAACTCATTCAAAAATCTAATTTGAATTTTCCATAAAAATGTTTTCAACACATACTTATTGTTCTGTACTGTATGCCTAAACCTGCGATAGTAGGTAACAGGCTTTCTCGTAATAAACAACGTCATAGGGAATTCCTAGTCCATATTATTACTATGGTAGTTAATAATACTGCAAGGCAATGCAAAGCCAATCCTCTTTGCGGCCCGCTTTGACTTGTTCTGATACTGCACCGTCTATTACTAGGTTCTGCTAGATTAGATTAGAATTAGATTTGTACGGGATTGTGGTAGGTACATTTGGTCACGTATTTTAGTGAGTAATGAAATGTTACACAATTTTGTATCGAATTATTGCAATGTTGCAGATTTACTTTTACATAACAGAAGAGGAATAAATGTCTTGTATTTTCTGCTGCAATATAAAACAATAAGTACATTTAGGTATTGCTTGAATGGTATAATGCATGGAGCAAAAAGTGTTAACTAAGCCTTAGATAACAAAAACAGCAAACGAAAATCTCGCACATGACAAACTAAAACAAAAACAAAACAAATAAAATAGAAAAAAGAAGCTGAAAATGAATATCTTCTCTACTTTTGCGTCCACTGCTGAACATATGCCTCTTGAGCGGATTTCCACTCAGATGAGAAAATGAATTTCTATCGCACGAAAAATCCAAAGACTTATTTAAAAAGTTTTTCAACAATCACCACAAGTCCACAAATAATGAGAAGGGAATAAATATACGGTTGATAATTAATTTTAATGGTTAAAATTAAATAATTAAAGACTGAAATATGACTGAAGTACTTAGAAACAAAATAATTAAAAGCCACAATCATGAATGGTTGAAGGATCTTCGCAAAACAAAAAAGAAGAAATAAATGTTAAAAATAATGACAGAATATAAATGAACAGCGAATAACAAACACTGATAAAGCCACCTCAATTTCTTACAAATCCATTCTAATAGCTACCTTAAGCCGGCGATCCCAGAATCAATAAGGATATTGAAATATTCAACGATCTTGCTGCGGACGAAGCCCATCGTTTGATTTAAATCTTTTAAACCAACCAGTTGACAGTCTCGAACCTGTTACACAAAAGTAGTCAGCAATTTCAGATAATGGTAGTAGTAACAATAGCATTGATATTAGATTAATAAGTGGGTAAAGCAAGTGTGAAAGTTTGACTAACTACCGGTCGGGGAAACGACGGAAAAACTAGTACCTACTTAATTATACAATATCGTATGGAACAAGCATACGCCTGTTTGATATAATTAAAGATAATAAAAGTAAAGATGTAAAACTAACTTAAATACTACCATAAAAAAAATTAGAAAAAAGATTTCATTTTTTCCTTAAAGAAAAAGAGAGATAAAGTCAAAGTCAATTATTTTTATTCATATTGGCTTAAAAATAGCACTTATAAATCGTCACATTCTTGTTTTTTAGTTAGTTGACGTCATAAAATTACTTAAAGCTAAGTTTACCACCGCCTCCAAAGCGCAAGTGGAGAAGAGGCGGCGCAACAAACCTACTGCTGCATTTTCTCCGACGGTAAAACTTACATTATTTATTCATTAGATATCACAACAAAACAACTTAAACATAGTTACAGTATTTAAATTAAGTTTTTCTCAACACTGAGTATTAACAACACCCTGAATCACTATTTTTCGTCGGTGGTCGGGTCCTAAGGTTTTGTAAGCGCGATATTATACAGGTGACATTTTTCATCCAAGGTTTCATCACGTGATCGGCCAATTTGTATAGGAGAGTGAAGACAATTTGTCACTTTCTGCTAGCTAGATTTATTAAGAAACTTAGGTACTCGGACACAGTCATTTAATTGTAAGACATATGTTGTAAAGTGACGTCTTTGGAGAAAATGCAGTAGTGGAGTTTGTTGCGCCTCCTCTTCTCCACTTGAGCTTTGGAGGCGGTGGTAACCTTAGCTTTAAGAAGATAATTTTATGACGTCAACTAACTAAAAAATAAGAATGTGACGATTTATAGTGCTATTTTAAGCCAATATGAATAAAAATAATTGACTTTGACTTTGACTTCAGTTTCATCTTCCAAACCTGCTACGAAAATTAAGCTGGTAGGGTAAAATGTCACCCTGTTTTGAATTCAATCGGAAAAAATAGCATTATCCTGGTTCGTTGTTACTTTTTCCGCCCAGCTTTAAAATAAAGTACACTCGGTGACAGATAAACCTGACCCCCCTAAGATAGGATTCAGTGAGGTATAGGGGTCAGTTGTATCTGCTCCCGACTGTACAGCTCAGTAATACCTATGTAAAGATGAAAATTACCTCAGTAGCGTTATTGTAATTATTGACGCCGCAGTAGGGGTGGTGAAAATGCTCCTGGTGATATGGAACTGCTGGGTACTCGTACTTTTGGAAGTCAGCACTGCTGCCACCTGTCCCAATGTTGTTTTGATTGTCTCCAGTCATGTGATTCACCACTACGTCTGCGTATATTCTGGTGACAATGATAAAAGGGAATTTCCTCACATTTTCTACTACTTTCCTCACATTTTCTTGTGATTATAAAAATATGCTTAACAAAATTTCATGTGATTTTTTAGGGTCTCTAATGATTCTCATAAAAATATTTGTAACTAGCTGTCGCCCGCGGCTTCGCCCGCGTGAGTTTCGCTTAGATGAAAAATCTCTCTTGGAGCTTTTCATCAGATGTTCCAGATCTTCAATTTTTATACGTCAGCAGAAAATGCTCATCAGGTTGAACGATTTTTGCTAAGGCGCCATTTCCATATATGTTATAGTGTAGCTGGTCTCTTGGAGCTTTTCATCAGATGTTCTAGATCTTCAATTTTTATACGTCGGCAGAAAATGCTCATCAGGTTGAACGATTTTTGTTAAGGCACCATTTCCATATTACTTATAGTTTAGCTGTTCCGTTATGGTTCTTCATCAGGTGTTCCAGTTTTCAAAATCAATTATAGCCTATATGTTGCCCAGGCTTAATAGTAGGGTGGATCGTTTTTTAATTTTTTTAATTTTTAAAATGGCGGGGTGCGGGAAAGGTGCCAAATAGGATTACAATTAAAAGTTACTATGACGGCAATGTGAAAATATTATTGCAACTACTGCCGCCGCCCCATATAATATACCAAAAATATTTTAAATATAGCGTTCGGGCCACAATTAATAAAAGCACTATAACATACAAAAAATGTGTGTTTTCTGTGATAATATCACTTTTTACATAGCAGCCTATATAGAAGGAAACATGAAAATCGCAAATAAAAACAATCTTTTTATTAATAGTTTGTTAAAAACTATGATAAAATCTGTTTCAAAGCGCCTTATAAACTTGATTGATTGGTATGATGCGACAAGACTCAAATATTTTTCTGATAAAGTCCTTTCCGTCTTTCTGGTCCACAAACAGCAGAACACTGCTGTCTGCGGACCAGAAAAACGAATTCAGTGACTAATTTAATACACTTTTCTGTAGCTTGAGTGTAACATGGATTATGAAGAAATTCCGGTAAAATTAAAGTTTCCACCAACTCTGGGTTTTTATTAGCTTCAAAAATCTAACCATTGTCTATTTTCTTTAGTAGAGATGGCTCTGATACGTGGTTCCTGACAATTAAAATAAATTTTCGGGGGCATTGCAATTAAATATTGGCAATTCGAACACTATTATTAGAGCTAAGCCTGAAGTTTGTTCTCTAATTTTTATTATGCGTCTGAGCGCTTATTCTTTTATATGGATTCGTTTATCAGCCAGCATTCCAATTAAAATATTCTCGCAGTGACTAAAATATCTATTGCGCAGAATGATATGAGTCCAAGATATGCTTCAAATTTTAAGTGAAGTATCTTGAGAGTTCCATGGGCTTTCAAATTTTTTACGTCGTTGACAAACGTGAGGTTGCATTTTAATAATTGTAAACCACATTGGAGCATATACTTTTATGACAAATTCAGTCAATATTAGCAAATTTGTCAATGGATCCTGGTGGTGAGCACGTAGAGCAATTATCCTGTTAGCTTAGCGGTGGTAAGCCATGGAGGATAAGCATTTTTTCCAGGGTTTTGCTTTTCCAAGTTATAATCATATTGCATTACAGATTTCAAATAAATAAAGTTGATCTGTACTGTACTAAGATCACTGAACGGTTTAGTAATATCGGATAACTCACATGCGTTATCACATAGAAGTTTGTGACGGGAAGACACTCGCAATATTTCAAAGTTTTCCTTATAACTCCTGTGAAACTTCTAGGACTTGTGGTGGTACCGTGGAGATCATGTGGAGAGGCTTAAATGATAGTGATTTCATTGGCATGCAGCTGACTTAATGTTCATATTAAGTCAGCTGCATGCCAAAAGTAACCGTTGAATTTTTTCAAGTTGACTTATGATGCTTAACTTATTTCCAGTATTCACTGCTGCCACATCACATCCAATAGCTATAATACGGGTCAGATTGCATAAAGCCGATAAATAGAGGTATAACTTACTGGAAATAGTCTTGGCATTACCCTTTTTTACTGGGATGCATTTCAATATATTGTAAACCTGGCTCTTTCGCCAAACTTTGTACGCGCGAATTTGTAATATTTTAAGTGCATTTCGCGCGCTAATAAAACGTCCGAAAATAAGATAAATAAAATTAATTATCACGTAATTCTACTATAAAGTACGTAACTAAATAAATAAAATAATATTTAAGTAACACAATAGCTTATAAATATTTTTTGGAGCAGGTCCTATAAGTGTCTTATTTTGGTCTTTTTTTAAAACTTTGCCAGCATTGCGGCAGTACTTCCTAATATTTTATGTAAATAATATTGAACATGTATTATTGTACGACTAAAAGGCATCTTTTGCAAAAACCGCGAAATCGAAATTCGAAAAAAATTTTTTTCCCATACTAAAGCGATCCACCCTACTTAATAGCTATACAACAAAAAAAGTTTCATTCAAATCCGTCCAGTAGTTTTTGCGTGAAACGCGTGCATACATACAGACAGACAGACAGACAAGAAATTCCAAAAAAATTTTTTTGCTTTCTATTGTTCTTTTTAGGTCTCCCTCTATCCATTTCAGTCAAAAATATTAAATGTACAGACAAAATATTTTTACTGTTTTATTATATGTATAGATAATATAGTTCGAAATAATGTTTTTTCACATAATCATAATTAATATAAATTAAAATTATAATATTTTTTTTTAATAATTTTTTTAACATATTTTTTTTGTAATACCTAAATACAAATTGTCATAAACATAAATAATCATAATATAATTTAATCATAATAGTAATACTCATAATGTACGGTTGCACTCAGAGAAAAGGTAAGATTTGTTAAGCTTTTGTTTTTTTGTTGTTTATGTTCGCGGCTTAGGGGTGGCCCAAGGGCCACCCCCGCCGCACCCTAACCTATACTAGTGTTTGAAGTATAATCAAATATCAAATTTTACATAATGTCTTCAAATGTCATCAACAAAATAAAAGATAAACAAAATAAAACATAAACTATGTTTATGACCATAACAATTATGACAAATCAATTATGATAAACCATTTTATAAAAAAAATCTGTATGACAATATATGATTATGACTAAACAAATATTATTAAAAGAAATATTATTTGAATAAAATATTATGATAAAAAAATTATGAGAAAGGCTTTATGACAAACCATATTATGATTATTAACCTTATGAGAAATGAAAGGATCCCGATTTTTTTAATGCCTATACTACTTATTTCCATCCATCCGGAAGGCCAGTGCCCCAACAATGGTTTTTAATGATGATAATAACTTGTAGAACGCGCAACTAAAATAAAATACGCTTCTCTTTTTGAACCATAAAACGGGAATGCATATTAAAACTAGTTAAAAGCAAATAAAACCAAGACCTAAAATCCATTTATTCTTACCAGTCCTATCATGTAAACAATCTTCACAGTACTTTTTATTGAATTTTGTTGAAAATAAATCAAATATTAGTTCAAACCTAAACATTCTAAAGTAAAACATTTATTTACCACGAAAGTAATTTTACTAAAAAGGCTATTTTAATTTATATTGTTGTAAAATCATAAAAAGACATGGTAAGATTGTTTACATGATAGGACTGTTAAGAATAAATGCAGTTTACAAACAACACGGCTACAAGAATAACTTTAGTTCTTCTATTAAATGAAACGTACCTTACACCAACTTTGTTGCACCTTCTGGTCATGTCCAGGAATTGGTTCTCGTCCCCTGATCTAGTCTTCAGCTTGTATGACATAACTTGGTACCTTTCGTACCACGTCCGAGACCCATCAGATAGGTGGACGATCAGGTTCTCAGATGGAGGGGAAATCTAATGAAAATAAAATTAAAATGTACCAAACTCCCATTAAAAAGTCACCTTTAAAATCAATCTGTGTATTTATTTTCATAAAATGTAGTGTTTACTGAACTACTGCTGAAGTATTTACTGAAAGTTGCTGTTTTAATATTTTGCCCCATAGGTTTATACATTTCACCTCTTACACCAAATATAGTCTAGACTATGTCATAAATCGAAAGATTATGGTTTCATTCTATTGAACACATGTGATTGGGTGTTCCCAAAATTATTTACTTAAGCACATACACATATCTACATACATATACTTATATATATATGTACTTATCTAGCCTAATTACATGCAGGCTAATGTGTAATTTTACATTGACCTAGTCTTATTTTTTTAAGTCAATAGAATTAAGACTGTCAACCGGCACTAAGTCTTCTCTCAGCCGAAAGACGTCCACTGCTGGACAAAGGCCTCCCCCAAGGATTTCCACAACGACCGGTCCTGCGCTGCCCGCATCCATGCGCAACCCGCGACCTTCACCAGGTCGTCGGTCCACCGAGTGGGAGGCCTGCCAACACTCCCGTTTTCCGGTTCGTGGTCGCCACTCGAGAACTTTTCTGCCCCAACGGTATATCTGTTCTGCGAGCTATGTGCCGGCACTAAGTATTCTTACTTATTTAAGAAATCTTAGATATCATCTGACCATAGACATAAGGTCTATATAGATCTATAAAAAAAATTATACCTAACCTGAACACCCCCAAAGCCGTGGGGAGCCAAAAACCGCTCGCACTCCTCTGCTATATCTTTCCATTTCCACTCAAAAAGATGTACAATAGTGGTTCTGTTTGGCAGCATGTTGGTCCTGGAGTGATGGTCTCCGTACACCACGGCGAAACATAACGCAAATAATAGAGGATACATTTTTATAACTTTCTCACTACTCAGATTCTTTAAAAAATGATGAATTCTGAAAAAAAGATTTTGGAAAAATATTGTAAATTTAAAAACCTCTGCGAAGATAAATTGAGATGGACAGAAAGATAGGTACGCATATATATAACGTAATTTTTGCTATATTGGTGAAATACCTACTCCTATCCTACCTACCACTATCGAAACCAGAAATTATCTGAGATAATGAAAAGGTAGCTGTTAGTAAAGAAAACAAAAACGCGTTTCAAGATCGAGAGTGTGCTTCTACAGATGCTTGATCTCAGAATTAATAAAAATATTGAGGGCATCTTTACATAACTTGACATTTTAGACAGTAGATAAAAATTGCGGTAGGCCAAACAAAATTTATTTTAATAATTTATTATTTTAATTGTTTATTTGCGGTTTTCACTATCCTTCCTAATGTTTATGTATGGTACTAATTACAGTTACTACACTCCCATGCGAAGCCAGCAACTCCCAAGTATAAGTAGTAAACAAAACCAGTAGGTAGTTATAAAAACAACAGAATTCTCTTTACAGAATATCAAGTGCCTATGAAATCTGTACATACCTGACTGCTATTAGTCGCAGAATGCTCGCTATTAACTATATAAGATCCTATTTCCATTCACACTTATTTACAGTTTACATACAATGCACATTTTCAGATTCATACATATTATATGTACCTACTTATGTAAAAGGACAATACCACTACTAATAGTAGGGCACGAATCTATTTATACGAGTACCTACCTACAATTATTATGTACTTATTAGGTAGGTACCTATATTGTCCTAGGTATATGCCTGTTTACTTATTCTTAGTAAACCCATAGGTAAATAAAACTTGTAGGTACTTTAGAAATAATGTAATTAGTTCAAAAAGTTACTGGGTAATTAAGAAGCACCTGGTAACTTTTCGAGAGAAAAGTTTCAGTATTTAATTGAATGTGCACACCTAACTACAACCTTTAGAAAAATAGTGAGGAGAAAAGGGACCAAATTAGTTACAATTTCACGTCACGTAGTCGTAAGTAAGCTAGTCTGAATGAGGTTCCAGGATTCTATTCGTATTATTTTCGGAAAAACTAGCTCCTTCGGCCCGAATTTTCACGTTGAAAAGGACGAGCAAACTTCTTCACAAAATAAATTAATGTCACGCTTCGATAGTAATCAAAAATTTGATCTAAAGTAGTAAGTTCCTAATCTAATCTGTATTCAATAAGTAAATCGTATAAAAATAATAGAATAGTACTTCTAAAGGGACAAAGCAATAGTAGAAGGCTCAAGAAAAGATCGATGGATTGTGTAAGGGAGAGCACCATCATAATTCATAATTCATTTATTTGCCATAAAACATGGTAGTAAAAGGTCATCTCATTTGATACCTTTTTCCTTCCCTAACCCAAGGAAGGGAATCAAATGAAATGGTCAATGACAGATCGTTTAACAAAAACTTACGTAAAATAGTCCAGTAACACTTCACGCACAAACAATGGAACTTGTGAGCACAAAAATAAATATGAATAGGTACCTATGGCTTATCAACAATATGAGGTCACGGTCTTGAACCACAATGAAGACCATTACTCACGCAGGCAACGGCGGATCCAGGATTTTTTTCTGGGGGGGGACAAGTGGTGGACTATGAATGTTGGGGGGGGTGCAACAAATCGACATTTGTCCTGCCTAGCGATGTGCCGCCGAGAAATTTCCAATTCCCGAACATTTCTTCCCTTGCTAATTTCCGAAAATTCTCAGAAATTTCTCGGGTTTTTAGGAAAATTTCCCGTTATTGCCGTGAAATTTCCAAGAAACTTTCCGCTGTTTCTTTGAAAATTTCGGAAACGGCACATCACTAGTCCTGCCTGAAGCTGTCTGGGGTTTCTGTTATTTCTTAATTTGATATGCACTGTCATGTAATCTCCCTCCACAGTAGGTACATAAAAAAGCAGTCTGGGGGAGCACTTGCAACCCCCCCCCCCCCCTTAATCCGCTACTGCGCACAGGTTTGGATTTACTCAGAAGTTCCGCATGAGAGAACTCGGCCAAACTTGTTAGATAGCGGCTTGCCTTCGCGGCAATTTCGGGTTTCTGGATAGAAATTCCTTCCTAATGAGGATGATGCCTCATTAGGAAGGCTTGTCTATCCAGAAATGAGGCACAGAGCACACCAAGCTATGTTAGAATACAGAAGAGTTCACTATTGGAAAATGAATGTTTGCAATTAGGTAGGTACTTACTTAGTAGTATTCTGTATTATTAATTGTTATTAAAAACTGACTAACGTACTTACCTATTTATTTTTTGATACTTTATATCATAAGGCTAGCCGCACACATGCAATATTTATATTGACAATACCCTGTTTTTCACACACAAATTTGTGCGGCTAGCTTTCCAGTTATTTATTCCTCTGAGAAAATTCGAAACTTAAAAAAATAGAGATATTTTTAACATTTTTTTTGGCGCAGTATCGCTAAATAAACTAACTTGTAACTTGGAGATTTCTTTAAAATACGAACAAAAAGGGGGTTAACAAAGTAATAAAAATAATAAATGAAACAATAATGTGAAAATTATTTCATATATAAACCATTTATTTATTGAAATTGACTGTTATAATATGCTTCGTTCACTTAAGACTAGACATAAAGTTAGTAATATTACGCAGACATAGACTAAAACATAGAGCCCTATTTTTGAAAGTGTGACATACCGCCGAAAACGAATAGACTATTATGTCGCACTCCTCCTTATATGTCACTAAAAACATAAAAGCCGTATTTTTTAAATCATTCGTCTAACAATGTTGCCAGTGATATAAAAAGAATGCGAGGAAACAATATCTGCTCCATTCTACGCAACGAAAATCGAATCGGTAACGAATCGTTAAAAAAATGTATGTAAATTTTCAATTAAAGAGAACGTTAGTGTTAAACGGAACGCAAATATGAAAATTCTAATAGACTCCATCTATATCCGTATCCGGTTGTCTATGTCATTCAAGATTTTGACGTAAAAATCGTTCGACTACCAAATCATACGAAAACGAGTGGTCTAGGCCACGCGTTGCGACATAGACAATTCAAAAATGCAGAAAACTTGATATCGAATAAAAAATCATTCGGCTCACGTTTTTTTGGTGAGTCATACTTTCAAAAATAGGGCCCCTAGTCGTAGTACTTTCTCGTTCTTTCTATTCACAATTTTTTTTAAGTAGGTATCAGTCTTTAGAATTTTTCATTTCTGTACCTGCAAACAATGTGTAGATCATACAAAATATTCAAGTATAAAGATATCAAGATATAACAGATAGCTAATTTTAAGTAAAGTCCGTTTTTTCTTACTTGTTTTATTAACTAAGTAAACAATCTTCACAGTACTTTTTATTGAATGTTGTTGAAAATAAATCAAATACTAGTTCAAACCAACATTCTAAAGTAAAACATTTATTAACCACGAAAGTAATTTCCTAAAAAGTCTATTATAATTTATATTGTTGTAAAATCATAAAAAGACATGGTAAGATTGTTTACATAATATGACAAGTAGGAAAAAACGGAGTTTACATTGTGACACGCTCCGTCTATCATCCTTTTATTCCCCAACTAAGTCTAGATTTATTTATGTGACTAATTAAAAAAAATACAAAAGACGACTAACCACAGAAACGGGAAGACAGAGTAGGTAAGACTCTGAGGCCCAGCACACAACGGGAAAAACGAGACGAAAATACTGAGAAGTTAACAATTTAAATTAAACCGTAATACCTACATTATAAGATTCGCAATCGCGCGTCACCTCACGTTGCCGCCTCACCGTGCTGCGCAACGGTTTCTCTTTTTTATGTCACGATATTTTTAATCTTATTATATAGGAATTAGGGTTTTATTTAATTTGTTAACTTTTCAGTATCCTTGGCTCACTCCGACATAATCGAATTTTCGTTTGAGTTTGAATATAATGTTTTTTTATGGTGCTTCAACACTGGCAGTTATAAAATGTTAGATAACATTTGCTGTCTCTTTTTTTCATTATCTTATAACATAAGTGTAACTGTGTAACAGAGACAAGATGGTTATATAACATTTTATAACTGCCAGTGTGGGAGCACCATTACTGAGCGTCAGGCATTGTCATTGTCATAAAAAAAACAGCATCTAACTCCGATTTCTGTGCAATTAACATACTCCGAATAGTTATCCGAGATGACATAAGGGTTATAACAATCACGACTATCAAATTAGTACTCCGTATATTGGTGCTCCCACACTGGCGATTATAAAATGTTACATAACATCTGTTGTCTCTGTTACACTTATGTTACAAGTTAATGAAAAAGAGAGACGGCAAATGTTATATAACATTTTATAACTGCCCGTGTGGAAGCACCATGACATAATATTTAGAGTTATGAAGAAGCAAAATAAACTTAAATACACGAACCTAGAACATTCATTACACACTTTTAGCTGTGCAAAAATCTGTTAATAACTACCTACCTATTAACCTACGCTTATGAATTAGTACTTTAAAGCCAAACAGAAGTCTCACATTTTAACATAGATATAAATAGATTTGAACTCTCGTATATAAATAAATATTTTATTTGTTAATTTAAAATATTGAATTCATCTTCTTTAAATATTTTTTTTGTTAAAAATTACACACAAAATAGTGAAACTGTATCACAAGTTTCCTTTTAATTTTCGGCAAATGTTTCAGAATTAATTGACTACAGTTTTTTCATCAATCATAATCATTATCAGTGTACTTGCAGGAAATTTTATTTCAATGCTCAGAAGATATTTTTTGCATATGCAACAATTTTATTATTGCACTAGTTGGGTAAGTATAAATAAAACTTAATAATCATTCCAAAAATGTTTTGTCTTACTCTAGTAAAATTAAACCCCTCAAGTTAAGGCATGCTTTTATATATATTTATAAGTTTGTCAGACGTGTGAAAGAGAAGACGCTATACGAACCAAAACACAAGCTGTGAATAGCGTGGTTGGTTACAAAATTACTATTACTTTAGATTTAAGTCCTTTTTTTTTTCAAACTTTTTATTTTGTAACTGTTTGTTGTTCCTTAATAAATAAATAAATAAATAAATTCACACAAATAGCTGATTACCTACCTATATCATAGACAATAACACTCGTTATAAATTCTCAGATCTTTTTAGTGGATGTTCAGTGTTGTTATATTCAAAAACATTTTTAACTACCTTATAAGGGTGCAATCAGAATTAAAGTCTATAAATAATACAATACATTCAATTTTTTTTTTTTTTGACAAATCACACAGATTGAGTTAGCCCCAAAGTAAGTTCGAGACTTGTGTTATGGGATACCAACTCAACGATACTAAATTTTATAACAAATACATCTATATATATATATAACTCAAAGGTGACTGACTGACTGACATAGTGATCTATCAACGCACAGCCCAAACCACTGGACGGATCGGGCTGAAATTTGGCATGCAGGTAGATGTTATGACGTAGGCATCCGCTAAGAAAGGATTAACGCGAGCGAAGCCCCGCGGCTTCGCTCGCGTTAATCCTTTCTTATCTATATACTAGCTTTTGCCCGCGCAAAAGCTAGTATATAGATAAACATCCAAGACCCGGGTCAATCTGAAAAAGATCATTTTCCATCTTGACCCGACCGGGGATCGAACCCGGGACCTCCGGTGTGCCAGTCCGGCGTGATGACCGTTGGGCCACGGAGGTCGTCAATACATTAGTAAATGCGCGAAGTTCAAGGCAATTGTTATTGATGGTGTTCCCACACTGGCAGTTATAAAATGTTAAATAACATTTGCTGTCTCTTTTTTTCATTAATTTGTAACATATGTGTAACAGAGACAACATGTTATATAACATTTTATAACTGCCAGTGTGGGAGCACCATTACTTGTTTTTAACAATGTAAATTCATCGCGGGATAGTAACTCACAGACATGGTTTTATCCAAAGATGTGTACAAAATAATTAATGTAAAATCATCAAAAAATAGGAGACATTACACATATTAAAGAAAAATATGTGTTAAAATTACCGAATATTACACAAAGATGTTTGTATAATATTAATTTTATGAACCAGAGTTGACGGTTACTACCTTACTGCCTTAATAATATACTTAATAAATCTATGACTTGTTTCAGACTTATCCAGTTAAAGGCGGTATCAGTACCTTGAACCTAATGAACCTTTTATGGAAATACAAAAAAATGCTAAAAGAACAAATTTTGCAAAACGAATAGTTGTTCATAAGACCGTTTATATATATATATAGTTTATATATATATATATGTATACCTAAACACTGACAATAGCAAAATAAAATCCTTACTAATATTATAAATGTGAAAGTGAGTTTATCTGTTTGTTACTTCTTCACGCTTTATCTACTGAACCAATCTTCCTTAAATTCCATAGGTACACATACTAAGAAATATTGAGAAGCACATAAGGTACTTTTCTTCCCGGGAAAAAGCACTGTTTCCGTGGGAAATGCACGCGGGCGAAGCCGCGGGCAATAGCTAGTTATGTATAGATTTTTTATTTGTAAGGAACATTTCGAAAGAGGACGCAATTAGGCCCGATGCTCCCCGAGCGTTGACTTCATACAGTGAAATATTAATCAATATATAAAATTCTTCAGTTACTAACTGAGTGACTGACAGACAACGCACAGCCAAATCAACTAGGCTTAGGAAGCTGAAATTTGGCATGTAGGTTCCTTAGAAGAGCACTAAGAAAGGATTTCTCGAAATTATCACGGGAACAAAGTCCTGGGCCCAAGCTAGTAAATATATAAAATTCCTCAAACGCACAGCCAAAACTACTGGCCCTTGATTCTACAAGTTACAATCGTCACTACCGTGCCTCAGTTGTGTCTTAAAAGCCAAGGAAATCGTAATAAAGCATAGAAATCTTACAGAGATCTTGTCGCTTTAGTTCAATTCCTTTGGATCTTGAGACACAATTGAGACACGACATCTACGTTTGTTATTAGTAGAATCGGCCTCCTGGTCGTAGGAAGCTGAAATTTGGCATGTAGGTTCCTTAGGGAGTGTGGGGGGTGCACTAAGAGAGGATTTCCCGAAATTCCCACAGGAACAAAGTCCTGGACCAAAGCTAGTCAATATATAAAATTCTTCAAAGGCACAGCCAAAACTACTGGTCGTAGGAAGCGGAAATATGGCATGTAGGTTCCTTAGGGAGTGTAGGGAGATCTAAGAGAATTCCCGAAATTCCCACGGGAACAAAAGCACTATAAGAATTCCCAAAATTCCCACGGGATCAAAAGCACTATAAGAATTCCCAAAATTCCCACGGGATCAAAAGCACTATAAGAATTCCCAAAATTCCCACGGGATCAAAAGCACTATAAGAATTCCCAAAATTCCCACGGGATCAAAAGCACTATAAGAATTCCCAAAATTCCCACGGGATCAAAAGCACTATAAGAATTCCCAAAATTCCCACGGGATCAAAAGCACTATAAGAATTCCCAAAATTCCCACGGGAACAAAAGCACTATAAGAATTCCCATAATTCCCACGGGATCAAAGTTTAATGGGGCCTTATTCGAACATTGGCGCCAAAAATAACGGACTGGGCGCCGAGTTGATGCTGGCCGATTGGAAGGACCTCTTTATCCTCACGTGGGGGTATTGTTCGCGCCATTCTAGGACCTGGAAATTTTAAGAAATAACTACTTTAGACAACCTAATAAGATGATTACAAAAGAAGACGGACTAGAACCATATTTTCAAATAAATATTCTTCACCAAACTTGTTAGTAAGTTTGTAGTATCTTTATTGTACTAAGGATACATAGTTAAAGGTAACATAAATGAAAAGGTAAATAGATTGAAGATATAGACATTTTTAATTTATCAGTTTCTAGGTATAAAGCGGAGCTTCGTGCTAAGCTTAGTAATGATGAAGGGTCACATGATTAGATAATGTACCCTCATCTTTCTACAATAAAATAAATAATTACGCAATGTCTTGATATAAGTAGGAAGGAACTAATGTTGATTGCACAATATTGTAAGTCCTCACAGACACTTTCTTGTATTTAATCTGTGGACAGTGTTGTAGACGTACAATTAAAAAATATCTTTATGTAAAATTGTAAACTAGATTAAGTTACATTGTACTGTTGTTTATTGTCCCAAATAAAATAAAAAAAAAAAAAAAAAAAAAAAAGGTAAATATACAATGGCGGACTTATCCCATGAAAGGATCTATTCCAGTCAACTAGCGATAGATTGAGAGAATAGTCGTTTTGTTGGACAGTTCAATCGACCGGCTTAATTTCTTTATCAAAGCGACATATCTTTTACCTGCTACATATCTTATTATAAACCCATTAATTACCTGTGAATCCTGAATCTGGTCGCAGAAGCTGACATCCAACAGCCTTAGTTCACGGCACTCGTCAAGTATTCTGAAAAAAGAAGCAATAAAAATAATTATTTTGGTACAAACTCTTATTGAAGTAATACAAGTTAACAGGTATTGAAAGATATGATAACAGGTATTGAAGTACTCGTACTCTATTCGTTCTTTATAATTCCATAACATGCATAGAATCGTGATAATATTATATTCAAGTTTCTTGTTAGTTACACCAATTATTACCACGTACGATAACAGATATAAATACTCGATACACGCGCGTTACGGATACACAGATATTCGGAGTAACAGCTCTGACGCCTAGTAAATCTAGCTGTTGCAACCTCTGCATTCTCGGTAACAGTACCCGTATATCTCTGTCACAGATACCACGTACGATAACAGGTATAAATACTCGATATTCCCGCATCACTGATATTCGGAGTAACAGCTCTGACGCCTAGTAAATCTAGCTGTTGCAACCTCTGCATCCTCGGTAACAGTGCCCGTATATCTCTGTCACAAATACCACGTACGATAACAGATATAAATACTCGATACTCACGCGTCACAGATATCCGGAGTAACAGCTCTGACGCCCAGTAAATCTAGTTGTTGCAACCTCTGCATTCTCGGTAATAGTGCCCGTATATCTCTGTCACAAGAACCACGTACGATAACAGGTATAAATACGCTATACTCGCGCGTCACAGGTATTCGGAGTAACAGCTCTCACGCCCAGTAAATCTAGTTGTTGCAACCTCTGCATCCTCGGTAACAGTGCCCGTATATCTCAGCCACAAATACCACGTACGGTAACAGGTATAAATACTCGATACTCACGCGTCACAGATATCTGGAGTAACAGCTCTGACGCCCAGTAAATCTAGCTGTTGCAACCTCTGCATTCTCGGTAACAGTGCCCTTATATCTCTATCACAAATACCACGTACGATAACAGGTATAAATACGCTATACTCGCGCGTCACAGGTATTCGGAGTAACAGCTCTGACGCCTAGTAAATCTAGCTGTTGCAACCTCTGTATTCTCGGTAACAGTGCCCTTATATCTCTATCACAAATACCACGTACGATAACAGGTATAAATACGCTATACTCGCGCGTCACAGGTATTCAGAGTAACACCTCTGACGCCTAGTAAATCTAGCTGTTGCAACCTCTGCATTCTCGGTAACAGTGCCTATATATCTCTGTCACAGATACCACGTACGGTAACAGGTATAAATACTCGATACGTACGCGTCACAAATATCTGGAGTAACAGCTCTCACGCCCAGTAAATCTAGTTGTTGCAACCTCTGCATCCTCGGTAACAGTGCCCGTATATCTCAGCCACAAATACCACATACGGTAACAGGTATAAATACTCGACACGTATGCGTCACAAATATCTGGAGTAACAGCTCTCACGCCCAGTAAATCTAGTTGTTGCAACCTCTGCATCCTCGGTAACAGTGCCCGTATATCTCAGCCACAAATACCACATACGGTAACAGGTATAAATACTCGATACGTATGCGTCACAAATATCTGGAGTAACAGCTCTCACGCCCAGTAAATCTAGTTGTTGCAACCTCTGCATCCTCGGTAACAGTGCCCGTATATCTCAGCCACAAATACCACGTACGGTAACAGGTATAAATACTCGATACGTACGCGTCACAAATATCTGGAGTAACAGCTCTCACGCCCAGTAAATCTAGTTGTTGCAACCTCTGCATCCTCGGTAACAGTGCCCGTATATCTCAGCCACAAATACCACGTACGGTAATAGGTATAAATACTCGATACTCACGCGTCACAGATATCTGGAGTAACAGCTCTGACGCCCAGTAAATCTAGTTGTTGCAACCTCTGCATTCTCGGTAACAGTGCCCTTATATCTCTGTCACAAATACCACGTAACGCTCCGAGGAACAGTTTGCGTAGTTCGCTGCCACTCAGCCAGGCCAGCCATTCGCCTGATGCACCCGCTTGCAAGCTGAAAATGTAAAATAACTCAATTCAAAATTACTTTATTTCTCTCCACAATATAACATTCACAGAAATAAAAAAGTTAAAGGTTGAGAATAACAGTATAAGATTAAGAAAAGAAGAGACTGGTGTCTGAACTAAGCAGAGCCTGTATCTCAGTACACCAGCCTCTCTCCTCTAAATGTAAGTGAACAGACTTATTTATTATAATCATATTTGAGTGCATGAAAATAATACAAACTAATATTAATATTATAAATGCGAAAGTGAGTATTGTCGTGTATAAAAAATAAAAAAAAATAAAAAGGTGTATGTTGGTGGTGTGCGCAGGGGTCTCCAACTATTTGAAGCGAAGACGGGCAATATCCCTGCGCAGTGCGACTATACACGAACACTTACTTTATAGAGAGCCGGATGTAATGCTCAGGATAGAGCCTCGTACTTTTGAAGTACAAGGACCTCTTGTCTAGTAAGCCTTAGGTCCTGGGAGTCATGGGCAGGGTGATATCATTAATACAATATGGTTGGGATAGAATATAGCATTTTATTCCATAGGCACAGTAGCCGCTGAAGGCGGGCAGTTATACTAATACCAAAATCTGTTAAGTCTTTGCCGCAATAAAAAGTTAAAATTAACATAAACCAAATATAGGGTACCTGGCCAGGTCCGTACACAAACGTCTGCGCGCACTTAGAACGTTGTCCCGTTCACCATTACGATCCGTTGGGTTCGAGCACTGGTGCTGGTCGCGTCATCAAAGCGGCGTGGCGCTCCTGCACGCTCCGTTGTATGCGAGATAATAGACGCTGGCTGGACCTTCCGAGGTTTGCGCTGAGCCACTACAGGGACATCGGATCGGAGGCGGCGATGCGGCCTTTGGAAATAAGGTTAGGATCCGTGTGTTGCGCCTTGGGGTCGCCGACGACGGGGCCTGCGCCGTGGCATGCGGTCCACGGTCCGGGGAAACCGCACCCTCTGGCGATGGGGGGACACTCCAGGAAGCGTCAATTCATATGGCCGGGCGGGCACGTGGATTTCAACAGCTCATGTTCCCGACAACTTCGTGGCGGCGAATATCCCCTGTGTCCTTGCGCGTATCGCGGATTTTAAAGCTAAAGGTTAAACTATAGTCCCATGACGGGAAGCCGAGGGCGGCGAAAGTGAAAAAACCCCAAAAATTTAATGATTTTGCTCAAGCCATGTTACGTGTCGTGGCGGCCACCCAGGAAGAGAGAGAATCGACTCGACTCGATTTGACATTCCATTTTGTCGCGCTCCGTTTCGCTTAATTCGAACGCACATCAAACCAACTTTTAAATATTCTTTAAAAGAACTAATGTTTAAATAAGGTATCTATTCGTTGAATATTATAATAATCTAAGTCGACGATATTAAAGGAGAATAATTAAAATTCTACAACAATCCTACCATGATTTCTTATTTTTTTATGATAAGAAAGGTTTGTTAGGACCCAAGACGGAACGTGTGTCACCAGCTGTCAATGTCAGACGTCCAACTCTGTAGATCTCAGTTGACAGTCTAATCTAATCATGGAATGTTTTGTTATGAATGTTTAGTTTTCAATATAGTTCCGTAAGTACACAAAATCGCGTCGAGTTATTGCTACCAATGGTTTCGGCGTGACTCAAAGAACGTTTTGATGTGCGGGTCTCCCTGTTTTCTTAATAAGTATTGTAAAAACAACATATGAAGTTTGTGTACCGGTGTGTCACTTTCCCATTCAATTTGTCTGGAAACTAATGGATTTGAATGCCTGCTATTGTGGTGCGTCGAGAGCCTATCATGCAGGTAATACGCCACAGGAATAATATCCCAATATATTAACTATTTCACCTAAAATATGACATGCAAGGTTGACCAGTTAGGAGTTCAAAATAATTCTGTAGTTATCACTACAATACCCCCCTTTTCGGCAAAGAGGTTAAGTCTTACTTAGCCGAAACAGCCGGGGTAACCGGAGAAAACATTCACCTATCCTACGGCAATATATTTTTAAATATAAAACTATCAGCTATATATGAAACTAACTCATGCTATTTCATATATTAAACTAAAATGTACGTTCTAGAGTTCTAAAACTAACTCAATTTATGTTGAGTGTCAGGAATACAGCGTCTGGCCAGACCGCTGCAATTCCCCTGCATTAAAAAATCATACTTGGATTTCTAATGAGATAATCGCAAGTAGCATACTAATAATAAAGAATTATCTAAAGTAATATAGTTCTTACTTATGTATAATAAGAAAAACTATTTGAGATTTAATTAAAATATATGTAATCTAGCATTCCTACATAATTTACTAGTTAGTAATTAAATTGTAAACCTAATAAAGTCTTTAAACTAATGGAGAGCTCTCACATAAATTGACATTTAAAATGTATAGCCGTTGGGCTGACATTGTATAAGGGAAAAAACTTATTTTCCTTTTTTTCTCAAAAATTAAGGAGTATTAATCCATATCCTTATGTTTACTCTGGCGCCTAGAGTGTGTAGTTACAAAAGAAATTGGTTTTCATGAAAACGCTTGACAAAAAAATTTCACATGTGAGTCATGTCATATGTGAAAAATGAGGCCTCTAATTGGTTATACCAATCCAAAATAACAAAGTTCAAGATAAGAAAGTTGCTAGCTAGGGGACACACCTTGTGAGACTTTTATTATGTCCTTGACATGATATTTTCCAACTTTACCGGTTTCTATCTCCTGAAGGTCGTAAACAACATCCGAATGCTTCCTGACAACTTTACATCACAAAGCGCGGTGCTAGTTTAGCGGAGAAGAAATGAGCTGAACGACTGGTCATTTGAAGGTATTAACGAATTTGGAATGCCGCCTCTTTTCTTTGCAACATGCCATCCGTCATTATCTCCCGACCTTTAGCTAACAAAAATGGTGTGTGCCCGGTGGCAACATTAATAATGCTATTCAAAGATAGCTACCACTAAATAAATCAAAAAAACATTTCAGTACTTTATGTTCTGAAGTATTCCGACTACGCCTAAAATCATCAATTCTAAGAAAAAAATATGTGACGTCTGAGTCACCAGAAAATTTTAAATTCCACGACCTCAAATGGTCCTCCTTTAATATGTGAATAACGCGTTCGTCATCTTCCCTAGTCTCCGTAACATAGGTATTCCTACCCATTGAGTTGGCTTGACGTACTAAACCGGGAGCTCCTAGTTGAGACAATGTGGGTTGTAACGCTTTAAGTGTGGAAGGGCCGGGTGGGTGGGTGTCAATTGCACCTCCCCCGTGGTCGTGTATTAACAAATGAGGAAGTAGTAGTGGTAGGTGGTTTGCTTGCCTCCTCACTTACTTCGTGATATTGCTCTTCCCTTTCGCCGTCCGACATGTTGACAAAAATGTGAGGTTATATGTGTCAGGGTATGTAATAGGTTATAATAATTGATAAATTTCTAAATAGATACAGGTTACTCCCTGTCAATAAAAATAAATTAGCTCTCAAATTGAGATTAAATAGGAATTATGGCTGAGCGCTATGCTTTTTATTCATAGCGAAGCCCAAATAAAATATTAATTATTATATTATTAATTATAATATTATTTAGTAATATTATAATAATTACTATGAATTGTATTAAATGTATGCTTACAACCCTGTCGCATATAAACCTAACACACAATAAGTATAATAACTTTACAGTCAATGATATCACCAAAATTTCAAAATAACAAGTGAGCGAGTTCAAAAAATTTAAAAACTATTTTTTTAGAAAAAACTGCCACTCTCACAGGACTCAGAGGCTCAAAAATATAGTAGTTCGGGCGCCATTGTCGTGTATAAAAAATAAAAAAAAATAAAAAGGTGTATGTTGGTGGTGTGCGCAGGGGTCTCCAACTATTTGAAGCGAAGACGGGCAATATCCCTGCGCAGTGCGACTATACACGAACACTTACTTTATAGAGAGCCGGATGTAATGCTCAGGATAGAGCCTCGTACTTTTGAAGTACAAGGACCTCTTGTCTAGTAAGCCTTAGGTCCTGGGAGTCATGGGCAGGGTGATATCATTAATACAATATGGTTGGGATAGAATATAGCATTTTATTCCATAGGCACAGTAGCCGCTGAAGGCGGGCAGTTATACTAATACCAAAATCTGTTAAGTCTTTGCCGCAATAAAAAGTTAAAATTAACATAAACCAAATATAGGGTACCTGGCCAGGTCCGTACACAAACGTCTGCGCGCACTTAGAACGTTGTCCCGTTCACCATTACGATCCGTTGGGTTCGAGCACTGGTGCTGGTCGCGTCATCAAAGCGGCGTGGCGCTCCTGCACGCTCCGTTGTATGCGAGATAATAGACGCTGGCTGGACCTTCCGAGGTTTGCGCTGAGCCACTACAGGGACATCGGATCGGAGGCGGCGATGCGGCCTTTGGAAATAAGGTTAGGATCCGTGTGTTGCGCCTTGGGGTCGCCGACGACGGGGCCTGCGCCGTGGCATGCGGTCCACGGTCCGGGGAAACCGCACCCTCTGGCGATGGGGGGACACTCCAGGAAGCGTCAATTCATATGGCCGGGCGGGCACGTGGATTTCAACAGCTCATGTTCCCGACAACTTCGTGGCGGCGAATATCCCCTGTGTCCTTGCGCGTATCGCGGATTTTAAAGCTAAAGGTTAAACTATAGTCCCATGACGGGAAGCCGAGGGCGGCGAAAGTGAAAAAACCCCAAAAATTTAATGATTTTGCTCAAGCCATGTTACGTGTCGTGGCGGCCACCCAGGAAGAGAGAGAATCGACTCGACTCGATTTGACATTCCATTTTGTCGCGCTCCGTTTCGCTTAATTCGAACGCACATCAAACCAACTTTTAAATATTCTTTAAAAGAACTAATGTTTAAATAAGGTATCTATTCGTTGAATATTATAATAATCTAAGTCGACGATATTAAAGGAGAATAATTAAAATTCTACAACAATCCTACCATGATTTCTTATTTTTTTATGATAAGAAAGGTTTGTTAGGACCCAAGACGGAACGTGTGTCACCAGCTGTCAATGTCAGACGTCCAACTCTGTAGATCTCAGTTGACAGTCTAATCTAATCATGGAATGTTTTGTTATGAATGTTTAGTTTTCAATATAATTCCGTAAGTACACAAAATCGCGTCGAGTTATTGCTACCAATGGTTTCGGCGTGACTCAAAGAACGTTTTGATGTGCGGGTCTCCCTGTTTTCTTAATAAGTATTGTAAAAACAACATATGAAGTTTGTGTACCGGTGTGTCACTTTCCCATTCAATTTGTCTGGAAACTAATGGATTTGAATGCCTGCTATTGTGGTGCGTCGAGAGCCTATCATGCAGGTAATACGCCACAGGAATAATATCCCAATATATTAACTATTTCACCTAAAATATGACATGCAAGGTTGACCAGTTAGGAGTTCAAAATAATTCTGTAGTTATCACTACAGTATGTTTGTTTGTTTAATATATGCCTGTTACCTCTTCACGCTTTATCTACTGAACCAATCTTCCTGAAATTTCGGATAGACATAGGGACACTTGTTATTTAAGTCGGTGGAGTATACGCCTCATCTCTATTCTCGGCTTTAAATTTAAGGTTTGGATACGACACGACACCTGCCTTTTCTTTCAGTTGGCTAAATTCATACCAATTTAAAAGAAATAACTTACTAAGAGTTGCTTAGTAATAGATCTTTTTAATAATGGAGCAGTCTGGAGGTGGCAATTAAAAAACTAGATGTCCATCTGTCAAAGTACCTATTAACTTAAATACTAGTTTATAAAATACATACCACCATCCGACATCCAATTCCTGCAGGTTCCGACAGTTGCCAAGCGCTCGTATCCCATTGGGCGTCAATGAAAAGGATCTCCAAAAGTCGACAGACTTCAGTTCTGGACAGTTGTTGCCAAGAGCGATCGCTACTTCGTCCATGGCCGATATCATTTTACATGACCCTGTAATATTAGGTTTATGATTAATGCAAACTCCAAGTAATAGGTATACCAACAAAATTCTGAAATACATGTAACTAGCTTTCGCCCGCGTGAATTTCCCACGGGAACCGTGCCATTTCCCGGGATGAAAGGTACCCTATGTCCTTGTCCGTACTTCTAACTATGTGTACGCGAAATTTCAGGAAGATTGGTTCAGTAGATGAAGCGTGAAGAGGTAACAAACAAACAAACAAATAAACAAACCAACAAACAAACAAACAAACTCACTTTCGCATTTATAATATTAGTTAGGATTAGGTTTATAGACTTTTCTCAAAAATGCTCGGAAATGTAGACATTATTGTAGTAAAAAGTTGACAGGAAGTTTGTAATTCCTGGCTCATGCATTACTTTCTACTATTATGTTTATACAATTACGACTGAAACGATCTGCGCGAATTGCAATGACATATAAGACTAAGTAAGCAGTCGTAATTAAATGGACATAAAGTCCATTTTTATTTGCTTGAAATGAAGGTAAGGTTTGTATGCAAGCTTCAAACTGGCGACATGCCTTCCGATACTGAAAGTTTGTATGTATATGCTCCGTCTATCATACTTTAAAAAAAATGAATTTTGTGGGTATGCCTATAAATGATCAGGAAGAAATTATCTAAATGATAGTAAAATCGTAACCAGTGTTATCTACCACACTCGATAAGTGTTTAATAAGGATACAGGGGAACTAAAAAGGCCACTATGACAAATCAGAATATGATCTACTGCCAATTTCCTAAATATATAAAAATGAACCTTATATGACCACATATAAGGCTCATTTTTAAATATGACTTTAGGAAATTGGAAATGAATCATATTCTAACTTGTCAAAGTGGTCTTTTTAGACCCCCAGATGATAAAACCACTCATACCAACATTGAGGTGCTCCAAACCAGGATTCGCGGACACTATAGCGACAGCGGCCGCAGTGGAGATATCAGTTCTATACAGATCCAGACGCCGCAGCTTCTTCAGAGATGATAATACCACCCAGTCGCTGCATCCCACCACAGAGCGGAGGCATAGTTCTGCAATTAATCATACTTTATACTGTTAGCCATTAAGTTGGTGTGTGTGCGCGACTCATATTACTTAAGGCCAGGTCCAACCCCACATTCGAAATAATTGTAATTTTTCATGAAGAAATTTACCTTATTAGAGTTTAATTGCGAAGTGGAAAAATAATACAGGATACAGATTATGATCTCTATTAAGGTTCCAATCATGTACTTTTTAATGAAAATACATATATTCGGCTTAATTAATTCATAAAGGCACCGAAAATTTAGAAAATATTTCAGCTTTCAACTCATGAAACTTAAAATTTTCAGCGATAACATATATATATTTTTATATAATTAGTTTATATATATGCTATATTAAAGTTTTAATCCAGCACTTTTGTTTTAAAACTAATATTTTTAATGATATTTGAGAAATAGTTGCTAAATCGGTACAAAATCTGTTCGATCCTACCAACGAAAGTAGAACATTGTGTTGTGCAAAAAACTATCTTATTGCAACGCGCACACGCCGCGGTTAAGCGCATATGAATTTTGTTTTTTGCAGCTCAGGTTGGACCTGGTCTTAAGGGACTCTATACCATGAGCTATGCACTTCAGTCGTCATCGGTTCCCTGTAGCGTGCGAGACGTTTTCGTGTATTACGTTTAATTATACGGAGTTGTCGGAACATTTTGTGTCAATTATTATTTTCGCTATTAATAGGTACTATCATAATCAAAGTACCTAATATTATAAAGAGGAAGGTTTTGTAAGTTTGTGAGTTTGTTTGTACTACTAAACCAATTTCAAAAATTCTTTCAGCTATGTAGCTTTCTCTATTCCATAATGCATGTTATGCCTTGGCATAACATATGACTTGGAAAGTTGGAATAACATATGCATTGTGGAATGCCATCATATGCCATAAATATGGCATAATGTTATGCCTTAGTGACATGGGCTACAATTTATGTATGTACCTCCCGAGCGAAGCCGGGGCGGGGTGCTAGTATTAAACAATCATGTAAACAATCTTCACAGTACTTTTTGTTGAATTTTGTTGAAAATAATTCAAGATTAGTTCAAACCTAAACATTCTAAAGTAAAACATTTATTAACCACGAAAGTAATTTCCTAAAAAGTCTATTTTAATTAATATTGTTAAAAAATCATAAAAAGACATGGTAAGATTGTTTACATGATAGGACTGGTAAAAATAAATGGATTTTAAGTCTTTAAATTATACTAGCTTTTGCCCTTGGCTTCGCCCGCGTGAATTTCCCACGGGAAGAGTGATTATTACTAGCATGGGCCCGGGACTTTATTCCTGTGGGAATTTCGGGAAATCCTCTTTTAGTGCTCCCCTACAGTCTCTAAGTAATCTACATGCCAAATTTCAGCGTCCTACGCCCAGAAGTTTTGGCTGTGCGTTGTCAGTCAGTCAGTAACGGAAGAATTTGAAATACAGGGTGTTTGGTAGTTCGATACAAAGCGTTAAATCGAAGTTAGTATAGACCATTTAGAGTCATTTAAGAGAAAATTTTCTTAAGCAGTGTTACCGTTTTTTTTTTATGATTTTTTAATTTTTTTACGAAAAATCCAAAATTTTTCACTTAATTGCAGCAGTGGCCAATTTATTAAAATAAAATATTCTTTTTATTTCTATTTTATTAGAGCAATGTATGAACATTCTAAAAAAATATGTTTTGTGCATCTGTGACATCAGAATTTATTTTTAAATTATTTTAAATAAACCAAAAAAACATTAAAGTTTTGACATTTCCGAGGACTTTTCACAACTGACATTTTGACAATCCACGACTTTGAAGTTTCAAGAGTTTGTGATTACTTGATAGCAAACTCACAAAATAAGAAACAAGTAAAGTCGAGAAATGTCAAAGTCGTAGAAAAATGTTACTAATAAATATTAGAATTTATTTTACAAACAAACAAAATACTAGAATGCACCACTTACCTTGCAAGCACGAGGAGGTGATAACTATAGCTTTTAGCACCGAGTTGTCAACGAATTTGCAGCAATTCATACGGAGGTGTGTCAGCTCCGCCCCACTGTCTTTAAGGAAGCTGTCGATGAGACGTCACGTTTCAATTATGGGTAAAAAAAACCGTGGGTTACTTTACAATCTAAAGTCCATTCTTAGAGTTCCGAAGTAAACAAGGAACCCTAATAGTTTCGTCATGTCTGTCCGTCCGTCCGCCTGTCAGAGACTAATAGTACTAGAAAACTGTAATTTGGTATATAGATATACATATTTATGACGCGGTGTTAACTCCACCTAACCTCCCCTACACCTAAAGTAGGAATGTTTTTTTTTCTTCTTTCGATTATACCATCATGTGGGGTATCATTTGATAGGTCTTTCAAAAATATGATGACTCTGAGAAGACCATTTTTTGTTTTAGGAATCCGTTTGTGAAATATCTAACTTTAAAGTGCTAAATTTTGTTGAGTCAAGTGTCGTTCACGTTCACGTTCGTTTATACAGATTCCTACTGCACCAAGTGCAAATAATAAGTTTGTAGTACATAGTTAGATTCGCTTTCTAGCAGACAGACAACAAAGTGATCCTATAAGGATTCCGTTTTTGCCTTTTGACAACTAGAAGTTCGTAAAAATTCAAGTATGTATCTATTTGGTGGGTTTGAAAAAGCATGTAAAATAAATCTTAGTAAGATTTAGAAAACAAAGTAGAAGCAATTTGTTAATAGCATAGCACTAACTAGATGTTAAATTAATCCATATTAAAAAAATTCTATTATGTGCCTGTTTGATTAAAAAAATAAATGACTTCGATTTTCACGCAATCTTTTCATGGTCAGTGCGTGAAATACGTTCAGGAAATCTCAAGACCTGTTGCGGGATAATTGACCTATTAAGTGTTATTAAACCGGTATTTCTAAAGTTTCGCAATAAATAGTAACCTTGTACTTCTATTGTCGACAAAGAAATATAAGGTTTGTTAGAGATCTAAGTTGTCTGTCTGTAAGTATAAGTTTATGAAATGAAAATACTTTATTACTTAATTTTTTACGAGGGAATTCCGGGATATAAAGCCTACGTGCTATTTCCGGTATTTTTCTACCCTTGTACCAAAATCAATCAAAATCCGTTCAATAGATTTTTCGTGATTGAGTAACAAACATACTAACAAAATCAATATTAGAAAAGATTCCTATAGAAGATAATAGTCCTATACAGAATCCTAATCCTAACTCCTAACTAATATTAAAAATGCGAAAGTGAGTTTGTTTGTTTGTTACCTCTTCACGTTTTATCTACTGAACCAATCTTCCTGAAATTTGCATACACATTGTTGGAAGTACTGAGAAGGACATAAGGTACCTTTCATCCCGGGAAAAGGCACGGTTCCCGTGGAAAATTCAAGCGGGCGAAGCCGCGGGCGATAGCTAGTATAACATAAAACTATGATGTTCACGGAAAGTGGATCAAATTATACTAAAAATGATATCATCATTACAGTCGCTTTATCCCTACCCATCTACATAGCGAATCACTTGCTAATCTATGACGGAAGTCTGCCATTATACAGGGTCATTTTTTATCCTAGTAACATTAATCCTACGGTAGTCAGTGCTTGCATAAACTAAAAAAATATTATCTAACTAGCCTGTGCCCGCGACTTCATCCGCGCGTATCTCAGGTTCTAAGCGGCGTATCAAGATGAAACCTAAGCCAGATTTTAAATTAGACCTTCTATAACACAATAGTGAAAACCGCATCAAAGTTGGTCCAGTAGTTTTTGCGTGATACGCGTATAAACATACAGACAGACAAAAATTGTACAAAAAATAATTTCGGCTTTTTTTAACCCCATAAAGACCCCTCATAGTTTTTTTTTCTTAAAAATCTTCTATATACAGACACAGACCAGTTACAGTTTTATTATATATATTGATGATAAATACACTTGTAAATAACTGAGTAAAACTTTGTTATAAGTTTACGAAAACTCTCATAACGTATGGGCGCCCTTGCGCTTCCAGCTGATTCGGCTGACCTAGAGATACATATTAATTCTCTGTGTCCATTAAACATTATTAAATTGGATAAAAATATGTAAAAAGTAAGGATATAGGGGTATTTTTAGGGTTCCGTACCTCAAAAGGCAAAAATGGAACCCTTATAAGATCACTTTGTTGTCCGTCTGTCTGTCAAACTTTTTTTCTCAGGAACGCTTGAAGGTATCAAGTAGAAATTAATATTGAGTACTCGGATCCATGGTCTCTTTCGGCAAAAAAATAATCAAAATTATACGTCAACGCGATCAGGAGATATTACCGTTAATGTAGCGAATTTTCGCATATTTTTCGATTTCAAGACAGCAATCAAAACCTATGGGGTACTTCCTTTGACCTAAAATTATGAAATTTGGCAAAAAGCAAGGTCTAACAGTACTTGTACAGGAATAAATCTGAAAGATGTAAATATGTAGTTGGAAGTTTAAACAAAAGTGGTACAAACTTATTTTTGCGCTCGATGCAGAATGCATCCTAGGGATCGAACTACAAAGTTAAGTTTGTTTTTGAAATTAATGTTAGAGCTATAATGTGAGATGCTTTACGTGTACGGAATCCTCGGTGCGCGAGTTTTACTCGCACCTAGCCGGTTTTTTTTCGTTGCTTGGATCGGGAATCGAATACCACATACCCTTGCTAAATATGTCACTCGGATAAAAAAACACCCTATATAGACGAAGCGGTGGAGGCCAAGTGGTAGAGCGCCCGCCTGTGGATGCAAAATCCCAGGTTCGAATCCTGCCCGGGCTACATGAGTTTGTATACCAATCTGACTCATGCTAGTTTTCATCGACTACCACTTGCTTCCGGTGAAGGAAAACATCGAGAGGAAACCTGTACTCTGTGTTGATGATTATCAGCTAGTGTGTGAAATGGAGAAGGCAATGGTAAACGACTCCATTAAATTTGCCAAGAGAGTCTTGTATGTGTTTCATTCCATATAATGACCACGACCCTAAGTCATGAGGAAATACGACTAAAGAGAGATAGACGACGTGCTTACTTGACTACGTAACTCGATTGCACCATGCGCCGGCTGCCACACCATGATAAGTCTAATTTTTGCAGAAACTTGCAACGCATCGATAATGTTGTTAGCACCTGCAAATTAAGGCTTAGTTAACGTATTGCAAGCATAGTCAAAACCATATACGGGTCTCGGGGAACTGGGTGAAATGATCCCAGTATGAGAGGACCAATCGCTCGTCTGGTGCTTGAATGAATGAATGAATGATTTTTTATTGCCGTAAACATGGTAATAAGATAGTAAGCGTCCCTAAAAAGTAAATAATAATAACGTATTGTAGACGTTTTTGAAATGAAAGTTCAAAAGTATCAGTATGCGACGACCGTGTATGACGAGTGTATGGACGTAAATGATGGATTGGATCGTGCACCCTCAAACCTAGGGGCTCATTTTTTCCTCTCACATATCGTCATTACATAAAATAATAGTTCAAACAGATTAGTTGGCCCCCAGATGTATTTTGCACCTACAGATATCTAGCTACGCCACTAAGATAAAAGGTTGTTTGTTAGGATCCGTATCAATTTGATTTTTAAGAGTTATACTCATTGACGCATATTCGGGCGTGATTGAGTGGCATCTACATTTGCAGTTATTATATACAGTGTGAATTTCAAAACATTGGCATCCTTTCTACTGATGAAAGTACGTACTCATAAATATAAGTAACTTTTTGAACGGGACCGACTTGGGTATTGTAAAATAGTATGGAACAGCTGATTTATTTTTCGTTCGGATTGAGTCGGTCCCAGACAAGAAGTTGTTCACAATCATGAGTATTTTCACTAGTAGAAAGAATGCCAATGATTTAAAATTCAATTTTTTGTCTTATACAAGAGAAAAAATAACATCTCCCGGTTATATTTTTAAGTGCTGTTTGACTACATACGGAAGAACTACATATTATTTTTCATATCTCTCTCTCTCACTCTCAGCCGAAAGACGTCCACTGCTGGACAAAGGCCTCCCCCAAGGATTTCCACAACGACCGGTCCTGCGCTGCCCGCATCCATGCGCAACCCGCGACCTTCACCAGGTCGTCGGTCCACCGAGTGGGAAGCCTGCCAACACTACGTTTTCCGGTTCGTGGTCGCCACATTTTTCATATAGAGTTATATAAAACTAGATATGTTAATATGCTCACCTGAGACTGCACACAGAACCAATACGGCCTCAGGTCTATAGTTCTGTACAGTACAGAGTCGGAAGCAAGCCGGTTGAAATGGCGGTTGACTTGCGCACACCGACATAGCGACTGCATGTCTAGGAACCTCATTATGTACAGAATTGTCTCGTCCTGTAGGAAGAAACGTCATCTTTAAACAAATAGTAATAAAACGACATTGTTATTTATATTAAAATTCTAAATAATTTTCCATGTCGATAACTGTAAAAATAATTTATTTACTGCAACTCAGTTAATACGTAGGTAACTTACTACAGTTATTCGCGCGCGACTTCGCCCGCGGCAATAAGTATTAGTCATTTTCATACAAACTTACGTCCATTTCAAAGATTTTAGCGGTTTTTGTTTCCATGTTATAATTTACATGAAAATAAAGGTGTACTAGCTTTGCCATCGGCTTCCCCCCAAAAAGCATAGTAAAAATAGCATTCAGAAGAGTTAGACCTATTACATTTTCAAATCGTCATTGTAAATGTAGTTTAAAGTTCCTTAATCTAAATAAAGGAAGTGCATTATTACCTCTTCCTTGAACTATATTAAAAATGTGTACATAACACGATCATGTGAAAATTATCAACATAGTAAGCCCGTCATAAAAAACTATGTCATTGTCCTAGAAATAGATCTATTGTTAGCACTTCCGACGTTATACTGTTACATCACGTAAAAATTAAACAATGTTCATTGAAGAAGTCTAGGCGTTAATAGATTGATTGTTTTCGAAAGAATCATATAAATAAGGTTTTACATTTTTGAAATCTCAATCGAAATCAAAATGACGAAAATCGAAATCAAATCGATTTTCAACCGACTTCCCAAAAAAGGAGGAGGTTATATGTTTCGATGTATGTATGTTTTTTTTTTATGTATGTTCGCCGATTTCTCCGCCTACAGTGGACTGATTTCCGAAATTGTTTTTTTATTCGTAATGATATATACCCAAGTTGGTCCCATTTTAAACACGTCTAAATCTGTTCGGTAATTTTAAAGATACCTAACAAAATATTAAAATACCAACATTGCATTATAGAGCAAAAGCCCGCGATAGCATGCCCTTACTTATTTTATTAAAACTAAAGATTTTTTGTGTATGTTCCCAACATAGAAATAGCGATTAGCGACTATAAAAGTTGGATCATGATTACTTAGGCAGATTATTTGTAGCAATAACATTTAAAGTGGTAACTCAATTTCCTTAGTAAAGTTTTTTAAAGATTTTATTCCTAATAATATAAGAAATCAAGCCATCCATTGCCAGGCAATTGGTGCAGATATAAACCCCTGTTAGACATTGTAACTTTACTAAATTATAGTTATATTTGTTTTATTATAAAAGATGAATTTAATATTACTTTGGAAGGCCCCAAGGGTGCTTTTTATACCTATAAAAATCATCCTTGCTATCCATATTACCTGCATAAGCAACTAAGATCCAAACTTCATACCTAGTCGCTAATATTTTTTATCTGTATATACCACGCAGAGAAACATTCAGCATTTTTAAAATAAGGAAGGTTTGGTCATCGCGTGCTCACGGTCTACCTATGTGCCAAAAATAATAGACAATTTGACATGTTCTGACATTTCAAATCAAACTGACATAAAAAGTTTCGAATTCTTAATTCTTTATTTTCGGCCACCAGTAAAAGAAAAGTTTAAGTTTTTATTAAAGAAAATGAAAAGGTGTAGAAGCACTAAAAATGATAAAATAAAACTTTTTTTCAAAAAAGTGAACCGACTTCCATCATAAAACTTAAAATCATAAAATAACAATAAAGAAAAATGTATTGGCATGCTACCTACTGAATGAGGTGAAGTCGGTGCCAAATTGAATATTAAATAATCTAAATTAACATTAGAATCATGTATATATACAAAATGCCTAGCTAAACAATTACATAGTCCTGCACTTGGCACCGACTTCACCTCATTCAGTAGGTAGCATGCCAATACATTTTTCTTTATTGTTATTTTATGATTTTAAGTTTTATGATGGAAGTCGGTTCACTTTTTTGAAAAAAAGTTTTATTAGTGTAATATTGAATGAATGGGCCGTATGCTTGTCCTAAAATACATCCTAACTAATATTATAAAAGCGAAAGTGAGTTTGTTTGTTACCTCTTTACGCTATACTCGTATCTACTGAACCAATCTTCCTGAAATTTCGCATACACACAGTTAGACGTACTGAGAAGGACATAGGGTACCTTACATCCCGAGCAAATGCCCTGTTCCCGTGGGAAATTCACGTGGACGAAGTCGCGGGCAAAAGCTAGTTTTGTATAACAAGAAGTTTTGTATAAACTCTAAAGCATGCGCCAGACAGTTGTAAACCAGCCTTTCCACTAAGGTGACCTTGGTAGGAAGCTTAAACAGCCGTTATGTATAAAATTTCGTTGCAAACAACCAAGTTGTAAACCGCAGTTTTCAACACGGTTTACAATAATCTGATACAATACACAATTTTAGACCTTATCTCATTGTCTTAAGGACCAATGCGTTTCTCTCTCTTTAGTCGTATTTCCTCATGACTGAGGGTCGTGGTCATTGTATAGAATGAAACACACACAACGACTCTCTTGGCAGTTTTTAATGGAGTGGTTTGCCATTGCCTTCTCCATTTCACACACTAGCTGATAATCATCAATCAGAGTGAAGGTTTCCTCACGATGTTTTCCTTCACTGGAAGCAAGTGGTGGTTGATGAAAACTAACATTGGTACATGAGTCAGATTGGTATACAAACTCATGTAACAGGGGCAGGGTTCGAACCTGGGACTTTGCAGCGACAGGAAGGTGCCCTACCACTCGGCCACCACCGCTTATAATGCCAATGCGTTTACATAGGTATTAATGCTCGTGACAGATGCAGTGACCCCGATAAGATTCTGTGAGATATAGTAGGTATGTCAGGTAGATAGGAGATTCTGTCAAGTTTCTCTGTATCTGACTGTACATTTACATTTTATGTTTCCTTTGTATGTATTTGTTGTGTACAAAAATTAATAAATAAATAAATAAATACATAAAAAAATAACCTGTAATGAGATACAAACTGACCTGTAATACAAACTTTGGTAATGTTGGTAAACAAAAGAAATTCTTACAGGAAGTTGTTGGAAGTCTCCCAAAGTTGGTCCAGTGTCGATCTTTCTATGCTTCACAGACGCAGCAAACTTTAGAGATACAATATTTTCGTGCAGGTTCGATGCCAACACTCTACTCAGTATCTGACCTAAAAGTTTAATATTTTGTGAGAATAATCTCAAAAAAATCTTGATTTACATTTGTAATCTATCTCATAAAATTTTAGTAAATATATGTAAGATGTAATTTATTAACAGATTAAAAATTTAAAATTCTATCTCTTTATTTGTAATAAAATATTAACTCTTTATACCTATAATAAACGAAAATATCCACTGAGGCGCTTTGGGTCACACTTTGATACCCGACGAAAACGCCTTGAAGCGATTGGGGCTCGAATACGGGCCTCAGCTGATAACGACACTAGTGATGGAAAAAGTGTTATTTTTTCAGTAAGAGTTCGTTAGAGTCGAGATCTGTTAATCGAAATAGTTTCTATATGGACAGCCCTATTGCCGAGGAGCAAAAAATTTATGGTCATAGAAAAAAAAAAGGGCCTCATACTGCCGTGAACTTTTGAACAAGTGGTGTTTTTATGTGTGTTTTCTCCTGCTAAATTAACAATGAAGTAAGTGTTTTCTGAATAATAATTTGTTAGAAACTTATTACGTAGGCATCGTTTATAGATTCTATTAACTTTGTTAAAGCAAATCTGTTCAAAATAAGGAATATTTATTTTTCAAAATTTTTCGTGCCCCAGACATGGTCAGTAAATGTGATTATTAAGTATGTAAAATTATTTCTACGATAAAAACTACGTGTCAACTACATTAAGATATGTTATAGAAATAAGTTAAAGCATTTATAGATCACTGTTTATTTCAGGAAATATAAGAAAACTTATTAATTCTGTATTCAGATGAAATAATGATGATCTATACCGCTGCGGGCTACGAATTGTTGCCCCAAATCGGCCATTAAAAATGTAAAGGTGTGTTGATTTGGGTTGTTTGTTTACATTTCATAATTCGGCGATGCTTAATTAATGGTGTTTGATTGACTTACAACTAAGTTAAAAAAAAACACTTGAGTTTCGAGTGTAGTAATTTGAGGTGATGGAAAACTTGGAATTTCTATATTAGCCTCTATTCAGCTTTTATTAAAACTTATTTTCTATTGTCATAATTAAGTGATCGAAGGTTCGTTATCGCACTTTTTAGGGTAGGTTTTCTTAAATATCTTTAAAATTACATTTGTTTTTTCTTTACCAATGTTAAACTTTTTAGTACCTAGTAGTTTGTTTTTGCGTGTGACTTGTAGTTAAAGGTATTTTTCTCCCGATTAGGATAAAAAAAACTTTAGACGGAACCCTCGATTTGTAAATTCGACTCACTCTTCAAAACACTTGTAGGATTTTATTATCAGCATCCTAAATTGTAACAATGTTACTTATTATACATATCTATCTTTGAATGCAGTTCGAATTTCAAACTTCGCGGGGGGAGCGCGGCTAGTAGGTAAGTACATATCTAAAAAGTTTGCCGCCGTGAAACAACCTTTATCTTGTGGCTTTTAAAGCGCTCCGGACCCGAATCCGTGCCCCATTCGCTGTGATTTATGTGTACTTTGCAAGTTCATTTTGACGAGGTTTCTTTTGTTATTTGGAATAGTGCAATAATTCAACGTGTTCACAATTTAATGTAGTTTCTTGTGTGTTATTAATCTTTCTGTACAATAATCTCATAGTGTTAAGATATGAATATTTGTGAATAGTGACGTAACGAGACGGTTGGAGTCTTCAATTACTTTTAAAAGGTTTTTACAAATTTTCTTTTCACTTTACATAATGATATTAATATGTAAAGTCAAAGAATATATTGTTTTCCACGTTTATTGTCAATATTTTGCAAAACAAGTGAGTAGTTTACACGAAATCTAGGTTTATATATAGGTTGCGCGCTGCCACGTTAGGTTGAAAACTAGAAATTGATAGCCTAATTCTATGAAGATATTTAAGTTATTTCTTTTACAGGACAGATATTTTTTTTAACATTAACTGATTACGTGGTTTATGTGCTGTCTAAAATCATATGAAACCTACCAATTTTATTGCTTATATTGGAAAATATAAAACATTTAATGCAAGTGAATAAAATATTTACAAAATTGAAATTGAAACTTAAATAACTTGGATCTAAAACGTGATATTCATTTAACAATGCATCTTCATCTATCGCCTAACTAATATATTTTATGACACTAGTTTTATAATTTTAATTAATTGCCTCTATTTTTTGTACTGACTGTAAAAGTGCAAAACCATAGCGCGCTATTTGCGGTTGGTAATTCCTGCCGATCAGCAGCGCTTTAGAGCCCGGTCATCGCGCGGCGGCAGCGCCTGAGTGGATATATCATTAGAACGTGAACTAAAATGCTAGCAAACGTAAAGCATATTAAATTTCTTTTAATTATATTTAGATTTAGGTATGCAGGCCAATGAAAAAACCTACCTTTTTCAATGGTAGGTTGTGTATCATGTCCAAAAAAGGAGAATATATTTGTTTTCTGTTGCACTTCTTTATTGGGACGCAGGATACCCCGTAGCAGGACGGCATCTAATTCCGTATAGTATGGCAGTAGCTTATGGTTGAACTCTAGTCTGAGAACTCTAAAACATAATATTTTCATGCAATAAAGTCAGAAAATATCAATGTATTTGACCAACGAACTATGTATTTGACAAATTTAAATATGAGACACAAATCACTGGACTGAACCTGTGAAAGTTATATTTTTTTTTTAACACTGAACTGAACACAGTTCAGTCACCAGGAACTTACTCAAAACTTGTAGTAGGTATGCACTGCACATATAACGTAATGAACACACTTACATACATACATATTATCACGCCTTTTTCCCGTGGGGATAGGCAGAGACTAGCGATGAACACACTTCATTGAGGACATTCAGGAAAGACAGGTCATAGGTTGCTATGGACAGAGAAGATTGGAAGACAGTGTGGGAAACCTTTGCCCAGAAGTGGGACAATAAAGGTTATTAAAACAATGTAACACGCAGAATATGGCCTTGCGAATGCTGTCTAAGCATAATAAATTGATTCAGATCAGAATTAGTTTACTTACCTAGTTGGTTCCTTAATTTGCCTAATTGGTGGGCAAAATATTCTCGGAGTATCTCCAACATACTGTGGTTCTCCCTCCCACAGTAAGTACCAAGTGGTAACACCTCTGGCCCATATTCGCACCAGTGCTCCTGGATTGTATGTCTCAAATACTGACACGTCTAGTGGGTAGACTGCTTCTTTGAAGGACACTTCTGCCAAAGGTAATGTTGTTTGCAAATGGACAAAATTCCTTCATACATTACTAATCATTATTCATAGTAATTCCACAGTTTAATGTTTCATCACGGCATTTTTGATAACAATTTTTACCAATAGATGCAATAAGTAGGTACTGCAAGCAGTCTTTGTTGTTGATAGATTAATAAGATATTATATGAACCATTTAGGTAGGTTGTGGTAATACTAAGTTTGTAAATATTTTTATAAACTTTTTTTTTATCACACAAAATTGTTTATAACAAGATATTTCATTTACGCAAAGCAAAAAGCAGTTTACAAATTTATTTATTTTATTTTATTTTAAATTAATATTTTTAAAATTAATGTTATACTTACTGTTAAAGGCAATAAAAATTACAATACTCATATCCTAGGTAGGTAATTCAAATTATGTGTTGAAACTCGGGAATAATTCTACTTACCTACAAAATCTTGACTTGAAACAGAATTATGATTTTGTGGCATGTAATTCTCCTGAGCTGATGGTGCCTCGTCCCACCAAGTGCCATAAGTTCTCTATAAAATATAATACTTCTCAATAGTTTATTGTGATCTATTTTTTGACATGGTGAATTAATGTGATGTATGAATTTGTTAGATAAATGTCCATAGCAAATAGTATTTGGGCACACCAACTATCTTTATGGCAGATAGGTACTTTATTTAATTAGTATATTTATATATTAGTATATATAATAAAGTCTATATCATATGAAGAAAAAAAACCTTAGAAAGAGTCAACTGTGTACTGTGGAAGATTTAAAAAATATATATTGTACTGCTGCAGAACTACGTTACTTTATTTACCTATACCAAGATTTTTTAATTTTGATATAATAGGTACTTACAGTAAATAATGAAAACCCAAGAAAGCTAGAAATAGTAAATTTTGGACTACCTAAATTAATATTTTTTTTCGCGGGAAATAGTTTTTACTCTTTGTAGTTAGGTACCTAAGTACATACCATAACAAACGCCTGTGGATAGTCACCATAATCAGGATAATTTGAAGGCGGACCACGAATGTTAAATGCTGTATACGAAATACTAATTTCACTACCATACTGCGAACTAAAATCTTCAACGTCTAGCACAAATTGTTCTATCACTCTTGGTTCTTCAACTTTCTCGTCATCGGTGTACCAAAGGAGCGAAGATACCATATCTGAAGCGCACTGCATTGCTTGGATTCAGTGTGCTAACAGGCCTAAAATTGAACAGTGATTATGATACAGATAGGATCGTCAAGTATTCTAGATCTATAATCAATCAGATTGAACCACGAGAAAACTTTATAAACAAACAAAACCAATACAATGCTTGATAATGCCGTCGCTCGTCCGTATCGAGACGTAAATAAATATTGAATGAATGAAATGAATGAATGAATTGAATTAGAGTTGCAGCAATTGTGTTGACTATCGATAGTAATGTCAATACTAGTCAATAGTATTCACAGAAGTAAAATTTTTTTTTAAATATAAGCAGAAGGAACACAAATTTCACACACACATTGATGATATTTGACAATATTTGCATCCTGTTCATGATAAGGACTGTCACATAACTCTGTCCCTTTCCTTCCTTAGCATTGCAATGTATTGCAACACGAACCACTACACTGAAAGATTTATCATCCAAGCCGGATTTTTCATGCGAAATGATCCTTAACTGTCATATTTGTTGTGTTGTCACAGTTGTCATAAATATTTAAAATTATTTTTTACTGTTTTGTGCTTTTAAACTCAATAGAAATGATAAAATGCAACGTGTACAATATGTGGAAGTGTTTCATAAAAAAATATTCGTGGAATATCGTTCCTTCGGTAAGCAATACATGTTTTTTGACGTGCCCAATGATAATATACAATTTCGTGTTATTTTTGAAACAATAACCATTATTAGACTTTTGAATGCTATTTATCAGAAATATCATTATTTATTTTATAAAGTAGTGTATTAATTATAACCATTTCATAAGAAATACTACAAGTAATTTAATAATTTCGTAAATAGCATAGATCATTTGACGGATCCAGTTTTGTTTACTATGGCTGGGCCGAATCAAGGCAAATATACGAATTTAGTACCTATTCTATAAAAATCTCAGGAATTCTTTCTTGAAGATTAAAATGCACATTTTATAAAAATACTGACAGTGAATTTTATTTCAGGACAAGGAAAATATGCCAAAAAATAATACCTCAAGAAAGAGAACTGTTATGGGGAGTATTTCTCTTATGTACTACGAGTACCAGGACAGTGAATGGATGCCAACCATTAACATCATTGCAATGTTTCATTGCACGTGATTTTTAATAATTTAAAATAAATTGTATTGATTTAATGACTAGTATTTTTTCCCAAAAGGGATAGAATTTCCCATCGTAAAAAGCTGATGCAGATCCGTCCGCATACCGCGCACGGCTTAAGATTCAGCGTCTCAAAATTTTTGGTTTTGCTACACTGTACCGAATATAATTAATTATCTTAGATCCGACCCTGTATTCTGTCGTTGTGTGAATAATAATCTTAGTGTGTGTTTTTGCCATGCAATTTCAAATGACATGTTCAGTCTGCTTACTATTATTATATGTCTGTGATAGTATTGTGACCTTGAAAATTATTCATACTATCGATAGACCTATCGATAGTATTGACACGTGTCAATACTATCGATAATACTCGAAAATATCGGAATCGGCACATCACTACCTACTCATACTGCATCGAGCGCAAAGGTGAACGCAGACTTGTGCCGCACCTCACGCACCGCAGTCGTCGCATTTGATTTCTTTATATGAAGTTATATGTAACCTCTCATACCTACACGCACCGCAGTCGCCGTAGTACCTGACACGGCCGAATTCCCCAAGACGCAGCTGATGACGTCACTAACACGAGTACGCCTTACGACATCGGACGCTGCGGCGAGGGTGACGTCATTCGCATCCAGAGGCCGGCCGAACTCTTGTTGGCATTTAATTTTCTTCTTTGTCTATTAATACACAATTGAAAAAGGTGAACGCAGACTTAGCCGCACCGCAGTCTCCACAGTCGCCGCATTCATCGTTTTTGTTGATGGCCTTGCACATCTGCCCGCGCCGCAATCCCCGCAGTCGTTCCTGTCGCCGCACGCACTGCAGTCTTTTTTTTTTCATTCTGCTTCTAATTTAATCAAGATTAGACGTTAATTACAGAATGGCTCTTGACGAACGATTTGTTATCAGTTGTTTATATTAATAAAGGAAGAAGAAAATCAAATGCCAACAAGAGTTCGTCGCCTCAGTGCTTGTTTGTTCTATCTACCAAATTTATCAAAAATGAACTTTGAATGCAGATAAGAAATATTTATGAATTTTTACTCTTAAAATAACAAAAAGTTAATTTCAAATTTATTTGTGACACGACACTGTAATGAAATTTTAGTGCTTGTTTGTTCTATATCCAGCGATTGTTTTATGTCCTCACTTGTATAAGACGTTCAGAGCTTGCTTGTTCTATGTCCACTCAACCGACCAATCATAGCCCGCGACGTCATGTCCGCCATTTTGTTTGATTGTCACTGTGGCTGGAGACATCGCAACAGGTACTTTGTCGCTCCCGAAAATAATTCGAAAAAACTAAGTTTTTAACTAAGTTTTAGTGTTTTATCTTATTTTATACATACATAAATTGTTTAAAAGTATGTTACAGTCTGATTATAAACAAGAATTCAATCAGACGCTGCCACAGAGTGTGCAATAAGTACTTTTAAATTTTCCCTTGAGTTCGTTTTAAATTTGAAACAGGGTGTTGTTTTTCTACGACTTTGTTGAACCATCTCCAAGCTAAGTCCAAGAGTGTTATCGTATAAGTACATTGCTATTCTTAGTAATGTCAATACCTGCATTTGGATTTTGGCAGCAACACGGTACTTTTAACTAGTTAAGGAAGGTTTACATTCCTCAATCATTGAGCTATTGTGGACGAAGTAAGGAGTCTTTCGCGACCGGGACCGCGGTCCTAAACGCCACCTTGGTAATTAATATATATTTTAAGTGGTACGTTAGGGCCACTAAATAAGAAATCCCTCTGCCCCAAAAGGGAAAAGGCCCCGGTCCGATCAAGATTCACTACTATGTGAACGATAACTATCTTATTATTATTTTTCAGTGATTTTTTATGTAGTATAAAGAAAGCATATCCCTAAAAACATAATACTCCTCTTTAGGCAGTCGTGTAAAACATGTTAACATGTTGTTGTAAACTAAAATAGGTTTGCTTTTGTATTTGTTATGAATAATATCGTGAATTAAACACCATCCTGTATAATATACCTGGGAGATAGAACAATTAAGCACGCAAATATGATACAGTCACTTTGTCCTATGTCAAATGTGGTAATGTTCTATGTCCACATTCGTAATTATTTTTGTGCATTTTTGTTCTATCTCCACATAAAAACTGTAAAATAAGGTATAATTAATTCCCTTCTACAGATAAAAGTTATAACCATTAATTCATAGGTAACTCATGTATTTTTAAAGACCTTCAAAAGTAGAAGCTAAAGCTTTTTTAAATAAATACAGCAAAAAACGCTTCTCCTGTAAAATTTGACTGATGGTAGATAGAACAAACAAGCACTGAAGCGACGAGTTATAAAAGGACTTTGTTCAAAGTGTATGGGGGCTTGGCTTACTGTGGACAGTTCGTTCCATAAATAATAGTATTATCATTCATCATAATTAATGTCAAATATATTTTCTGAATATATATTGGAGTATGAATATCTATAAATAAAATATACCATTTAGTAAGTATTTTTTGCGTTTCCGATACTCAAATCAAAGATGTCGGCCTTTGCGTGTGTTCTGGGATGTCATTATCTAAAATAATATTACATTTAAGTAGTATATTGTTTATTCTTTGATGAAAGAATGGATTAATTAGGTATTTTTTTACCAAAATATTAATAGTTTTATTTAATAAGTACACTCATATCACTTCATATTTATATTTTAAAATGAAGAATTATGTATTTATTTTAATTATTACTTAAATAATTCAATCTTTGATTTGAGTATCGGAAACGCTAAAAATACTAACTAAATGGTATATTTTAATTATAGATATTCATACTCCAATATATATTCAGAAAATCTATTTGACATTAATAATGATGAATGATAATACTATTATTTATTGTAACGAACTGTCCGCAGTAAGCCGGCGATGAACAATGTCTTTTGGCCGGCCTCTGTATGTAGATAGGCTGGCGTTAGTGACGTCATCAGCTGACGTCGTCACCAGTTATTGATTCTATCGATTCAATCAAATATATCGATAGTATCGATTATTAATCAATTAGATTCCCATTTAGTCGTATTCCTCATGACTGAGGGTCGTGGTCATTATATGGAATGAAACACACACAACACAATGACTAACTTGGCAATGTTAATCGATTAGATTAGATTATTAAAAAAAAACAATCGAATAATTGATAATCGGTAATCCGGCAACTCTGATGAAACCTATGCTAGATTTTAATCTACCATAGGTTTCATCTTTATATGCCGCTTGGAACCTGAGATCTTAACGGTAAAAAAATTACGCGCAGAAGAAGTCGCGGGCGAAAGCTAGTATTTCGAGTGAAGTTCAAAGTTTATGACAATTAAATTGTGATTAGTCACCGTTACATTCAGTACCTTTAGTAGTAAGCGACCGATCATTTAGAGTAAAATTCACTAAATTTGACTACAGTTGACCGGTCATTTATCGTTTTTGACTGTCAGAATCAGCCATTTAATATCTCTAATCCCACGGTTAACGGACGACAAGACGACATGAACATGAAACGATAATTTAAAAGCAGCTTATTTTTTTGTAACTGAATGAATGATAGTCAACAAGGAATAGACAATGAAGATTTTCTTTTTTTTGTCTTTGTCAAGCTTCTTTTCGGTTGTCAAAGGTTGGTTTGGTTGGTTGTTCTCGAGTCAAAACAAACAATTTTTACAATAAAAATTGTGAAATGGCAGCGGGTCCAATCGCTGAAAGAAATCAAGGTATTTAATCTATTTCTTACATGTTTGTTATTTATTTTAAACAAGCAAGCAACCTTTTACATACTAGGTACCTGCAAATTTAAATTATTACTATTCTGATCAAAGTGAGGTTATGGCATTTTGTGGCTTGTATTTAGTTTATTAATTATTTCAAAATCATTTCTGCTAGTAACTATGGACACTTATAAAATATAGATATACATAAAATAGTAAGTTAACGTTGTCCTGTTTTTTTTACCGTTTATGTCTGTTGGTATGGTCGGTGGTAAGTCGCTCCATCAGGCTTAGCCTCGCTTCCGTGGGAATTTCGAGATACAAGATAGCCTATAGGCTATCTTTATTAAGCAAGGCTATAGCCTTCCTCACGTATGTGTCTGGTAGTTTCAGAGATTAGCATATTCAAACAAGTAACTCTTCAGTTTCTTCAAGTAACTCTCAACAACATTACAATAGGGCAGATGTTAAAATTCTGCAAAGTAACAGGTAGATTAAGTGTGATTCAGTGGGTCGCCACCAACGTGAGTTACCAGGTAACTCAAAACCTTATACGGGTCTCGGGGAATTGGGTGAAATGGTCCCAGCATAAGTCGACTGATCACCCGTCTGGTGCTCGCGCTGGCGTCCCCATTTAGTAAATAATAATAATCTCTTCAGTTTTATTTTATTTGAAAAGAGCCCATAAAGTAAGTACAACAAGGTCGAGCTAGTTCGGGCCTGATTACATACATTATCTACTTTAAGGCACATCTTTTTATTAATGTTTGAAATAAAAAAAATTGAGACTTAATTTTGAATGTACTTTCAAATTATTTATTTGTGTGTTAATGTTTTCAGATGCCACAATATATGTTGGTGGTCTTGATGACAGAGTCTCGGAGAGTTTACTTTGGGAGCTCTTTGTTCAAGCTGGACCTGTTGGTAAGTTCCTCATGTCAATAAACAATTTGTCATTTTTATTTAAACTTTATAAGATTAATTAAAATAAGTGAACAATAGTTGGACTTAATGCTATTAGCGATTCTCTGCCAGTTGGACCTTTTATACCAAACATAAAATAGAAAAAATAATTTATTAACATTTTCAACCCATGTATTTGCATAATGTCTTCTTCCATACCTGTGTACTACTTGGTTACAGCATTTCTCCTACCATCGGTCCTTCTAGCCTAGTATTCCACCCATTTAGGTTTTTGAAAACTTTGATATGATGTTTCCATTTAAAAAAAAAAATGCTTTTCAATATTTTGACTCTGGAAAGTTTATTAAGTGGTATAAGACCTTAGAAGTTCTGTTAGACTTGCTTCATCATCATCATCTCATCCAGAAAAAGTCCACTGCTCTATATACATGGACTTCTTTTAATAATAAGACCCTAGGAGGCACAGAAAATATATGAAAATCATGATTTCTCTTATATCTTTCGTTTATATTTCAGTCAATGTGCACATGCCCAAAGATCGTGTAACACAGACTCACCAGGGCTACGGATTTGTGGAATTCATGGGAGAGGAGGATGCTGACTATGCTATTAAGGTAATTTTTCTTGTCTTAATTTATTTGTAACTCCGCCCCCGGTTTGCAGGGTAGGTGCATAAATAAATTGCAGCCTATGTCACTCAGGCATAATGTAGCTTGCTATTGGTGAAAGAATTTTTTAAATCGGTTCAGTAGTTCCGAAGATTACCCCCTTCAAACACACTTACAAACTCTTCCTCTTTATAATATTATTATTTACTATATGGGGACGCCAGCGCGAGCACCAGATGGGTGATCAGTCCACCTATGCTGGGACTATTTCACCCAACTCCCTGAGACCCGTATAGGGTTTTGAGTTACCTGGTAACTCTCGTTGGTGGCGACCCACTGAATCTACCTATTACTTTGCAGAATTTTATCATCTACCCTATTGTAATGTTGCTTAGATCATCCTCAGATAGGACGTCTGAGCCCAATACTTCTCTCCTTGCAGCGGCAAATGCAGGACATTCTGCTGCTAAGTGAAAGCTAGTTTCCTCTTCTTCCAGGCAGCTGGGACAAATGGGATCGTCCATTTACTTAATCACTGTCAAGTGCCTATTCAGTTGACAGTGTCCTGTGAGGATTCCTATAATGATTCTAATGTTATTCCTGCTCAATTTGAGCAGGTGTTTTGATTTCTTTTGGTCTGCTGCTTTGATGAAGATTTTATATTGTCTTCGACTTCTAGTTCTTCTCCATCTTCTATTGGATTCTACTTTCATTCTATGCTTGTATAATTTGGTATCAAACCATCGAATAATTTGCAAAAGGAGTAGGATAGGAAAATATAACAAATTGCCTACACTGTTTTACAATCAAGGATATTTTTTGTCTAAACAATTTAAATGCAGAAAATTGATATACAACCCGGTCGAGTTAACTGCGTATCTGGCGGCCGTACGCTGAGTACTCCAGCGAGGTGCGCAGTTAACTCGACCGGTGTGGCTAAATTGATTCGATAAGTAGAAATTAGAGTACACTATCAATCACCACATTGGATCGAATACTTATTGAAAGCATTCGCCGTTAATAAGCGTTGCTACAGACGATTTAGACAATAGGAACAATGCACAAACCACTTACCATGTAGGCAGGCTTCGAGCACGATTCCTCACGAATAGTTCTTCCTTTAGACACCTAGCCGGCCAGCCACACACGATTATAAAGTTCCAAAAACACTGTTGAGCACTTGAAGTTTTATTAAGAATAATTGAGTAAAATGTAATGTTTGATGCGCGCGCGCCTTCGCTTTCACGTACAGACACGGAGAGGTTTTTACTGGTTCTGCCACCAGCCTTCTGCTACCAGCCTATGGCGTTGATCTCTCAGACACCGGTAGGATCTGCGCATGCGCCAGCGGAAGTCCGGGCGCCCCATTGGCTAAATAGAACTGCAGCACAGCGAATTGTGATGATTGATAAGTGCATCGGTAAGGCGCGCGAAATTCAAATTGAAAGGTAAACAAGATTTGCGTTGAAAACGGAACATTCCGCCCACCAAAATACCAATAGGATTTTCCCAGAGTAAGAATAAGAAACGGTAATCTATACATATAATAAAACAGTAAAAATATTTTGTCTGTACATTTAATATTTTTGACTGAAATGGATAGAGGGAGACCTAAAAAGAACAATAGAAAGCAAAAAAAAATTTTTGGAATTTCTTGTCTGTCTGTCTGTCTGTCTGTCTGTCTGTCTGTCTGTCTGTCTGTCTGTCTGTCTGTATGTATGTACGCGTTTCACGCAAAAACTACTGGACGGATTTGAATGAAACTTTTTTTGTTGTATAGCTATTAAGCCTGGGCAACATATAGGCTATAATTCATTTTGAAAACTGGAACACCTGATGCAGAACCATAACGGAACAGCTAAACTATAAGTAATATGGAAATGGTGCCTTAACAAAAATCGTTCAACCTGATGAGCATTTTCTGCCGACGTATAAAAATTGAAGATCTGGAACATCTGATGAAAAGCTCCAAGAGACCAGCTACACTATAACATATATGGAAATGGCGCCTTAGCAAAAATCGTTCAACCTGATGAGCATTTTCTGCTGACGTATAAAAATTGAAGATCTGGAACATCTGATGAAAAGCTCCAAGAGAGATTTTTCATCTAAGCGAAACTCACGCGGGCGAAGCCGCGGGCGACAGCTAGTTAACGATAAATATGTTTAAGTTATTATTCTAAACTTAAAAGCTAACAAATGATAAGTTGAAACGATTATACGGAGGGTAGAGGACATAGTTTGACCAAAGGTCTCTTAAGCGAGTGATCCCTGGCTGTTCTAACGGTTGCGACTCGAACTACCCCATCAGGGCCAGGATGCAAGGAAACAACTCGTCCTAATGCCCATTGAAGAGGAGGCCGATTGTCCTCTTTTATAAGTACGATTGAGTTTACAATTAACGGTGTTGAGTCCGTGGTCCATTTTGCTCGCTGAGTTAACCCATGTAAATATTCATTTTTCCAGCGTTTCCAAAATTGTTGTTGAAAAGATTGGATAAGTTGCCATCGATTTAGTCGATTGATTTTTACGTCCTTGTAGTCGAAGTCAGGAACTGCTGTAAGAGGTTCCAGCGTTAAAAAATGACCGGGCGTAAGAACGTTCAAATCGTTGGGATCCGAGCTCAATGGACACAAAGGCCGCGAATTTAAAATTGATTCGATCTGAGCGAAGAGTGTGGTAAGCTCTTCAAACGTTAAGACCTGATCGCCAACAATACGGTACAAATGACTCTTTGCGGCTTTGATTTGGATTTCCCACACCCCTCCAAAGTGGGGAGCAGAAGGTACGTTACGTTTAAAATCTATTTTTTCCGCATGAGAGGCTTGTTCGATACCTGACGCTAGTTGTGAACTTGCACCAACGAAATTCGTACCGCAGTCAGAGTGAATAACATTGCAGCGGCCGCGACGAGAAACGAAGCGACGCAATGCCGCGATGAAGCCGTCAGTCGATAAAGTAGAAACCACCTCAAGGTGCACTGCTTTTGTGCTCAAGCATACGAATAAACACAAGTACGCTTTATCGATTTTAGCACCACGATGAAGCCCGAGCTTAATTCGAAAAGGCCCTCCTAGATCGACACCTACGACAGAGAAGGGTTTTGCCTGATTGACACGAAAGGCCGGAAGGTCGCTCATAAAGGGTTGCAAAGGTTTCGGTTTAAGACGGTAGCATCTTATGCATCTTGAAAGATGATGACGTACAGCATGCTTTGCCGCAAGTATCCAAAACTGTTGTAAAATCAGATAGTTGGTTGTGTTCAAACCGGGATGAAAATTGTTTCGATGAATAGATTCGATTACAGCTGATGTAAGAACACTCTTTTTGGGCAATAATGCGGGATACTTATGTTCGAAGTCAAGATCGGAGCGCGATAGGCGCCCGCCTACTCTGAGTATACCCTGCTCGTCCAAAAACGGGTTTAGTTTACGAAAACTGCGAGGTAACTGTATCTTTGATTGTAATTTGGATATGACATCCAAAAAACAACGATGTTGGAAATGTTTGACGATAATTAGTAACGCACGATGACGCTCAGCGTCCGTTACGAAAAGATTATCTGATCGCGGAACAGTGTTACGCATGTTATTACAAAACCTGCGAACGTAAGCGATAATGCGACAGATTTTATCTAAAGAAGAATATTTTTCGAATAGCCGATCAATTATAGACGTGTGATTAACGCTTTCGATTTGATCCGAAACGAGAACCGTGGTGCGACGCTGCTCAGAGAGCACCGCATTGTCATCGTTTGAACGATTTTTCGATGTATCGATTGGCCACTCAGACTGTGGTTGAGACAACCATTCTGGGCCCGCCCACCATAGGGCATTGTTTAGCAAATCGTGAGGCAATTGCCCACGCGAACAAACATCTGCAGGATTTGTGACAGATGGTACGTGCCTCCAGCACTCGGTCGGTACGATATCTTGAATGTGACTTACGCGGTTTGCAACGAATGTCACCCAGCGAGAAGAAGGAGCTCGCAACCAGGATAAGGTAACGGTGGAATCACACCACAGATAAGTGTCATGGACAGGAATCCGCAGCGTGTCCTTGACAAATTTGATAAGGTCTGTAAGCAAAACTGCACCACATAGCTCTAAGCGAGGTAACGATTGACGTTTTAAAGGAGCTACACGAGCCTTTGCACATACGAGAAAGACGCGAACGGAGCCGTCAGACTCGATAACACGCAGGTATATAACGGCGCCATATGCTGCTTCGGAGCTGTCACAAAATCCATGCAGTTGATATGATTGAGCGCTATCGGTAGCGTATTTACGTGGAATTTTAAGATTCCTAACTTGAGGAAGCTGTTCAGAGAACTTTTCCCATTGAGAGATAATTTCCGGTGGGGGCTTATCATCCCATGAAAGACCTAGAATCCAAAGCTTTTGAATAAGACATTTGGCATGAATTGTCAAAGGAGATAGAAAACCCAGAGGATCGAAAATTCTGGCAACCTCACTCAAAATCGTTCGCTTGGTGCACGGTTGATTAGATGGATTAACGGTAAAGACGAACGAATCCGAAGCAGGCTCCCACTTAAGGCCCAGAACCTTGATAGTTGTGTCTTCAGTTTCGGTAAAAGTGATTGCTTCTGAAAGACACGCCTCCGCGGGAAGATCGCTAAGTAGCTCGGGTCGGTTACTCACCCATTTTCGGAGCTCAAACGAGCCAAGACCGAAAAGAGCGATGAGTTGAGTTTTGATTTCTCTGGCGTCCTTCAGCGATGAGCTTCCGGATATGACGTCATCAACGTATATGTCGGAAGTTAAAACGGTTTTGGCCTTTGGGTACTTGTGACCCTCATCGTTGGCCAGTTGCTGAATAGAGCGGCACGCCAGGAATGGAGCGGAAGACACTCCGTACGTTACGGTATTTAATACGTACTCTTGAAGAGGCTCATCCGGGTGAGCTCGCCAGAGAATACGTTGATAATCACGATGTTGAGGAGCTAGGTTGATTTGACGGTACATTTGGCGCACGTCTGCCATGAAGACAATTGCGTGCTCACGGAAATGAAGAAGGATCTCTACGATATTTGATTGTAGCTTCGGTCCCGTCAGCAGCGAGTCGTTTAGCGATTTGGAAGTTGCATCTTTAGCCGAGGCGTCGAATACAACGCGAAGCTTCGTTGTAGCGCTGTCGGGACGTAGCACACAATGGTGCGGTATATAATACTTGCCTTGACCCATTTGCTTGGCAGGTACTAGAGTCATGTGACCACTGTCGATATAGTCAGTCATGAACTCCACGTATTGTTGGTTTAAATTGTGATCGCGATACAGACGCCTTTCAATGGCATGAAAGCGTCGTAAGGCTATCTCTCGAGAACCTTCAAAGACTGGCTCCTCGTCGTCCTTGAAGGGGAGACAAACTACATATCTACCTGTCTCGTCACGGTAGTGATTACTGAGAAAACTATTTTCACAGCGTTGCTCTTCTGGAGTCAATCGGAAAGATTGTGGAACGTTATCGATTTCCCAGAAACGTTGAACAATTTTGTTTAAACTATCGTCTACGGTAGAAGGGGCTACTCCTAGTAGACTGGACGATGCGAGTCTGGACTTCCCAAGAAGAAGCCAGCCGAAGACTGAGTTGAAAGCTCGCGGTTGAGAGGCGTTACCCTTCAGACGTTGTTCGAGAAGTGACTCAGCAAAGACGTCGGCACCTAACAAGACGTCGATCGGACCGGGGATGTCAAAACCAGGATCAGCTAGCGGTAGTGTTTTGACCTCCTCCCATCCTTTCGTATTTAGCCTTGCTATCGGTTGATCTCCGCAAATGCTCGGTATGACGAGCATTCCCAGACGAAACTTTACGTTACAGTTGGTGCCAATGTCGCATGTAACAAAGCCACTGACTGAGGCAGGGCTGCCCCCTAACCCATAAACGTTGATATTACCAGTTATAGGTTTTAGATTTAATCGTTGAGCGGCGTGAGCCGTGAGAAAATTGTTTTGACTGCCGGTGTCAAATAACGCGCGAAATGTATGAAATTCACCAGAAGCATCACGAATCTGGACTAGAGCTGTTGCCAGTAACACGGTTGTGGTTACGGTTGGATCAGACTGAGTCAACGAATCCTTAGCCACTAAGGTCGCCGAGCTTGCCGCCGACTCCTTATGTAGCAAAGTGTGGTGTTTACGTCTACATTGTCGACATGAAAACATTGATGTGCACTCTCGCACTGAATGGGATGCGTTAAGACAATTGTAGCACCATTTCTTTTCAGTGGCCACAGCCATGCGCTCATCTATTGATTTTGCCAAAAAATCATTACAGGCCGAGATGTGATGTTCATTGCGACAGTAGGCACATTTACGAATCGGAGTGCTCGAATTGTGAGCAGGTTTCGCTTGTTGTTTATCACCAACATTTTTATGAGTAGTGACGGTGGGAGCGACAAGCGAATGCGTGACGTTATGTCGCTTGAACTTCTGTGAAGTTCCCGGTGTGTCCTTTGAAACGTTAGCGGTTTTATTGGTAACATTCGAAAAGTGCGTGTCGCGAATTAATGCTTCACCTTTAGAGTGTAAGAATGCCCTTAAATGGTTATACTGTGGAAGCTCAATATCGGTATGTTTTTCCTCAAACTCGCGTCTTAATTTGGTATCGAGTTTGGCCAGAACATTATAACAAAGAACAAAATCCCATTTATCGGTAGGTAATTTTAAAGTTTTTAAAATTGTTAAGTTCTCATCGATCGTGTCTAAGGCGCGTCGAAAATCTTGAGCGTTCGAAGTCTTTAAACTAACGTCCAAGATATCACGCCAGCACGTAAACGCTAATTCGCGTTTATCTTCATAACGGGACTTGAGAGCCTCGTACGCACTTAAATAATGTTCACTTGCAACAGGAAAAGTTCTAATGAACGATAAAGCATCACCACTTAAAACTGACACGAGATAGTGAAATTTCTCAATATTACATAAGGAGGTAGAATCATGTATCAACGCGTTATAAGTTGCAATGAACTCAGGCCATTCCTTGATAGCACCGGAAAAAGTTGGCAACGAAATTTTTGGTAACCGCATATTTCCACTGTGCGAACCGGTCAATGAATTATGTTTCGAAGTGTCAGCTTGTTGAGATGAACGTTGTTCAAATTTTCGTTGAATTGCCAACACTTGAAAATACAATTCGTCAAATCGATCCTGAAGTTCATCGTCCTCCTCATCGGCATCATCCTTAAGAAGGTCCAAAATAATAAAATGGGAGTCATGAAAACTATCAGCAATCGTTTTTATTTCATGACAATATGAAAGAAATAACCCTACTTGTGATTCATCGGTATTGGCTAAGGTACCTACTTCCAAAGCCTTCGTTAAGCGATTATATGCTATAGTTCGTTTACGTCGCAAACTGGGCAAATTATTAATAGTGTACGTATTTTCGATACCCTTTTTAATAGTAGGTTTAGATTTACGCCTTGATAGTAAAGACATAATTAATATCAAAACAATAAAACCTGATAGCAACAAATATTCGGATTCGATAAAAAAGTTTAGTTGCGAACGTCTTCAGCGAGACCGCGTTCACAAGAATCGACGAGAATCACTGGGGCGGTATTACACGACAACAGGTAATATTGTCACCTCGGTCACCTGAGTTTTAAATTGAAATAAATTAAATTGATAAGGATGAATTAAATGAGCGTTAGGAACACTAAAAACGGTTTGCGATATTCGTTAATGTTCGGTAAATAAAAAAAATAAAAATCAGTTTTTTTTGTAAAAACAAAAAACTATGATTTTTAACCTAAAACGGTAATAATGAAAATGTGAACGCACCAAAATTCGTTGAAAATATGATACGATAAACGATACAACGTCACGATAAAAAATATTTCGTAATTTGAAACGAAATAAATTTTCGATAAATAAATATCAAGAGGAAACGTTGAACGGTTGGAAAAAGTAGTCGAGTTATAACGAACTATCAACATAAAATTATGAGAAGGTGGATTTGCAATATTGTATTATTGCGAACGGTAAAACGGTAGATAATTTTATGCTAATAAGTATAAAACGACAAAAGAATTTATTTTCAACAAATATTCTAGAAACTGATGGAAGCCATCTTAAATCGATAAACGGTAGGTAAGGTACTCAACAAAACAAAAATGGAACAAAGACTTGTTTTCCGATTAGTAATTGAAACAAAATGTTATGTTTATTCGTTTTAGCTGTACTAGTAAGTATAATAAGCGTGGAATACGGTAAATGAAGTAGCAATTACTAAATCGAATTGGTATTTGGCGGCAGACTGAAGGTAGGTATCCAAAGTTCCCGGGTTTCGGCACCAAAAAATGTGGCTAAATTGATTCGATAAGTAGAAATTAGAGTACACTATCAATCACCACATTGGATCGAATACTTATTGAAAGCATTCGCCGTTAATAAGCGTTGCTACAGACGATTTAGACAATAGGAACAATGCACAAACCACTTACCATGTAGGCAGGCTTCGAGCACGATTCCTCACGAATAGTTCTTCCTTTAGACACCTAGCCGGCCAGCCACACACGATTATAAAGTTCCAAAAACACTGTTGAGCACTTGAAGTTTTATTAAGAATAATTGAGTAAAATGTAATGTTTGATGCGCGCGCGCCTTCGCTTTCACGTACAGACACGGAGAGGTTTTTACTGGTTCTGCCACCAGCCTTCTGCTACCAGCCTATGGCGTTGATCTCTCAGACACCGGTAGGATCTGCGCATGCGCCAGCGGAAGTCCGGGCGCCCCATTGGCTAAATAGAACTGCAGCACAGCGAATTGTGATGATTGATAAGTGCATCGGTAAGGCGCGCGAAATTCAAATTGAAAGGTAAACAAGATTTGCGTTGAAAACGGAACAACCGGGTTGTACATATTGTCATAATTTTACAATACTTTCAGGTGATGAACATGATAAAACTTTACGGTAAACCAGTAAGAGTAAATAAAGCATCAGCACATCAGAAAAATCTGGATGTCGGAGCGAATGTCTTCATTGGAAACTTGGATCCAGAAGTTGATGAGAAACTTCTATATGACACATTTTCTGCTTTTGGTGTTATTTTACAGACGCCTAAGGTATGTGCTTATGGAATATGATGATTTATAAAAAAAGCACAGTTGATTAACTAAATCTGGCAAATATTAATAACTTATTATGTATGTCGAGAAGTTTGAGGCCTTAAAGTCGTGTCAGATTCCTCGAGATGACTTGAAAAGAATCTGACACAAGTGTTACCTAACTCAATTGATAATAAGTACATTTGAGGCCTTCTATTACTGATCTTTTCTTGCTTGATTTGGTTAATCAACTTGCATGTATCATGCTTTTAAAGTTAACTAGGTTTTTTGGTAACTTATTGAAATGATATGCAGTGTTCCTTATGTAATTTGATTCAAAATACATACATACATAGAATCACGTCTTTATCCCTTATGGGGTAGACAGAGCCAAGAGTATAGTGAGACTCGAAAGCCACGCTTAGCTGTATAGTGGGCTCTCTGATGGAATGGAGATTCAGGTAAGTGACAGGTTGCTAGCCCATCGCCTATGAGTGGAGGTATCAGTTTAAAGCCCTGCTTAGCCTTATTCCAAATATATTTTTATTTTCAGGTTATGAGAGACCCAGAGACCGGTAATTCCAAAGCATTTGCGTTCATTAACTTTGCTTCATTCGAGGCGTCTGATGCGGCTATCGAGGCAATGAATAACCAATACCTCTGCAACAGGCCAATTTCAGTGTCGTATGCTTTCAAGAAGGATGTCAAAGGAGAGAGGCATGGATCTGCAGCTGAAAGGTGGGATATTATTTACTTTAAATAGTTAATTGTTAGTTGACCCCCGATAGATGTAAAACATCTGAGCTTCGTGTCACGACGGCTTCATGCCATTTACCGTCACAGCATTCGAGTCAATTTGAGTGCCTAGTCGCGAAAATAAATGTTGCAAAGGTTTTGGTTGCTTTTGTTGTAGCTACATGGAACAGTGGAAGATTGGTGGCAACTCCACCATTCCCACTAAAAACATCACAAAAGTGGTGATGTTTTTAGTGAGCATTGCTGTTTCGCTGTCCGTTGATTGTGGGGCAGTAAGCAAAGGCATTTTCACCTCAAGATAAAAAGGCTATGTCAGTTAACTAGTGCAAATAAAATACTTAATACATTATTTTCTTTCCAGATTGCTCGCTGCTCAAAATCCATTGTCGCACGCAGATCGTCCTCACCAGCTGTTCGCGGACGCCCCGCCAACTCTAATGGGCCCTGTCCTGATGGCGCCCCCCCCTCCCCCCGCCCCCAGCCCGATGCCCCCCGGCCCCCCCATGCCCTCAAGAATGCCTCCCCCTTTACCCATGCAAGCTCCCCCTCCGCCCCCTTCGTCTATGCCCCCGCCCGGACCGCCGCCTCCACCAGGACCTCCACCGCCCCCTCCTCCCTTCCACCACTTCCCACCTCCCCCGTTTGGACCCCCGGCTTCGGACCCCCTCCCCGCCCGGCGCACGCCCCCTCCCCCGTGGAGACCACCTCCCCCACAGTTCAGGCCGCAGTTCCCCCCGCGTGGACCTCCACCGTTTGGACATCCCCCATTCCCGCATCACCCGCCTGAACCAAATTATAATTATTAAGGAATATAGTGTACTTTGCTAAGTTGCGTTTTATTTACGGTCGTATAATGAAACTAATGCATCATCATTATCATCTCGAGTCGAAATGGCACAAATTAGATTTTTATCGACCACTATATGGCCACTTCCACCGCCCCCTATCGAATGAAAAAATGCAAAGAATGTGTTTTAAGTTTTAAACATACCTGACTCCACATTCTTATTATTATTGTTATTATACATACATACTAACCCTGAAAACATACTCTGTGACTCGAAAATAAATTTGCCTATTCCTTACAGCAGATCCTCGCAAGCTTAGAAAAATCCTTGTACGATAGATAAAGCACGGACAAATTTTAGAGATTTGTTCAAATAAACACTGGTTTTTTATCGAAATTCGTCTTCGAGTTTTGATTAATTTATATAAGTACCGTAAACTGCTGCAACTTTGCACGGAATTTGATGTTTTTTGCGATTTTCTCGGAACCTATTCATAATTTTGACTATCAATTGTTTTTTAATGGAAGACAGGCATAATGGCTTGCTATTGAGACCCCAAATCTTATTAATTTCCACCAATTTTCTGAATTACAAGGGCTCAAAGTCGTAGGCAGAGTTGTATGTAAAAGACACAAGTTTGCCTAGAAGGATAATTCGATACTTATTGTACTTATCGTTTCCGTTAATTTTTTTTCATGTGCATAAGACAACCTTCTTGTCCCTGCTAATTTAATCAGTGCAATATACTGTATCATTTTTTTATTACAGCTACTAGGCCAAGTTGTAGCAGGTTCTACAGACTTTCCATACAAAAATGTCGTTGACTATAGGGTTGTCAAAAAGAATACAGATTATTATAAATACTTTTTTATAAAAGAAAAAAACCAGATGGCTACTTTCATTAAAAATTACAATTTTAATGCTTCTTGGTAATAATGTCTCATCATTTTAATCAACAATTATTAATAATCTTAATTTTTGATTGTAGTATAAAAGAAAAGTATACAAAGTGTTGAATCTCTTTTACAATTATTTCTACAAAAAATATTTGAATATTGTTTTACAAATTTACAACGAGCACTTCTAATATAACTAGAGGAAACAAATTCTAAAATAAATTTGTAAGCATAATGTAAGTGAGATTCACGCGAGTGAAGCTGCGAGTAAAAGCTAGTTAACAAAATTTTACAACCCTAGACCCAGGCAAAGTTATGTCACTCAAATTTTCAAAACACTACACATGGTTGCCTTCTAAGTTTTTTTTGATAAAAAACAATATTTTGCATAAAAAAACAAGTTATACTAGTGATATATGTAATCCTAACTATGTAATCCTGTGCGAAAACACAGCTTTTTAATAGTTAAAATTCAAAAGTTTTGGAGCGCAAAAAAAAATGCTGCCTCACCCACCGATCTTTGTCGCACAACTGACAGAGTATTAATGGAGTTACAATTATAAAAAATGAAAAATATGTTGCCCAAATAATGAATAGTTACTACAGAATGGTAGAAAACGAGAATAAAGCAAGCAAATGCGATATATCGTAATTCAAATGAAATAGGCAAATTTGTGTGTAGTTGGATAAGTTGCAGCAGTTTACGGTATCTATTAAAGAATGAATTTTTTTTCTATGTCTATGATACCAACCAACATCGTGTTACCTAATAGAACTATAATATTTTTAGAACTAATTTTATTTTCATATTGAACTAGATATTTTATATAGTGGAGAATTGAATAATAATTGTAAATACAAAAGCATTAGACGCGCCTTATTACAGTTTCATTTATAATAGACACTTATGTACAGACAGAATAGACATTATCTGCACAAAACAGTATTGGTTTATGAAACCCACATACTGTTAGCGCAACTTAATGAGGCAAATGCCTGTGGCTCCACCGCACTAATCTGATTTTCGTATACAAACTGCTCATTAATATAACCAGCGATTTAGTTATTAGAACCATTAATATACTTGTAAAGGGCTTTTAGTTTAGCGGGAAAAACTTAGCTACCTATTTTGAACTTAAAATATATGTACCTACTTAATTAGGTAGGTACTTACCTCCATTACTTTTTTAAAATCTGGTCTGGTCAAAAGAAAAACAAGCTTTGTAACAAGTTTGTAGGTATTTAAAGTATACGTTTTATTTACTTACCTACCTATATTTTCCTTATTTTTTTAGTTATGGTCCATCTATCTATCTATATATCTATATATCTATATCTATATATATATATATAAAAGAACAAGGGTGTTTGATAAATCAACGCCCAGCCTAAACCATAAAAGCTATAAACTTGAAATTTGAACCGAAGTTTTATGTTAATATGTAGTGCTCAGATAAGAAAGGATTTTTCAAAATTAGACCCCTAAGGGGGTTAAAATTGAGGGCAAAGTTTGTATGAAAAAAAATTAAAATCTTCACTGATTTACTTGAAACTTGGCAAGAATGCTTCTCAACAAAAATAACCAATGGCGTGTTTCAGCGTTTTTTGAAATTCAACTTCTAAAGGGGTAAAAAAGGGGAGGTAAACTAATTTATCATCACAAAACCGAAACTATAAAAGCTATAAACGTGAAATTTGGTTAGTGTCTTCATTATACAATATACTGCCCACATAAGAAAGGGTTGTTCACAATTTCAACCCTACAGTCCAAAAAAGGGGTGAATTTGCGTACCTTTAGACAAATCCCATTTGAAATTTCGCCAGTCACAAGCAATGCATGTTGGCCTATTGGTAGAGGCCGCGGATTATTTTTTTAAGTACAGGGTTCGAATCCTGTCAGATGTGACTTTTTTTTCCAATATTTTTTGCGTTTTGTATTAGTTTTTTAGAATTCTATATTTTTTTAAATATTTTAGTAAGGAAATATTTCAAAAAGTAGCTGGAAGTAGCTGGATCGAATCCTGCCACTAACAATAATTTTCTGTTTTCGTTTTTTATTTGTTTTCTAGAATTAATTTCTTACTTTTTTTTTAATTTTGAAAAGAAACGAATAAATTCATTTGCTTTATTTCCGGTCATCTACTGATTGTGCCAAGCAAAATAATATCCAATAGATGGCGTTGATAAAATAAGAAATGTAAGCTGAAATTATTTCTCAATATTTTCAATAGATGGCGCTGCGCAATTTTGGTGATTTCTACTTCGCGCTTAGGGGTCGTGGGATAATAATAAAACAGTAAAGATATTTTGTCTGTACAGTACATTTAGTATTTTTGACTGAAATGGATAGAGGGACACTTAAAAAGAATAACAGAAAGCAAAAACATTTTTTTGGAATTTTTTGTCTGTCTGTCTGTCTGTCTGTCCATCTGTATATGTATGTACGCGTTTCACGCAATATCTGCTAGACGGATTTGATAGAACTTTTTTTGTTGTATAGCTATTAAGCCTGGGCAACATATAGGCTATAAGTGATTTTGAAAACTGGAACACCTGATGAAGAACCTTAACAGAACAGCTAAACTATAAGAAATATGGAAATGGTACCTTTGGAAAAGTTTATCAATCTGACGAGCATTTTCTGTTGACGTATAAAAATCGAAGATCAGGATCATCTGATGAAGAATTCCAAGGGACCAGCTACACTATTACATATGTATATGGAAATGGCGTCTTAGCAAAAGTCGTTTAACCTGATGAGCATTTTCTGCTGACGTATAAAAATTTAAGTTTATGCAACATATGATGAAGAACTCCAAGAGACCAGCTACTCTATAAAAAATGGAAATGGGGCCTTAGCAAAAGTCGTTCAACCTGATGAGCATTTTCTACTGACGTATAAATAGACAGGACACGGGATAGGATAAAGAGGGACTCTGGGTGGTAGTGGTGGTACACGGGAAATTGTAGATAACGAGCAGACGAAGATCGTTTATTGAATGAAATATCACTTTTGATTCATTTTAACACCGCGACTGTACTACGAGTACCTAATATATTCCCGCGGGACACGGGATAACCAAATAGCTGAAATTTTGAGTATACTGGAGTTTAGGTTACTACAGTTTGGAACACAAAAAGATTTTTCATCTAAGGAAACTCACGCGGGCGAAGCCGCGGGCAGCAGCTAGTTTATTCATAATTGTCCTATTATGTACCTATACAATCTTCACAGTACTTTTTGTTGAATTTTGTTGAAAATAAATCAAATATTAGTTCAAACCTAAACATTCCGAAGTAAAACATTTATTAACCACGAAAGTAATTTCCTAAAAAGTCTATTTTAATTTATATTGTTGTAAAATCATAAAAAGACATGGTATGATGGTACGATTGTTTTCATAATAGGACTATTATGAATAAATGGACTTTTACTATGTTGTGTGTGAGTGACCCACATTTCGAACGTCAGGATTTTTTCTAATGATACTTCCTTAATTTTTCCTTAGGTATACCTACCTACCTATTTTTACACTATTCCATGTTAACATTTTCAGAAGTTAACTAACAGTCGTATATTTTTTAATTAAACTATTACGTACTTATTCTGAAAAACATTCAAAATTGATAGCCAGCATGAAATAGGGGTTAAATCTAGCGAAATATTTGGGCGTCGGCGTCGGTCGGACAATCGTGCCACGATAATGGGTGCCCAGTGCGGGGATTAAAAACATCGTTAGCCAGCAAAATGAAAGGCAAATATTTGCGTCATACTATGCTGTGTGAAAAGGATTATATTTTGGAATTAATAAGCCTCTCTGATAGCGTGAAATAGATGGACCATTGTTTTGTTTGGATTAGGTAGGTATCACCTACTTACATTATGTGTAGCATTGCCTAGTGGAATTAATAATGGAAACGTACTAAGTACCTACCTAAGTATACCTACTTGCCTATAAAGATTAGTATAGGTAGTATGGCCAGATAAACATAGAGATAGATATATAGATAGTGCATAAAAATTAGACCCCTATCCCACCGAATCCTAATAGGTATCAATAATAATAACCATTTTATCTTTTTTTTACGGATATTCGCGGCATAGTTACAAAACATTGAATTCATTTTTCCTTTGTCCGCCCACACTGATATTATCGGATGGGATCTCATCTTCAAATTATGGGGATTACATAGGTAGGTAACTACCAGATTGATTCTTATAAAACATTGTTCTCAATACAACGGAGAAAAGTATAGGTATATCTAATTATCTAGGTACTTTGTGTACCCTATCTAAACCTACTTCGTAAACACTCTTTGTAAAACTGTCCAAGATCATCGCGTTTTGAACCTCCAGATAACTCCCATAAAGTTTAATAAGAGTAGGTAGACAAAGGAATAAGAAATACAGAGCTGAAAAAACAAAGTTACGAAAGAAAATAAATAAACAAGAAAACATTAAATAAATTTCTTTTGCATTAATTTATTTTGAGCATTGAATTAGTTTAATATCGAAGCAGGTGAATACGTAGGATGAAGTACCTACCCGAGTATTATTTTATTTGAAACATATTATTTACGTCCCATTGGATATCTTACAGACGTGAAGGCGTACAGTCGACGACAAAAGTGGCTGTTCCACTCCTTTGTAATGTCTGAACGATATGGTTTACAATCGGATACACAAACATACCTTGTCGCCAGAGGGATTTCGGTTATGTCTACGTTATTGGTTTTTCCCACTTCTGTTTATTCTCCCGAATAATCATGTTTACAATATTGATTCCGGGCTTTTAATCTCTTTTTAGGTTTTCATAATAAACAATTTAATAGGTCAGAAGACTACTACTTATATGTATCTTAGAAAATTGCAACTGTTCCATTCCATGTCTGTCTAATAATTTTTTGATTCGAAACTTTGATAAAGCTTTGGTGGTAGGTATTCATAACAAGTTGTACAAGTTTCGTTGCAAGATATCGGCTAGAGATGGCTTGAGATCATAGAAAACAGAACATCGTAAGGCGTTCTGAGTTTTGAATATTTTATGCTTTCTACATATTTACCTACAAAATCACTGACAAACTAGGATTCTTTTGGAAATGGGGAATATTAATTAATTCTTGAGCTCGATGGAGTTACTTAGGGCGAAGTTCATCGACTTTATAAATCCAACAGGATCTACCTACCTACCTTTTTATAGTGGAAGTTCCAGGTTAATATACGCCAGCGCAGTCTCGCATGATTAGCCATTTTGTCAGTATCTGCGTCGTCATTCAGAGAGTTGGTCTGCGTCACTCAATAGTAATTTTTTCTCTTGAATGCAACTAAATTGTGCGTGAAATATACTGTTGTTTTTAAAATTTGTTATAACAAAGTAAACCTTACAGTTTAATTATTGCTAAATCAGGGTAAATTCAAAAGATTTTAATGATTTAGTGTATTTTATATCGGATCAAGTAAAATGAGTACCAAAGGCTAATAAGGGCCAGTTGAATGGCGGGTAAAGGAGCCGGCCCTTATAAACCTTTGAATGTGTACTTTTAATAATCAAATTTTATTTTTGCAAGAGTTGTAGCAGAGTTTAACAAGACTGTAATGGTTAAATTTCAGTTAGTTTAATCAGGTCAACAGAATTTTTGGATCATTTTTTATGACTTTATTTCTTTTTCATATTAAAGGTTTATGTAGAGAAAAGGATACTTTGTTAAAAGATATGATAATTCTATAAATATGTTATTGGGAAATATGTTTTTTCACATTTTTATGTTTCTTTAGTTTAATAAGGTCCACTACTATTTTTCTCGTTGATTTATGTATATTCATTGACGTGATCTCATGCCAAATGATAATATAAGCTATATAGAGCTAAAATATATTATTTTTATTTTGCTTATTCCATTAAGCACTGGAACTCCCTACCTGCGTCTGTGTCTTTCCGAGCACATACAACCTGACTCTCTTCAAAACCAGAGTGAATAGGCTGCTTCTGGGTAAGCTCGCTTCATCGTAGACCTCATCTCTGTCCTCGGGCAAGATTGTGGTCAAGAGCAAACCCATATTTAATAAAAAAAAAAAAAATTAATATTAAAAGTATTGACTCAAGATCATGGTCCTTATTACACTACGTATGTTTAATAAGGGCCATAGAAAGGGTTTCAAAAATGTTTATTTTGCTGCGAAATTTGACACGCTAGGACTACAAAGTGTACTTAGTTATGTTGCTAAAAGAATAAATATTCTCCTGATTATTCATTTTTTTTATTATTATCAATTATTTAACCTTAATATTTAATCCTGAAATAAGGTGGCCCTTGTTTACCGCAAGTACCTTATTATGATCAAAGTTAAATTAATAAATAAGAAAAGACGAAAAAATCGATATGTATTTAGTAGGTGCCTATGTCTCCTTTTTTCAGTGGTATAAGATATTTACGCACGTTCCAGCTATAAGTATCTACATCAAGCTCGGACGTTGAACTTTTTCATAGGTTATTCGATAAAATACAGCATTGCACTTTTGCAGCGAAAACTGTAAAGTATTTTTAAGTGGCGTGGTCAGTATCGGTAAAATATTATATGGGGATGAAAACTGACATTTTATTTTTGTATTGCATGTTGTAAAGTGGCATTATATGTTAGCTGTCTGTTGTAGCTAATAGCTATCAATTAAGGTTTTTCGTTTGAGTATGATCGACTCTACTGGACTAAACGGATTTATATGCAATTTGGTCAACGAGTAGTAAATAAGTTGGAGGTACCTTTTAATAAATTATTTTTATTTTTTTATTTTATTATCTCGCATTTTCGACGGGAGCCCCGAGAGAGTTGCAGCTAATAATTAAAAAGTTCTTTATTTCTTTAGACTTCACAAATTTCAATTTTTCCTACCCAATACCACAGAATTAATAGGTACATATAAGTACTACGTACAGACAGGAAACTCCCTGCCCCTCCCGCAATAAGGCACCCCCCCGCACCCTCCGCACTTCTTCCCCGTTCTTTTGTGTATTGGGACGCTATAACTATGAAAACGCGCACATTGGCGCGTGTTACTGGCGTGTTCACGGATATACAGTTACATACATTTGTAGTAATAGCGTAGGTATATTTGACGCCCCGTTTCTATGAAGCGCCCTGTGCCAATACCCTAATATACTTGCTACATGGACACTGAACAGCTAATTTAAAAGCTTTACTGGAACTAAATCCAATCTTAGACATGTGTAAGTAATTCCGGAAGGTTCCCTTCACAATAGAATGCCAATTTTCCGGTGGCACACACTACACGGCAGGGCGAGATAATACAAATGATGTAATTAGAGGCACGCTAGTGAGGTACTGTCGATTCGGCAAGCGTTTACAATTTAACTTTAGTAAGAAAACTGACAGCACCGAATAACTACTAATTAACCTAGATAACCCTGAAACTATTTATCGTCACAGATATTAAAAATATCCCAGAATGTTAGTACACAAGGCTTATAATTCCCGGGAAAAATAATAAAAAAATTGAAAGTTGTCTGGGAAAGCCGGAAAATGGGTGGTGTTATAACACCTGGTAGGATGATGCACTACTGTAATTAGTACTAAGGGTGAGGTCAAGAAATAAAACAAAATTAAAATAATACAATAAAATGTATTTATTTATTCTGATTATATAAACATAAACTGGAGTAGGATACGCCATTAAAACATAATGTTGGATGTAAATAAACGACACTTGATACATACATATGAAATTAATTTTCTTTTTACAAAATTGTCCCTTGTATTTAGCGATGTGGTCCAATCTGTTAAAACCGGAAGTTTCCCTAAGACAAGTCGGAGTAGAGCAAGGTCCACGCTTATATTTACTTGTATATTAATTCTAATAAACCTCTGGCACTAATTCTGCGAATAGTAAGGCAACTATGTAGACAGAACGGGGGAGGATATGCCCATTCTCCCCCGTTCTGTCTATATAGTTGACACGCATTATGTGTGGCCATATCTAAACTATGACAAATTAGTGAAAAGTACCACTTTTGGCCACAAACAGAGGTTCGGAAAAGACCTACATTTTGGTCTGATCTGATCCACTCCCCCCACATAAAGCTTCGTAATAATACATTGGCGATTGTAAATATTTAGGGACTTGACCATTTCGCCACTGATATTCTTTTGGATTATCCCGATTGAGGCCATGTATATTTTTGATTTTTGACACAGTTGTAGACATACTAGGCACAGCTGTAGACATACTAGGCACATATGTAGACGTACTAGCGATAGGAGAATCATTAATATTGGTTTCATTTCTGACCATACATATTCTTTTAGCTAAATGAGATAGTGGCATATTATCTTCGTCATCCGAGGAAGACTTGCTATAAACAATCTCAGCTTCAGCTCTTAATTGTGAACCTAAAAAAGAAATGATTCACGATGTTTTCATCACCTAAATCCTCGTCAGTTATTTTTGCATTTGCATTATCTGGGTGTAAAATAAAAATAACACTAGGGAAAATTATATCATCCTCAACATTCACTAATTCTTCTATTATTTCGTTGAGTTTTAACACTCTTCTTGGTCGTATCCTAAAAGTTCATACAAAAATGTATTAGACATTGATATTACTACCAGGTGTTATAACACCTTCGATATTTAAACTGAAAAAAACAAGTATTATATGACATTATTATGATCAATTTATATATGTTCAGGTAAATAATAGTCATATTATCAATAATCTATGCTTTAAATAAAGAAAAAATACAAACATATATTATAAATTGCTTACCTTTTACCAGACATGATTGTTTGAAATATCTCTGCTGCTATGATATACTATATTTACTTAAAACCAACTGTTTTTAATAATTAACTTTGCACACAATTCAACTTTGATATGTACTGAATGAGATAACCGAAAAAGTAACATACAAATGTCACGTCTTATAATTTTAATTTGAGGGTACATATAAATAAATTTGAGCGGTGTTATAATACCTAGTCGGGTTAAGTGGGTTAAATGTAAAAAAAAGAACTGTAAAAGAAGAACCCACTTTATTTCTCGGTTTCGCAAAACTACCTAAATACTACTTGAATATAATTTTTTGAGGATTTTCTAGATACATACATGAAAACTGTGTATAAAACAACACAGTATACTAAAATTGAGTAGTTATTGCAAAAGTTAGGTTAGGTAGGAAGTCAATCCCTTTGTATCCCATATTGAAAAAGTATTTCATTTTAAAACCACATCGATAGCCGAGGGGTAGCTTACAAACAGTGTATTAATTTGAATCCATACTGGACGTAAGTATTACTACTCAAACAATAAGAATACATTTTTCCGATAAAAGTATTAAAACCAAATAATATCTAAAACCAACTAGAAAATAAATTGACTTAGAATTTTCTCTCATATTTTTAGAAAATTTGGTTAACATTTTTGCTCTTGATTGTACTATAAAGAATAGTGTGGCACAAGGAGAAGACGTAGGTACATTATGCGTGTGTTGAAGCAGTTTATTTAATCTCACAATGATCACTATTTGTTTAGCCCCGAAATCAAGTCCCTCCCCTCCGTATTTTTCGTGTAGAAAACACATTAGTGTATAATTAGATTTTTATTTCATCCACTCCTTTATCCTGATTTTCTAATATCATAAACGTGAAAGTATGATTTTTTGTGTTTTTATTGAGTAAAAACGGCTAATGTATTTTGATAAAATTTCGTATACTAAAAGGTTTAATTTTAATTTACTCAATTAGTATATACTTAATTACACTTAAGTAGGCAATTGATTTAACTTTTTTATACTTTTTTTTAAGTTGACATTATTTGTTTGATTATATGTGGTGTAAGCATTAATATAATTCGCATACAATTGATAGGTATTCTTTTTATGAATAAATTGAATTGAATATGTCGAATTAAATGTGTATTGTGATTTACTCTGGTTTCTGATTTGCAAATTAAAGTTTAAGTATATAATTATAATAGTCTACTTTAACCATGGAGTATTGTGATACGCCTCAACGTAAAATCGAGATATTTATTTCACTCACGAGTGACATCCATTACAAATTTATCGCAATCACAAAATAAACACACTCAAACGATATCATATTACCCCTTCAGGAAAGCGCGCGGGAGGATCCCCTAGAGTTTAATAAAGCAACATAAATATCACGGATACACTTTTATAGCACTTAGAATATAATATTTCACCAACGACATATAGCTTTAAGTTACATATCGACATTTAGAGGGTAACAAGGTCATATCGAGGCGAATTGGCTGAAAGAATTACTGTTATTTTATTCATCGAGTACTTTGCCCCTATTCTGGGCAGCCATTCGCTTTTTAAAGGAATGAGAGCAATTGGCTCTAGAAATTTTGCCTTTTTGTGCAAAATTGTACGCGTTTTGACTATTGTTGGATTTTTGAGCATCTCAGATGCAATTAGTAGGTACTAAAGTGCTCTCATGTATGTGTCAGTATGGCCTGTGGTGTGGCCCTAGAATAGCACCAACCCATCTCTTCCCGTGGGTGTCGTAAGAGGCGACTAAGGGATTTAAAACACCGGAGGATGGGCAGCAGCATCTTTCCGAGTAATATGCCATCACACTGCGATCGCCAACCCGCCTGCCAAGCGTGGCGATTACGGCAAAACCCTCCATGGATGAAATCCTTGGGGGAGGCCTTTATCCAACAGTGGACGTCTTTCGGCTGAGAGAAAGTGCTCTCATATAGAAATTAGATATGGTGAAAAAATTCCATGCGAGCAGGACTTGAACCCGCGACCAGGTCTTTATACGACCTTGCTCTTCCAACTGAGCTTCTGCTGATTTTTTCACCATATCTAATTTCTATATGAGAGTACTTTAGGTAAGTATACCAGTTTGGGCACTGATTGTATTTGCCTAACAATACTAAAAATATAAATTAATTAGTTCACTTGCAAATAACTGAGAAACCCTTGGTTGTAGTATATATTGTAAATCTATGTTAAAAATTCATGACAAATCTCGCGCCTGCGCCCTTGTGTTTCAGACTTATTTGCGCTTGCGGCAATGACCAATGACAAAATCACCCTGTTTAAGGGTTTTTTTTTCTTTTATTTTTTTTTTTTTTTTGCCATTAACTTCCCTGTGGGGGGGGAGACTGTTTTTACTGTTTTCTGTTTTAACTATATATTTAATAACTTTAATAAACTAAATTTTTCTTTAACAAACTAAATTTTTTCTTCTATTTATTTCGTTTATTTACTTTTTTTATTATTATTATTTATTTATTTATTTAGCCAAAAAACAAAAAACAATACAACATGATACGCTATGGCGCCTAAAACCATGTCATGGTTTGTCTAGGCGTTGCACATTCGACTTATCTGATCTAATATAAACCTTAAAAAGACTGGTCGGTTGTATTACCCCATCTGTGCGAAAACAATCCCGTCAGCTCATAGTTACATACAAGCATGCGACACCACTATACCTACAAAGAATAAAGATCGTTTGTAAAGCGGGTAGGTTGCTTGTGTTGTCAGTCGCGCATCCGCTATCGCTGTGCAGGATCACTTGCGCACAAATAAGTTAAAGTGTAAATCTAAAGCTTGTTAATTTAGTTGAAATATAAAACATTTTGACATTAATTTTGTTACAGTAAATAAATCGTATTTACATTGTAAATATATGTATTTGTACTTTCAAAGAATAAAGGAAGCCCAGGACAGCAAATATAAATGGAAACGGTTATGTATTATAAAAATATTTTTTAATTATAGATTTTGCGTTCTTTTTATTGTGTAAGTCTACAGTAATTTGATTAGGTATTTTATTTAAGATTTCCGGCATTTGGTTACGAATTATTCTCTTCCCATAAAGGTTATTATATTTTTCATTGAAATATTTTTTAATGATTATTCGCCTAGTTTTTTTGCCGGTTATATTGTTCGGAAGAGTATCTATGATGTTAAAATTTTCTTTTAATAGAGAGTAATGAACGAAATCGTAAATAGGTAAAATGTTACAATATTTAAATAATTCATTGTAGTTATCTTTATATCTATCTTTTATTTTTCTACCCACTATCACTTTAATTATACGTAATTGTAAACTATATATTTTATCTAAGTATGTTTTAAATGTTCTTCCATAGCTAGTGATGCCATAAGAGTATGTCGGTTCAACGAGTGACTTATATAACATCCGTAACACCGGAAATCTAATTTTATTAGATAAGATTTTAAATTTTATGAGTAGTGCACGTAGTTTTTTACATATTAATTCGACATTAGGACCCCAGTTAAACCTATTATCTATAATAACACCTAGATATTTTTGTTGTGTTACTTTTTCGATAGGTTTACAACTGCATTGGTTTGAGTTATGGTGCATACAGGCGTGAGTATGAACCGTAATTTCTACATCATGGGTTACTCGATTGTGACTAGAGTGGATGTGTAGAAGTTTGGTTTTCTGCGAATTCAGTACCAGACCCATATCGTGAGACCATTTGCTTAGCAAGTCCATGTCATGTTGAAGTTTGCTTTCAGCAATTTTCAGATTTCGGTCAGCTGATATTAAACATGTATCATCTGCAAACTGGTATATCGTACAGTTATTAATCAGGTTGTTAACATCATTAACATACGCTAAGTAGTGTAATGGGCCTAATACAGAACCTTGTGCTGTTCCTACATTATTATTAATACTGTCGCTGTAGTTATTAGCAATCTTTACTACATATTTTCTGTTAGTTAGGTAATCCTTGCTCCAGTCAAGCAAAGGACCCCGTATACCAGTTGTGTCCAATTTTTTTAGTAGCGTGTCATGCCTGAGAGTATCAAACGCCTTGCTATAGTCAATAAAAGCTACCAAAACATATTTTTTATTATTTAAATAAGAATTTACTTCATCAGTGAACTTTGAAAGTAACTCACTTGTGCTTTTTTTTGGTTGAAATCCGAATTGGTTAGCTGAAAGAATATTGTTATCCCTATAAAATTGTTGAATTTGGTCACAGATATATTTTTCTATTATTTTATCCAAAATAGATAAAATCGAAATTGGTCTAAAGTTATTATAGTCACTGTGCGAACCTTGTTTGTGAATTGGTCTTACAACGCTTATTTTTAATTCATCAGGATATATCCCATGTTTAATAGAATTATTAATGAATTTAACCATAGTCATAGTAATCTTTTCGCATATTTTTTTTAAATCTAGCGGTCTGATTTGATCATGTCCTGGAGTCTTTTTATGATTAATTTTTTTTATGATTTTAGATAATTTCTCTTCAGTGGCAGGTAAGAAACGGATCGACCTATCTGCTGGTTTACTATATTGTTCTGGATTTAATAGCTTTATGTTACAATGAAGTAATCTTACTCACATTTTCTTGAAAACTTTCAGCAAAATTGTTAGCAATTTCACTTTCAGTGGTATTATTTTTGGAAAAAGATTAAATTATAACTTGGTCAAGGTTACTTGCCTGCTTTCCTGTCATTTTATTTAAAAGTATCCATAACTTTCTCATATCACCCTTGCATTGATCAATTTGATTTTTAAAATAATTATTTCTGCTTTTTTCTATTAATTTTCTAACTTTATTTCTATACTTTTTGTATTCTCTATGTAATACTGAGTTATTGGGGTCTTTTAGCCACTGGTTAAATCGCTCGTCTCTTTTCAAACAATGATTATTTATGTATTTGTTAATCCAGGGTTCCTTATTTCTTTTGCTGTACTTTTGTCTCAAGGTGTAAGTTGATTTATTATAACATTGAGTAAACTCGTTTTTTATAAAATTATATATACTATTTGGACATTCTAGTGTATTAATATGATCCCAGTTAATTTTACTTAATTCACTATACAGTATTTTGTTACTAATTCTAGTTGTATAATTATGTTCACGTTGTGTATGGGCCGGTGCGACAAAGGACAACGCAATCATACGATGATCGGCCAGTACGGTTCTGAGCGCTGCGGCGTGTCTTGTTTGCTGGATCGCGCAAATGCGTGATCTATACAACTTTTTGTTATGAAGTTTAACCTCTTTTCTATTCTGGTGTAGTCACTTATCCCGCAAGCAAGACCTGACTCGCTCATCATATTAAGATATTCGTCTCTAACTGTAGATTCTCCTTTTAAATTTACATTTGTGTCTCCTATAAGAATGAAGTTATCCAGATGCGAGTATCTCTCAATTGTGCTGCGTAGTTCTTGGATAAAGTTGCGTTTATTTTTCTTTGGTGGATTATACAGTGCACACAGTGTGTAATTATAGTTATACGAAGTAGTGACATGTCCCATTAAGCATTCAAATCTTTGAACTGAAGTTTTTATTGTTTCAAATTTGTGTTTATTATTTATATATATAATAATTCCACCCCCTTTGCGATTTTTTCTCAATTCTGTGTACATTGTGTATCCGTCTATTTCATATAAGGAACTTATAACATCAGAGATACCCGCCTCTGTTATAACAATAATATCGACTCGATTCTTTAGATTTTCTATGCACTGCAAAAATGAGGCGAAGTTCTTTATCATGGAACGTATGTTAATATGAATGCAAGAAAAAGATGTAGATGGTACGCAATCCAAATAAGTATTCAGGTTTGTACAATTATTTAGTTCTGTAATTATTTTATCTGTATCACAATCCATAATAAGATAAATGAGACTATATAATATAAATTATAGATACAACAAAGTAGGTAATTGAAACTTATAGGTTAAGCTAAGAATTTTTTGATGTCGTTTTCATTTCTTATGACAATTATTTTAGATTTTTCATCTTTGCGTACCTTTATTAGACCATCCTTACACCATATATATTTAGCACTATCTTTCAAGTCCTTCTTCACTTTCCACATAAGCCATTTATTGTATGACGTCAGAGCTTCTCGAATATATATCTTTTCCTTTAAATCTACGCCCGAAGAAGGAATAATAGATTGCATATCCTTCTGTGTTAATTTCTTCTGCTTTGCCTGCTCCAACCACTGCGCTCGCTTACCTTCTTGTACTTCTACCAGAAGAATTCCACACTTATCGGCTCGTAGGTTCGTGCGTTTTGCTGCCTTGACGGATCCCTCGGACACCTCCAGCTTACTAGCTACCGCTTTCGCTATTGCCACTGGTTCTATGCTCTCATTATATGCTATTCCTGCTATTTCTATGTGATTGGATAGCTGTTTCTGTTCCAATTCTTGCACCCTTTGTTCAACTGCACTCAGTTTTGTTTCCAAGTGAGCATTTAGATTGTTAAGATGAGCATTTTTCTTTTCTAGATCTTTTATTTTTTCTGTGAAAGCTTGCATACACTCATTGAATTCATCCATTTTCTCACTAAAGAAGTCCAATGTACCAGTTATTGTTTTCATTTCATTTTGGATTGTTTTCTCTACTCCTTTAAATAGCTTCTTAAAAGCTGGTTTTTCTAGTATACCTTCTAGACCTTCTTCATCTTCGCAATCCTGTTCAAAAAGGATTAAAGATGTCCGTTTGGATGTATTTTTTAGGCATTCTTGACATGTCCATTCTAGACTCTCCGCCGACCGGACAGCTGCTAACTGTTTGGTAGTAAGGTTAGCACATTGAGTTGTGGAATGCACTACTTTATCACACCTGATACATTCGAAACCTGGGGATTTTTTGGTAATGTTCCTGTTGCACGTAACGCATTTTGGTAACATGAGGGTAGGTAACTAAACAAGTGATGAATATCTACAACGCGACCTGCTCTAAGTGACGTTCGAACGCGAATGTATTATATTTATAACAATATTTTTACCAAATTCCAGAAATAATTCCCTATCCTGCGGGTCCATCATTATAATTTTCAAGTTTTCTTTGTTGAGTTTAACTTTCAGTTTGTGTTCCAAGTCATTTCTTTGCCGGCCGTATATTGGGCACTCAAGGAGCAAGTGGAGGATGCTCTCCGGTGTTCCGGGCTCACAGGCGCACGATGGGTCCTCTTTACACTTAAACCGGTGCAAGTATTCCGAGAACCCGCCGTGCCCCGTGAAAATCTGAGTGGTCAGCATATTGGGTGTCAGTTGCCGCACTATCTTATAGGCACTCGATGCCGCCGGCAGGTAGGCTTTAGTGACCGATGCTGTCTCACCTTCTGTGTATCTGCGGTCCTACTCGCGAAGCGATTCCTGACGTAGGTTCCGCCTCGCGAATGATACCGGGTAGAGGTCATAGTCTGGACGCTTTTTTGATTTTTCGGCCGTTTCTTTGGCTAAATGGTCCGCCCCTTCATTTCCTTCTAGACTTAATCCAGTAAAGTGCCACTTCCTTTCTTTGGCGGTCTAGTGCTCTCAGGTTGTTTCTTGCCTTGATTGCTAGATTATGGACTGAGGTGGGGTTAGTTATGGTTTGAAGGGCGGCCATTGAGTCGCTGTATATGCCTGCAGTGCGAGCGTTGTCTGTTGTAAGCCACCTCGTTGCTTCGCAGATCGCCAGAAGCTCCGCCTGATAGACTGTGCAGTAGGACGATAACTTAAGTTTGATCGCGCGGATCTCTGTTCCATTTTTCCAGACAGAGATCGCCGCTCCGACGCCGCCATTGATCTTACTGCCGTCAGTATAGATCTTTATCTCGTGGTCACTGTGTTGGTCCAACGCGATTTGGTCTTCCAGGCGGATTAGTCTTCTGGCGATCTGCTCTGCGGGATGTGTAGCCTCGAGTGCGGATCCCACGGTCTCAATCTCCCTACCCGCCAGCTCCGGCCCGACCACCCCCTTCCTGATTCTATACAGCGACGCAGCTTCATTTATACGTAGATCAAGCGGGAGCAGTCCGGCCAGGACCAGCGCGGAGTTAAGAGAAACCGTGCGGTATGCTTTCGCTATTTTTTGAGCAAAGCCCCGTTGGATGACAGCCAGTTGTTTCTGGGTGCCCAGCTTCTCAGCAGACGCAGCCCAGGCGCTCGCCGCGTAGAGCACCACTGGCTCCACTGCTGCGGTATAGATGGTGCGGATTATTTCCGGGTTTAATCCCCAGCTAGTTTTAGCGGCTTTAGAGAGCTGTTGGTAAACCGCCAGGGCCTTTTTGGTTACGTTTTTGACGTGGCTGTTAAATGTTAGTTTGCAGTCAATTGTTAGCCCTAGGATTTTGAGTTCCGTTACCATCTCTATAGGGTGCCCCTTCATGCTGAGGCGTGGTGTATCGTATTTAAGTTTCCGCGTTACAAGCATAGCCTTAGTTTTATGCGCCGCGAAGACCAATTTGTTGGCGACGCTCCACGCCTCAACATGTCGGAGTATTCCGTTGGCCTGTGTCTCAATGTCCAGCGCTGTGTCACCATCAAAAACGAGGACCACGTCGTCCGCGAAGGCCTGACAGTACGTCTTCCGTGTCTCTAGGTCTTTTAGGAGGGGGTCCAGTAGAAGGTTCCATAAGAGAGGGCCCGCTATGGAGCCTTGAACACAGCCCTTGTATGTTTTGGTGCGCACTTCCTGTCCTCCGTACCTGACTGTTACATACCTATTTTTTAGGTAGTCATCGAAGACACCTCTGATGTTCACCGGGCAGTTTTCCTCAGCCTAGGGATTCTTATCATAGGCCACCATGCGCTATCGAAGGCCCCCTCTATATCCAAGGAGACAACCACGACCAGTTTCTTTAGGTCCAGCTTTGTCTGGATGCGATTCATCAGCGTATAGAGGGCGTCCTCTGTGCTTCTCTGGGGCATGAACCCGAATTGGCGAGTACTGAGCCTCGGTAGAAGGTGATGCTTCAGTCTGGCCACTAGCATCTTCTCGTAGATCTTGCCCAATACCGGCAGAAGTCCTATAGGCCTATAGGACTTGGGAATGTTATAGTCATCCCTGCCGGGTTTGCGCAAGATCACTACGATTGCTTCTTTCCAAAGGGCAGGGAAACACCGATGCTCCAAGCATTTATTAAGCAGGGCTAAAAAGAGCTCCGGGTCGGCAAGGATCGCCCTAGCGCAGATGTCCGCCGTGAAGCCGTCCACTCCGGGGGCCTTTTTTGGATTAAAGGAGTCCACTGCCATTTCGAGTTCCACCATGGTGAATGGTGGATCGCAATTAGTTTCTTGGTAGCCATCATTCACCTTTTCCGCTTTTCTTCTGATTTGGCTGTGGACTGCATTGTCTTTAGCCACGGGGTCCCCGGGGTAGAAGGTCTCCGCCAGCAGTGCGGCCGACCCCTCGGCGTCCAGGAACTCCCCCTCCCTCCTCAAGGGCGGGTCCTCTTCCCTGTTTGTTGTCCTGCTTAGGACTCTATATAAGCTCTCCCAGACCCCCTCTCTATCCTGTTTCCCGCAAAATTTCCTCCAGCTCTCTGTTTGTGTTTTTATGGCCTCCTCTTCATATAATTCTTTTTGTCTTAGGTATCGTTCCACTACCTTCTGCCTCCGTACTGGTGCAGCGCATCGAATTCTGCATTTCATAGTGGCGACCTCTCTCCTCATATCCTCCAGCTCCGGAGTCCACCACGGGATCGTGAGGGTTTCTTTGCTGCTGACTTTCGGGATCGCGCGGATACACGCCTCGGTGATGACATCGTTGTAATTCTGAATTGTTGTCTCAACTTTTTCAATACTATCAATTTGTTTTATGTCATCTAAAGTTAATTTCTTTTCTTTTTTCAGGTGATCCAATTCCTCGTCGAAGAGGGGCCAGTTGGCTTTTCTAGTATTGTACTTTCTTGTAGTGCGTTCAACTTTTTTGCCTTTGGATCTTTGTAGCTTTATCCCGAACATGATCCCGTTGTGGTCGGAGCTGACCAGGTCCTCTACCACTCTCCACTCCATGATGAGGTCGATTAGGCCCGTTGAGCACGCCGTCACGTCTACACTGCTGGTGAATCGGGTGTTGGCTCTAATAGTGTCGAAGGTAGGTATGTTTCCCGAGTTCAGTATGTGGAGGTCCAACTCATGCAGTGTTTCCGCCATTAGGTTGCCCCTTTTGTCCGTCACCGTACTCCCCCACCAGGCACTCTTTGCGTTGGCGTCGCCGCCAATGAGTATGTCACTGGTGTTGAGTGACTTAACCACCTTCCGTAATCGATCAAGATATGGTTCAACTGGTGCGTTCGGCTCAAAGTAATATGACACAAGGGCTATGCTCCATGCACGTGTGCGGGCTTCCACCACCACTATATTACTGGTTGTGAGTTCCGGGTGCTGTATGATATCCATATCTTGATCGAAGACGGCGATGGCTGCTTTGACAACTTCGGAACCGGCACTTTGGTACACCCTGACCCCCTGCTGGCTCCTCATGGTGCCGACATTGGCAGTGTAGGGCTCTTGGATAAGTGCGATTGCAACTTTCCTTTTTTCTGTCTCGATGTAGAGTTCCGAAGTTGTCAATTTCTTCTTCTGCAGGTTTGCTTGGATCACCTGGTATGTTTAAGGGTTGGAGATCAATACAATTTGTTGACAAAGGGAATTCAATTAGCAAGGAAATTTTATAACGTTCTGTTGACTCCATCACAGTGGGGATACTGGACAACAGTAAGGAAATATTATGACGTTTTGTTGCCCCGTTATTGGGGCAAAATTACGGGGCAACGGGAATACAAGAAACATGTATTCGGTGCTCTGAGAGGAATACCTCGGTATAGCCGGCCGCTGGTTACCTAGCGACCTAGACTGAAAGAGGGTGGGAAAGAGAACCCCATCTGCGCAGGACAGTTTTTACACCATCTGTCTGCCCATCAGTGTTAACTGATCCGTCCTGCCTGTAGGACTGATCAGCCTATACTGATCGTCATAAATTATATATCTATCATAAAAAGACAAATCATTTATTTGTATTTATAGGCTAACAACCGGTCCTATTTCTGAATCTTAATTCCGCCAATAAGCCCACTATCCAGCTAAACGTGGCCTTAGAACTTTGGGCACTGTCTACCTTGTAAAGGATATAAAGACGTCATGCTGTACCTAAGTATCTGTATTTAATAACAATATATACATGACTGGAATGTGACATACATAAACAAAGACAAACATGGTTTAACTATTTTGCATCAAGATGATTTTACAGAAGTGTTTTCAAGCTAATAAAAAAAAATGCTGCGGCTGATATGTCTATACTAAATATATAAGAGTCCCTAAATAATAAAGGGCGAAAAAAGAGAAACAAGTACAGAATCATGGTAATTACAAGAAGTTAATGGTGCGTGGATTAGTTATCTGGTTTCTGGTAATGTCATTGTGGGTAGAGATTCCTGAACTTCGGCAAATTTTGGCAAAAACAAGTTTCACCTATGTAAGTAGTTATTCTATTTATATAGTACATACATCTCCCTGATAAGACTGAATAACACAAAATTACCAATCTGTAAATAGTGTTTGACAGGCGTAATCAGGCGTAATTTATTATATTATTATAAAAAGTAAAAACATTTTTTCTCCTTTAGTCGTCTGTGAGCTTTGTCGTAATGTGCCCAACACAACTTTATAACAATCTTCCACCATAAGTGGTGATTTTTACCTGATCTAGAGCTTCAGAAACCACGGAGTTCAGGAGACGACAATGGTGGTAGGTAATATGTTAACGATAAAATTTGATCCATCGTGGGGACACACACACAGAGCTAATAATAGTACATTATACTTAGGTACTCTACCGAACTTAATTAAGTAGGTAGAGCCGTAGAGAACCGAATTTATTTGTTTAAGCAATTAAAGTATTTTGAGTTAGGAAGTAACCAAAACCAACAAGCTACTTTGTTTGTATAAATCCTAAAAACAAACACTTTTTGGGCAGTCGTGTTAGTATAAAAAAGCCAACAATATTATCAGTGACTTTAATCAAAAACCACTCATTCTCAAAGTATAATCATGGAATAGTTCGCATAAAATATCCTTAACCAAGACTTTACGATATCACTATTCGTGCAAAACTCCTTATCTTCGTTGCATGGCCATTCAGGGTATGTAGACGGTGCTATTATGTTTGGTCATTTCGGGGTCAATTACCTTGAGGGGGACGCATTGGAAATAACGATCTCATTTGGTATAAGGTACGTTTCATCCTACTAATATTATAAATCCGAAAGTTTGGATGTGAGTTTGTGAGTCTGTGAGTTTGTAAAGATGTTTGTTACTCAATCATGCAAAATCTACTGGACGGATTTCGATGAAATTTGGTATACGGGTAGAAAATTACCGGGAATAGCACATAGGGTACTTTTTATCCCGAAATTTCCACGGGAGCGAAGCCCCGGGGCGTGGCTAGTACTAAATAAATCCTAATACGATAATAAATAAACTGGCCTTTTCTGGTTCTGATCAAACGATTCAAGACTCAAAACCACAGCTCAAAACCTTCTCAGTCTTCGTACAACCCGTATACACCAAAAGTGTGACCTATGTTATAGAGTAGATAGGTACATTTTTAATGTGCACTCAAAATCTTGTATTTTATTTTCTACCTGTTGTCCTCAACAGTTAGCAAATTGGATAAGTAGGTACATTAAATACCTATATAAAAGTCCTCGTACACCGTTTTGTAAGATAAATAAATTAAATGCTATTATAACGATGGTTGACTGGAAGAGATCCCTACACGGGATAAGTCCGCCATTGCTCTTACCTTTTTGTAATTAATGTATTTTTTACTTGTACAATAAATATATTAGAAACAAACAAGCAATAAATAGCTGTTGAAAATTTTTACCTAAATAAAATAAAAAATATTGATAAATTAATTATAAGAGACTGTAGCCCCAGACAAGATTCGAAGAACGGCGATTTGACCTCTATTTAGCAAATCCCAGTATATAGTATGCTTATGGCGTCCAGGCGGCGCCCAAAAACGAGGAGAATCGACCCAAAGTACCTATGTTGTGTCATATTTATTAAGCCCTGAAAATGCCTCAACTGAAACTTGTGAACGCAGCCTTATGCGAAAACTACTGAAAGGAGCATCGTACCTCACGTCCACGATATTGGGCAACGGAATTATATGCATTCCTAGAAGAGCAAGGGTGCACGGGTGTGTATGAAAGGACCCGTAGTTTATGTGTCTGTGAATGCGTCACACACTCACATACTTAGTTGTTTTGTGTGTATGTTGTTGTAGAGAAGGAAGTTGTATGGTCGGTATATTGGTTCTTACAATTATGTTGTGAGAATATATTTTGTTTGATTAAGTTATTTAGCTTTATTTTGTTTCTATTTAAATATTATCTACGTTTAAGAAATGAGCATATTAGCTACATGAAAAATAAGATTTCATAAACAAGAATTGAAGAAACATTAGAAATAGTTAATTAAGATTAAAGATTACCAGATTTTAGTCTCACAAATATTAATATTATTTAATTAGATATTTAAGTTTATTATGTTATTTAGTTACTAGCTTTTGCCCGCGGCTTCGCCCCTTTTTGTGTTCCAAGCAGTTACATAAATAATGACACATTATCTGAATCGAATGATAGGAAGGAATGCGATAGGATAGCATGGGAAAAAACGTTTTGGCTTCTATTTGTCCTATAAAGACCCCTCCAAGTTTTTCTTCTTAAATATCTCCACAGACCAGTTACAGTTTCTTTATATGTATTAATTGATGATGTTTTTATTATATGTATTGATAAATATCTCAGGTTCTAAGTAACGGATTATTATTACGGATTACCTATGCCAGATTTTAAGTCAGACCTGCAACAATACTACAGTGTAAACCGCATCAAATTTGGTCCAGTAGTTTTTGCGTGATGCGCGTACAAACGTACAGGCAGAAAGACAGACAGACAGACAGACAAAAAATCTAAAAAAAAAATCGTTTTGGCTTCTATTGGCCCTATAAAGACCCCTCTTAGTTTTTTTCTTAAATATCTCCTATGTACAGACACAGACCAGTTACAGTTTTAATATATGTATTAATTAAACTGTATGGTTTTCCAATTAAAACAAAATAAAATAAAATAAATCGGTCAAAGGTAGCCAACAAGCCAAGATATAAATATAACAAAAAAACTGTTTCCATACATCGTTCCCCGAAGCGCTGTTAACTCGGTACTCAATTCTGCTCTAAGTTAAAACAGAAATGTAATGTGAAACTAGGTTATTTACCAAGTTATATTGAATGTGATGGTAATTCTTTTTGACGAGTTTCCTGTTGCTCCTACTTTTAGGGTTCAGTGGGATAATAAACGTATTTTTGCATTTATTTTCCGTGAAAAATGTCAGGACTTTTTTTTTTTTTTTATAACATAGGGCGGCAAACGAGCAAGCGGGTCACCTGATGGTAAGTAATCACCGCTGCCCATGGACAACCACAACACCAGGGGTATCGCAGGAGTGTTGCCGGCCTTTTAAAAAGACGTAGGCTCGTTTTTTGAAGGTTCCAATGTCGCTGTTTGTTGCCATTTCAAAAGTTGTTTTAAATTATTTTAAAACCATTATAACTGTTAGTTTTAGGATATCACTAATACCCCTGGTGTTGCAGTTGTCCATGGGCAGCGGTGATCGTTTACCATCAGGTGACCCGCTTGCTCGTTTGCCGCCCTATGTTATAAAAAAATATATATCTGAGGCTTGGAAGCAAAAGTCAAAAACTTTAAGGACTGAAGTTTTCTGTTCTTTTTTTGTGTTAAAAAGTTATATTTACAGTTAAATGAAAATAATAATCTTATGATGATAATAGTTAATTTTGGAATTGAAAATCTACGTTTGTATGAATAACTCATTATTTAAAAATGATGAATAGAAATATCTAGAACTAGAAAAATATGCTAGTAGTACGGAACCTATGGTTACTCAGTACAAATTTCACTTAACAATGGTTTTGTTTTGTGTTGTGTGAAAAAGCCGAGAACAATTCCAAATAATAGAGTAAGTATAAGATAAGTTTAAGAAGTGTGGTGACATACAAGGAAAGTTTTGATATCAGGAGAATATTTAAGTATGTTTTTGTTGTTTATAAAGAAAATATTTTTTTTATTTGCAGATACGTTTTCCGGTTCATGGTCGCCACTCGAGAACTTTTCTGCCCCAACGGCTATCTGTTCACGAGCTATGTACCTTTCTATAAAAGTTCGTAAACTGGATATTATAGGTAGGATAGTTTTATAACAAATGCATTCAAATAACAAAATTTAATTTACCTACGTATTAATTTATTGCAAATAAGGTGAAAATCATATAACAGACAAAAATATTATAAGTAGGTAAACTACTTAATAGAGTCATATTCCATTCATGGAAGAAATAATAATTTCATTCCATTTTCCATTAGACAAAAACGTTAATTACTTTTTACTTTTTTAATTTATAAAATACAAAAAAGGTACTGGCCGCAATGAGCATAAAAAAGAATGAAATAAAGAAAAAATGTTTCAATTATGTTTGAGAACGCGAGATATTCCGACCAAGCGGGAACCTTAATTATTACGGCGAAAATGTTAATTATATTTTTTTCATTTCATTATTTATTTTCATACATATTTGCTCTAAGTTTTCTTAAACGCGTTTTTCACAGAATATTTTCTCAAATAATTTTGTGGCTCGAGTTTTACACGGATATTTGTCTAGGTAAGTATAGAGCAAACTACTAACTGAAATTGACAACAATATTTAAAAAAAAAATACCATTACACTAACAATAACATAGAGCAACACGGATTCCGGGCCGCGCGCGGAAGTCCTTGTTGCTCGAAGAACAACAACGTCGTCTCACAATGGTCATGTCCAAACAGAAATACTTTTATTTAGTCACTTTATGCACCCATGACATACTTATTTCTTTTTATCCCGAAGGTTGACTGGTAGAGAATGCTGTTAGCATTAAGTCTTAGTATTTTTAGTTTAATAAAGTTTTAAATAAATAAATAAATAAGATTAAATATTTAATAAGAAGTAATAAGAATCTATTCTTTATCAATCAGGAAGAACCTAAGTTGTCTCGTATATCTATATCAACTTAGCACTTTTCAGCGAAGCCCATAAAATTAAAAAAAAGAAGCCAGCTTCAGCTATCGAAGCGTACGGTCATTAGCTCTGTCGTCGGAAGATTGAAAATTTTTAACGAGAGCCGTCCACCAAGCTTAGGGTTGCTACACGTTAGAATTTTTTCTATATATGAAGGATTTTAATGGAGGACATCATCATTTTTATTAATTCCGCAACAAACTTGTATTTTTTACATTATTTCATTAATTATACTAGGTAAAATCTCTTTGTAGTAGACTACATTAAACATAATTGTTTTTAAGCTCCACAAATCATCTCAATTACAATGTATCGGTCAGAAAGCGCAGGATGAAAAATATCTATTTTTCTTAGCTTTGCTTAAATAAATCTATAATCTTTGTTTCAACAACCAACCCTATATAGGCCAAAAGATAGCATTGACCAGTATAGACTATTTTCTAATAACAAGGCTGGTTTTATTCCATTTCACCTAACAGCCTCTCTCTCTCTCAGCCAAAAGACGTCCACTGCTGGACAAAGGCCACCCCCAAGATTTCCACAACGACCGGTCCTGCGCTAATAGTCTCTACCAAGCTATAAATTATATTTTAAAGTGGCGATCTGTCCCAGCCGAGACTATCTTTATCCATATTTCATCATCATCACTGAGCAATTGGAGACTGTTATTATGAGGGGGATAGAAACCTACTTCACTAAAAGTTTTCCCGTGAAACAGTCTAGCTGTAATTTGTTTGTTTCTAAATTCATAAGTGGTGACCAGCCGCTTTGCCCCGTAGAAATCTGCTATCAAACACATAAAGAAATTGTAAAATTACACTGAAATTACTATAATATTTTTATTAAACAAACTGCTCTCATTTTCAAACTCATCTTCAGCGAATACTTAAAAGGTCTACTGAATCGAAATCTTTTGATATATTTACAGGAAATACTAGGAAATATGGCCATTAAAGATTCTATCAATCAAAATACGTCTTTTGTACCGCAGATTCAACAGATTTGATTGGTTTCTCTTACACGTGCCGGCGGCAAAAAGCAATCTATCCATTTAATATAGTTCTGGAATCTATATTTTTGTTGCATGTTAAAAATATACGGGTTTTTATATTTTTGAGTTTATTTTTGCTGTAAGCAATATTCTATGAGATCTCACATTTTATGTGAGATCTCATTTACCTAACAGTTTTGCGTGTAAGAGCTTCCGTGTCTCCATATATAAAACACACTGACTTCTGCGCGCGGATGTGTCTTGCTCTATGCTCCATATTTTTTTTAGGTTCATGGCTCCATTTGAATATGATATGTTGTTTTTATGCGAGTTTATTTTTCTCTATGCATACATTAATTAACGTCTATTCAATTTTTTTGCCTCAGCCGAAACCTTTATTTAACTAGCTGTCACCCGCGGCTTCGCCCGCGTGAGTTTTGCTTCGATGAAAAGTATTTTTGTGTTCTAAACAGTTTCAGATGTTTCGGATCTTCGATTTTTATACGTCTACAGAAAATACTCATCAGATTAATCAAGTTTTGCTAAAGCGCCATTTCCATATATGTTATAGTGTAGCTGGTCTCTTGCAGTTCTTCATCAGATGTTCCAGAACTTCAATTTTTATACGTCAGCAGAAAATGCTCATCAGATTGAACGACTTTTGTTAAGGCACCATTTCCATATTTCTTATGGTTTAGCTGTTCTGTTATGGTTCTTCATCAGGTGTTCCAGTTTTCAAAATGAATTATAGCCTATATGTTGCCCAGGCTTAATAGCTATACAACAAAAAAAGTTTCATCCAACTCCGTCCAGTAGTTTTTGCGTGAAACGCGTACATACATACAGACAGACAGACAGACTGACAGACAGACAGACAGACAGACAAGAAATTCCAAAAATTTTTTTTTGCTTTCTATTGTTCTTTTTAGGTGTCCCTCTATCCATTTTAGTCAAAAATACTAAATGTACAGACAAAATATTTTTACTGTTTTATGTATAGATTATATTATATGTATAGATAGCCATCAATGTCCCAGTACTGGTCAAGGGCCTCTCTCTCCTTCTTCCAAGACTCTCGATCTAAGGCTATATCGCGCCACCCTTTATCAACTGTACGTTGTTAGTCGTATTTTATTTTATGCATGACTATTTAAAAAGAAATGTAGTTAATGTGACCATGAATTATATTTTGTAAATAATGATAATGATGTATCCTTTTAAATCTATGCATATTGTAGGAAAAACAACATGAGTCACCACTATCCTCCATTCTGTTTAAACAGGATAAAAAAATGTTTCAAAACAAAACATTTACCACACATTAGTGAATTACAAAGCAGGTAAAAGTTACGCTTTTCAAAGCATTTTGTAACTCTCTGTCCACGTGCAGCCTTTGGACAGATTATACCCAAACAGCATACAAGGCTCTGCGCTCTCAGTACAACAATGCTTTTAGAGTATTGATGGGACTGCGCCGTCCTTGTAGTGCCTCGGGGATGCTGGCTAAAGCTGATGTTGACAGTCTGTCAGCTATCATAAGAAAGCGTACAGCATCCCTGATTCACCGAGTGCGGTGTAGTGCCAACAGTTTGGTTAAAACGGTTGCGGCTAGGCTGGACGCGGACAGTGCTGTCATGCAGCACTGGACTCTCGTCCACCTAGTCAAAGACACCAAACCTTCAACAAATTTTGATGTAGATAAAATACTAACATAGTTATAAGTTTTCTTTGTTACTAACACTATGGGTTCTGCCTGAAATAAAAGAATTTTATTTTTTATTTTTATTTTAATTAATAGCCCTTCCACCATATTGGCATTCCCCGACACGTTATATTTTTGAGTTTATTTTTGCTGTAAGCAATATTAAAGTGTGAGATCTCATTTACCTAACAGTTTTGCGTGTAAGAGCTTCCGTGTCTCCATATATGTATAAAACACACTGACTTCTGCGCGCGGATGTGTCTTGCTCTATGCTCCATATTTTTTTAGGTTCGTGGCTCCATTTGAATATGATATGTTATTTTTATGCGAGTTTATTTCTCAGCCGAAACCTGACCTTTGTCCCTGCAGCTGACTGTACGTTGTTATTTAATTTATTATTTAATAGCCATCAATGTCCCAGTACTGGTCAAGGGCCTCTCTCTTCTTCTTCCAAGACTCTCGATCTAAGGCTATATCGCGCCACCCTTTATCAACTATACTTTGTTAGTCGTATTTTATTTTATGCATGACTATTTAAAAACGTAGTTATTGTGACCATGAATTATATTTTGTAAGTAATGATAATGATGTATCCTTTTAAATCTATGATGGTAGAAAAAACAACATGAGTCACCACTATCCTCCATTCTGTTTAAACGGGATTAAAAAATGTTTGGAAACAAAACATTTACCACACATTAGTTAATTAATAGCCCTTCCACCATATTGGCATTCCCCGACACGACAAAATGAGCTCCACAAAAGTATATTTTCAGTGAAATGATGCATAATTTTTACACAGAAGTGCTCTTCAGGGAAGTGAAGAGCTTGGTCACAGTCGAACGAAATTCCATTAGGGATTTTTGGACGACGGCCAGCGCAGTCGCGTAGTCAATGGGCGGTTTTATTTGAGCAGATGTGGCAGGAATTACTTTGATTAAATATTTAAAATTAGGTAGTTCGGAGTCATTGAAATTCATAATGTGGAAATTGGTGCAAGAGTCGAGTAAGTGTTAAATTTATGCAATGGAAGTGTATGCTGGGAAAACTTATAATTTCGTGACAGGTGATACCATTAGGTTGAAGATCGCAATGCAAGTAATATTTAGAAACGGTGAAAACTCTTATCATTAACTTGATGGTATATTCATAGGGTATTGTGTTTATTAGATGAAATAATTCTTGTGTAGTGACCTGATCACATTGCGTTCTATGAGAGAAACAATACGATAAAGCTTCCTCAATTATTTTTAAATTTGCTTCCTCATTTTAAAATTGAAAGCGATCAACTATTGACGCAGCATTAAATTTGTAGCTGATATACAGGCTCATATATAATATTTGTATATATATATAGCTTTTTGTTTGATATCGACTCAATCCGACCGAAAAAATCCTGTTCCATACTGTTCCATACAATTTTACAACACCTACACCCCAAACGTATAAAACAGCAGATTTCTTTTCGTTCGGATTGAATTGGTCTCATACAAAAAGTTCTGCATATTCATGAGTACCTACTTTCACCAGTAAATGTTTTTGAATCCATACCATTTCTACAGAAATAGTATGAATCGAAAGTCCGTTGATCACAGAATTCAGGCAAAAGTCCAAACGGCTGAAGTTACATCGCAGACCGGTAACTAAAATGAAAGCAGACAAACAAACACTTTCATTCACGTACCACTGTATGTGTATGTGCGGATGCCAATGTTTTCAGGTTTCAGAGGAATATTGAATAGAAAAAGAACAGTTTCCCGCTGAATTCCAGATGGATGGCTCTGTTTCGGGTTTTTATGTTTAGACCGAGTCAGACATGAATGTTGTTACGTCGTTTTGATAGAGACAGATTTATTTATTTACTCGAAATGTTTATCGGGATTAATTGTATATCAGGTTAACTTTCCAAAAATAAAATGTTTTTAACCTCATCTCTGTCCTCGGGCAAGATTGTGGTCAAGAGCAAACCCATATTTAATAAAAAAAAAAAAAAAAACGCCGACGCTTTGATCATGAAAATAAATCTTGTATTATTATTCAAGTTCACCTGTTCTTATGATTTTAATACGGGTACTCAATTATAATGTGTGTGTCTTCTAAATGTAATTAATAATTATCTATTGAATAGATATTATGTGCCCACTTTAATAGCATCGAATCGTTATGAATAAAGCGTTTTAAAATACGAAATGTTAAATTATTTTGTATTTCGGATTAGTTTTTTAAAACTCGCAATATATCAAGTAACAAACAACATAAAAATTCATGAATCCGTGTAATTTACAAAAACAGTTGAAGTATTTTACGACCATAGATAAACGGGAATATCCTAACAAAGTTGCAGCGAAACGCATAAATAACTCGCTCGCAAACACGAAATCGCGATTGCAAACAAATATTCATTTATTCAATGCAATCTTTCATATGGGACAACGAAATGCATTATGGTACAAGTTAGTACGCTCTCGATTCAAACTCGTTGGTGAATTAAACATGAGATGATACTCTCAATCTGTCGCCTACAATGGCCAATGTATTAAGACCTGCGATGTCTCTTTCTTCTTAGTCGATTTGTAGGTTGTACTAGAGAGAGACAGGTCTTACACGAGTGGTGGTGATAGGCTAGTGTTTTCGTTGGCGGCGAAAGTTTGACAAATCGCTTCGAGTGCAGTTTGGTCGTCAGAAGATAAGCTGATATGTCCCCTTGGCGTGAGCCACTGTTTTCCTAGTTATTGGATAGTTGCGATTTCATCCACTTGGGATAGATTTATGTTATCCGTTCGTTTGGACGATACTTTATTTTTATCGACTTTGCGACGGCAATTATAAGGAACTATTGTTTTTGGTTCTACCATTCAGCAATTCCTTGGAACAAATTTGTTGTGAAATAAACTGATCATATTTATTGATGTATGAGTAGCAAAGTTAGGATAGATTTAGTTGGGATTGGATATGTGGTTTCAATCAAGAAGTATACATACATACATAGAATCACGTCTTTCCCTTACGGTGTATACAGAGCCAAGAGTCGTGAGACTCAAAGGCCACGCTTAGCTGAATAGTGGGCTCTCTGATGGAATGGAGATTCAGGTATAGTGACAGGTTGCTAGCCCATCGCCTATGAGTGGAGGAATCCCCAGTTTAAAGCCCTTTCAAGAGATTATCAAGAAGTATAGTTCTAGGTAATCTGATTAAATCCATCCTCTTTGTTATGCAAGTGCGAGTGATTTGGCATATTGGTATGCATCCCAGTGTGGGAAATTAACATATAGAATACTTTCTTCCGAAGCTTGAATTCTGTTCACAGTCTACAAAGAAACGAAATCTTATCGTTTTCCGAATATTTTAGCTGATTCTGGATTCAACGTGTTTTTGTTGTATGTTTATACATAAATAAATATAATTTGTTTTACTGCATGTACCTATATTACGAGTGGGTCTAACCTGTTACGATGTGGGTCGTAACGTAACGTGAATTCTTAATAAAAAACGCTAGTAAGAATACTATTCTTTATTCCACATCAGCAGGCCAACTGCCTGGTCGAGCTCGCAGCTTAGACGCTGCGTCAAATACAAAAACATTCGATAATCTTTTTAATTCTCTATGGAATGCACTGAAAGAGGTCTTAAAACTAATAAGGGACCTCCTTCATTACAGTATCTACCTAGTCTATACATATCTATACATATAATAAAACAGTAAAAATATTTTGTCTGTACATTTAGTATTTTTGACTAAAATGGATAGAGGGACACTTAAAAAGAATAATAGAAAGCAAAAAAATTTTTTTGGAATTTCTTGTCTGTCTGTCTGTCTGTATGTATGTACGCGTTTCACGCAAAAACTACTGGACGGATTTGAATGAAACTTTTTTTGTTGTATTGCTATTAAGCCTGGGCAACATATAGGCTATAATTGATTTTGAAAACTGGAACACCTGATGAAGAATCATAACAGAACAGCTAAACTAAAAGAAATATGGAAATGGTGCCTTAACAAAAGTCGTTCAACCTGATGAGCATTTTCTGCTGACGTATAAAAATTGAAGATCTGGAACATCTGATGAAGAACTGCAAGAGACCAGCTACACTATAACATATATGGAAATGGCGCCTTAGTGAAAGTCGTTCAACCTGATGAGCATTTTCTGCTGACGTATAAAAATTGAAGATATGGAACATCTGATGAAAAGCTTCAAGAGACCAGCTACACTAAAACATATATGGAAATGGCGCCTTAGCAAAACTTGATTAATCTGATGAACATTTTCTGTAGACGTATAAAAAACGAAAATCCGAAACATCTGAAACAGTTTGGAACGCAAAAAGATTTTTCATCTAAGCGAAACTCACGCGGGCGAAGCCGCGGGCGACAGCTAGTTTTTTACCTATGGAAAAAGGCACAAATACATACACTTTATATCTTCAATTTCGCATACTACCGTGTTCCTTCACCGGAACCATCCAATATGTATTGATAGATTATCATAACCTTCCTTTACGCTTCGCTGTAGTCGGGTAAAAACAACTTTAGGTAAGTCAGATTAAATCACATTTAGACCACTTTAGGCATGTATCCATCGTCGCTTCAATGTAAGAATTCATCAAACATTTTAGTTAATTTAATTGTTCATAAATAGACAACTATTAAAATTCAAACTGTCCTTTTTCACATAGGTAGTCAACGCGTGAAGTAATTAAGGTCCCTTGTGGAAATTAAGCCGTATTTTGGGACTAAACAAAGCACACCAAAGTTTGGCCATTACGTCCGGCCGGGTCGCCATGAATGCCAAACAGGCTTGGTAGAACTATTTTCTAGTGAAAAAATAGGTAATATTTTGTCCATATGTATGGATAAAGTGTGGCAATTACTTAAATAGGAGAAATTAAAATATGTGATCTCTCACATCGTCCCCTTTTGATAAGTCGCTTGTCTGAATTAGGGTATATTTAAAGCAACAAGTGTCTAGTTATTAGCCTTCGAAAAACTCTTCCTAAGTTGTCATTTAGGTTAAGGTATTTCTGATCTAGACGAAAATAATATCTACTCACTGTACTCTGTAGTGGCAGAAGCAAAATATTTTTTTTTCGAAATATTAGGTACCTACGCACAACTTTCTAATATGTTTGACCCTAATACGTCTTGAATTTTTAACAGCGTTGAAGATAAGAAAATGCGAGCATTATAAGGAAATTTTGGCACGTTCTCTGATCGCGGGAGACCTGAAAAATGTGATAAAATTCATGTTAAATACTGAATGGCATCCCTGGGCGCTGGCGTTAGGAACTTTTCAAGTTATTCTTGAGCCATATTGTCATTATCGTAAACTAAATTCGTGCTATGAACCCGCCTTCAGAGGTTTAAACTTTTTTTTCTTGATTCGCTTTTAAGTTTTTGTTTGTGCCAAATTTTCGTGTTACTTAGTAAACATATGTAGTATCAATGACGTACGTGGAGTTTCGATTACTTTTGTACTAAGAAAATATTTTCAAAATTGTAGGTACCTATTAAATTCGCCATTAACATTGCAAAAGAAACTCGTTGTGTATTCTACGTAAACCGTAAGTGTTCCAGTCTTTCATTTATTTTTCCAATAAATTTCAGTATTGATCAGGTATTATTTTATAAATCTATGGGTAATTAGCATCAAAATTAGAAAACTGCAATGTTTCACTGAAAACTTAATTTTTTTTACGCATAATAATAATATGTGCGACACTCAAACGCAGGCCATAAATTCTCCATACAAACTCCCAAAAAGTACCGGTATTTTCCGGTACTTTATGAGAATTTGGTACCGGTAACTGTCGGTAACAAGCCCTGCTCAAACGTCGCAGTTTCATCGACAGGGTTAACCGCGGTTTAGCAGTTGAGTGCGGTACGAACTCAAGATGCGAAAGTTCCGTCCATTTCAGGCTCTATTTGATTTCAATCTGGGAGGTGATGTGACCCAATTAGCGAGGCGTACTGTGTCTGACATTGGTTCTACGAACCACCGGTTCTCGATTGTTTTTTAATTTTGTAAAACGAAACACGAATAGGGGATTGCTTGTTTATAAAAAACAAAAGAGAGTGGTTTTGTGACTGTGAACGACTATCAAACGATGAGCGTTGCTTGATTGACTTTGAAACGTAGGTAAGCAAAGAAAGAATGATGGAGTGAACAAACATGTATTGAACAATTACTGCACTGACAGTGAATATATCACAATACTTATTTTTTGAACTTTCAATTTTTTTTAGGTACTGTCAGAAGTTTATTTCATTTTAGAACGGGTGCTAAAACTAGAGCGACTGCCTTATAACTAATACAACTTAATATTTTATCGGTCAAAATAATTATTTAGATTTGGTGAGAACATTATGAAATTATCAAAAACAGTCGAGTTATGATAGTATCAATAGTTTGAAGCGTACAATTACGTCACTCAGTAGCTGCATGTGTTAGTGTCAGCAATCCGTCGTCGCCAGGATTTCATATTATGTACGTTATTGCGACTCATTTGGTATGTAAATAAATAAATAAATAAAAAATCATTTATTGCCATACTACAATTTTCAAGCTCAATATTATGTCTTATAACTAATTGTACAGAAGTAGACAAAGGAGTGCCTCAGCTTGTGTTGTCCCCAACTATGAGTTGGAGACAACGCTGATTTTCAGGCACCCCCCTCCCTGAGATCTAATGCGCGAGTTGGTAAAAAGAGGGCTAAAACATTTAAAAAATAAAATTATCGGTAATTTTGTACCTAAATTAAAATACAACAAAAAGGAGAAATATTTTTAGGTTATATACAGAGAATAGGAAATTAGTTTTGTTTTTGTTTGTGTGTTTTGTGTGTAGTGAGTGTATGTGTATGTAGTGTGTAGAAATGTCTGTTACTATATGATTATTTTAGTTAGGTACCGATGTTCTATGATGTTTGCCTTTAAAAATACTATAAGCAAGACCAAACACAGTCTTTGCAAACTAATGTATTTCTTCATTATAAAATAAAGCTATTTTAATGTGTGCTTTATTATACCTAACCATAAAATTTAATATTATCTATTTCGGTTAGATAGAAACGTTAGTGCAGATAGAGGTTATATTTGTACAATTATACATAATGAAAAAAACAATTACATTATCCTCGAAGACGTAACATTCAATTAATACTTTCATAATCCGATATCCTCATAATAACGCATCATCCATAACACAAGTAATATAAAGAAGACAGTTCCTTATTAATACTAATAACTTATACGTGTCAAGCTAGTTTGCAAAATAATGGATGTACAGAGTTAGCATCACATAAAATATGCAAGCTTCTTAATATATATTGCTATAGATGACATTTTTAAATTATAATTTATAGATACGATGTGATAGGAGCGTCTAGTATCGTTTTTTTATTTATTTTTTGTCTTGTGTTTAACTATTCTTTAATGGCATTTTTAGGCAAGATTCTAAAGATGGTAAGTATGGATTGAAAACTGTCCACTAATTAATCTTTTTATGCAATTAAATAATAAAAACTCATAATAAATCAAATTTCAAAACACATGCAAGCGATGGTGATAAATCGGAAGATTTTCATTTTGTGGAAATTGATCCCAAATCATTAACATAGCAAATGCAATTTTGATATTACATTAAATATGAGAAATCATACCTATTCCTAATTATAGAGTGATTTTAAAGCAATTCGATAAGAACTGTAAGGAAAAAACGAAGGACAGAGATGAGCGATGAGAATTAGGGAAGGCCTTTTCCCAGCAGTGAGACAGAAATAGCTAGAAAAAAAATGGAGTGTTACTTCTGTACCCTTTTTCTTTTTTATATAGGTGGCTCCCATTAAAGGTCGCCAATAATGGCAATATGTTCCTAAGGGATAATGGAGAATGACATAAATGGGACTTAGGGCCCTTAGTGGAAGACCCTTTAAAGGATTTCGGTTTTGATTCGCAATTAGGGGAGAACTTTTAACTGTTAACCGCTTTATAGGTATAATTTTATGATTTATTGTTACGACCGGACAGTCTCGAAATAACGACCTACTTTGTGTATTAAAAAGTAATTAACTGACTTTATGAAATACACTAGCTGTATTTCCCGATTTTCCGATTTTGGGATAAAAAGTACTCTATAAATTATTACATGAAAATTTCCCGTTTGCCAAATTTGAAATTCGTTTAGTAGTTTTTGCGCAAAAGAGAACAAACATCCATTCTCACAAACTTTCAAGTTCATAATATCAGTATGAACTAATTTGTTAATGATTTTAATGATAATGATGATGTTTAATGATGTTTGTTTCATTTCTAGATGACTAAAAAGATAAAGTTAATAAACTGTAATTTAATATTTTTTTTTATTCATTTATTCACTGTACAATATTTACAATTAATCATTATACAATGTTACATAAACCAGTATTGGTTTTTCCGAACATTGCCATTACGACTTGAAAAAAAATGCAATATAGAAGCTATGACTGGCCACTTACAAAAAAAAACAAAGTTATAATGGAACGTGAAAAAATATAACAAATACCTACCTATATCGTATAGAGATTATAGCGCATTCGAGGTCGATCGATAACAAAAAATTCTGTCATCTCTCTCTTTTTAGTCGTATTTCCTCATGACTGAGGGTCGTGGTCATTATATGGAATGAAACACACACAACGACTCTCTTGGAAATTTTAATGGAGTGGTTTGCCATTGCCTATAATTCTGCTATAAGGTAGACTTGTTTATGTAGATCAAAAAATATTATAATAATTATTTTTATATTAAGTTCATGTAAAGTTTAGTGTGAATAACCGAACGTATACGTTTGTTTGTTTGTTTGTAATAACTTTATTGCACAATAACATAAATACAATAGATACTAATTACAAATCCAGAAAATGGCAACGGCGGACTTATCCCATGAAGGGATCTCTTCCAGTCAACCGGTACGAAAAAATATATATAATAACACAAAGGGCAGAGGCTGTGCAAACAATCAATACAATACATACATTTTATAGAAATTAATATAAATATATACTACTATTAAACTAAGATAGAAAGAGTAATGAAAGTAAAGCTCAATAATACACAATTAGAAAAGAGGAAAAGGGGAAAAACAAAAAAGAAACAAATAGAAAGTCAGGATAAGGAAAAGGATTTTGCAACACGATTTTTAAAGGAGTCAAGGGAAGGTGCCATTTTGGTGTCTAAAGGAAGAGAGTTCCAAAGGCGAGGTGCTTTGACAGAGAAGGAATTCGAAAAAGAACGCGAAGAGAACTCAGGTGTGGAGAGGTTAATTAACGACTACAAATTTAACCAATAAACAACATTCCGTTGTTTTCAATTGCATGATCGCAATTTAAATCATATTTCCAACCGTTAATTAAATAAATTCTTGGTAAAGCATAATAAAATGTGAACGAAATTTTGTTTTTCAAAGGAAAAAATATTTGAATGTAGTTGAATTTATAGTATAAATTTAATTCAGGCCTTACTTGAAGTACAATAAATACATTGTTATTGAAGCTAAAATTGGCTTTGTTTAGTAAAAGCTTGATATTAAACAAAATATTAAGCATCAATTAATTGATAAGTTAAAACAACAAGAAATATATTAAATCTGCTAAGAAATTATCATTATTTTTTACTGGTCTAGAAATGATAAGATCATTGACATTGGCATCTAATTCAAATGAGGTCTACTAATACCCGACTGAAGTGAGCAGTCACGGAACCTCTTAACTGACTGGCGTTACAATAAAGATGTTTAACGGTTAATGTCTGGGCCAACAAGTCAGATTCTTATAGACCCTATATAAGAAGAGTATAATCCTAACTAATAATATAAATGCGAAAGTGAGTATGTTTGTTTATTTTTTGTTTGTTTGTTACCTCTTCACGCTTTATTTACTGAACCAAACTTCCCGAAATTTCGCATACACATAGTTAGAAGTACTGAGAAGGATATATTTCATCCCCGAAAAAAGCATTGTTCTCGTAAGAAATTCACGCGGACGAAGCCGCGAGCAAAAGCTAGTAGGATAATAAATTAAATAAAAGACACTAAACTTAGAAAATGACTCGCACTTGCAAATGCATTTACTTATTAAAAAACTTTATTCACATAAAAGGCGGACTTAACGCTTACAACATTCTCTACTCACGATAAAAAACAATGCTAAAAAATAAATAATGAAATGAATATATTAAATTATGATAAAAATGACAAATTCCGTCTTCTTATTATGTCGTAGCAATCGTAGTTGGCAGTGCTACAGAATCGTAGCGATCGTAGACGGCATAGCACGATTTTGTAGCAATCGTAGATATCGAATCGTAGGTATCTGCTATTTACTTCCTAGAAAAATTGGATATTGTACCTAGTAAATTTTTATAATTAGCAACGCGACGAACGCCTACTTCACATAAGTTAGGTCGTAGCAATCGTAGATGGCAATGCTATAGAATCGTAGCGGTCGTAGACGGTGTAGCACGATTATAGCGATTCGTAGATATCGATCGTAGATCGTAGGTATCTGCTATTTACTTTCTAAAACAATTGTATGTTTTCACCGAATAATTACAGATATTAGATAGTAAAATTTTATTCGCCTGCTTTATTAACATAAAGAAAGCTAAAGCTTAATTTCTTGGCAGCATAACTACAAGATCTTAAAGACTTGCACTTGAGTAAGTTAAACTTCGTTTACGCACAACAGTCAAAACAACTAGCCTTAATTATCATACAAGGCTCTCATGTTGCCTTCATATGTGTAATATGTTCGTGGTGTGTTTACACTGAATGGATTTATTTTTATGACTTTCATGCTGGTCTGGGAGCGAAGGAAAAACATAGAATGTGCCAGCTGCTTCTCTTCCCGCGCAAATTGTAAAAGTCAAACGAGGGAAAGAGCTTTAAACTGGGGATTCCTCCACTCATAGGTGATGGGCTAGCAACCTGTCACTATACCTGAATCTCCATTCCATCAGAGAGCCCACTATTCAGCTAAGCGTGGCCTTCGAGTCTCACGACTCTTGGCTCTGTCTACCCCGTAAGGGATAAAGACGTGATTCTATGTATGTATGTATGTAGGATTTATTTTTAAGATAGAAATGAGATCACACTTGGAAGTATTGAAAAGGATGGTAACTCTGAAAGATGGAATCGGATATTCGTTTAAAAAAAATTAATTGTTACACATGTTATTTAATAATTCATATGTAGCATTTATTTATTTATTCATTGACAGGAAATATTATTAAAAATTTCATCTGTTTCATCATCATTAATTTAACGGAAATTTTCACTATAGAAAAAAAAACTGAAACTATTTATTTATTTTATAATTTTATACCTTAGTCTCTGCCTGCCCCCACGGGAAACAGGCATGCGTGATAATATGTATGTATATCTATTTTATCTAGCTATTTATGTCCCACTGCTGCTGGGAAAAAGCCTTCCCTAATTCCCTCCACTCATCTCTGTCCTTTGTCTTTTCCTTCCAGTTCTTATCGAATTACTTCAAATCATCAGACCATCTCGTTCCAGCAGGTTTAGCCAAAGTTTTATTTGATTCGTAGCGATACGATATCTAAGTTCGAAATCGTTTCGACAAATGATAAAAACAAGGTCTAAGGGTCCAGATCCTTAGACGAAGTCAGATTTTAATATCGAAATCGAAGTTTGCAAACGCTAAAATGTATGGAATGACATAAGGTAACGCTAAATCACGTGGTCGATCGCCATAGTCATCGCAAGTTCATACAGAAAACAATTCGAAACCAAAGAGCAACGAACTCTTTTATCGCTTACTTCCATACATTTGACGTTCGGTTTCGCTTTGATGACAGAAGAAAATTGTTTTTGTCATCTGTCGAAACGATTACGAACTTAGATATCGTATCGCTACGAATCAAATGAAACTTTGGCTATACCTGCTGGTCTCTCTCTCTTCCTATGATTTTGAGTTCACGTATTCTAAAAAATAATTTCCTAAAACATTCTACCATTTAACTCACCCAGGATATCAGAATAGACCCTCTCATCTACTTTAAGCTAGGACCATTTAGGAGCTAAAGACCATTGTCTGAAAATTCAGTACCGGTACAACAACCATGCTGAGAAGGGTTAGAGAGAGTCCCTAGGGTGAAATTGTTTTAGTTTCACAACTGAAACATGACTACGGACAAGATCCTTTGTCCGTAGTCCTGATTCATCCCCAGAAAAAATCCTGACCCATGAAACTATTTTCATTACATACATTACAGGAATATTGAGCTTTTGACTTATACTAAAACTAGCACAGGGCTGGGACTTTGTTCCCGTGGATATTTGGGAAATTCTTTTTTAGTGAATGAAACTATGTAGTTTAAAAAAAATGTTTGAAGAAAGTATCAAGTTTGAAGAAGATAATAAGTAGTAGTTTTGAAGTAAGTAGTAATTTAGAAGTAAGAATTTTTACTTTCTTCAACAATTTTTTTTAGCAAAGTAATTTTGTGCAAATCAAAAAAAAAAAACAATAATCTCTTCTCAAGGAAATTCGTATAAGGAATTTTGTTTGTTCTCTTACAATTTCGTGTTCTGTATTCCGAATTTTTGTTGAAAAATCGCGAAACAAAAAGAGAGCAGATAGGAACTTAATTAAATGAATAAGGACCTTTGATCCCGTCTATGCGACGGAATTAGGCGGAAATCATTTATTTGGACAAAAAATAATCTGCTGGGCCGAGTATATAAAAACTCTTTGGAAACACAGCTGATAAAAATCTGATTGTTTCATGTTTTTAGTCTGTTTTTGAGTTCAAAATACAGAAAAATAATCCAATTTTATGATGTCAAAGGTGGTATCATGTTTTCTTAAGCAATGAGGGATTTTCCTAGACCCAAATAAAAATAAAAAATAGTTCCAGATGAATTCATAGGTGGCGCATAGTAAAAGGCGAGACCATTCAAAAAGCAAAAATGCACGGTATTGGCATTTAAAAAAATAAAACCTAATAAAAAAACATCTAAAAAGTATCAATATTGTGATTTGTGCAACAGTCAAACTGTTAGGTATATGATTTTTTTTGCTTCTGGCTGACAATAAAAGGCGCACAATATAGGTACAGCTCATGGAAGTACCTATTACTTCCATGGTACAGCTATTATTACGACTTTCGGCTTTCAATAAAACGCCATCTGTTGAGACTTTTTAATACTGATTTTTTTTCTTAATTTAACTGTCAGAAAAATCGCTCATATGAGTGTAAAAATATGTATAAAAAATTGCAATTTATTAAAGCTTCCCCAAGCGTACATATAAGAGCTTTCTTGAGCAGTTTGACAAAGTAAGCAGAGGATTTACATAATGAAGAGCAGGCAATTTAAAAGGGGGATTAGCACTAAGCTTATCGAAATTGCTCAATAAGCACGTTTAAACTTTGAATTTACTGATTTGAGAGAGAAATTTCAAAGTTGTTTTAGAGTTACTAGTCGGGCTCTACTCCCATGAGATTTTTGAGATAAAATCTATATATATATATGTATATAATTCAAAGGTGACTGACTGACTGACATAGTGATCTATCAACGCACAGCCCAAACCACTGGACGGATCGGTCTGAAATTTGGCATGCAGGTAGATGTTATGACGTAGGCATCTGCTAAGAAAGGATTAACGCGAGCGAAGCCGCGGGCGCCAGCTAGTTACTTATAAGTTTTCTACTCATATGCATTTCATCGAAATCTGTTCATTAGATTTTGCGTGTTCGAGTAACAAACAAACTCACACACATTTAAACTTTCACATATGTAGTTTCCTACGTTTAGTTATTATTTTAAGAATTAGTTACAGACAGACACCAAACTAGATGACCGGAATAAAATATTATAAAATAAGTGGTCGGTTAATATCTACGCAGTCATACTTAATTTAAATATTTGGGGCCCAGCGAAAAATCTTTTGTGTAAAAAATTCCCTTAAATGAGAAGAAAAAATACGAGTAATTTATTATTGTACACTATTGCCGAATCATTCCGCGACGATGTCCTAACATATTTTCCCTCCCGAGCAGGCATTAGCGGAGATTCCAATTAATCCGAAGGAACATCTTCATTAATTCTAACTTTCACCCTGGTGTCCCCAGCACTCGCTATTTCACATTGGGGGAGTTTGTAAGCCGAGTATATCTTTTATTTAAAAGCGCCGCGGATACCTGGGAAGTTTCGTATATAAATACTGTATGTGATATTTTTGGTTTGTCTACAACCTCTTGGATGAAAACTTCCACGAGTTTCTACTAGTTGAATCAACAGTGAAACTTCTTGGAACAGAGGTTTACTGTTCCATGTACCAAATTTCATTGAAGTATTTACATTTTGCGTGAAGGAGTAACAAAAAATTTTTTCTGGGATTTCCTAGCATTGTAGTTTACTTTTTTATTTGCTTTACTTGCATTACTTTGATCAAGCTTTGGGAGTATTTTCAATTCTTTTTTTTTTCATTTTTCATTTCAATTTCACTAGTCCAATGTAAATCGTATCTTTTTCAAGACTGGCAACCCCTAAACAAACTTCTGTTGCCGATTAACGAAACGCAAGATTAAATTCTTTATTTTCTTTATTTCCTTCCCCTCGTCTTTTTATTGCTAAGGATTCTAATTTATTTGAGTAGGCATTATTAAATTTGTCATCAATTTTTAAGGTGGCGCTAAAATAAATGGTGTTTATTTTGGCTTTCTATGGCTTGTACGCCTTCTGATTCCTCTTAATATTTTAATAACGTTAGTATTTTGAATGCCAATTCATATAATATTCGAACATTGTATAGTATTGTACAATTTTTTTGATTTCTCACTTGACTTGTCAATATAGTGTCTACTGAATGAAACTTACAAAATTCTAAAAACAACGGGTAACATTTAATGTACCACTTTACACACTTTTCGTGCTTATTTAAACAAGCCTTAAAGGTTGTTTAAATAAGTACGTGATCATTATATTTTAAAATGTCTTAATAACAGAAGGATTCGATTTTCTACTGGGTCTCTTAAAAATTGTTAACTGTCTGGTTGCTTTATTGTACACCTGATGCCACTTATTTTGTATTGTATTTATAAGCTTTTGTTTAAATATCATCTCATAATGCGCCCCAAAATTACTTAATTCAGTAAACAGCAGAAACAACTCCTCGGAAAGCAGCCACAGTACAATAATTTTGAGAACCTGTCATCAGATTAGCTTCAGTGGGTAGATTAGAGACAAACAGTGTTGTGTACTCTATGGCCTAAACCAACACTGGATTGAGATCGTCAGGCAGGGCTGGAGATTATGGCTTCGGAAATATTTACAAAGTAATATTCTTCATTTTAGTAACCTTCGACCTACTTGTTTAAAGGGTGGTATCGTTTAAGTAGGTTGGTTGATTTTTGTTTTTCTGTGGCTTTTATGAATATATTTATGTAAGTATCTACTAGCAATCAACGGTTTTTTCTAGGGTTTAATACCTGAAATATCTAATGCAACGATTATAAGTTACTCAGATGAACGTATTGTTTATTGATAAGTAATTTTGTTACCCAATCAGTCTAGAGCTAAGGTGAATGACTAGATAATCTCATTTAGATATTTTGTTGCCATTCAACTAGAGCTTAGGTAGAAAGGATTAACATAAGACACTTTGATAAAGTCTCTTGCTTTTACAGACAAAATCTAATTGAAACTGAAAATAAAATTTACCCGCGGTATTAAAATATCTATTAGATATATTTCGGAATTTCGGATCAACGAGACAAGTTGATATAAAACTGCAAATAAAATAATATTTTTAAAAGGAACTAAATAAAAAATTGCGACATTTATACCACAGATAAGCGACACCGAATTCTTCCGAGTCCTATTCATAAATCCTAGGGCTTAAAGTCAAAACATCCCGAAAGCCGAGATGTGTGTGGGTCGTATAAAATTTAAACAGCTTACTACTGTTTAATTCTGGCGCCCTGGATGATTTATAATTGCAGCCAGCGTTGTGACTCAGTAAATCCGCGGTTATGAAGCCAGTTGGCTTTTACGTAGTCCAAATAAAATGGTTTGGTTACAATTTATACTCCATTCTGACCACAGATTCTGACCGTGGGAATGTCAAGTGTTTATTTACTTTTACACAATAATAAAATCCTAACTAACATTATAAATGCGAAAGTGAGTTTGTTTGTTACCTCTTCATGCTTTATATACTGAACCAATCTTCCTGAAATTTCGCATACACATAGTTAGAGGTACTGAAAAGGACATAAGGTACCTTTCACCCCGGGAAAAGCACTGTTCCCGTGGGAAATTCACGCGGGCGAAGCCGCGGACAAAAGCTAGTTGGGAATAAATTCAAGTAAGTACATTTTGTAAATATTACAACTTTTTTAAGATCTTCTTCTTCTCTCAGCCGAAAGACGTCCACTGCTGGACAAAGGCCTCCCCCAATGGGGGGTTTTGCCGTAATCGCCACGCTTGGCAGGCGGGTTGGCGATCGCAGTGTAATGGCATAGTACGCGGAAAGATGCTGCTGCCCATCCTCCGGTATTTTAAATCCCTTAGTCGCCTCTTACGACACCCACGGGAAGAGATGGGTTGGTGCTATTCTAGGGCCACACCACAGGCCGATTTTTAAGATCACTTGCATAAAAATGGCCTGTAATGGTAATAAGACTAATTAAGCCGTAGTTACAAACACACTTTAAAACATAAAGTCAAACTTTTAGCAAATAACTTACTTCTAAAATAGATCTTTGGTACGAGTTGTTTGATAGCTCTCTCTCAGCCGAAAGACGTCCACTGCTGGACAAAGGCCTCCCCCAAGGATTTCCATAACGACCGGTCCTGCGCTGCCCGCATCCATGCGCATCCCGCGACCTTCACCAGGTCGTCGGTCCACCGAGTGGGAGGCCTGCCAACACTACGTTTTCCGGTTCGTGGTCGCCACTCGAGAACTTTTCTGCCCCAACGGCTATCTGTTCTACGAGCTATGTGCCCCGCCCACTGCCACTTAAGTTTCGCGATTCTGCGGGCTATGTCGGTTACTTTAGTTCTCCTACGGATCTCCTCATTTCTGATTCGATCACGCAGAGAAACTCCGAGCATAGCGCGCTCCATCGCCCTTTGGGTGACCTTGAGCCTTCTTATGAGGCCCATAGTAAGCGACCACGTCTCTGTTCCGTATGTCATTACTGGCAACACACACTGGTCAAAGACCTTAGTCTTGAGACACTGCGGTATTTTGGACGAGAAGATATCGCGAAGCTTCCCGAACGCTGCCCAGCCGAGTTGGATTCGACGGTTGACCTCTTTCTCGAAGTTGGACTTACCTAACTGAACTGTTTGTCCCAGGTATACATAATTGTCAACAACTTCGAGTGTAGAGTCTCCAACCTTCAGAGGAGTGGGTGCGACACGGATATTAAACATAATTTTCGTCTTGTCCATGTTCATTTTTAGACCCACTTGTTGAGAGGCTCTACAGAGGCCATCGAGCATTGTGCCTAGGTCTTCCAAGGTCTCAGCCATGACTACGATATCGTCAGCGAATCGAAGGTGAGTGAGGTACTCGCCGTTGATATTGATGCCGAGTCCGCTCCAGTCCAGAAGCTTGAAAACATCTTCCAGGGCGGCGGTGAACAGTTTCGGAGATATCACGTCTCCCTGTCTCACCCCTCGCTGCAACTGGATAGGTTTGGAGCCTTGATCCTGGAGACGGACCGACATGGTGGCGTTTTCGTACAAACACTTCAGCGCTTCGATATATCGATAGTCAATTTGGCACCGTTGGAGAGACTGTAGCACAGCCCAGGTCTCGATCGAATCGAAGGCTTTCTCGTAGTCCACAAACGCCAAGCATAATGGCTGATTATACTCCTCAGTCTTCTGTATAATCTGCCGCAGCGTATGTATGTGGTCTACGGTACTAAAGCCTTTTCGGAAACCGGCTTGTTCGGGAGGCTGGAAGTCGTCAAACCTGCGAGCGAGACGATTCGTAATGACTCTCGAAAACAGTTTGTAGACATGGCTCAGAAGTGAGATAGGCCTATAATTCTTCAATAGGGTTTTGTCACCTTTTTTGAAGAAAAGTACCACCACACTTCTGTGCCATGCCGTAGGCGTTTGTCCCTCGAGTATGACGGAATCAAATAGCTTCTGAAGAGCTTTTAATACCGGCGTTCCACCTGCTTTCAGAAGCTCAGCCGTGATTCCATCATCACCCGGTGCCTTATTGTTTTTTAGCTGTTTGAGAGCCATTCTAATCTCATATAGGCTGACGTCCGGGATATCTTCGGTGTAGTGTCGGGTCAATCTGGCTCTTGGATCTTTGCCCAGATTACTGACAGGTGTGCGTACGCTGGTATATAATTGTCCGTAGAACTTCTCAACCTCTTCCAACAGCTCTGGCTTCGACGAAATGATTCTGCCATCCTCAGTCTTCAGCTTGGTCAGTTGACTTTGACCAACAGACAGATCCCTTGCAAACACTTTTGAGCCCTTATTTCGCTTAATCGCCTCTTCAATACGGTCAGTGTTGAATTGGCGTAAATCGCGAGTTAGGGACTTGGAGATCTGTCTGTTTAGACGTCGATACTGAGCAGCATCGTCAGAGGACTGCAGAACCAAGTTTCGTCTTTCTTCCATGAGTTTGTTGGTGAGGTCCGAGATCTTTTTGGTTCCTTTTGAACGGCGGGTTTTGAAAGCCTTAGACCCAGCTGTTTGGACAATTTGCACAAACCTGTCATTATAATCGTCCAGATTTTCGCAGTCTCCCAGGCATTCGAAGCGATTCTGCAATTCGAGCTGAAAGCTCTCGGGGTTTTGGAGCTGGATAGGCGCTGGTCGGAGCGTAGACTTCATCAGTCGACACCTTTCGAGTTTTATTCTAAGATTCAATGTGCCTCTTACCAATCGGTGATCGCTTCCTGTTTTTACGGCATTGATCACAGAGACATCATTGAATATGTGCCTCTTCGTCGACAAGATGAAGTCAATCTCATTTTTTGTAACGCCATTAGGATGCAACCATTGTTTTTTATATTGTTTGATAGCAAAACGATCCAATTTTAATGACCAACTGCGATGTCCTTTGAAAACTATACACAAAAGACATAAAGTTAAACTTTTAGCACCTAACTTTCGCGTCGGGTGTTAAAAGTTGTTGAACAACCATCAACCAGCCTCGTTACTGGAGTAATTGTTATTTTACCACATACACGAACGCTGGAACTAGAACGTGAAGACGTTTTACTGGCAATTTCTTTTTAATAACACCGCTGTATAGACAGGTAAGCCGTAACTGCTTGGGATAAAGTGTTAAAAAGATCTTACTATCAACTTTGGTAATATTTATCATTACATTGAAAAAATAAGTGATTTCTTTAAATTTAAGAAAGAGAAAGTCTACCTTAGATAGTTGTAAAAGGAGTTTCGACCGCACTAACTTGTCTCAAGATCTACATACCTATTATAAGTATTATGGAGACTACTCGGATTTACTTTGCATGATAGTGGTTGCAAAATAGTCTCAATTTCTAATGAAAGGAACTGGATTAAGTGTGAGTATTTTTAAACAAATAAATAGTTGTGATTTGAAATATGTGTGTGTAAATGTGTAATATTTTGTGATTAATTCAAACATAAAATGATAACATAATATTAATGTATTGTATTGATATATTTTTCTTCGTGATTTTGCTTTGCATAAGTGATAGTTTTGAAATTAAATATAAACTAAATACCTAATTATATATTATTATATTTTTTTAGTGGACAACACGTTGGGTGTAGCGACTTGCTGCAGGGTAGCCTTGCCGCAAAGTAGAAGACCGGCTATTATCTCTGAGCAGCAGCAACAATAATGTTGGAAGAATATGAAGGCGATGATTTTACCTACCAGGCGTTATGCTGATTTATTTGATGTTTCGATGCCTATCTACTGTTCGTCGTGCATATCAAGCTGGTGGCGTGCATAAAAAAACTGGATAATTTATTTCGCTTCCAGAAATAAATGTCCTCCTTGGTAAGCGCGGTCTTCTAACCTCAACTCCATAGAAAATCTATGGGGCCTGATGGTGCATAGGAGATGAGCAAGGAAGAATTAGTTTCTCACTGTATGGATGTTTAGGACAGTTTTTTTGTGATTGAAATATGTGTAGAAAAGACAACAACGGCAACTTTACAAAATAGTGAGTTAATTATTTGTGTTTAAATTTAATCAGTGAGTTCATTCATTAAGTAGGTATATTCCAACTGTCCTATTTCTATTGTATCAAATCTGGTTTTATTAAAGTATAAACATTACATATTTAAATTATTTTTATACTTATTACTTGTTTTTGTATTTTGCATTACAAATACAAGGTTATGTTTCGTAATAGGAGATAAATTGTTAAATTGTTAGATGTTGAGGTTTAGTTTCAATCTTCTTTTCATGATGAAAACGAATACTTAAGCTATAACCTCAATATTTACTAACAAAAAGCGAAAGTATAATTTAGTAATAATATATAAAATAAATGAACAGATTCTTATAAGTAACTTACTACAGAATGCTTATTTTTAAGTTCTTATTTATTCTGTAATTAGATAGGGAAGTGATTAAACATACATTTTTAATTTGTTAGTGTAGTTTATAATAATAAATTTTACATAAGTATACTATACCTATTTACATGAATAAATAGTTGTCATGATTTTTGAGAATTTTTATTTCATAACAAATATATTAAAGCATATCAATTACATTATATAAAAATACTCTTGGCTTATGAATTGAGTTTAATATGAAAAATAAAATATCTGGATGTGACTCGAACTTTGACCTGTATCAACTGCAGTCCATCCGACTACCGATTAGACCAGCAGATGCATTAGCTTGTGACGAAATTATCAATTGGTTGCGTGTCATCGTACTCATCACTATTGGTTTGCTTTATAATAAACTATAGGTAGTGTATTAGTGTATTATTATTTCTGTGTCAGAATCCACTACTTAGTACCCCGTAAATTTGATAGATGGCAGCACGTAGGCAGTATGAGCACGAAGCACAAGCATGCAGCAGAGTTGTGTCTTGGTGTGGGTGGGTAATATGATAATTAGCTTAGTGTGAGTAGTGTTCTTATTGTAATTATACGTCCGTAATATGGACGTAACGCACACAATGAAGGACTGCGCGCCTGCAAGGCAATATGATATTTAAGGTATGACTCCACTTTTGACTCTTAATTGTACACAATACAATATGTATTTTAGTGAACGACGAAAATTTTTGTGTATACTTTACTAGGTATGTTATTTACTCTGTATGAGTAGGGACAAATGGTACCAGCAGCTAATAAAGGATACGTGGAGTACGTCAAACAAAAGGCGGCCGGGCGCGCGCCGGCACGCTGGAATAGGCTCGTTAACTTTTCAATTTTCCGACGTATGCTGAGTAATAGTGATGCGACCCCCACCGCGAGGCTTGCACTCACAGACCTCAAGAGAAATAGAGAGGAAATAAGCGTAGAAATTCGCTAAAGTTGCAGATACAGACAAGATGCTAGTAAAAATTATATATAGACTGGTAGACTGGTAGCAAATGCTAATGTATTAAGTCGACCCATTGTAATTTTACACATGATTATTGTGCAATAAAGTTTAAATAAAAAAAAATAGACTCATTAAATTTTCAATTTTTCTACGTCAGCTGAGTTATAGTGAAGGGGGTCACCGCGAGGCTTGCACTCACTGACCTCAAGAGAAATAGAGAGGAAATATAGAATTTTGCTAAACTTCCAGCCAAGACGCTAGAAAATTATACCTATTTAGACTCGTTGACTTTTCAACTTTCCGACGTAAGCTAAGTAATAGTTCAGTGAAATAATAGTGATGCGACCCCCACCAGCACCGCGAGGCTTGTACTCACATCGCGGTGAGGATCGCAGGTCTCAAGAAAAATAGAAAGGAGAAATAAAATAAGGAAAAGACTTCAAACAAAACACTTTAGTCTGGATGAAAGGTATACTTAGAAAGTACTTTTATTGCGCTGCACTAAGATGTGAAATAAGCTTCCCTCAGCGGTGCTTTCGAATAGGTTCGACATTGGGACCTTCAGAAAAGAGCCTATCGCTTTCTCAAAGAGTCGGCAACGCATCAGTGATCTTTTAAGGGTCGTTGGTGTCTATGGACTGCGGTGATTGCTTACCATCAGGCAACCCGCATGACCGTTTGCCTACTATTCTATAAAAAAAAAACTTACAAATTGAAGACAAAACTTTTCCTACACAAAATATTGTCGATTATTTATTATATGTAAGTATATATATTTCCATACTAAGTTCGTTTAGTTCATTCCGCATTCAGTCAGAAAGTTATTATTATGTATAGTATATTGTTCGAGAACGTAAAACTTTTAACTGTCTTGAAATATCGATCCATATTTTTTCTCATGTGAAAATGAGGTACTTCACATGAGTTATCTATTCAGTTACGTGGTCAATACTAGCACTATTATTTGCCGCTAGTTGGTATTAAACTGCCGACGGACATGATGCAGCTATTTTAAGTAACGTGAATTTTTGTTATGGACTTTTATCGTAATATACTCGAAGGGGCTTCAGCAAACAAGTGTTTTGCAGCCCTAAGGCTGCCGACAAACTGTTTCACAGTTTGGCTGAGTATGTAAAAACATTGTACCGTTTTGTTTCAATATTAATATATCATCAATACATCAATCATGTAATAATCATCATCAATACATATAATAAAACTGTAATTGGACTGTGTCTGTACAATGTATATAGAAGATTTTTGAGAAAAAAAAAACTATGAGAAGTCTTCATGGGGCCAATAGAAGCCAAAACCATTTTTTGTAGAATTTTTGTCTGTCTGTATGTATGTTTATACGCAAATCACGCAAAAACTACTGAACCAAATTTGATGCGGTTTTCACTGTTGTATTATAGAAGGTCTAACTTAAAATCTGACGTAAGTTTTATCATGATACGCTACTTAGAACCTGAGATATGAGCAGACCAAGTCGGGCACAGGCTAGTAAGTAAATTACAAAAAAGGGGTTTATTTTACAAAAGTAAAGTGTAGTAGACTTTTTTATTTTAAGCCATTTTATTCAGGTAAAACTGAATATAGCCTACGGTGCTTTTTGATATAGCCTTTATATTGAAACATGTAGATTGGTATATCTATGAGCTCACTTTTTATCAAGTTACTCGTCCGTTATTGAGTTGCAACGATGTATCTGTCGGAATTATCCGACAGATACAGATACATCGGGTTGAATTTTTATTTTGCTGGAAAAATGATGAAACCCATCACGGGTCAGTCAGCCAGGAAAAATAGTAGCCATTTTATAGAATACTTACTTACTACTGCGGCGCAGCGACCCGAAGTGGATCTTGGCCTCCGACACGAGATGACGCCATTTTTTGCGGTCTTGCACCAATTCTCGCCAGTTTTCCGCTCTGAGGCTCTGTAGGTCTTTTAGAACCTCATCGCTTTAGCGGTACCTAGGGCGCCCGACTGGTCGACGATGATTTTATAGAATATCCTTATTTAAAATATTGTAACCTATGCTAAGCAGAGAAATGTAATAAGTAGTAAAAGAAATATCAGTTCATTGAGGCATAGAGCAGACAGACAGATATTTTCATTCAATTTCACCAAGACTACAAAATACCCTAGAAAATTAAAAGCATAGACAGCAAAACAATTTGGTACAAAAATGCAGTAGCGGAATATACATGCACGGAATTGCAGCATGCATGGAAATGCAGTGCGGCCGGTCATTACACGCGTTATTTGATAAAGCTGCGGATAATGAAATTTCCGAGGGAAATTCCCCGCCACCGAATAAGATACTGGCCTTCTGGCGACGGGAGTTTTTCCATTTTTGTATATTTTAGCATGTTTTGTTTTTGAATTTTCTTCATGCTGTCATGTGCAAAGGTGAGATAGATACTGATAGAGCTTGAATAGAGCAGACTATATTATAGATACTGATCCTCTTTTGGTTATCTCAAATTTCTGTAGAACATTTAATTTATAACTGGATCTACCTCATTATTAATATTAGGATATTAGTAATTGTGGTAATGAGTTAGCATGATAAGGGTATCAAATTTTGGGGATCAGACCGGAATAACTCGATAATAATAAACATCTGCAAATAATAATAGTTATTAAATTTTGCATTAACGACCTTAGTCCAATATTGTTATGAATATGTGTCAGTCAAAATATCTGACACGACTTAACGTTGGCAAAAATTAACAAAATTGGTAGCTTATGATGATGTTATTTTGTACATAATATCTTGATGCTTATGAATACTTAATTTAGGTACCTAGGTATAAATAATACAGTTATTATTAACTTTATGGTTTAATACTGAAATTGACTTAGTGCTAAAAATAAATATAATTTAATAAACACAACATAAAAGTTACGTAATATTTCAAATAATACAGAAACCTTTTACTAAATTAAAACCAGCAGTAACTTTTCAAACAATCGGAAAAATGGCAAAAAGTAACAAAGCGGACAGAATTACAAATCCGGCCAATAAGAATCAAGATATAACGGCAACATTTCATAAAGTCACATTAAGGGAATGGCCTCTTTCAGTTAATGATAGACTCCATTAATTCTTACCCCGTATAACCTTCCACGGATCGCGGAGAATTATATATTTATTTTCTGAATTTCTGAATTACGTTCGCATTTATATTCCCATTTGGAATTTTAATCCGAGGATTATCTGGAATTTATTACACTTTAGTGTCATTTTTTTTTAAAGTTAATTTATATTACGCAATATAATTATTGTTTAAATATAACATTTTAATTTACATTATGATACCAACTACGCGGGTAACTCACTTTAGTTATTAGCCGGACCAGCCAACTAGTTTTAACTTCATAAGGACGAAAGTCATTTTCAAGGCGAGTTATAAAACAAAAGTAACACTAAAACACACGTGTTTTAGTGTTACTTTTGTAACACTATTTTTACACGTTGTAGTGTTATTTTTGTTAGTCCTAGTTAGTATTTGAGTTAAACCACGTATGATTTACTGGTGTAAACTGCAACCGGGCGTTGCTCATTGTATGTATTTTCCTATAATTACACCTTTTGATATTTTTTCATTATAACAAACATACGTACAACCTATCATTCTAAATGCAAACCTTCTCCGTTCCTTGACGAATAAAAATATAAATGGTATAATTCAAGAACTCCAATATAGTCATAAATGCAATTGAATTAAACATTAAATTTAATATCACCAACGAAATGCTTAAAAACAATTCCAATTCTAATATTTCACTCCGAACTGCAATTTTATGTCGCCGTAAACGTGAAGATTGGAAAGGAGGCGCCTACAAAATCTTTATGACGGCAGGTAACACGTAAAATACGTATACCTTAGACGCACTAGACTTAGTATAAATACCTATATTCAGCCTCTTAGCACGAAATTGGTCTTATAAAGAGCTGCGCTGTATATTTTAGAGTAATTCTCGCGTTCGCGTTCCTTGAAGATTGAATCATGAGTAAGTAAGGTACCTAGCTACTGGATATTTTTTTTATCTATATTATTATCGATGTTGATGCTGTGTGAAGGAAAGAAGACAAAGGTCGTACCTACATGGTGTTAATTTTGAATTTTTGTTCTGGACCATGTGATTATTTATTTAAAACTTTATTAAACTAAAATAATACAATGGTATAAAAGGCGGGCTTAATGCTAACAACATTTTCTATCAGTCAACATTCGGGATAAACAGAAACAAGTATGTCAAAGTGACTAAATTTGTATAAATACCACAAATATACTACATAAAAATATGAAAGCAAATAAACATACATATAAATATAATAAAATATATACCTACAAGCAAAAATTAAACATACTACATACATATATATACACACACATATAATATATACCTATACAACAAATATAAAAGAGCATAGATGGTTACTTCTGCTGTGTTGAAATAGGACATTAATAGGACATTATATCTAAAAAATGCGACACGTTATAAACTCTAAAGCAGCATTTTCCCTGAGTAACAAAACTTTTCTTAATACAATATATTTCTTTAGTCATATAATATTAAGTTAACTTGATAGTTTGAAACAAAGTAAGTTTTCTTTTCGGCTACTCCTTATCAGCCCTGGCTACTTAACCTAACTAAACAGTTGATTGAACCCGCACAGTATCGAAGGTAACAGTTGATTGGGTTTGACTTTGTTCCTTCTAGTTCACTGAAGGTCTTTACGGGTTCCGGTCACGTGATACTATTTTTACTTCCAAGATAAAATAATGTTCCTCGCGGGTCGACTTTGGCTTTTGTTTGGTAATCCACGAAGGTATATTAAATTAAAACAAATATTTTTAACAAATTTATACCAAATGCTTGATTGAAAACACTAAAATTAATTTAAAGTTGTACGTAAACATGGATTTTAAAACAATAGAGTTTTAAGAGGTTTTTGGACGAAGTAAAATTTTGAACTGTAGGTACCTAAGTATTTTCTCATTCACATGAAAGAGGAAATATCCGTTTGTAATGTGCAAAATAAAAAAGTAAAAACCATAATTTTCACGTCAAGCATAAATCCATAATTTTCTACCTCATATCAAGTATAACTACAATTTAAAATTACAATAATAAAACGGGCTACATACTCTTTGAAAAATCCAATGAGTGGAAAAGAAAATAAGCTCTTCTGAAGAGCTAAGGCATTTTTATAAATCCAATTAATTTGGATGTGGAGCGAAATGGATCAATTAAATTGTTCCAGTCGGTTGCGCTCTTAGCAGTACTATGACCTGCATATAAACCTGTTAAAAGTCTTTGCGAATTCGCCTTTATTACCATCGCATTAGGTCCATGCAGGGTAATGTAATGTGTGGTTGTCTGTACTACAGGTAGCGTATTACCGAATTCACACACAAGTTGGCGAGACCCTGCTTAGTTATAGAGTAAAGTTCTACAGATATTCAAGAGGATTATTAGGTCTTAACACATTCTCAAGTAACAGAGGGCTCAATTTCGATGTTTTATTTTACTACTTATTAAAATTACGTTAATAACGTAAATAAATTAAAAATTATAAAATATTAGCCTTTGCCCGCGTGAATTTCCCTCTGGAACAGTGCCTTTTCCAGGGATGCAAGGTACCCTGTAACCTTCTTGATACTTCTAACTAACTATGTGTATGCCAAATTTCAGGAAGATTGGTTCAGTAGGTAAAGCGTGAAGATGTAACAAACAAACCAACTCACTTTAGCATTTATAATATAAATTAGGATTTCTCTACAAATATAATTTTAATGCGTATAAACCATTACAAATAAACCCGTAAATTATCTTGAAAAATGATCCAATCGAGACCAATATTCGCTCGAATTATCGCGTCAGCATAATAGTGCTCCAATGAATTAATTAGATTTAAATTCCTAAATAAAACGAGAGGCATTGTTAGTGAGAACCCTGAACATGTCATGGAGTAGAGCGCTGGAGAGTCGTTTATCAGAGGCTGGTCGAGTAGCGACGCGTAATTAAACGTTACACATCGTACATACGGCTTGGTAGAATGGTCAGCATATACACAAACATACACATAAAAATATATAATATTAGCTACCTCAATTTGGAGCTCCATTTGAATGATCAAATTAAAGTTTCTCTATTAAAAAGGAATAATCAACTTTGCATCTAGAATTAAGTTGCTAATTTAGAAAGCATCACATAAGCAGATTAATGTTTGTATATCACATAATGACAAGTAGACAAATAACTAGGAAAAATATCGTGGCAAGCTTCAAATGAAATTGACCAAATATTATTTAAACCCATATATAAGAATAAAACCCCCTTGGGCCAGCATATAGATTGGCATAATTATTTACTACGGTATATGAGACGTTTTATTTGATGTGATAAATAAAAAATAATGGATTTTTCACCTAACCTACAGTTTTTCAGCTACATTAAACCCTATCTGTTCTGACTATTTACCACATTACCACTCTTTGATTTTTTTTACAACTTTTTAATGTTAGCATTTAGCACTTCGGTGCAATTTACATTTTTTTTGCTATCAAATACTTTGTGATCTTGTAAACCGTATGTGCCTCACGTTTGCCGAACAAACGGTCTGCTCTAGACAAGTGAAATGAAATGGATAGGAACGAAGTCGCACGAGATGTCGCCTCAAGTGTCGAGAGTCGCGTAGATCGCGATTACCCTGTCTCTGCGAACTTCGTGCTAACATCACGCACAAAATGAAACTAGTACAGAAATATAGCTTGTGTATAATTGTGAAATGAAATGGAGAGGAACGAAGTCGCACGAGATGTCGCCTCAAGTGTCGAGAGTCGCGTAGATCGCGATTACCCTGTCTCTGCGAACTTCGTGCTAACATCACGCACAAAATGAAACTAGTACAGAAATATAGCTTGTGTATAATTGTGAAATGAAATGGAGAGGAACGAAGTCGCACAAGATGTCGCCTCAAGTGTAGATCGCGATCACCCTGTTAACATTGCGCTCAAAATAAAATTAGTACAGAAATATAGCTTGTGTATAATTGTGAAATGAAATGGATAGGAAAGAAGTCGCACGAGATGTCGCCTCAAGTGTAGATCGCGATCACCCTGTTAACATTGCGCTCAAAATAAAACTAGTACAGAAATATAGCTTGTGTATAATTGTGAAATGAAATGGATAGGAACGAAGTCGCACGAGATGTCGCCTCAAGTGTAGATCGCGATCACCCTGTTAACATTGCGCTCAAAATAAAACTAGTACAGAAATATAGCTTGTGTATTATTGTGAAATGAAATGGATAGGAACGTATAGTCGCACGAGATGTCGCCTCAAGTGTCGAGAGTCGCATAGATCGTGATTACCCTGTCTCTGCGAACTTCGTGCTAACATCACGCACAAAATGATACAAGTACAGAAATATAGCTTGTGTATAATTGTGAAATGAAATGGATAGGAACGAAGTCGCACGAGATGTCGCCTCAAGTGTCGAGAGTCGCGTAGATCGTGATTATCCTGTCTCTGCGAACTTCGTGCTAACATCGCACTTAAAATGAAATTAATACTTACATTAATATAGCTTGTGTGTAAAAAGTTTGTGCACCAGACTTGTAGAAAAAAAATTCTGCATTTTCATTAATTTGTGCGACTTTTTTTAATTTTATAAAAAAAACTATTTGGAAATAAAAAATGATAATTTATTATTTGATTATAATATGTATTAATGTACATTTGATTTAAGGGATTTCTTTGAATTCCATATCCTGTATAAATGTGAAATTAACTCTTATAATTTACTCGTAGATACACTTTCATAAACTTGACGATTTACAGGAATTCCAGGGATGAATTAAATGTTACTGATTTGACCAAAATAAATTATTATTAGATTAAACGCCAACGCAAATTGTGCTAAATTTTAAATATCAAATGCCTGCCAATATCAACGAAACTTCTAAAATACAACAACAACCTACCTACTCGCAATCTAAATATAACTCTACAATAATTTGTTGAAAGTAGAAACACCTACAATAAATTGATTAAGTATTAAGTGTAATCCTATCTTATAGACTGTGCCACGTTTGATGTGCTTAATAATTAATTTTCATCAAAGACTAATTAATTTTAAATCTTTATAAATTAAATTACCTCAATACGATACCTGAAAAGGCTCAATTTGCAGGGCATCATCTGTCACAGATATAGAGGGAAATAGAATGAACATTTATAGAAAATATGGACGACAGGTAGCATCTCTAGTCCATTCAAATTAAATCATTTATTATATAGTATACGTGCTGGAGTCCTGTGCTAAGGAATAAAAACTTGTGTTCAAGGTACTCCATTCTTATAAAACTTAACTAAAATACATAAAATAAAAATTTAAAACTTATAACCATCATTCAGTAACGAATACCGTGTAAATAAAACATAAATAATTCATAGATCATATTCTTATATAATATTAATCACATCTCATGCTTGAATTCTAAAATTCACAATACTCACTCTAAAGTTTGAAACAACAGGTAATGTATTTTATAAATTATTAAAGAGCTGGTAATCTTATATGCTAAACAAATTTTCTACACTTACACAACCATTGTACGTAAAATAAGAAGAAAATACAGAAGGCAGATGAAGTAAATAAATCAAATAAAACAAATCAAGGAGTTACATAAAACACCGTACTTCTACCATTAGTAGTCCTCTTAATCCATACTAGAGCTAAGCTGGATCCAACAATTCTCGGCTCTCGTATTTTAATAGCTCTGTCTCATCCAGTAAAATGATACAATCCGTCTTGGTAGCGGGCGCGCCGTCTAGACGTTCACAAGATACCTTGCTATTGAAATTCACTGAGTAACTTGGGATTTTGCTGTTTGCTTGTTTAAAGGAAATCGCAAGTATAGAAAGTAGATTGAACGCAAATTAAGTGTAATTTTATTTTAAAAACTTTTAATAACCGTCTTATCTATCCATAATAGAACTTTTTTGAATGCAGTTTGTTAGTTTGAAAACCATTTGTATGACTGAATTGATAAATTTCTTCTTAATATTGATAAAATCAGGAAAACAAAAATAAGTTGTTGACAAAAATGAGATTGATGACATTATTTTTCAACACTTTTCTTATTATATTACTTACTAGCAGCCCGCCCCGGCTTCGCTCGGGTGGACAATATTTATTTTATAGGATTCCGTACCTCAAAAGGCAAAAACGGAACTCTTATAAGATCATTTTGTTGTCCGTCTGTCTGCCAAACTTTTTTTTCTCATGAACGTGTTGGATATTTAAATTCTTACTATGAATATTGGTTAACTTATTTATGTTTATTTTAATATAAATACTCTTTCATTTGTAAATACCAAATTAATAATTGAGTAGGTAGCTATATTTTACATGTTGTCGTGATTCGGTTTGTGAGGTGGGTAGATTTAGTTTATAAAAGGCGTTTGCCAATAGTCGTCTGATTCACTTTTGAATTGGAGCTCGGGGTGTTCGGACATAAAGATAAGTATTATGTATTATGTTAAGTAGATATAGTTATTCTATACTGTTATGCTGTTGCATTGTCATGTGATTATTTCTTTGTGTTTTAATGATATTTTCTATGAAATACAAGTGGCCCATCTGGGGTATTTATAGTAATAAATATAACTAATATCATGATAGGGACCAATACTGTTCTAATGAGTTTCTTTCGGGATTTCTTCTCAGCAGTGGTCGTTACGAAGTCCTAGTAGTCTTTAGCTTTGAAATTAGGGTTCAATCTTATAATATACATTTGAACCTAATTGTATCTTTTCTTTATTTGAATTACCTACCTCTACCTACATTATTAATTGAGTAATAAAGTAAAAGTACAAATATATTCATAGAATTATAGTCATTTATTGAATTTATTATATAACATAACATATGTATATAAATATACATATAAAACTATATACTTTTAACTGTGTTTCTAACATCAGAAGTGGGATAGTTTCCAGCCTACATAAACTAATCACTTTTTCTTTTTCCTTAGTGACGCCTTTTCATCGCATCGATGAAACAAAGACTTCGCTTTGCCGATAATCGACCCTGACAAGAGTGACAACGGCGCAGACGTGTGGTGCAATCGAGTTGAGGCCGTCGGAGCTGAGCTAGGATGAAGCTAGATCCAACAGGCAGCTATAAACGGTAAGGCCTTTCGGGGCTTTGCTCTATTTGGGAGCCTGAAGCAGGCCGAACTTGAACATGGGATAATTTTAAGAATAGTATAGTTAGTAGTAAACTAAGTGGATTATGAGTCATTAAGCGATGTTGTGCATCCAATGTTGAAAATAATTAATTTTATGTGAATTGCAATGTACCCGCAAAATTAAAATTGTCTGAAAACCTTGTTTACATATTTCTGGGAATGAAAAGGGAACTTACCTAATCATGTTTTACCGATAATGGTATATGCAAATTTAGATGAAGAACATTATACATGCTGTTTTACACAATTTCATAAACTGATGCAATGCAATGATAATGAAATTTGTTTTAGTTAATCTTAATCATTTATTTTATTGTATCTAGTTACTGTATCTAGTTTGGATTATTCCAATTAGTAATGTCATTGAATGATGAACCTCCCTAACATAGGTCTAGCTTGTTAAATGTCAGATTGGCCGAACGGTTTATTGAATGTTCAGCGATTTATCGATTCATTTATTCATTTTAACTTTACTGTTTATATTTTGAAGAAATGCTGTATATTACTCATAGTATTTTGGGTTTGAAGAAAACGATTTGTATTATTTTTAAATTTATTTATTACCTACCTTCTGTATAGTATAAATTTAATGATTTTGAGATATGACAAAAGTTATGTGGTTGAGAACATATTTTTAATGTTGAATACTGATGGTGTTGAAAACGTTTAATACGTTATATATATTGATGGTGTTGAAAACGTTTGATACGTTACTTATATTGATGATGTGGAAAAGAAAAGTTATATATTTAAGATATTGGTGTTGAAAACGTTTAATACGTTATATATTTTGATGGTGTTGAAAACGTTTGATACGTTACTTATATTGATGATGTAGAAAAGATATAAAACTACAGATTAAAGATATTGGTGTTGAAAACGTTTGTTACGTTACTTGTATTGATGGTGTGAAAAATAAATATAACTAAACTTTAGTTATTGGCGATGAAAACGTTTATACGTTATTGATGGTACTGACAACGTTTGATACGTTGAAAGTTAGATTTATATTATTGGTGTTGAATACGTTTATAACGTTACATGTTTTGATATTGTTGAAAATGTATAAGTGAATGTTAAGTAAAGATTTAAGTTATTGGGGTTGTTAACGTTTGATACGTTACTAATATTGTTAGTGCTGAAAGATAACAGTAATAAGTAAAAAATTAAGTTATTGTTGTTGATAATGTTTAATACGGTATATATTATTGATGGTGTATAAAAATGTTTGGATAAGTTGTTGAAAAGTAATATGTTAAGTATTGAATAGAGTTATTGTTGTTGATAACTATGTTAAATATATATTGGATGGTATTGAAAATGTTTAAAATGCTACTAATATGAGTGTTGATTAATATTATTACGCTATTTTGTTTCTATTGTGTTGAATATGGTATTATTCTTGATTTATATAAATTTTCTTTAAAGTACTTCGAGAACGAAGTACATGTCAGTATGGCCGTGTTGGATATTTAAATTCTTACTATGAATATTGGTTAACTTATTTATGTTTATTTTAATATAAATACTCTTTCATTTGTAAATACCAAATTAATAATTGAGTAGGTAGCTATATTTTACATGTTGTCGTGATTCGGTTTGTGAGGTGGGTAGATTTAGTTTATAAAAGGCGTTTGCCAATAGTCGTCTGATTCACTTTTGAATTGGAGCTCGGGGTGTTCGGACATAAAGATAAGTATTATGTATTATGTTAAGTAGATATAGTTATTCTATACTGTTATGCTGTTGCATTGTCATGTGATTATTTCTTTGTGTTTTAATGATATTTTCTATGAAATACAAGTGGCCCATCTGGGGTATTTATAGTAATAAATATAACTAATATCATGATAGGGACCAATACTGTTCTAATGAGTTTCTTTCGGGATTTCTTCTCAGCAGTGGTCGTTACGAAGTCCTAGTAGTCTTTAGCTTTGAAATTAGGGTTCAATCTTATAATATACATTTGAACCTAATTGTATCTTTTCTTTATTTGAATTACCTACCTCTACCTACATTATTAATTGAGTAATAAAGTAAAAGTACAAATATATTCATAGAATTATAGTCATTTATTGAATTTATTATATAACATAACATATGTATATAAATATACATATAAAACTATATACTTTTAACTGTGTTTCTAACAAACGCTTAAAGGTATCAAGTTGAAATTAATAACGAATAATCGGATCCACGGTATCTCTCAGCAAAAAAATAATCAAAATTATACGTCAACGCGATCAAGAGATATTACCGTAAATATTACGAATTTTCGCATATATTGCAATTTCAGGCAGCAATCAAAATTATGAAAATTAGCAAAAAGCAAGGTAGAACAGCCGGTTCACGACTTTTCCGCTCCGAGTGGCAGCGGCGCCCGGGAGCGGCGAGCGGCGGCGTAATACAAAAGTCGAAAGATCTTTGACAACGCCACTGGTTTATTTCTTGATTTTTTGCCCATCTGCGTCTTCTGCAGTGGCGTAGTGAGACCCCAGCAGGCGGACGGCAACAGTATCAGGGCGGACGTCGATTTGTTGCACCCCCGCCCCCCCAACATGCATAGTCCGCCTCTGTTCTTGTGCCCCCCCTAGAAAAAAATCTGTAGGTATCCGCCCTTGTGCTTTAGAATGTAGTCAAAAGTCAAACACTCATTCTAGTGTCATAAAACTTATTCGGATGTTTCCTGTAATCTTGGTATAAATTACGAAATTCGCCGCGAAGGTATATATTTTTATTTAGTTCGTGCTACTTTCAAAACAAAAAGGGATCATGAATACGTCCACCTAAACCGCTCTGCTAATCGCTACCACAGAATTAATATCCGCTACCGAGAGCACGTGGCGTACTACAGATAAGCCCCGCCCGCCGCCGCCGCCCCGCTTAGACTCCCGCGCCGCGCCCCGCTTAGACCGAACGCGCAAAGTCGTTTACCAGCCGTATTAACACTACTTATACAGAATTAAATCTGAAAAATGTAAATATGTTGTTGGAAGTCTAAAAAAAGCGTTAAAAACTCATTTTTGCGCTGAATTCAGTATGAGTCTTAGGGATCGAACTGCAAAGTTAAGTTTGTTTTTGAAATTAGTAGGTCTTTTAGTGATAGCTATAAATAATGTGAGATGCTTTTCGTGTACGGAAGTTTGACTCTTACTTGGCCGGTTTTTGTATGATATTTACGTTATTACCTCCTACTAAAATAAATACATACCAAAACGCGCCCGGCCCGCTCAGAGATTACTGCGCCTTGCGCCTTTGCTAGCTAGCGCTAGTATAGGTGATTTCGCGGCGCATTGCCGTTTTCTTGATGATTAAACGAACTTACCTGAAGTGAAGTTCTATCACAATTATACGAGTACGTTTCATTCGAAGATATAATTTTAAACACAGGTAGTACTCTTATTGTGTAGGACGATCACACTATTCATAGGATGTAGGGGGTAGTTAGAAAACAAACGACCTATCATCCGATATAATCCAGACTGTTAGTCATCAACGCTCATTCTTTAGAGATACCTAGGGCACCTAGCTACAAAATTTTCCAAAGGGTTCCGGGAAGGGAGGGAATTTATTATATCTTCGAATGAAACGTACTCGTATAATTGTGATAGAACTTCACTTCAGGTAAGTTCGTTTAATCATCAATTATACTTCGTACGTTTCATTCTTCGATATAATTTTAAACACAGGTAGATGTTTAGAGATGAAAATTTTGTACCCAAGTTAAATAAATGAATCCATGTATGTATACATGATTAATTTATGTCATAAAATAAAAGATTTTATAGCAAAGATTTTTGAGAATTTTTCCTTGAATATAACAAAGTCCTCTGTTAATAAAATACGTAGGTATTTAACTGAATTATATTTGAGTATATTATTAAAAGCAAAGATATCTTATGTCATTGACGTAGTTATTGAGCTAGTATATTAGATACTGGTAGCAAAGTAAAAATACATTGACGCTAACCTGTAGGTTTTAAAATCTTGTCGTACGTGATCAATGACATGACGATTGACAAGGCAATAATTTGCTGCTGATTTACCTAAATTTTATCAATTCGTTCATCGATTGATAAAACTACTTGCAGGTAAATCTCTACGTTACACCAGACTTTTAACTTAAACTGACGATAAAATGTATTACCTTTTTAATTTCTTTATTAGAAAAATACCACCTGTGAGAACAGGCGTCAATAGTATATAACAACAACAGCCGTACGATTAAAACGTGGTAACTTGAAATGGTTATCAAAAAATTCTAGTTGCCTAGATAGTGAATTAATGTCTAATGGATGTCAATAAACGATGTCTTTAAATTAATGTCCTTACAAAGGGGAGACAAGAACGAATTAAATTTTTTTAAACAATCTGCTGTTGAGTTATGCAGCAGATCATAATAGCGTTACATTTAAGTAAAAGTATATTTTATTTATTACGATATTGATATGAGATAATATGAATTTCATATATGAAATAAGTAGTTCTTAGAAAACATAGTGACTACCGCTATGTTGGAGTAAACATTTTTGGAACCAAGAATTTGAAAAAGTTTTTATTTTTTATTTTATAAAGGACCACAAAAATAACGCTAAGGTTGTCATGTTTACACGTAAGTACATGTAAACAAAGGAAATACTTTAAGGATACCTCAAAGACCTTAGTCATGGAATTACCTAATTAATAAAGCGGTAGGTTCATTTCTAATTTTTTGGTTCTGTCATTTGAATGTATTCAAGTCAATTCAAAACATTTTTGCGATTAATATTATACAAAAGTTCTTTAATATAGCTGATTATCATCATTTTAATGATATACTTATATCAACAGTATGAACAAAAAATACACGTACATCACAAGTACATCATGAACCCACGGCTAGCGGGTTTTAATTAGATATGGCTACAACGTGGATTCGTAGATCGGTTTCTATACGAAGTTTCTCTGCCTGACCCTATAGGTACAGGCGTGATGATGTGTATATATAATATAAGATATATAATTTATATATCAATTAATTTTTGATAATATATAAGTTTCATCCGATTTTGAATTTAAGAATCGACTTATTTCGTTTTATACATTTACTCGAGTAAATAAAATATGAATGAATTGAACGAAAACTTGCTTTTTATTTGGGTTTGTAATATCCATTTTTGTAATTTATCTTATACAACGTAACTGATATTGTAAAATATCTTTCAGTTTACACAGCCATGAGTGCTCAAGAAGACAAAAAGGTTTAATTATAAGATATTAAAAGTACAGTCCTGCTTATATATCTGCTAAAATAAATTTATTAATAAATTAATAATGTAAAAGACACAAAACCACTTTACTTTATGATTTTTCTCCTATAAGAATCATCGTTCTTAAAACAACTTGCTTGATTTATCGATCTCTACGAGAAGGTTATGCAAAGTTTAACATTTTTTTATCACAAGGAGAATTTAGTAAGATTCAAGAGTCGTCTTATTTGGCAAAACAAAAAGTGCAATTAAACAGATTCCATCAGTTTATACGGTATGTGATGTAAATGCATCAATCACTAATGTTGGTTATGGTGAAACGTAAAAGAATTACCATTATTTTGTATTATTTTTATGTAGTTTCACGTTTTCTTCTATAAATAGAGTATATAATACGCAACTAATGCGGGCTGTGTAGCCAAACGAATGAAGCATTATTATTATTATTTATCGACCGAGCGAGCGCAGCGAGCGAAGCGTCTCAGTTTCCACTAGCCGAAAATTCTTTTGTCTGTCCGGATGTTATCGCCTACAGGTCGCATTTCTGAACCGATTCTTATGAAATTTTGTGAGCAGGTTCGGTAATTTTATAGAATTTTTTAGTCGAGCCAGTTTTTCGAAATTTTATAAAATGGCGATAATATATAAAAAAAACCTTATATCTCAGCTATTTAAAAAAAAAAACAAAAATATCATTAGACATTTTTGTTATCCTTATTCAGACGCAACTTTTTTGTATAAACAACATAGTGAAATTCAATAAAACCGCTATAAATCCATATATTAAATTCTTATACGATAGTTCACAAAAAAATCAATAGATGGAGCAGCAAAGCTTTTAATACTCGCAAATTAATTTAAGAGTGACTTGATTTATTGATTAAAATGAGATTGTTTGAATTACGTGTATTTTTATTTTTAACTGAGTGCGTTTGACCTCTATCTTGCCTGATGAGAAGCATAGATGAGATTTAGGGTGGTACACGCAAACTGAAAAAAAAAACTCAAGTATTTAAGTATTTGGTTAATGGTATTGTATTATGGATTGCTTTGCTTGGTGGAATTATCTTGAACACTTGAAATAAATCTGATATCAAAAAACTTCATTGTATGATTAGAATCCTATTGAAAAAAAAGTAATATATACGTACGAGTATATGTAAATAATAGATTCGATTTCAAATTGAACTATCTTTTTTGAACTTTAATTTTGTTGCGCAAATTACATAAATATACATATAACCAATAGGTCAAACCATGCATTTCTGACGACTGACGACCTCCGTGGCCTAACGGTCATCACGCCAGCCAGACGGCCACACCAGCCGGGTTCGATCCCCGGTCGGGTCAAGATGGAAAATAATCTTTTTCAGATTGACGTGGGTTTTGGATACTTATCTATACATATATGTATTTGTTATAAAATATAGTATTGTTAAATTAGCATCCCGTAAAGTCTTGAACTTACTCAATCTGTGTGATTTGTCCGTATATATTTATTATTATTATTTACATTATTTCGAGGCGGAAAAGGCAGGTTTCAGTCATTTTTTTAGTGGTATTGACCAACCACAAGAACTTTTTACTTTCTTTACAGCATTGCTAGGTTGGTTTCAAAACTCTTCTAAGCCATGGACACGGTAAAATATCGGTTATTTCGTGGAAGGGCTCGCGAGGTCTACTGTTCTCACAGAACCACTAGTATTTATTGGTTTTTATATCTCCCAAAAACGGTTTTGGGGATTTTTAACTGTTTACGCGGGCTTGTGGCCAAACGTAAGCAGTGTAGAAGAAAAAGTAAGAATTTTATGAATATTTTTATATAAAAATAAATCAACTAGTCTTCTCTTGCCATTTCATTCAATGAGATTCATTGTTATTCTTTGTTTTCATTACAATTAATAACTATGTCTTTTAATTCATTAAACCTAGGTAACCATATAGTGTTTACCTATCAAGGTGTATTCTGTGAATTGGGAATATATAATTATACATATTCCCAATTCACAGAATCGTGAGCAAAACATTTTTTGATTTGAACAGCTGACGTTAAAGCATTACTTCGACAGGCTTAAAATAGCCATGTGAAATTGTCCTTAATCGATTAGATACTGCAGGTTTATCATCCCAATATCGCAGTGTCTGCAAATATGCGTGACTAAATAATATAAATTTAAGCGAAATATAAGTTGCTGTAAAGATTTTTATGTTTTTATTAATCGAGTTATTTTCAAATAATAATAGGAAGGTATAGTGCAGACCCAATTGTTTGCAATTTTCAATCCAATCCAATTGTTTAATCAATACATATAATAAACCGGCATAGACACGCCAAAAGAGAATAAAACAATAAAAATTAAATAAATCAGGAGCAAGATCTTCAAATAATAACGTGTACTTATAGGTACGTTATTTTAGAATAAATTCTATACATTACTTCAAGCTGCAGTTGAATCTAACATTTGGAGGATTGCAACTGTCTTCAAAATAACAGTTTGTTGACCTTTGTGAGTAAAACAAGTCAATTTACTAAATATCACTTAGACTTAACCTTGGATGTTTTGTATAAAATCATTTGTCTCATCATATTCGGTTCTGCCAAACAGTCAGGCAAATCTGAAGTAAGTGATAATAACTTAACTCATTTGGTAAGTTCTATTTAATTTTCGAAACATACATTTATTTTCTTCTATTTAGAAAACGAAAAATTGTATTTGGAGGTAGTCGATTATCATTATATCGATGAAAAGAGATAATAACATATTTTGAAAAATAGTGAGTAATTCTCTTTCGTATTAATTCACATTGGATTACAGTTACCAACTGTAATATTTTGTATTTGCTATATAAGCATAATGTACTTATTAGCTAATTATGCAATGTATTTGCTTTATATCCAAAAGGCCATAGATAACCCCATATGGGCTGGAGAGATATCTGGAGATCTTCACAACATGCACCCCCCCTTCTTCTCCGAGTATCTCGAGGGAGTGCAAAAATAATATTGTATCCTTTCATTTACCATAATGTGGCGACCTCACATAAACGAGCATTACCCGTTACATGAGTAGGAGAAGTAAGGGAGAAGAAGAAGAATGTAGTCTTGCATACAGGATTTAGTTTTCATTTTTAAAAACTTAAGCCGCAAAATACGGTTTGTTAGGTACTCATTTCCAAGAAAAACGGATTAGATATAACTCAAGTATACTTATTGGCGGCATTGCATCAGTTACTATTGATAGAATAGATGCATTAAATATTAGTCCCATTGTGGGTAGTTTGCCCGCATTCTTCAAATGCAAGGAACGAACGGTTCGTAAACTGTGACACAAAATTGCACAGATCTGCTATCCGATAAGGGAATATTAGTAGATCCCCGGCTGCTCCGCCCATGGCACGACGCTCCTATGACACTCGATTTAGGCCAAGATTTACTTACTGCATATCCTGTGACTTGTACTTCCATGCTTGTGACATGATGTGCAATAGTCGTAATAGTCGTAACAATACGAACTGTGGCGTACAGCGGAGCGTCATGTTCCCCGCTACCCGCATTGAGCTGTGACTCATTATATTCAGATACGTCTCGGTGTGAGGACGGTTGACCGAGTGCACAGGCTGTTATCATTCTCAGTGACTATCTAGTCGCTCTGTACCAACTTATACCAATAGTCAGGATACGGTGGAGCCCCAGTTAACTGACCCGGTTGAGCCCCGGGTCAGGTTGTGCTGTGGGGCACATAACGTGCGGGGCGGGGCACGTTACTATGCCGTATAATATTAGTGCCAACGGCACATTTGGCGACGAGATAAACGTGAGTACATTAATCTTTAGTAAAAAAAAAAACAAAGAAAGTGGGTGGAATATTCAATTTAATTTTATAATCCTATCACTGGGCTTCCGCCCGCGTTAGATTCTTATTCGAGGGTAGAATCTTAAGAAAATATATCGTAAAGAATAATCAGCCATCTCGATAATCAATAATTTAGTGAAAAGGGTACAAAATGACCTTATTGGCTTTGGTACCATGAATGGCTCAAGGGATCTTGGCATCAACATAACAACAATACTTTTTATTTAAATATTAATTTCAATATTTTCCTGCATCTATAGTTTGGCCATAGTGGCCGTGATGATATACATATATGAAAAAGTTAATAAGTAGGTACTAAACAATAAACGACAAATACAGATTTCACGTAACATTTAATGGCTCTGATTGTGATGAGCGGCACCTAACTGTTTATGAATAGCTTTTCGCTTAATACAATGAGTATTATTCTGTTAACAATGCACTTTCTGTACATAATTTAAAATATTTGCTCATTCATTTATTCACTGTACAATATTTACAATTTATCATTATACAATGTTACATAAACCAGTAATATGAATGCATACTTAGTTTTCTTGGGTTAAAACCTCAGTTTAAAACGTAACTACAGTGATACAAATCATGAGGTCGGCTGGACTGGCACTACCGGCAGGTCACAAGACAGAATATTTATAATTGATTATTTTTCTAAAGCGAAGTATATATAGCAATTACCTACTTTTAATTTAACGATTTAACATAAGAAACAAAAATTTAAAGCTTGTGTCGTGTCACTGTGAAAGATACACGAATTTTTGTTTTCTAAAGTTTTTATACCTTTGGTATTATCAAAATAGATAAAACAGTGAAATAAATAGGTATAAAAATGGAATATTATAATTATTTTCTCATCACAATCAAATCAGTTCAATTTGTGTCATATAACTAATACCCAATTTCTGAGATACTTTTGTCAATCTGTTGATCTATTACCATAATAATTGCGTTTCTGAACAACGTAAACTAAACTATGTTTAATATGAGGTTAACTTAACTGTCCATTGTGACGATATTTTATATAATAAAGGTACCTAAGTGCAACCAGAACAGGGATTGTGGTCGGCTGGTACCTGAACTAGAAAAAACATGTTTCCCTGGTTCCCAACCCGAGAGATTATTATAATTAACTGATATTTAATCGATAGTGTACTTTTTCCATATGATTGATTAATATCGTGATGAAAAAACACAAAATTTGAACTAAGAGTAAAATAAAAAATAAATTGTAATAGGTATTAAAACAATTACAAGGGTGCAAGTAAATTTTAGAAAGAACTATAGGAACTATATTCTTGATATGTCTCTAAATATAAGAATTATTTTAACTAAATAGTCAAAAGTTGACTAGTATCATAAAGAAACTACCATCCGAGTTGCAAGAAAATACACGCCAAAATGAAAAAATAAATAAATTGAAGGACAGTTTTAAATAATTAGTCTGGTTCTAAAAATACATGATATTTTAACCAGTAGAGTTCGTTACAGCTTCTGGTTGACCGGAACATTGATAGATGCGTCGATTAAGATGTTGTTCTCTGTGATTACAATATTCAGAAAACAAAAACTTGTTTATGTAACACTGGCGGCCCGTCCCAGCTTTGCAAGGGGGCCATTTAGAGGTAAATTATGTTACATAGAAATAATATAGGTGCTAACGCAGGAATAAATTTTCAAATCAATCCAGTGATTAAGATTTTTGTTAAAAATATCTTTAAGGAAAATGCAAAACTTCCATTTTGTATTATGGGTATGGAAGTGTAAGAAGTGTAGATTGTACATTAAAATGTATTGTATATTTAATGTGAAATAAACAAGTAAAACAAATAAAATAGGTACCTAAATAAATGGATAAAAAAAAAATAACGGCATTAAATACTTAGCGTATTTCTACATAATATGACAGACATGTCGATAACATGTACAAGTTTAAGCCACCAGGAAACCTACAATATAAAATGGAGGCATTTATTTACTTTACTCAATTATTATTTTACAGTCAACCCTGTAAAACAAAATGGTATTTCATTGAAAGCGAATTAATTGAACTTATTGGTGAAAATATAAATTAAGTTTATTACAAAGGATTTAAGTATGATTGTTCGGTCCTGACAAATACAGTAACTGGGCTATGCCCAACGATTTTGATATTAATTGATGCTATAATAACTACTTTAACGAAGGTACACTCGGTTGCCTTTATATGTTTACATTAATTTACTTCACTAATCACAATGGTACCCCAAGAAGCAAGTTTACGTGCATGAACAAAGTATATTAATTGTTATTTAATGCACTATAAGTATACCATACATAAATGCTGTTCTAAAAACTATTCATAGTTTAGTTTATTAAAATTTCCAATTGTAATGATGTGTAAGGAGATATTATTTTCCATTGATCATTGACGAGTTAGCAATGAATTAGTTAGTTGTAATGACAACACAATATTTATTTGAAAATAGAGAAAAGCAGTTAAAATATCTAAATACATGGTGTCACCTAAATATTATTTTTACTATTTTATACTCCTACTTAATATCCAACAGTATTTTAGTACCTTTGTTTATGAGTCCATAATTATGGATTGATAAGTCAGCATTAACTCGACCTCGGCAATTTTATTGCCTGAAGTCATCATTAAATTGCTAAAGTTACCTTTGTGAACCAAAGTATGAATTCAGATGAATCGATATTATGGATCGTTTAACCAGCATTAAATTGCTAAAGTTACCCAAAATAAAACGAACAAATAATGAATATTGATGTGCACTTTGTGCTACAAATAAAAATATTATGAATTTTTAAGCTAGCATTAAATTACACGGAATCTGCAGTTAAAATGCTCATAGTCAGCATTAAATTGCTAAAACTACCCAATATAAAACGAATAAAGAATTAAAATTGATGTGCACTTTGTGCTACGAATAAATGTTATTCCAATTAGGTATTTAAGTTTATATCTAATTGAGAATAACCAATATGTGTTTCGTTTGAAATAAAATATGTGTAAGGACAATGATGACCTCTGTATGTGGTCCCGAGATAAATTCTCGGTCAGGTCAAATAATCTTTGTAAATCGGCCTGGGTCTAGTAGTGTGCCATCCTACACACAAGCGACTGTTAACAGCAATAATCCACAAAGGTGGATAAGTAATCAATGTGTAAGGACAATAACGACAACCTCCTTGTGTGGTCCCGGGTTAATTTCTCGGTCAGGTCAAATGTTTTGTTTAAATGGGCCTGGGTCTAGTGGTGTGCTATCCTACACAAAAGAGTTCCACTGTTAACAGCTATTCCGTATATGGGTGACTGTAACGGATAAAGTAACGACTGTTATTAATTTAACAGCTATTCCACATAGGTGGTTAAAGAAATGATTGTGGTCCAGCAGCTATAAAAGTATTGGAGACGTCCAGTCTTAGCAAATCCATATTGTTGGGTTGTAATTAAATATAATGTATATTGGAAAAATGTATAATGCAGATCATTAAAAAATATATATATTCTGAACCTGCTACTGACAGGTTACAAAAAACTTATTGCCAAATTAAGTTTAAAAATACAGAATAGTCACTCCTAAGCTAATACATAAACAAATATGTATTTTATTAAACTAATGTAGGTACATTACATACAATTTAATAAAATGATTATTTTAATATAGTAATAATTGAAATTGACACTGGACTGGAAACATTAACATAAAACTAAAGTAGGTATGGATAAATTTAATGTCGTCCTGACAAGATGTTGCCTTGCGGTAAGGTGCCCAGAAGACTGGCAGAATTGCCAAGTTGAATGGCAATACTGATCCTTTGATCAGTACCTACATAACATTAAGTTAAAAAAAAAAAAACATTATCCTTGTTATTTAGATTTTAAATTAGTTGCTGCTTTAACAGATTTAACTAATAAGCAACTTGTTGGAAATCCCAACACTAATTTTAAGATTTTATTATTGTCTATGTAAAGTTGTCTATGTACAAGGTTCATGTTTTGTATATAGCAACACTTTTGTTACATGGCCTCTTCCGTGTGTGCCTTTATGTGCATTAAACGTGTCCTCCAGCTTTCTCGGATTTTAATTGACCAGCCCTCAAAGTTCGCAGTCCACTTTACAATACACATTTTTATACATGGTCCTTGGTAAGGAGCCGAGAAATAGCTGCGCGAAGATCAAGCAGGAAAGGTGTTTTGAGCAGTAATTTGGTGTTGCGAAGACTAGACGCCATTGACGCCAACACGCCAACCGCTGAACATCGCCGAGGAAGTTCATCGCCATCGAGGAAAGGCAGATAAGAAACACACAAATATTATTTATACTGATCATTCAATTAAGAAAGTGTTTATACGCTGATTCAATTAACAAAATCATTAAAAAGTCACTCAATTCGGCCATTTGTACACCGGAAGTGACAAACGCAAGAATTCAATGCTAGAACGCATTTTGGTTGGTCATTTTGAAATTCCCGCACAAAGTTGCGATTACCCCGTGTGCGAATCGCAGTGGTCATAAGTGACGCCAAGTGTCAATCATCGCCGCTAATTGGTCGAGCTGTTTCTGCAAGTTCTCCGTGCGGCGCTAGACGTTGCAGTTATCAGTTTTGCGCCCCGCAGGCTGCCCTCCCATTGGCCCAACGAGTCCACTGACGCCCACGCAACAACGCCACGCCATTGTGTTAAGTGATTAAGTGAAAGTGCAATCGTGGAGTTTCTTCGGTTTTTTCTAAGTGTTGAGAAATAATTTGTAACTTAAGTATAAGTAAGATAAAATTGCAAAATGCCGGATTCAGATTCTGGTAGTAAAGCCGTAACGGCACTTCAGAGAAAGCGAGCTGCGTTGAAAGGTGCGTTAACTAAACACTTTAATTACTTCGATAATACTGAAAAGATTGATTGTAGCCGCGAGGCCCTAATTGTCAAAGAAGAGCGACTACGTGCTACATTCGATAAATTTGACAAAATTAATTTGGAAATTTGTGCCATAGATCCCGTGGCCGGCGATTGCACGGATGTTGAAGACAAGTTTCTCGAAGTTATCACTAAAATTAAAACTCTTTTGGCTGTTAAGCCTCCGCCCCCATCAACGCAGCAGCCGCCTTTGAAACAACAATGTAAACTTCCACAAATTAACGTGCCAATATTCACAGGCAAGTATTCAGAGTACAAACCTTTTATTAGTCTGTTTGATGCACTCATTGACAAAAATACTTCAATGGAAGATGTACAAAAGCTGTTCTATTTACGTAGTTTTCTTCAAGATGAGCCTCTAGATCTCGTCAAAAACTTACCTTTGGTATCAGATAGTTATGTACAAGCCAAGTCTATTCTTAATGATCGGTATAACAACAATTATAAAATAACAAATGACCATATCTCAATATTATTAGATATGCCTCCCTTAAGTAGGTCAACTGCGAGCAATATACGTCAATTTTTATCTACAATAAAACAGCAGTTAGCTGCTATAAAAAATTTAGGTCACGATATTGTTAGTTGGGACCCAATTATCCTTTGCATTCTGACCAGAAAGTTGGATGTCATTTGCAGTAGGGAATTTCAATTGTCTAAAAAAGATAAACCAACAATCAATTGTTTATTGACCTTTTTAGACAACAGAGCACTTGCATTGGAGAATGCAGAGCGACAAGTACACCCTTCAACAAGCCCCAAGGTTGTACACACGGTAACTATGATGAAGAAGCCGTCTTCGCCTCCAGTCTGCATACTATGTAAGTCCGCTCACAAATTATTTAATTGTCCACAGTTCAAACTTAAACCAGCTATGGACCGATTAAAGTTTGTTACTGACAACAAACTTTGCCAGATATGCCTCAATAGTCACAGCAATAAATGCAGATTTTTCTTTAAATGTGACAGTTGCAAGCAAAGGCACAACACCTTACTACATCAGGACGAGGCTCAGTCTCCAGTGACATTATTTTCAAAATCTGGCTCTGAGCAGATACTCTTGCCCACAGCTCGAGTAAAGGTTGTTGCGAGTAATGGCATGATTTACCATGTCAAGGCGATTTTAGACAGCGGCTCACAATTATCTTTTGTTACGAATGAGCTTGCTGGCTTATTGAATTTAAAAACCAAGAAAATACAGGCTCCGATTATAGGTATTGGCAACACCACTAGTCACATAAGGGAAAGCATTGATATCGAGTTGCATTCTCTCGTTAGGGACTTCAGTATTTCAGTCACATGTCATAAACTAGATAAAATTACATCAAAACTCCCACAAACTAAAATTAATTTAGAAAACATACATTTACCTTTGAATGCCCCACTAGCAGATAATGATTTCAACATACCAAGTGTGATACATATCTTACTGGGTGCTGATGTGTTTTTCCAGTTGCTGCTGCCGCCTGAGCATCGTGACATCCACGGCTTAGTGCAGGATGCTGGCAACCAGGGCACGTTTACAAAGCTACCAGTTCTACACACTCAATTTGGTTATGTCATAGCGGGATCAGTTCCTACTGCTTTGCATGCACATCCGGTAACCTCTTTATTTTGTAACAAATGTGATGACTCCCTTAATGAAACTCTTACCCAATTTTGGAAAGCTGAAAGCGTTCCTGAATTTTTCCTGAAAGTTTGCCTGAACATCAGGCCTGTGAGAAGTTATTTTGTGACACGGTTATGTTAGATATAAAAAACAAAAAGTTTCAAGTTGCCTTACCACTTAAATTACCTTTAGAGTCTGTCAATCAAACACTTGGTCATTCTTTTAATTTAGCATTGAAAATGTTTTATAATTTAGAAGCTAGGCTTCAAAAAGATTCATTTCTTTTCAAACTTTATAGTGAATTCATTGATGACTACATACAACAAGGCCATGGCACAATCATAGATATCAATCAATATGACCTTTCTACAGATCCTGTGTATTTCATGCCACATCATCCTGTACTCAGGCTTGACAAAAAAACCACGAAATGTCGTGTAGTTTTCAGTGGCTCGATGAAGACCAGCAATAAAGTGTCACTAAATGATTTACAATTAAATGGTCCTGTAGTCCAAAAAGATTTAGTCGACATCTTGTTATTATTCAGAGTTGACAAATATATTTTTATATCTGACATAAAAGGAATGTTCAGGCAAATTTTGTTGGATCCAAAGTATAGATCTTTACAAAATATCCTTTGGAGGGACACCCCAAGGACGATGTCAAGTGTATACAATTAAATACCGTTACGTACGGTCTCAAAAGCTCTTCCTATTTGGCCACAAGATGTTTAAAAGAATTGGCAGATAGGTATAAGAAACAATTTCCTTTAGCTGCGTTCATTATTGAAAATTCAATGTATGTTGATGATGCACTCGTTTCTCAAAATTCTCCCGAATTATTAATTGAATCGAAGAGACAGCTTTGTAGTCTTTTAGAAATTGGAGGATTCTATTTGCATAAGTGGTACTCAAATGATCCACTTCTTTTAGAAAACATACCAAAATCGCTTCAGCATTTTGATGATATCGATTTAGAGAAAAATAATGTTTCATTGAAAGCTTTAGGAGTCAAATATAACATAAAAACAGATTCATTCATGCTTTCATGCCCAAACACGGACTCTGTCATGCCCGCTTCTAAACGTGATATATTAAGTTTCATTGGAAGTTTCTATGATCCAATGGGCTTAGCTGGACCCGTGGTGGTAAAGGCTAAGGTCATTATGCAAAAGCTATGGCAGGCACATATCGGCTGGGATGAACAACCAGCTGACGATTTACTTGGAGCATGGTGTGAATTTTACAAAAGCCTGCTATCTATGTCACCAATTGCAATAGCACGCTACATAAACTTAAGCAATGCACGTTCTGTTCACATCATAGGTTTTGCTGATGCTGCCAGTTCCACAGCCTACGGTTGCTGTGTTTACTTGAGGGTCACGGATGACTCGGGTAATGTGAAAGTTTCTTTACTCTGTTCAAAGTCACGTGTGAATCCATTAAGGCAAACTTTAACCATACCAAGACTTGAACTTAACGCCGCAGTGTTGCTTGCAAAGCTGGTCGCTAGAGTGCATAACATTCTCAAACTTAAATTAAAAATTGACAACATTATTTTGTATTCAGATTCACAGATTGTACTAGCATGGATTAAAACCAATGTAGCTAAGCTTGAAACGTATGTGGCAAACAGAGTAAGGGTAATTTCACAGTTTACATCTTCCTACATTTGGTCTTATATTAGTTCAGATGAGAACCCTGCAGATTGTTTAAGTAGAGGCATAATGCCAGACGAATTGTCGAGTCACCCGCTGTGGTGGCGAGGCTCAAGTGCTATTAACACTTGCGATTATAAACCAGCTGACTTAATCGAGTCACAACCTCCTTCGAATTTACACGAGGTCAAGGTCAGCTCTGCATCCTCCCATGCAATGCTCTGCACTGTCTCAAACGAAACGCCTTTATGTTTAGATTTTCTTTATAAATATTCTAATATCAATAAAATGCAACGTATATTATCCTACATACTACGTTTTGTTCAGAATGCAAAGCCGAAAATGGTCAAAAATAGGTTAAACTATCTAACAAGTAAGGAATTAAATGATTCATTGTTTTTAATTGTTAAATATGAACAACAAATACATTTGAGAAATGATATTTGTGATTTGAAATGTAAGAATGAAATTGTAAAAGGCAATTTAAAGCCATTGTACCCATTTATTGATGACAGAGGTCTAGTAAGAGTAGGTGGCCGTTTAGAAAACGCATCTATTCCATATTCTCAAAAACACCCAGTTGTTTTACCTAGAGATTCTCGTATCACAGAATTAATTATTCAAAGCGAGCACATTAAAAGTCTCCATGCAGGGCCGAGGTTACTTCTGTCAACAATAAATCAAAAATTCTGGATTGTTCATGGCATCAGACAGATTAAGAAAGTCATACATAAGTGTATTGTTTGTTTTAAATTGAAAGCCAATGCCGCAAAGCAATTAATGGGCTCATTGCCTCATGATCGAATAAATGTTTGTAGAATATTTCAAAAGGTCGGATTAGATTTTGCTGGCCCGATTATGATTAGGCAATCTAGAATGAGAAAAGCTCTGCAAACCAAAGCTTATGTGTGTGTGTTTGTGTGTTTTGCCACTAAGGCAATACATTTAGAATTAACATCAGATTTAAAAACAGAAACATTTCTAGCTTGTTTAAAAAGGTTTATATCACGCAGAGGTTTGCCTACAGATATTTACAGTGATAACGCATCGACTTTTAAATGTGCAAGTAGTCGGTTGAATGATTTGTATAAGTTACAAAACTCTAAAGATCATCGGAGGAAATTCATACATTTTCATCACAGAATAACATAACCTTTCACTTCTTGCCCTGCTACTCGCCTACGTTCTCAGGATTGGCAGAAGCGGGAGTGAAGAGTATGAAATTCCATCTGAAGAGAGTGGTTCAAAAAATGTTGTTAACATATGAAGAGTTAAACACTGTACTATGTCAAATTGAAGCTATATTAAATAGTAGACCGCTCATGCCTTTGTCAACAGATGTGAATGATTTTTCTTATCTCACGCCAGGTCATTTTATCATAGGAGATGCCTTAAACAGCTATCCAGAACCTAATGTATCGCATTCGCATGATAACTTGAAATTTTGGAAATTATGTACTAGTATCAGAAATTCCTTTTGGAAAGTATGGAGTAAAAACTATTTGAATATGTTACAGTCACGTCCAAAATGGAAAAATTCTCAGGTTAATGTCAAAGTAGGTTCGTTAGTAATTTTGAGGGACGATGACACCTCACCTATGTATTGGCCAATGGCCAGAGTCACACAGGTCTTTCCTGGGCGTGACAATAGGGTCAGAGTGGTTGAAGTAAAAACTGTAAATGGCAGAACTCATAAGCGATCTATTGTAAAAATCAGTGTTTTACCCATTGAATCTAAAGACAATGTTATGTAAAACTACTATTTTTTATTTTTATTTTTTGTTTTGCGCTTATGGTCATGTTAATTTAGGTTAGTATGACACATTAATCGCTATTACTTAATCTTTACATATAATTGACTGTTGTTAATTTGGTTCCAAATAATATAACATGCTTTATTAACAGCAAATCCTTATTTGTGTGTGTTTTATAGAGAAGGTCTATATACTGTTCCGGCTAAGTTTAGATCCAGAATTTACGCCAATCAATGGTATCGTGTCTACTTCATGACCAAAATAATTAACAATATTTCTGGCATTTCTTCAAAGTTTTGACATACTGTAACAGTTGTCGTTGTTCATCTTTCAACTGTAGTAAGTAATTATTGTAAAATACAATTTCTACAAACATTGAACTGGGTTGATCAAATTAAAAAATAATAAAAATATGATCAAAATACAAGTAAATAAATGCAATATACCGACATGTGGTTGTTAAAATTTTTCAAACTCGGCAAGTATCTACCTCTAACAATGATGTTGCTATGAAGGAATGAATTTTTAGTATGATTAAACGAAAAGTTAAAAAAAAAAAAAAAAGAAAAAGGGATAAGTGGCCGATGTTGGGAAAGTGGACATGTTGATTATGATGAGATTAAAATCTGTGAAACTAAGTGAATTTCGGTAAAGGAAATTGGCGCAGAATATTTTAATGATCCCAATTTGCGAGATGAGAATCGAAATTTATTGATGCAGATATTTATATGATTCCTATGAGATTGTTCGCATTCTTTTGACCATGCACATGATGTAAATAATATCTTTTAAATTTATTGATGCAGATATTTATATGATTCCTATGAGATTGTACGCGTTCTTTTGACCATGCACATGATTATAAAGTAATATAATATATAATAGTAATACAGAAAAAACATACTAAAATAAAAATTAGAAATCATGTCCTGTCAGAATGACGTAATAGCGACCAATACTGTAATGAGTTTCTTTCGGCGTTTCTTCTCAGCAGTGGTCGTTCCGAAACGCTGGTAGTTTGCAGCTTTAAGAATTGCGATGGTATATAATTTGAAATTTGATGTAAAGGGTTACTTTGGATTTATTTCATACTAGTGGTAATGAAAATTATTGAAAACCTTTATCTGTATTAAAATCATCAAAAGAAAGGAGAGATGTGGCGTACAGCGGAGCGTCATGTTCCCCGCTACCCGCATTGAGCTGTGACTCATTATATTCAGATACGTCTCGGTGTGAGGACGGTTGACCGAGTGCACAGGCTGTTATCATTCTCAGTGACTATCTAGTCGCTCTGTACCAACTTATACCAATAGTCAGGATACGGTGGAGCCCCAGTTAACTGACCCGGTTGAGCCCCGGGTCAGGTTGTGCTGTGGGGCACATAACGTGCGGGGCGGGGCACGTTACTATGCCGTATAATATTAGTGCCAACGGCACACGAACCGTTTTGATTTTGACCTTCGTGTTAACCCGCAGTTAACCTCCCGGCTTATTTTGACGCCTAATGCTATTTTCCTTCGTGATACCCTCCGGGCCAGCGCATTTGCTGTGCCTTCGTGATATCCCCCAGGATAGCTTCGAGGCTACAAATTTTATGCATCGTGTTATTTTCCTTCGTGATACCCTCCGGGCTAGCGCATTTGCTATGCCTTCGTGATATCCCCCAGGATAGCTTACGATGTGTCAACAGTAGCATCATCTCAGGAACAGCATCGCATGAACTGCATCGCAGGAACAGCATCGCAGGAACAGCATCGCAGGAACGGCATCGCAGAAACAGCATCGCAGGAACAGCATTCGCCGTGATAGCTTCGGCGTGATAGCTTCGTTGAAACTGCTTCGCGTATTTCACTATCACTAAATTTGATTTAAAAATACTTATGTTTAAATAAACTAAAAAAATGATTATCAAAAAAAAAATCGTAAACGAATTCCATAGGAAATATAATGACGTGCGTATCGTCCCGCACACAATAAAAGAATGAGCGTTGATGACTAACAGTCTGGATTATATCGGATGATAGGTCGTTTGTTTTCTAACTACCCCCTACATCCTATGAAAAGTGTGATCGTCCTACACAATAAGAGTACTACCTGTGTTTAAAATTATATCGAAGAATGAAACGTACGAAGTATAATTAAATAACTCGTAGTATTTCGTAAACTATTGATCCAAATTACATGCAGTAAAAAGCAAATATTAAGTATATTAAATACTTGTGACGATAGACTTGTTTAATTTGATAAGGATTAATAAATTGTGGTTAATATCACCAGTTAAAAAACACCTAACGATTTTAATTATTTTTAAAACATAAAAGTAGTTATTGTGGCTGAAATATAAAAGCTAGATATATGCTATCGCGGACTTTTTTGTAGATTTATTAAAGATACACAATTCCTTACTTGTTTTGTTACATCTCTAAGGGATTGGACAGCGTTTTCGATGAAAGCTGCCGGGTGGCAAAATTTTTTCCGACTTCCTTAACAATTATCGTCATATTTCAACTAATATACAGAAAACTTACACAAATTATACACTAAAACCTTCCTCATGAATCACTCTATCTATTAGTGAAAACCGCATCAAAATCGGTTGCGCAGTTTCAAAGATTTAAGCATACAAAGGGACATAGGGACAGAGAAAGCGACTTTGTTTTATACTATGTAGTGATGATAGTGATGTAGTGATGTAGTGATGTAGTGATAGTGATAGTGATGTAGTGATAGTGAAGATGTACGTATTACCTAATGCAATGTATCACCGTGTATCTATAAAAATTAAATAAGGTAAAATTATTAAAAATAAATAATACATAGGTATATATTTTTAGACTCTGCTTAGAACCAAGATCCCACCAAAAACGGCACAAGTAAATCTGAACAAAATTATCTTGTGGCTCAACAAATGGAGCAACTTGTCTGAAATTCCCAACAATTGCTTAGCGTCGGCACTCCGTAGCGCACTGCAGCTAAAAGATAAGAGGGTGATGCATTAGCGGCCAGAGTTCGCTAAGTAAACAGTGACTATCTCGCCACGCCTCTAACTGCCCTGTTACCGGCGCGGTTACCCTGACTGATATAACATAGACGAGACAGAAATGTTAGCATAGGGTATATGCTAAACATTACTAGCGTTAAAAGGTAAGAGGGTGGTGCATTAACGGTCAGAGTTCGCTAAGTAAACAGTGACTATTTCGCCACGCTTCTAACTGGCCCGTTACCGGCGCGGTTACCCTGACTGATATAACATAGAAGAAACAGAAATGTTAGCATAGGCTATATGATAAACATTAAAAGCGTTGAAAGTTAAGTGGGTGATGCATTAGCGGTCAGAGTTCGCTAAGTAAACAGTGACTATTTCGCCACGCCTCTAACTGGCCCGTTACCGGCGCGGTTACCCTGACTGATATAACATAGAAGAAACAGAAATGTTAGCAAAGACTGAAATTAAAATAGGCTAAACATTACAAGCGTTGAAAGTTAAGAGGGTGATACATTAGCGGTCAAAGTTCGCTAAGTACACAGTGACTATCTCGCCACGCCTCTAACTGGCCCGTTACCGGCGCGGTTACCCTGACTGATATTACATAGAAGAAACAGAAATGTTAGCAAAGACTGAAATTAAAATAGGCTAAACATTACAAGCGTTGAAAGTTAAGAGGGTGATACATTAGCGGTCAGAGTTCGCTAAATAAACAGTGACTATCTCGCCACGCTTCTAACTGCCCTGTTACCGGCGCGGTTACCCTGACTGATATAACATAGAAGAAACAGAAATGTTAGCATAGGCTGAAATTTAAATAGGCTAAACATTACAAGCATTGAAAGATAAAGCGGGTGATGCATAAGCGGTCAGAGTTCGCTGAATAAATAGTAACTATCTTGCCACGCCTCTGACTGCCCTATTACTGGCGCGGTTACCCTGACTGATATAACATAAAATAATGTAAAATGTAAGCATAGGCTAAAATTTAAATAGGCTCAACATTACAAGCGTAGAACAGTACCGGTGTGGTTGCCGTGGCTCATATAACATAACATACTTATAAAAAACAAAAGTGATAGCATACGTTGAAATTAAAATAAGTTTATTATAATGTGATACTAATTACGCCCGGGACTTCGGTCCCGTGGGAATTTCGAGATAAAAAAGTACCCTATGTGCTATTTCCGATATTTTAATATCCGTGTACCAAATTTGCTTACAAACTCACATTCAAACTTTTGCATTGTAATATTAGTAGGATTAATGAATAGTATAAGGTTATGTATAATCAGATTGAATTTTTAGGCTGTACCATATTAGTGCAAGGTACTAAGTGTACTATGGGAGGAGGCAGATATTATAAGGTACTATGAAAAATAAAAAATCATAACACATCCATAATCTTACTTCTATAGGTAAATGAAAACTTCCAAAGCCCAGTTTACCTCACCTTCTATTATTTTAATACTTCCATCGACACCTCAAAGGCATTCACTTGGGACATTAAAGCCAGGACACGCTTTGAGAATGATCGATGACTGAGATAACTTTGTGTGGGGTAATGCGGCTTTCCTTTGAGTTACCTAAGCAAGTTAGCCTCGGGCGTTACGACGTGATATTGTAACCTGTAGAGGGTACGCGTAAACTAACACCGCTTCGGTTAATATTAAAAACACTTTGCTTTTCCTGTTTTTATGGAAAATTAAATGTGTAATATAAAATGAATTAGAACGAGCAGGCTAGGTTTTCTATCCTTGGTTATTTATAATCGTTCGTCCCTTTTTTATTTAAGCCTTTTTTGTGATTAAGTTATCACTATCACTGAAAACACATATTGACGAACGAAAGTTACCATCGTCCGTCGCGTCGTGTCTATCTGAAGCTCCTGATATATAGGTTCCAAAATCTATATATATATATATAGTCGTAATCTATATATATATATATATAGTCATTTGAACTTATTTTGACACTAGCTGTCGCCCGCGGCTTCGCCCGCGTGAGTTTTGCTAAGATGAAAAATCTTTTTGTGTTCCAAACTGTTTTAGATATTTCGGATTTTCGATTTTTATAGGTACGTCTACAGAAAATGTTCATCAGATTAATCAAGTTTTGCTAAGGCGCGATTTCCATATAATATGTTATAGTGTAGCTGGTCTCTTGGAGCTTTTCATCAGATCTTCCATATCTTCAATTTTTATACGTCAGCAGAAAATGCTCATCAGGTTGAACGACTTTTACTAAGGCGCCATTTCCATATATGTTATAGTGTAGCTGGTCTCTTGCAGTTCTTCATCCGATGTTCCAGATCTTCAATTTTCATACGTCAGCAGAAAGTGCTCATCAGGTTGAACGACTTTTGTTAAGGCACCATTTCCATATTTCTTATAGTTTAGCTGTTCTGTTATGGTTCTTCATCAGGTGTTCCAGTTTTCAAAATCAATTATAGCCTATACGTTGCCCAGACTTTATAGCTATACAACAAAAAAAGTTTCATTCAAATCCAGTAGTTTTTGCGTGAAACGCGTACATACATACAGACAGACAAGAAATTCCAAAATTTTTTTTTGCTTTCTATTATTCTTTTTAAGTGTCCCTCTATCCATTTTAGCCAAAAATACTAAATGTACAGACAAAATATTTTTACTGTTTTATTATATGTATAGATTTATTTGTCTGCCGTCCATTAAGGGGGGTTAGGCGGTCAGCGAAAATTCATATGAAGCGGCTGAGGCGGGGGGGACGTCCCGGTTGCGCGCCATCCACATTTTTATCAAAAAGTTAATAGAAATGTTTAGTTTTTACACGACTGACCAAAAAAGGAGTGTGGTTCATGTATGTATGTATGTATGTAAGTTTCTTTATTCCACCATAAGTCCTGAACGGCTTAACAGATTTTGATGTGAGAGGTATTTTTAGATTCCTTGCATTCCTCCGAGTGACATAGGCTATATGACGTCATCATAAAAACAAAATGGCGGATTATATATGTGATAAATAGCAGACCAAAAAAATAAAATTTGATCAATCTTATCGAGTGGGGTATCAAATTGAAGGGCTTTAAAAGGCGATTTCAAAAATGTATATAACTTATATGTTTGTATGTACTTTTTTTAGTAAAAACTTGTCAGTCGTGTTTTTTATTTTTAATAATTAGCTTGTTCAAAAATTTAAATCAGTCACGAAATCGAAAAGGTAAAATACCTTTGTGTTGGTGATTTTAAAACATTTTTTATTATAAAACACGGATGTTATCTGTATTCATATGAAATTTTAGAGGTAACTTCAGGATTTTTTCTATCGAGCAAAATTTTTCCCATCGTGTTTTGGAAACAGTCCTCCCTTTAAACATACGTTCTACAATACATATCAGAAATTTCAGGGCGAAAACTCTTCAATTCTTTAAACAGCAGCTTATAGAAAACAGCCAATATTACCGTTTTCACTTACTGAGAGCCCTTAAATATTTACTCTGATTCTCCCATACTGAAGGTAGGTGGTATATTTATTGGATGTAGTAATCCTACCAATAGTACTAACAGAAAATAGAAGTTTTCGCAGTAGATGTGTAAATTTTTTACCTAAAAAACTTCACACCGTCTTGTGTATCTTAAGAACGTCTGTTCTTCATCTACTTTTACTTAATTAAGGTAAATTAATAACCCAGACTGCATAGTTGCCCCAATTCAGTAATACAATTGCAGCGAACTGAAGCAACATTATAAACACAGCTGGAATGTTGGCAGAGAAATCCCAACATCGAGTCGAGACATCTAAATTCACGACCAAAATATACAAATTGCAGAAACCACGGCAGTTTTTTTTTTTTATTGAACATGGCATTGTCGAAGCCGTTTTTTTCGTAAGACTGATTTATCTATTGTTAACTGGTTCGTTGTTTTAATTTTTTGAATATGAGAATATATTATTCCCAATTTTAGATTTGTAAGGTCTTATGTCTCTTCTCAATGAAAGTCTGTGGTAAAAACACACATAAACACAATGTACTCTATCTGCTATAAGAAATTGTTTTATTTCATGGGCTGCGGTGATCGCTTACCATCAGGTGGCCTGCTTGCTCGTTCGCTGCCCATGTTATATAAAACATGCTAATTATTTAAAAATAAAAAATACGACTGACAACTTACATAACCTATATCACTTGAAGGAATACAAGGAATCTAACAATACCACCCGATCAACCAACCATATAAGATAGAGATAAAACCAACCGATCTAATTGGACCCGCGTGGTGGGTCAAGGCCCATCGTCCTTATCCATCAAAATGGCCAGTGTCCCAACCGTGGGGCCATTAAAATGTCTAATGAAGATGTGGTTTTTTATGTAAGTTCGTTAATCTCGTCTCGACTCGCTACCTGTTTGTTTGAATTAAGAGGTGCAAACTTCCGAGGCCGAGGCCGGAATCCGACGGCATAATTATTTGCACAAAACGTCGCCTAATTGCATACTCTGTCGGGGGCACGACGTGACGGGCCCACTACACGGTGGCTCCTGGTACAAGTCACAAGTTACAAGTCCCAAGTTATAAGTTAGGGTATACTTGTTCCTGCTACTTGGTAGTTAAGCCAAGTCTTGTTTCCTAATTTGCCGATCGTTGATTTTTAAAGTCATATAGAAACGCGTATGTGCATTACATTTTGTCAAAATGACTTATGTACAGTTTTTAATCGATTTAGATACAAGCAAACGATGTCATCATCATCATCATTATCATCATCATCCACAGCCTTCTGTGACCCACTGCTGGATCCTCCTCCTGTCCTGGCCTCCTTCTGTCTATGCCAACCTTCTCGGTCCTGGGCTATCCTACTCCAGTTGTTGCCAGAAATATTCTAGCAAAAGATGTATACCAACTGTTAGATACTTCAGAAAAATGCGAGAAAACAATTACAACTTTAATATTTATCAAGCACATTAGTCTTTTTCACCAAATAATAAAACATCCCTTGCATCTTCTCTTCCCGCTTAAAATCTAACGTCAAGGACCCCAGCTGTCATCGCGGCTCCGTCACGTCACCGAAGTGTTGCCAGCCCACCAATCCATAATAGTACCATCGTAGTGTTGCCAGCGCACATATCCTTAATACTACCTAATATTTTTTCCGCATTGTAGAGATACGAACAAACGCTATCAAGCTTATGAACTCAGTCTAGCGTAAGTCAAACGAAGAAAATTGCTACAATTTTGGTTCCAATCGTAAGAATAAATTCCCAGACCAATCCTCACACCACGAAAATATAGGACACGATTGTCACAAAGTGAAATCGCTTTATTGGTTTCAATTCTATTTAAAATATTACCGCCCTCTTCTACTGTTAGGACCCTCGTCCCATTCCACGTTGAACTTTATGGGACATTATGAAACAAAGCTCCAGTGGGACATTGTAGCAAACAGTTTTGTACGATAGTTTTGGCACTTCCATATTTCAGGTTATATTATACACACAGCAAAGTGTAAGGTTGAATTAATTCATACCTGAGTTTATGTTATGAGGTTGTTTCGACATTCTGGGAGTATTAGTTTAGTGTGTATATAGTGTAACAAGTTCTTGAGTAATTTATAAACAAGACATATTAATAAATCCTGTTTTATTTTTTAATTTCTTTCTAGGTATCATCATTTCTATTATTTATCATTGAACAGACTTGGAAGAAATCACACACACCCACAGATTTAAATACAATTGATTTCACACACAACCAGATAAATAAATCTACCGAGTGCCGGTTTTCTTACGAAGCTTTCCTAGAACCGTTTTTCAATTAAAATTGTTTAACCCCGATTGCATTCGCTGATACAATTTGTATTTGTCTTTTTTTACAAAAGATAACAAATACGATTTTAGGGATAATGTAACAAAAGAAAGAGGCTTCATAAAAAAAGATTTTAAAGGCATCCAGGCGCCTTTTAGTGGACACAAAGTCAATAAAAAGTTAACAAGTAAAAAGAAGAAATAAACAAAAGAATCTTGTAAAGACACTGGCTGAATATAAAATTTGTCGCAATTTCTTTGGGAGCGTTTAATTTTATACAAAAAAAAAGATAAAGTTATCTCGTTTGTAGGCGTGGATTGAATGGTGATAAGTAAAATCTGGAGAGGACTGATTTAAATTTTGTTTGGAACTAAACTTCTGGAATTTTCCAATAGCAATTCTTTTTTGTCTTACAGATTTCCCCCTTTGTAATGGAAAGAAAGAAAGAAAGAAAAAATGTTTATTTGATACAAAAAATACATATTCCATGAACACAGAACAAGTAATTACTACAATTGTACCAAAATGGTCTCCACTCAGCATATGTCGTGGCGTGAACCACGACGCTGGTCTTCCGTGGATGCCATAAAATAAAAAATAAAAAAGAGAAACAATAAAAAATAATACTAATAAAAAATAAAACTTGTATACAAAATAAAATATATAAATTCAGGTGAAACTTTTTGGCTAAACAAGTGGCTATTTATGTAAATATGTATGTAAAGTAGTTATTTTAAAACAGATTGCTACATTTTCAAGACTTCTGAATATTCAAAATATGTTCTTTAAGTTTAATTTTGAATGACCTAACATTTCTGATTGGGGGAGGGATATTGTCAACATCTTGTCGCAGCATATCGCGAAGAAGCTACCACGAAATGCGGCAGTTTTATGAGTAGGGTAAATCAAGAGATCAGGTACTCTTGCTCGTTTGGTGAATTGAAGTTTTTCAAATAAATATGAAGGGCTTTTGTTTTTAACAACACCAAACAACAGTACTGAAAAATGAAGTCTACGCCGGGATTCCATATTAAGTAAATTATTGTTATTTAGGTAAGGAGTTATGTGAGTTCTTCTGGGAATGTTAAAACAATATCTCGCACATGAGTTTTGGACACGTTGAATGAGTTTTTTAGTACGTGCTAGTAAACAATTTCCTGTTACAACATCAGCATAGTTAAGTTTGGACAAAATAAGACTTTCACAAAGATAAATTCTCAACTGTACACTTAAATATTCTCGTATTTGGTAAAGCACTTTTAACCTATAGTAACAATTTCTTACAATTTCAATAACATGTTTTTCAAACTGTAGTGTACTATCTACTATCACTCCTAAATTTCTTGCTTCAGTAACTTGCACAACCTGTTCATTATTTAATTTAACATCGGGATTATGTACATTGATATTTAATATTTGATCTTTAGAGCCTGTAACAATAAACTTGCTTTTGGATGGGTTTAGAACTAGACAATTAGCTTCTGACCACTTAGCTACACGTTCAAGATCTTCATTAATATTATTTACTGTAAAAATAGTGTCACAAGGTTTGAATTTCTGATAAATCTGAAGGTCGTGATTGAAATTAGAAGTCTGGGACAGCTTTATGAGTTTGTCTTAAATTGTTTTTTACACTGAGACTTAAATACTAGAAGTATTTGTTTGTTTGTTTACCACAGGACAACAATAATCCCGCAGAAGTGTCGCAACAAAAGTTGGTCGTCATTTCAGTGCAACTGAAGTAAACACCACGACTGGTTTCCTTTATTGCGTCCTAACAATTAAGTTTTCTCACGTTCGTTGGAAATTGAAATGACTTTATTATTTTGTTCGGTTTATTTTTATTATTGTGGTACTTGAGGTTACGAACGATAGTTCGGCACCGGGAGAGAAAATCAATGCAATTAATAGGTATGATAGCAAGCTACAACTTGATCTTGATCAATTTAGCATACTTTCACTTATACTTAACTACATGATTGAGACTTTGTCATGTATGCTGCAGAAATGACATTTTTTTTTATTTTTATTATTTTATTCTTTGTAATTATCGAGATCTTCTTCAAAATTATATACAAATTATGGTTACTACTACATATAGGTAGTACAATTTACTAACCAAAATAGTTAGTCTCTGCCTAAAAGGTGTGAAAATATATGTTTAAAATAGTTAAACAAATACCTTAATTTAATATCCTCTTTTGTTTCTTTAGAAATATTAAACGAGAGAAGAGAGGGAAAACAGTTTATAAAGACATTTGATCTCTACAAATACACTGAATATTTTCAGAATAAACGCTACAAAAGGGGGTTATTTTATACAATTACAAGAACACAATGAACGCCCGGTAATTCGATTGTTTACCACCACACCGTCCTCATCTCGCTACTAATCGTAACTTGTTCTTTCTGCAAGTAAACAACAAGACAGTGGGAGTTTATTCCGCTTTTTACCCACTTAGGGTCGAAGCAGTCACACTACTTCTCTGCGACCAAAAAATGTTTAAATTTTTTGCATTAAAAATAATAAAAGCTACCCACCAGAATATTACTTATTCTGTGCCAGGAAGCATACGTTTGTAGGGACTAGTGGACCGGCACAACTTGATGTTGTAATGAGTAAATATAACACATCTGAATTTGCTTTTAATATTTATTAAATGAATTTAAATATTAGCGATAAGACCGCCTTTTGCGCATCTTCCTTTCTTTTTTTTTTAGTTATAAGTTACTTTGTGTATCTGGAAATGTGATCTTGTGTGATAATAAAGTGTTCTAGTCTTGTCTTGTCTTATGTAGATACTTCAAATTTTTTGAAGGCAAATATCTCGACGGACGAACTTTAAACAGAAATCAAGCTTGCTTACACTTGTGAACTTACACTTGAGAAGAAGAGAGTAACATTATTTGGTTGTATGGAATTTCATAAAAACTACGATTAAATTAACAACGATTAAATTCGTAATCGCAGTTGGCAAAATGCAATTGTGTAAAAAGTATTGTGTGTGCTCAACCTCTTATTCAACTCGGTAAATAAGCGCGAGAAATCAAGAAACTTTCCGTATTTCATCGTGAAATTGAATTGCTAGTTTCCTAGATGACAAAAGTTGAGGTAAATATTTGGTGTGCAATTTTAGTTTATTATTTCCATCGTTTGTTTAATAAATTGTAAATTGATTAGTTCTTATAATCCATTTAATACTCCATTAACTATATTGCTAGTATATTGGATGCCTTTACCTTGAATCTGTTAATATTAGCTGATGCTCATTGCGTTGTTTTCTAAAGGCTACAATAAAAAAATGAAATCATATTCATATCTTTATTTGCTCAAAAACATGGTATTACATGGAATCAGAAAGTTTATAGATTTAGGATAAATTTAGGGTTCCGTACCAGAAAAGGCAAAACGGAGCTCTTATAGGATCACTTTGTTGTCTGTTTGTATGTATAAGATTAAGTTAGTAAGTAAAGAACAGTACAAGATTTGTACAAAATTTATATAACGTAGGTAATGAGTACAATAGGCGGCCTTATCGCTAGTGCAATCTCTACGGCTACCTTAGTGCAAGTAAAGAAATAAACATTAGACTTGGTCTCTGTAGCTGTGTCAATATTTTTCAAATGGTAAAACTATATTATGTATGTTTGGTGTCAAAAGGAACATGACATCGCGTGGGGTCCCGCACACATATATTGCTAGGAGGACGTCGTAACTCTCGGTGATGGATTAGCGCTTTTCCGGCTTTTCAACGGACCCCTAAATTGTCGACAGTACCGTCCCACCACTCGTGTGAGAGCATGTTGTGTTGCAGGTTATATTAAGGTCCGTTTTCGATTTTCATTGGACCCAAAATTGTCGGAACTACCGTCCTGTGAAGCAATGTTGTGTTACAGTACAAATATGTTAAAATTAATTTTAGAAGCAGACACTTTATAATGTTCTAAACTATTTTATTGCTTCTCCCTTGAATTAATATTTGAGATTAGTTTTTTTTGTTGTTATAATATCATTCATTATAGATCAAATTACCTTCCCTACAGTTATTTGTTTATATGTACCTACCTATTAGAATTTATGTTTAGTTTTACAGATACCTACCTTCAGAGCACGGAATCAAATAGCTCTAATTACGGACAATTTCGTCTATGATCCCACTCAGAGAAATTTTCATACAAAAAATATATTATATAAAGGGAGATATTGATTGGTGTCCTAATTTCGAGCGATTAAAATCGGTGCGTTTTGTGAGGTATTCCTCTCTTTTAATTTGTTATTCCCAGGATAATGTTGATATCATCGATATGGTGTATCGGAGAATTATTTCTTAACATTTCACCTCATAACTTTTTTTATTTTCCTTGAGATATAGTTAAAATATGAAAATCACTGCTAATTGAAGCTTCAAATTCCGTCACCAAACTTGGAAAAGCCACGAAATATGAAAAGATAGCGATTAACTAACAAAATGACCCAAAACTTGGCACTGAGGGTCAAAGGGAACTTTGCTTCGCGTCTACAAATTAGCGTTATTGTTAAAAATTTAATCAGACTCTAAGGTCCAAGTTTCAAAACGGCGTAAATGAAATTACGTCGCTTATCTTTAAAACTTTCTCTTTCGGACGGAATTTAATATAACCCTCAGAAGTTGCTATCTTAAAGACAGGGCGATGGGGTTAGGTGTGAATTTACCCCTTGTAGATTTCTTTTACCAGTTTCAATGATATGAAATATGAGTATATTCTTTGCATCTTTTATATAGACTCAAGACCAGGATACTAAATTTCATTGGTTCGTTCTGTAGATTTTGCGTGAAATTGTGACAAACATTCTTACAATCTTTTTCCTTCATTGCAGCAATAGGAAGTACTTGTTTGTTTGTATTATTTAAACTACTACTAGCGGACCGGCTAGGTCCACCTTACCCGCACTGAAGTGTGGCTCATTATATCGAGATAGGTCTCGGTGTGCGGACGGTTGCCTGAGTGCACGGGCTGTTGTCATTCTCAGTTACTATCAAGTCGCTCTGTACCAACTTCTATCCGTTGTCACATATAAGCAATAGTCAGGAATAGTCAGGATACGGAGGAGCCCCAGATCCCTGATCCGCTTAAGCCCCGGGTCCGGTTCTGCTGTGGGGTACTTGACGTGCGAGGTTGGGGCGCGTCACTATGCCGTATAATATTAGTGACAACGGCACAGTACTCGTGCACCCAGGATCAGTTTCTATCGAGGGCATTCCTCAACGGTTAACGGTTAACATGTAATTTTTATCACGCATTTAATGCCTCAAGATCTTCCTGGTGCATAGACCCACTAATAAGTCTATTCCCTGGTGACGATAAAAGCTTGTGCCAAAAATAAAATGTTCCTAGAAAACTTATTTGTAAGTTAGGTAAACGTGTGAGTAACATAAAGGAAAGGCGTCCGGAAGCGGGCAGCTTCCGCGCCGGGCGCCGCGGTACATTGCACACCAAATGTTTCGCGATGATTCTGCCGTTTCGTTATTTGTTATGGTTTTACTGGCTGGTTAGAATGTTTTCTTCTTTTTTCTTGGTGAAATATATGCTGAATAGTGGAATGACAAGATGTTTGATTTTGGAAAAGGGATTTTTCGTTTTAAAAAAATAAGTTGTTGTTCGATCAACTGTTTAAGTATATTATTAAGTTTAGTTTAATTTTATCGATAACTAGGATCGATCTCCATTCCATCAGAAAGCCCACTATTCAGCTAAGCGTGGCCTTCGAGTCTCACGACTCTTGGCTCTGTCTACCCCGTAAGGGACAGATTCGACGTGATTCTATGTATTCTATGTATGATAATTAGGTACCTAAGCTTTTTTTAAATGCTTAGGTATAAATATTAAAGCTTATTTAGAACAATAAACGATACTCTTAATACATTATGTAATGACCAATGCTATATGGAACCGAATGTTACCTATTTCCATATTAAATTATGCATATAAAATAATATTTTAATTTCATTTCATAAATACCTATATAATTGAAAACGGCAATTATGGAGACTAATGAAACGTAATAATGAGTCTGCCTCTTGAACCAGACTGATTTTTTTCCCCAATTAATTTGGATTATGCTGAGAGTTATTATAACCAAATAAATGAAGATAAATTTATAAGTAAAAAAGGTCGGGATATTACGTATACGTATGTATGTAAATTATAAAATATTAACTCTTTTAGCGTTAAGGCTAAGCTATATTGACCTTTACACTTTGAGTGGTTCGAGATTAGCTAAAATATAATTGGGATCGTAACTGTTTAAAAAAATTAAGTTAAGCTTTATCTGTCCTATGATTTTTTAGATTGTAAATATTTACTTTTCAGACAAATTTTTTTGCTCAGTTTTAATTTTATCTAAATATGTGAATGTGTTCGACAGGACTGAATGGAAATGCATCCGTTTATTAATTTTTATTCCATCAGATTGAACTCAAGAAGTCAAGAAAAGTGTAAATAATTGAAAATAACAACAATATATATATATATATATATATATATATATATATATATATATATGTATTAACAGATCAAACAAAAGAAACCTAAATTTTAAATGATAATAAATTGATATGATGGGCCCCTAAATAACCTACACCGTATATCAATAAAAAAATGTTTCATGAAATGTTTTCGGTGTACATTAGGCTACTGAACAATTACGGCGGTTCCATTCCATTATCGACCTTATTACGTTGACAAAGAGTCTATAAAACTATCTGTGTTACGCCTGATGTGTGGTCCAACGACTTTGTTTTAAAAAGTTAGGCACCATCGATCAATTTGGTTCATTTGAAACTTTCTATTCTCACATGAATTCACTCGTGTATCGAAATGGACATGTGTTCATCAATATTGTTTATCCTTTTGTTTTTCTATATAAATACAAAAGCAAGGGGTTTGTTTGAACAATGCCCCTGTGGGCAGTCGAATTTATGAAAAGGTAATTAATTGCACCCATAATCGGAGAGCATGTATGAAGAGAGTGATGAGTGTAGAGGAAGCAAGAGAGATCTGTAAAGATCGTAGCAAGTGGAAATCGCTAGTCTCTGCCTACCCCCACGGGAAAAAGGCGTGATAATATGTATGTATGTATTTAATTGTTTGACAACATAAGGAAAATTATTGACAATTGTATGGATTGGTTCTGGTTAAATTTTTTTTATTATAAAGAGATAAAGACAGTAGATACGACTTCAAAAATGTATTAAATAAAGCTAAATTTATTAAATGTTATTTCAGAATTGACGTTATTGAGAAAATATCTTAAAATATTTTCTTGTCAATTCAATACGATGACTACTAAAATTACACCAAGACTCATGATTTCATTTTCAATTAAATAAATTACATTTTCATGACATGTTTTTATGTAAGTTCATGTATATGTAGGTGATCTACCAATGAATTAATTTTTAATAGTTAAAAATTATGTTTAAGTACTTGAAACTTATAACAAAAATGAGACATCAATTAAAAACAAATAGGTACCAACAAAAGTTGCAACAGTATTAAATTCTCAGACGTTAAAAATCTCAGTCACGAATTTCGTAAAAGAATTACAGTCCCTTCAGAAAGAGGGTCCCCTGGGGCACCCCAGGGCACGCTTTTATTAAAGAAGGGTTCCGTATTTATTAAAAGTGAAAGTGGGAAGGACCAAACGCCTTCCGGCTGGTCCCCTAAAGCAATCACCAGATGCATGCAATGATTGTGGTATAAATCTTGTAACTGTATAATAATAGAGGTAAGAAAATAGATTTTTTCATAAAATAGACCACAAGGGACATCCACGCATTAAAAAATATCTTATCGTCACTCTTCAATTCTTCACAAAAAATAATCACGAAATATTGACCATAGTAAATTCCACGCGTATAAAATCATTTCGTATAACATCGATGTACGAACTCATCAAACGTTAGGTAATGGAACTAATAGGTACATAAGCCTACAAAAATTTAGAAGGCCGGAGCGCGCAATGACCTTTGATTAATCTATATGATCTAAAGTTACATTTTCAAAATCCTACTGGTTTTAACATATTCAAAAACTCTTCTTTGAACGAATTACATTTTATTAGCATAGTTTACATTTCAACTTAGATGAATTCGTTCACGCACCATTTGTTTTAAATGAATTATTCATCACTGTAAACTTTGCAGTCTTTGGAATTTTTACAGCCTGTATCCATAGTGAATAAATATTGTCTTTTAAAAACTCATAAATCAAAAATGACATTTTGAAATGCAAAACCTGACCAGAAATATAAAAACCCTGAATTAAAGGCAGCACTTATGCGTTACATATTGCAACATTATTGAAAGAAGTACTTAGCGGATTTATAGGGTGGAAGCACGGGGGCACGTGCCCCTAAAAATACAAATAAAAATACAAGTGCACAAAACAGCAGTCGGGGATATGTCCTCGACTGCTATTTTGTGCACATGTACACTGTAGAGGCAGGTTCTATATAGGAGTTAGTAGTAATAGTTTCTTACAAGTTTATTTCCAAAAAAAAATTTATGCCACAATTAATGATGTGTGATGTTCTCGAAATTTTCAAAGAACAAGCGGAAACTTCCTTAAAATTTCTCTGAAATATTCTTGAGAACGGAAAACAGTGCCCTTCCCAGAATTAAAAATACTGGATCCGCTCTTGATTGAAAGTCAAACGTTGACATATGGGTTTTTAAATTAGTTGCCAGTAAAAGTAATTAGTTCTATTGCTTTTCCGCAACATGGCGAGGGTTTTTATATACCTGTAATACTTATTTCATTATTTTGAAGCAGTGGTGTTTGATGACCGAAAGAGGGCAGAATATTTTACCTTCGAGTTTGTAGATCAACCTGACTCATATTTTGGGGCATTTTCTTTAATTGACTACCTGCTTTTGGTAAAGGAAAACATCGTGAGGAAACCTTAATGCTGGTTGTTCAGTTTACTAATGTTTATACATCTACTGCCGCTAGATGGCAGTAGTTTTCGATTGATGTCAGCTTGAGAAAAACGCATAGGTCGACGTAGGAAAAAATATTGAAGAAATAATATCTGAAAAAGATCATTTTCCATCTTGACCCGACCAGGGATCGAACTCGGGACCTCCTGTATGACCGTCCGGAGGTCTTCTTATTTTAGGTTAGTATAAACCGCAAAAATTGAGTAAGTTTATCTCATGTGGTGTTATGAAGTAAATAACAGATTTTGTTAATAACAGAAAGAATTATAAGATAAAATCAAAAACGAAGATATTAAAGGAGATAGAAGAAACTGGTTCGAAAACACTATAGTCACCGAATTTACAATAAAATGTGTAAAAAAACCGGCTAAGTGCGAATCAAACTCGCGCACTGAGGGTTCCGTACACGCAAAGCATCTCACCTTATAGCTCTAACTAAAAGTACGATTATAGTTTCAAAAACAAACTTAACTTTGCAGTTCGATCCCTAAGACTCGTACTGAATCCAGTGCAAAAATAAGTTTTTAACACTTTTTTTAGACTTCCAATAACATATTTACAGTTTTCTGATTTATTTCTGTATAGTAAGTACTGTTAGACCTTGCTTTTTGCTAAATTTCATAATTTTAGGTCAACGGGAAGTACACCATAGGTTTTGATTGCTGCCTAAAATTACAAAATATACGATAATTCGCCACATTTACGGTAATATCTCTTGGTCGCGTTGAAGTATAATTTTGATTATTTTTTTGCTGAAAGAGACCGTGAATCCGAATATTCGATATTAATTTCAAATTGATACCTTCAGGCGTTCCTGAGAAAAAAGTTTGACAGACAGACGGACAGACAGACAGACGGACAACAAAGTGATCTTATAAGGGTTCCGTTTTTACCTTTTGAGGTACGGAACCCTAAAAAAGAATATAAGTAATTATAAAAGTAAAATAGACATGAATACACTACAGTCACAGAATTAATATAAGTACTGGCAAAATATAATAAAACGTTACCAGAACACAGTAATTCATATTGTTTGAAACGTATCTCCGGAATGGACTTATTTTCGGGCACTATCAGGCTTCCAGCCCAGCGGAGCGGTTTATCGGAGTGATGTGGAATGAGGGTAGCTTTCAGTCTTCAAAAGCTTTTCAACACATAATGTGTGTGTCGGAAAGAAATTTATGACATGGTATAGCCGAGTAAAATCATTGATTATTTATTTTTATTTGGAAACTAGTTTCGGGTAAAGGATTATTATTCTTTATTCGAAATTAGTTTCGAAACTCTGGTTTCGAAAGTGGCCGAAGGGGAATTTTATACAATTGAATACCGACCAAAATCTGAAACCATTTATAGTTCTTACTTACTTACTTACTTACTACTGCGGCGCAGCGACCCGAGGTGGATATTGGCCTCCGACACAAGATGACGCCATTTTTTGCGATATTGCACCAGCTCCTGCCAGTTGTCAGCTCTGAAGCTCTTTAGGTCTTTCAGAACCTCATAGCTCCAGCGGTACCTAGGGGGCGCCCTATTAGTAGTAGTAGTAGTATTTTAGAATATATTGTTCTAAATAAATATAATTCAAATCTCTTAATTTCCATAAAATGTATTTACATAGCGATCCTAAATAAATAATAATATAATAATATTGACAGGGTATGGATTCCCAAAAATACTTTAATGGTTTAGAAAGCATAAATTTAAACGATCCTTTTTTTTTGGTTTGTTAACCTTCTAAGAATTATGAGTAAAAAAAAATAAAGAAGTATTGTCTTAGAAATGAAACTAATTTATTGACGGCCCGACTGTTTGTAGAATTGTTAAACTCACATCTGTTAACCATTGTAATCTTGTGTTATCGGACATGGACGAAAAAAAACATTGTAAGTTATTACGTAAAATTCCAGGATTGAACAACGAGGATAAAGCTATTCTCTGTTCCTTTCACACATTGCTAAACCAAATATGTTTTGTTTCATGGTTATGAGAGAGACGCCCATTCGACGAATGAGCCAATGAAATGGACGGTGCGTTGGCGCAATATCGAGAGTTGATCGCGGGGATGAAAAAGGAGGAGGAAGGAGAGGAGAGACATTCGTGGGGGATTCATCGTATCGCAGTGTGTTCGTTTAGACGTGTTTGCAGTGAGACGTAATAATTACTTTTTGTGGGAGATTTAAATATTTTGCTTTTGTTGGGTCGATATATGCTTAGAATTGAATTGGGGTAGGAGTGTGCAGTATATTGGCAAGTCCTAGAAAATAAGTTTTCAGTTTTGTCAAGGTTTGGCTGTAAATATAAAAAGAAAATAAGTAAATTACAAACCTTTACGAAACACTTAATTTTACCCAACTAAAACTGATCTTGAAGGCTTTGCCTGATTCATGTAAATAATATTCTCAGTTTTAGTTCCATTTTCCCTTTTATTGTTTTGATTTCCTGAAAGCTTTTAAGCTAATTAAAGTATAACTAAAAATATGTGTCTGGTAGGGACTGAATATTCATTCTGAATATTCGGCAGCCCGAGGTCTAAGGGTCCTATTTCAATAGAAATTCGACATTTGCACGCAATCTTAAATTCGGATATCTAATGAAATATAGTGGCGGGGACACAATTAAAACCATAATAATGCTGTGATTTTATTTCAGCTAGAATTAAGATTGTCTGTGTGTATATTTATCGTTTAAGATCTGTTTATTATTTTCCTAAATTGTGTGTGAGAATCAGAATATAAACACCATTTATTTCGCTTGAGTCTTTTAAATCATCATTCCTCTAATTAGGACATCTTCACTATTTAATTGATCAATTAACAATTCCTTTCATAATAAAAATGCTATCATCATCCTAAGCCATAAGGTATGAAATAGTTTCTATTAGTTTGAAATAGGCTAAGACCCTGATAATTATTAAACTAGTATCCTAACTTAAACTATTTGCCATTACTCAAATTTAAATTGTTTTTACCTGTCCATTCAGGACTTAAAGAAATATAATATTAAATCTATTTCCCAGGGCAGAGTTCTACACCGAAAAGGTGAGGATTCTACAAAGAATTTAATTAATTTGCCAATAACATCAATATTTGTATACGGCTCAAACAAAAGAATAATAAAGGTATCAGCCCAAAAGACTAGCTAGCAATCGCTCCATACAATGGAACGTATATACATTTATTGAATACCAACGGTGCGCACCTTCTTATTACTAATAGTACAAAAAAAATAATAATTATAATAAAGTTGGTATTCAGAGATTATATTATCTCAAAGATCACATATGAATGGGCGGGGCACTATCTGCAGGTAAGTGACCCCATATCATACCTGTTACTCTATCGAGTACAATTTATATGGTCTGAAAACAGTACCAATCAATAGGCTTACAAGCCTTTATTTGAACCTGATTCATTGACAATCCTAACTTCATTATTAGTTTACAATATCACTATTTATCAGATTACTGAGATAATTAAATGTATGAGCAACAGACATGTCAATCAAAGATAGTCCATTGTCATACAATAAAGGCTGTGTCAATTAATCAGCTGTCCTAGAGCAATATATGAGCATTTATGTTATTGAAGAGGGCTTTGATGTAATTATTTCGTAACGTCTCCAGTACGGGATAGTGGCCATATCCCTGGAACATGAGGCGACGTGTTCAAACACCCTAGCTTTGCAAGAAAATATTATCATACCTATGTGGCAGAATAGCATTTTTTTAGAAAATAAAATACGGACCCCAGGGGTAACCGTTACACGTGGTGACGTGGTCCAGGATTCAGTATCTGCTACTTCTTTGAATTAGCAACTGGATAAAATTATTTGGTTTACTACTTATATTTAATATTATATAAAAAAAAACACAACGTAGATATTTTATTTTCAAATTATTATTCAGACGATCACAACAGATGAATAATACTCAGATTAATCAAACGTATTAACTGAGCTTAAGCTTAATATATTAATAAATTTATTAATGATAAATATATTTTCCTTATTAGTAGGAAATAGATAAAATTTGATTTATATATTACAGTATTCTAACAATTTTAATTCAACAGAATACAAGTAAAGTCCTAATAAACTAGGAGGGATCTTAGTCTTCAATATTGGAATAAATTATAATTGGTGTTTTATTTGCATTCTCATACAAATACGTCAACATGTCCCAAAACACAAGATCACGAAGTCGTAAACGGCGCATTAATGAAAATTTATCAAATCAAGGTCAACCACAAGATGTAGATTTACAGAATTCTATTGTTGATACGATTAAGCAGGTATTCCGCGAAAATCTAGGTGACTTTGCTAGAATTTTATTGGCTGAGACAAATAGGCAACGTTCCTTAAGTAATTCACCTTTATTAGCAGATAACGGGTTAGGCCAAAGTGATTCAGTAGAGCGAACCACTCCAGACACTGGTAATCTAGGTAATAGAAGTGTAACCGGCGGAAATATAATTGTTCTAAAGCCTGAGGTAGAAAAGCCTATTTTCAAGGGCAATAATGGGGCTAGTGCAAACCCTATGCGTTTCCTATGTAAGTTGAAAAAGTACATACTAAATGTTCATGGAGAAGATAGAGCTTGCGATATAGCTTTAGATTGTATTAAGGGGTCTGCATATAATTCCATAGAAATCTATAGCGATAATTGGAATTCATTTGAAGATTTTGAAAAGGACTTTATTAGGATTTTCTGGAGTCAAACACAGCAGGAGGCCGAAAAATTTAGGTTAATGAATACATATTGGGATGATCAACAAGGTCTAAAGATGAGTGAGCACTTTTCTCAACAATTAAGTGACTTTAGGTATTTTACCATTTCGATGAGTGAGTCTGAAGTAGTAAATTTTGTTATGCGCCATTATCCTGAACAAGTACAAGGTCTGTGGTTTGCAAGACAGGGGCCTCGTACAATCAATATGGGTGCTGAATTTCTTAGAGAAATCGAATCAAATGTAGTAAGTAGGTCTAAAATGGTTGATAACATTTCTTGTAGACGAGGTCGGGGTTTAGGACAGGGTTCATGGAGAGGCAGGAATAAGGTTCACACGGAATTTCCAGTTAGCGCTGCGATACAAGCAAGTACGCGCGGACGCGGGTCATATTTAAATAAAAGTAGAGGTCGCGGTCGTGGAAATTCATATCGTGGAGGCTATAATCGAAGCAATGGTGGCTTCAATTTTCCAGCAATTAAATGGGATAAATCTACGCAGGAATTTAACAACTCTGCAGCTGCGAGCCGCAATATAGGGAAAAACCCTAATTTAGAAAACAATCAGTCGGCAAACTCAAAGGTGCCCAACAATTAAGTCCCATTAGTTGTTTGGTTTATATAGGGACATAGGTAAAACAATCGACAGTGGAAAGGTTAGTGAGTCATGACGAAGTACTATCTTATTTAGCCGGTAAAGTTCAGGTAGACACACGTGTTAATTTTAAGAAGTTGCTTAGGTCAGTAATTGTTTTACTTAAGTTAGATTTTTTTTTTTGAACGAATGAAAGACGTTATTACTTGTGGGTGAAAAAAAAAAAAAAAATAAAAAAAAAATTGAAAGATGAATAAAAGGGGTAAAACATTCAGATTAAAATTAATTTGATTCAATATAACGATGAGTTGAGACAGGCAATTAATTGTTTGATAAGGCATAACATTGCAAGCGAAATACAAGAATGTATACAGTCGATAAATAATCATAATGATAATAAAGTTTTGTTATTCTAAATTTTATGAGATATAAGACAGTATTTTATCATAGCACCCATCCCATTTAACACCCATTTGTATTATGTTTCAAGCGAATAAATATATTTAATTTCATTTCATTAGCTATTATTTTCGTAAATTTATAGGTAGGAACGGCGAATAAACTAAGTCTTTGTGTCAACTTTTAATAAACAAGACTTATACAGACAAGACAAACAGATAGATAATATAATGTATAATGTAATCGGGTTTGGTAATAAGTAGATAATATCGGAGCAGGAATTGTGGGCCATTATTTTTACAATCTGTCTAAATTCTAAGCGTATGGAGACAAAAAGGGTACACTATTTTGGACGGTTTGAATATCAGGTACAATACGTAAAAGAGACAGACAATGCCATATCTGATGTTTTGTCTCGCAACATAAAGGGAGTTAATGTCTTTATTATTTCAAAGGTGGCTTGCCGACAATTACAATTGTTTGAGGCAATAAAAAGGCGGTTGTTTGAAAACAATTTTTGAAAATTATGAGAATTGCAGATAGACGATAACAGTCTTCGCTCAATCATAAAATGTTTGCTCGGTCAAGGAGGGACGAATAATAATGAAAACGAAATAAGTTTATAGTTTATTATCGAGTTAGAGCAGTTACGCACAATAATGTTTGTACTTAGTGGACTTAGACGGTAATGCGGTTATGCTTATGTGGTTCATTTAGCACGTTACTATGGATGAAAATTAGATAATTAACGAGAATTTGTAAATAAACGCAGTTAGTTGTATGAGGTAGAATAGTTCGTAATTAGGTTAGATATACATTGTTTTAGAAAGAAATAAGTTTGTCACTGAGTTCGTAGACGGCGTTAGGTTATTAGACAGTGTTAGGTTAAATGAGTTAGGCGATTAATTAATTAGGTTATCAGCTTTTAATAGGGTTAGGAAGTTAATTCGTGATAGGTTTAATTTAATAGACAGTTTAATTTAATAGTAAACTAGAAAGAAAAAAAGGTAGGTAGGTATATATATATATATATAAAAAAGGTTACCTTAAGGTTCTCTGTCGTAATTGTTATGTTAAAATAAGGTTCCCAGCTCACATAATATTGGCATTCTATATGAGCCGGAAAAGGAGGGAAATGACAGGGTATGGATTCCCAAAAATACTTTAATGGTTTAGAAAGCATAAATTTAAACGATCCTTTTTTTTTTGGTTTGTTAACCTTCTAAGAATCATGAGTAAAAAAAATAAAGAAGTATTGTCTTAGAAATGAAACTAATTTATTGACGGCCCGACTGTTTGTAGAATTGTTAAACTCACATCTGTTAACCATTGTAATCTTGTGTTATCGGACATGGACGAAAAAAAACATTGTAAGTTATTACGTAAAATTCCAGGATTGAACAACGAGGATAAAGCTATTCTCTGTTCCTTTCACACATTGCTAAAACAAATATGTTTTGTTTCATGGTTATGAGAGAGACGCCCATTCGACGAATGAGCCAATGAAATGGACGGTGCGTTGGCGCAATATCGAGAGTTGATCGCGGGGATGAAAAAGGAGGAGGAAGGAGAGGAGAGACATTCGTGGGGGATTCATCGTATCGCAGTGTGTTCGTTTAGACGTGTTTGCAGTGAGACGTAATAATTACTTTTTGTGGGAGATTTAAATATTTTGCTTTTGTTGGGTCGATATATGCTTAGAATTGAATTGGGGTAGGAGTGTGCAGTATATTGGCAAGTCCTAGAAAATAAGTTTTCAGTTTTGTCAAGGTTTGGCTGTAAATATAAAAAGAAAATAAGTAAATTACAAACCTTTACGAAACACTTAATTTTACCCAACTAAAACTGATCTTGAAGGCTTTGCCTGATTCATGTAAATAATATTCTCAGTTTTAGTTCCATTTTCCCTTTTATTGTTTTGATTTCCTGAAAGCTTTTAAGCTAATTAAAGTATAACTAAAAATATGTGTCTGGTAGGGACTGAATATTCATTCTGAATATTCGGCAGCCCGAGGTCTAAGGGTCCTATTTCAATAGAAATTCGACATTTGCACGCAATCTTAAATTCGGATATCTAATGAAATATAGTGGCGGGGACACAATTAAAACCATAATAATGCTGTGATTTTATTTCAGCTAGAATTAAGATTGTCTGTGTGTATATTTATCGTTTAAGATCTGTTTATTATTTTCCTAAATTGTGTGTGAGAATCAGAATATAAACACCATTTATTTCGCTTGAGTCTTTTAAATCATCATTCCTCTAATTAGGACATCTTCACTATTTAATTGATCAATTAACAATTCCTTTCATAATAAAAATGCTATCATCATCCTAAGCCATAAGGTATGAAATAGTTTCTATTAGTTTGAAATAGGCTAAGACCCTGATAATTATTAAACTAGTATCCTAACTTAAACTATTTGCCATTACTCAAATTTAAATTGTTTTTACCTGTCCATTCAGGACTTAAAGAAATATAATATTAAATCTATTTCCCAGGGCAGAGTTCTACACCGAAAAGGTGAGGATTCTACAAAGAATTTAATTAATTTGCCAATAACATCAATATTTGTATACGGCTCAAACAAAAGAATAATAAAGGTATCAGCCCAAAAGACTAGCTAGCAATCGCTCCATACAATGGAACGTATATACATTTATTGAATACCAACGGTGCGCACCTTCTTATTACTAATAGTACAAAAAAAATAATAATTATAATAAAGTTGGTATTCAGAGATTATATTATCTCAAAGATCACATATGAATGGGCGGGGCACTATCTGCAGGTAAGTGACCCCATATCATACCTGTTACTCTATCGAGTACAATTTATATGGTCTGAAAACAGTACCAATCAATAGGCTTACAAGCCTTTATTTGAACCTGATTCATTGACAATCCTAACTTCATTATTAGTTTACAATATCACTATTTATCAGATTACTGAGATAATTAAATGTATGAGCAACAGACATGTCAATCAAAGATAGTCCATTGTCATACAATAAAGGCTGTGTCAATTAATCAGCTGTCCTAGAGCAATATATGAGCATTTATGTTATTGAAGAGGGCTTTGATGTAATTATTTCGTAACGTCTCCAGTACGGGATAGTGGCCATATCCCTGGAACATGAGGCGACGTGTTCAAACACCCTAGCTTTGCAAGAAAATATTATCATACCTATGTGGCAGAATAGCATTTTTTAGAAAATAAAATACGGACCCCAGGGGTAACCGTTACAATATCTCTAGAGACACTCGCTTGGCTGGGTTAAAAGTCAGATCCAGAAGGCGGCTCTTGGACACGGTCCGCATTGTGAAGAGATTCCTCTCGCTGGAGTCCTGACCACCGGCAGCTTAAAAGTCTTTGCCCCGCTACCGATGAGTTCCCCTTTTTTATATTTTTAAATGTCTTTTATTTTTTGTAAGGTATTTAAAAATGTAAAAAAGAAGATGTCAAGTAAATGACAACAAATAATATCTTAAACATACTGACCTACCGACATAGATATGAATATCACTTGCGTACTTATATCGTAGCGTTAGTAAGACTCCTAAGGCATAGATAGGTACTCAATTTTGATAAAATTATTACGGAAGGCTTCTTTATTGCAATAAATATCATAATTTATTGACTTTAACAATCTGTGTGGAAAGAGAAGCACATGACAAATTATATGCTATTTCTTGGCTTCCAGACTAGTATGAAAAAAAATAGAGGGCCATTTATAAATTGTTTGTAAAACAAAGTACTTAGTTCACTGAAATATCTTTTGGCAAAATAACATTTCCGTTTATGCAATAATAAAACCACTTTATATATGCGTGCATAAAATTATGACGCGTATATATTCCAAGTATCTGAATGTCCAGTCCAGGGCAAGATTCCAAGTAAAAATAAAAACTTCATAACATTTGTATGCTATGAAAAGGCAGGCTGCATGTATTATTCATTTTACGAGAGACGTCGGGGCGAGCGCATGTATAAATTTGCCATTATAACTCTGCTGAAATTATGAAGGAGCGGTTAAAAGTGACTCATTGGTAATATTTTGTGTGTTAATTAATGTTGTAATAAATCATTAATTAAATCTGTAGTGCTGAAGCAATTATAATAATTTGGTCGAATGCACTTTTTTACTTATTAATTCGAAATGAGCCTATTGTTTAATGAACTAATATTTGTAAGTTGTCATATCGTATGTCTTAGGCACATATCTAATTGGCGTAGCCATCAATTATGTGCATGTGCAATTGTGCATCAGGCAAGAGTCAGTTGATAGAGTTCTGACAATCAATTTATAGGAATTTATACGTTTCGGAAATAGCACTAATTTTGTATTTTTGTTTTTACTTCCCATTCAAGAATGTTTACATAAGTCTTTATTAACTTGGCAAGAATAATATAATTCTAAGAATTTAGATTGCAACCTATACAAAATTCCTAAAATTCTTTCGAAATTTTTGCCTTTCCTTACATGTGCTATACAAAATGTGATACTGAAATACATGCGCCATCACTATGTATAACTTTTTTTTTAGTTCCAAATCATGCCGAAGTAAGCAGAGACTATGAATTTTCATGCACCACGATCCTTAACCTGCTAACGCATAACGTTAAGTCGCGTCTCAATTGTTTTTTAATAGTATGAGATATCCTAACTAATATTATAAATGCGAAAGTGAGTTTGTTTGTTTATTTGTTTGTTTGTTACCTCTTCACGCTTCATCTACTGAACCAATCTTCCTGAAATTTTGCATACACATAGTTAGAAGTACGGAGATGGACATAGGTTACCTTTCATCCCGGGAACAAGCTAATTATTAAAAATAAAAAACACGACTGACAAGTTTTTACTAAAAAAGTACACATTTTTGAAAAGTATACATTTTTGAAATCGCCTTTTAAAGCCCTTCAATTTGATACCCCACTCGATAAGATTGATCAAATTTTATTTTTTTGGTCTGCTATTTATCACATATATAATCCGCCATTTTGTTTTTATGATGACGTCATATAGCCTATGTCACTCGGAGGAATGCAAGGAATCTAAAAATACCTCTCACATCAAAATCTGTTAAGCCGTTCAGGACTTATGGTAGAATAAAGAAACTTACATACATACATACATACATACATGAACCCTGAAAACATAACACTCCTTTTTTGGTCAGTCGTGTAAAAAGCACTGATCCCGTGGGCAATTCACGCGGGTGAAGCCGCGGGCAAAAGCTAGTTTGTAATAAAGCTCTACTATGAAAATGCCATTGTCCCAAAATGAATCGATCTCTCTCATTTTCTCTTCAGACACAATCACAAAGTCGCAACTGGTAATCAATAAATTAACTTCGTCCCAAAACAAGAGCGCCCAGCCTCATGAACCGAGACTTGATATAAATGAAGGGTGCCACAACATTTCGCCACTTTGCCCCATTTGTCTCGCCCCATCATTTGTCTGGCTATTTGCTTAGAACTCATCTGCTGGGGACAGTGAGGGGAGAGGCAAAAACATCTTGACACTTTTGACATGCCGCACACTGGATACTTTAGGGAACTTTTCCATAAAAAATGGGTATGTGCGAAAGGCGTACTACTAATTTTTGAGAGGGTCGGTTCGCACTCGATCAAAATTCATCCGTGCGAAACGACTACTAAAAAAATATTATTATTGAAAGTGGACGTTTCGCACGTTCGGGCGAATGAATTTCGTGCGAATCAACTACTAAGCCTATTATTTAAATCTGTTTGAATGGTTTTGTCTGTCTTGTTAAATTTAAACTGCTTTTTGACTGTATTTCTTTCTGATCAGATGTGAGTTTATTTTGATAACTGTTGTTATCTTTTAGAGTTTGGACGCTATTTAAAAAATAAAAATAATTTGTTTATAGAGTAAATTACTATTTTGAATTTTGTCTTGGTATCTAGCGACATCGGCTACCGCTTTTTACCGTATGTCCTGAAAATATGTAAATATCAAAACTATTTAGCGTTGTTATATTATTTACCCTTTAGAAACAGTTGATAGTTTTACAAAAACATCAAATTAAAGTACCTAATTTCGTTACAAATAACAGTGTAATTATTAAAAAAGTCGCACTAAAATTTTACAAACTAAAATCTAAAGCGTGCGCGCAGTGCAGTCGCCTTTCATCATATGATTGATCACTTTACAGTGCTAAGGAATTTACTTCAGTTGGGCAACTCTTCAGAAATCGCAAACAGATCGCCGAAGTACTTGGAAGGACAGGTTGGCTAATTCCGTTTGAGACGATAGGATTGTGTATATTTAAATTAATTTTTTTGTATGCTATTAAATAAAAATAAAATAAATAATATCGAACTAATAATACAAAATGTGTAAGTGTGTGTTAAGTAGCTTTGGTTTCAATAAAAAAATTTGGGTGAAATTTTATTTTTTCTTAAGCAACATCATACTAGAAGTATTTTTCGAAAATTGTTTATGTGGAGATAAATACATTTCCGCTAGTATAGAAAGCCTGTTCTCAGAAATAAAAGAAAGAAAAAATATTTGATTCGATATCAGTTCTCAAGATTTGGCCCACATTCAGATGAAATTACTTGTAATAAAAATAAATGGATCCCATGTATACTAGTTTACAGACACGATACAAAAGGCGTGCAAATGACATTTTAATCTCACAAAAACTGATAAAAACCAATTTAACAGCACGTTCTTTACGAGGGCCAATTGAAAATAAAATTGGCACTAGCTCAATTTTCCGCTTCAATGAATGCAGTTCGGTGCAGTTGTGTACTATACACGATGCACTTTTGTTTCTTCCTTTGAAACTTCCTCGAGTAAGTATGCCGATTGAAAAGATTTTTTTTTTTCTTATCTAAGACTTTATTGAGTTAGAAAGAGGGTTAATTGCTTGGCTGTACTTTTGAAGTAAATGCAGTTAAAGTATTGGTAAATAGAGATTATTGTGTACCTGTTTGTTTCAACTTTTTTAAGTATAGATAAGTGGTTATATCAGTCACAGACTTTCAATAAACGTTCAAAGTACATGTACAGTAGGGTGGAGCGCGGATGTATGGGGAATTTTTTTTCTTTATTTTGAATTCTAATAGTGAGGGATTTATGTCTTGCTCGAAATTAATACTATATGTCAATTTTGATATAAATTAAACAACATCTTTTGCCTCCGCACTAACTTCAAAGTTTTAATTTTTTAGAAAAATTTGCTTTACCTGTAAGACCTTTTATTGACATGTAAATGGGTTCAAATTATGTAAATTAACACAAAATGTGTTAATTAAGCATAAAATAATATGTTTTAATGAAAAAAGTAATAAAAATAACATTTAAAAAAATTAAATTAATTCACTCTAAAATGGCACTTAGTGTCAAATTTCGGCATTTTGTCTCTTAATTCTGATTTAGCCTGTATGGCTCTCAATTGAGATGTTTTAGTTTAATGTTAGGTGGCTACTTCATCTGTGATCTTCACAGTTCATTTAACAGATTGCATGGGACACGGAAGTCTCAAGAATAACAGCTGATTCTCGCCACCAGACTGTACTATACTGCCAATTTCTTTAGTCGATACTTGTATGAAAAATTGTAGCTTAAAACAATAGTTTTGACAATATATTGTTTCTTTATCAATTAAAACATTAAAATTAATATCTGCCACTACTAAAAATCTTGGGGTTCTTGATGTGGCAATACTGCGTGCCTTCAAACTACGACGAGCATCCAACTCAAGAATTTGCTTTCGCGTGACAGTTAAAATAGCCAGAAAATATTGTCGTTGTACGCAAAATAGCCATTTCTTTAAATGACTGGGTCTAATGTGCTTTCTACATCTCCTAGAAGGTATCGCGTAAAAAATTATGTTAAAACGAGACCGAGTACAGTCTTTACAAGATGGTTTTTCTTTTAATACAGAACCACAATGGAGCATATACTTTCACAATTAATGTAGCCGAAGTGATAGGCCAAGTGATGATTTTTCCGTCGCTATATAAACCTAACATTTGATTTTTACTTGTAAATCAACGGACATGCGACTATTCAACTGTAGACGTATCGTAAAGCCTAAATCTTCGGGAGAGTTGCCTGAAATTACTGCTGATACGTACGATCTGTGAATATTTTTGGGAGCATATTTCTTTACAATAATTAACATTTCCTCACGTTTTGGCACTTTCTTAAATCTTGAACAGTTGCAGTGAGTAAAATCTTTACATTTTCAAGCCAAAATATCAAAAAGCATTATACTATTCCGGCGAAAAACTTTTAGTCTGCAGATGAAATTCATTTGATGGGCTTGAGCAGATTTTTACATTTTATATGATGTGCTGATAACAATTAAATAACTCTGGAAAGAATTACTGTTGGCAAGGATGCAGTAAGCCATAAATATTTATTTTTTTATGACAAACTTAGTAATTTTTGAAAATATAGGCTGTTTTTTCGACGTTCTTATAGTTTACCTCGTCAACTTGTAAAACTTCATATATCTTTGTAATTTGGTAAAACATATGACTTTAACTTGCAAAGATAATTAATTATTCGACACAGTACAGGCACTCCGAGCCATTTCCATTATAGTACTAGGAATTTATAGGATATTTGTCAAAAAAATTGTCAAGCGCGTTTTCAATTATTCGTGCGAAAACTGACCCTCCTTTGCACCCCCGAACTCTCTTTTTCCGTAGTATTGCACCTTGTTTATTATTTTTTATCGAAAATTGATGAATTATTTTGTATGAAATTAATATGAATTATACATATATTTGGCATTTTATTAAAATTAAAAATCTTTAAACTTGAGTCTAAAATAAACTTTTCGTAAAAGTTCAATGACCTTGCGGAGACCGTTACCCTATTTTTTCAAATAATATTTTAAATGTGTATGTTTGGGACTAAAAGGCATAAACTTTTCACTATTAGAAATTTAAAATCAGAAAAAGTAATTTCGCTCCACCTAATGTACAGTCAAGAGACATTAAGTGCAGTCATACCTCCAAGACCTTAATGCATAGCCTTAAAGATCATATTTCTTTGATATTCTGACTGCAGTTTTGAATCATGACCACTGGTCTTAAAACCCTTTGATCATTTGACAACGTTGGTTTATAAGTCCTACTTGAAGTAATAAAAAAGCTACTACAATAACGGGTTAAACTTGTCAAACATATAGCGTAGTCGTAAGTGCATGTAAATTCTATGCTCCGTTCATACTGAAAAACTAACCTCCACGCCTTGGTTTCTCCATGCAAAATGAATTACTTACTACTTCCATGGGATACATACCATGCCTGTTTACCGAAGGTAGGTAGAGACTATTACTTATAATCGGGCCGAAACCTAAACTCCCGTATGACGTATGTCAGTTTGGCAATAATAGTGATGTACCTAAACACGAGTCGCTTCGATTATTTAATTTTACATAAAAAAAAACAAATCCAAATAAAATAATTATTTTTATTAATCAGAAGTCTGAACTATCAAAGTAGCTGTCATAGTCACTAACATGGATAATAAACTCATGGTGAATAATATTATCTACTCTGATGTCACGATTCGATACAATTGCGCGAATTCTTTTCCCTCTTTCTATTTTTTTTGTATTGCTTTATTGTTATTTTTTTAATTCTAAAGTGCAATAATTGTTATATTCAGCATTTAAACATCAATAACAAACCTTATTAAATAAATCGAAAAATTAAACGATGTATCGCGATTTTTTAAATTTTCACGATCGATTTATTGTAGCCGGATGCAATGGAACTCTCTAAATGGGCAAGCCGGAAGTTCAAGTACTACATTTCCGCGCATAGATTTAAAAATCAAAAAATTCGGAACTTCATGGGCTTGACCCTGATGACACCTGTCATACGGGAGTTTAGGTTTCGGCCCGATTATAGTTTATCAATTCTATTAGATACCCCATAGTTTAAATATACAAGAGTCAAAAGAATATTCTCTTATTTTTTAAATAAATATAGTCTTTCAAGTTTTTCATCAATCAATTTATTATATCTATAACAAATTTTTGCTCAGATAAACTAATTTTCTTTCATTTAATTATTTTTATAAATCAGTAAATATTTACTTGCATTTCGGGCTGAAAAAGTGAATGTAGGTTACAGCGTAAAATAATAGGCATATTGCGGTTGAGGGCGACAATAAAAAAAGCTCCAAGTAAATTATTCAGCAGATTCTGAAAGTAAAAGCATTCTTCAGAGGCACGTCTGTCCGTCCGACTGTCACTTTGTATGACAGCCCGCTGGTTTATTTATATTTTTGCCGAATATTACTATTGCTGTTGTTTACGTTGTATTGCGTAAGTTTTGTAAAAATATGTTGGTTGTTGTAAAAATATGTTTTAAATATTTTTTAAATGTCGGTAAAATATTTTAGGGTTAATTTGACACACCTTAACAATTAAGTAGGCATTATTCTGTAAAACTTTTCATATTTGATTCATTTTATTACGAGCACAGTAAGAATTTGTGTACCACCTAAATACAAATTTATACAATAAAAAATGTCATGAATACTAGGTGGAATTAAAAAATCGATTATATGCAAACATTTGCCTTGTAAACAATTGTTCTAATAATGGTTATTCTTACCTACTTTTGCTGAAGATCAATCCAAACTGATCTGTTAGAATTAAAATATAATAAAAAAACATTTAAGAAAATATATTTCTTGTAATGACCCTCAAGCGAGGATCGGAACTACGCCCTTTTCGTGTTGAACCACTTAATGGTCTAGGGTGCTCTGGGTTCATCCCTTATACACTTTGTATTATAGAATTGATACCGTCCTCCCTGGATACATTTCTTAAAATTTGCTCTTTCCTTCTTATCGAGTGTGTTATTTTATTACTAACACAGGTGTCAGATTTTATTCAAGTGGCCTAAAGACATGACATGACTTAAAAGTCATGTCATGTCAGACTACCGCCATCTAGTGGCAGTACCCATACGGCTAGTGTGTATACTTCTTCTTCTTCTCTCAGCCGAAAGACGTTCACTGCTGGACAAAGGTCTCACCCAAGGATTTCCACAACGACCGGTCCTGCGCTGCCCGCATCCATGCGCATCCCGCGACCTTCACCAAGTCGTCGGTCCACCAATTGGGAGGCCTGCCAACACTACGTTTTCCGGTTCGTAGTCACCACTCGAGAACTTTTCTGCCCCAACGGCTATCTGTTCTACGAGCTATGAGCCCCGCCCACTGCCACTTAAGTTTGGCGATTCTGCGGGCTATTTCGGTTATTTTAGTTCTCCTACGGATCTCCTCATTGAATAATTGATCTCTCAGTGTGAATACACACAGTGAATAAACTAAACAGTCAGCCAATGTGCAGGTTTCCTCACGATGTTCACCTTCACCGGAAGCAGGTGGTGGTCTATGAGAAAACTACCATACATGAGTCAGATTGATCTACAAATAGTGACAAAGGTAGGATTTGAAGCCGGGTCCTATCCGACCTCAGGCTAAACATAGAGATGTTAATATTGATTTTCGGATTAGTGATCATTATTTATAACTTCGCTTAAGACTTTCGCTCCCATGAGAATTTTAAGATAAAAAGCCCCTTTAAGAGTCCCTGTGAGCTATTTCGGGTCTTATTCTCCCTGAGTAAGAAATTTCGATAAAACTTTACCCCCCTCTTTAAAAATTAACAAACTTCTGAAACCTATTTTAGATAAAATATGTTTTGTCTTTCAATTTGTAACATTAAAAGAACGAGAAATACACATTTTAACTAAAATAGGTTTTGGGCATTTGTTACTTTTTTTTATAAATAATTAGTTTTCATAAAACTTAACAAACGGAAATGACAGGTGAGTGGAAAATAAAAGGGTTAGCAAACCATCAATAAAGCATACAAAAATCTTCGGTTGAAACGGAATGAATTGTTTGATTGCCATTAAAAGTTTTTGAACATTGTTTACAGAGGAACGGAACAAAGTGGAATTGTTGCCAAAGCCTGATGTTACGTTTTCAAATGCCATAATGAGTTGTTGAATAAATAAATCTGCATCCTTTAGACGTTTTCAGTAAGTGGTTCTTTTAGGGTTCTGTATCTCAAAGAGAAAAAAACGGAACCCTTATAGGATCATTATGTTATTTAAAGACCATAGATCCAAGTATATGAATAAATTAAACAACCGCATACCTCTATGCGTTCCTGAAAAAAGGGTCTTGAAAGACCTTCAGATGGACGGACAGTCAGACAGACGGAAAACGTAGTGCTATTATACAGGCTACGTTTTCCCATATGAGATACAGAACCCTAAAAATCATAAAAAGTTTAATTAATAAATCTTTGTCCTAGTGGCTAGTCCCTTGTCATAGAACCGATAAATAATAACATATAAATAAAAAGTATGTGGAACACACTACGACCATCCACTTTTATATAGCTTCATATAATTTTTACGAACTTTTTACGAGTTGTCCGTCTCTACGTCGACATTCTTATTAATTTTCTTGGTCTTACTGCTTGCTGTTATATTAATAACTATGAGATGAAAGGCATAAAAACACTATAAATATAACTAGGCCGTCATGAAGGCCTAATAATGGGAGTTAATAAAATCGCTTAGGTTAAGCTTTTTGGACCCTTTTGTACAAGTATCCACAGTAGTTAGTAATACTAGGTATAGAATAGAATAAAATTTATTTGTAAAAAAACACATACAGAATACACACAGTAACAAAAAATAAACAACCGAAATATATTTTAAATAAAAGGAGAAATTACGTAAAAAGTTACTTAATTCCGAGTAGAATATCGATTACGACATTAAGGGTATGACCAAATTTACAATATTTTAATTATTGAAGTATATTTGATTTTTTTTTAAACTTCTTTTTAATTCAACAAATTAGCATCTTTTGACATTTTTGTTCAAAAATCTGTGAAATGTAGCTAAAAACAAGAGTCCTGAACGAAATGACTTTCGTTCCATAAAAATCCTCAGAACCCTCTTTTATTCAGTTGGACAATAAACTACACTCGCTGTGTCAATTCGAGAACTGAGGGGGTGGATTTTATTAAATAATTAGTACGCGATTCATGTTTGTATTGTTGAAAATCAATATCAAAAGCAGGCGGTGCGGTGGTGGTTCAGTCACCTAAATGTTCAACTTACGTTCGAAGGGACTAAGGTTCGATTTTCAAGCGCGGTCCGGCCATGTACAGACAGAAACTACGTTTTATATAACTTTCAAATATAAGTTATATATAAGTTTAAAATCCTTGAATTAATAATTCCAAATGTAGAGGTTTGAAATTATTGTCCTGTACTTGGCAACTGACTAATTCTTCTCATAAAAATTTGGTCTTAGTAAAGTACGTAATAATTTTTGCTCAAAGATAAAATGTACGTATTTATATGACCACTATAAACGCCCTTCGAGCAACAAGGACTTCCGTGCGCGGTGTCCGTGTTGCTCTATGTAAACGCCCAAATTAAAAATCAAACAATTTCAAATGCAAAAAGAAAATAAGTTAAGTATTCCACTAGAAACTAAAAATATCTACCACCTACTCCAAAACAGTTTTTTATTCGCTTTGAAAATGGACTCCTGGAAGGCAATTCTCGGGTCTGCGATATAATATCAATTTCGACATTTATCGAAAAAACATGGCGGATATCGATAAATATCGAAATTGCGTATTCTCGTGATTTCAAATGTGACATTTATCCAGCGTCAGCCCTCGATATGCATCGAGTGGTCGAGCGTGGCCGAAAACCATATCGTGTGTGATATTTGTTGCTTCAAAGCTATTGAATAACATAATATTCGTACTTTACAAGACGCTTTGTATTTTTATTCAGCTATGGTTTAGTAAAATATGAATGCTGACGATTTTGTATTCAATTTTATTGGAAATCGTTGTTTGTTTACATAAAATTATTTTATTGAAGCCTAATATAGAGGTTTGGATAGATACATACTTTGCTTTTTTCTGCCTCGAGTACCATACCTTATTTGTTTCTCAATTCAATTTCGTAAAGAAACAATATCATACATAAGAATATAATTGATACTCCGATAACAAATATCACATAACCTCACACACACAATAAACAAACAATGACAAGTATCCTCGCGTTCCGTTCTCTCCATCAACTCTAAAATATTTAATTTTCTTTGCATTTTATAAATTTGCATTGGAGCTTATTAAGTTACATAAAATAAAGTATTATAACTATTTATACATAAATTCACTATTAAAACAATGGTTTTACATAAAATATTTAATGAAACAAGTAAAACATACATTTCTCGATTGTAGTTATGTATAATCGAGAAAAAGGACGTGTTTTCAATTAGAGAAGCCCTAGTTTTCGATATAATATCGAGTTTTATGTCGAATAGGTTCGAGAATACAATTTTAATTAATTAATTAAAAAAAAATTAAAAAATTTAATATCGCAAACGCGAGAATTGGCCTCCAGAGGCCAATTCTCGCGTTTGCGATATTTTATCGAATTTGATAATATATCAAACTTCTTTTATCGAACAAAATTATCACAAAAACCTCCAAAATGGTATTCTCGAACCTATTCGACATAAAACTCGATATTATATCGAAAACTAGGGCTTCTCTAATTGAAAACACGTTCCTTTTTCTCGATTATACTTAACTACAATCGAGAAATTTATGTTTTACTTGTTTCATTAAATATTTTATGTAAAACCATTGTTTTAATAGTGAATTTATGTAAAAATAGTTATAATACTTTATTTTATGTAACAGAATAAGCTCCAATGCAAATTTATATAATGCAAAGAAAATGAAATATTTTAGAGTTGATGGAGAGAACGGAACGTGAGGATACTTGTCATTGTTTGTTTATTGTGTGTGTGAGGTTAAGTGATATTTGTTATCGGAGTATCAATTGTATTCTTATGTATGATATTGTTTCTTTACGAAATGGAATTGAGAAACAAATAAGGTATGGTACTCGAGGCAGAAAAAAGCAAAGTATGTATTTTATCCGAACCTCTATATTAGGCTTCAATAAAATAATTTTATGTAAATAAACAACGATTTCCAATAAAATTGAATGCAAAATCGTTAGCATTAATATTTTACTAAACCATAGCTGAATAAAAATACAAAGCGTCTTGTAAAGTACGAATATTATGTTATTCAATAGCTTTGAAGCAACAAATATCACACACGATATGGTTTTCGGCTACGCTCGACCACTCGATGCGTATCGAGGGCTGGCGCTGGATAAATGTCACATTTGAAATCACGAGAATACGCAATTTCGATATTTATCGATATCCGCCATGTTTTTTCGATAAATGTCGAAATTGATATTATATCGCAGACCCGAGAATTGCATCCCTGGGACCTTTGCAGCCACAGGCGGGCGTCTTAACCACTCGGCCACCACTGCTTCCACCACTTGTTTTTAATATAACAATAATAATATAATGACAAAACAGTTTTACAAATATTTTATTTATAAATGGTGTTGAAATCGAAACAATACATAGTAAAGTTTTGAGAACAATGCGGTTTTGGAGAAAAGTAAACCAGTTTTTTTTTATTACACTTGTTTGTTTTTCGGTTTCTGGTGGACTGTAAAGTGAAATTTGTAATTAGCAAGGAGTTCCTTTGTGTCGGTAAGTTGGGCGTGTACTTCAGTCATCGTGCGGACCGTGATGGACGACCAGGTGAACGGGATGTTGAACGGGAAATTCTCCAAGTGAATGAGAATATCATTGCATTCGTACACACCCTGTAAGTATATTATAAATAAATATATGGACAAATTACACAATATTGAGTTAGTCCCAAAGTAAGTTCGAGACTTGTGTTATGGGATACTAACTCAACGATACTGTATTTTATAACAAATACATATATAAATAAACATCCAAGACCCAGGCCAAACTGAAAAAGATCATTTTCCGTCTTGACCAGACCGGGAATCGAACCCGGGACCTCCGGTGTGGCAGTCCGACGTGATGACCGTTAGGCCACGGAGGTCGTCCATATATCATCGTCATTGTTTGTTTCCCAAATAAATAAATAAAATAAAATATTAATTTCAACTTGATACCTTTAAGCGTTCCTGAGAAAAAAAAGTTTGACAGACAGACGGACAACAAAGTGATCTTATAAGGGTTTCGTTTTTGTCTTTTGAGGTACGGAACCATCAAAAGTCACTTTGACAAATCAGAATGTGATCATTTCCCATTTCCTAAATATTTAACAATGAACCTTATATGACTTTATAAGCTTCAAATCAAAGTGGTCTGTTTAGACCTTTTTAGATTTGTGAAGAAAGTGAAGCGAAGAGGACAACTCGTGCAATTTCATCAATTTCAGGTAAAGTTTTGATATCTAGAAATGATTATTTAAAAATGAACCTTATATGACCTTAATAGGATCAAAGTCAAAGTGGCCTTTAGACCTCCACATGTTAAAATTGATCATCAATTCGTACAATTTCATCAATGAGTAAAGTTTTGATATTAAAAAGTTACAAATTAAGAGCTAAATAGACCCGACATGATCATGCATACAAAAAATATAAGGATGAGAAATAAGGAGGAATGAATGAATAGTTTTATTTTTTAGGAGAATATAATATAGCGGAAGATAAGATATTTGGTGTCGACCCTAGATATTGGGTTAAGATTCTATATAGTTACAGTTCATGAAGAAAAAGTATATAAGCAGATTCTGCTGAGGATGCAACCAAGAAAACGCTCAAATGATAGAGAGAGATTCTATATACAGTTCAAAGCTCGTATAATGATGATACATAATATAATAAGCATTTTAAGACTGACTAAAAAGTTTTCAAGCTTTTTTAAAAATGAGCACATTCTGTTACATTATTTCTGTGGTAGAAGAATTGTCAAGTAATGAAATATGATGGACTTACAGCTTTAAACGGACACGTATAATTTTGATCTTGAACTTGATTCATGAACATCTTTCCCAAATAGGGTTCGTTTTGTAAAAAGTCACATACTTTGTAGTTTCCTTGCACACCTAGTGGCACGTAATTCCCGCCAAGATATTCATAGAGATTCATAATTATCTGTAAATTCATATATGAACTGTAGATTTAGTCGCAATTAAGAATTTAATCCTAATCCTAACTAATATATAAATGCGAAAGTGAGTTTGTTTGTTTGTTTATTTGTTTGTTACCTCTTCACACTTTATCTACTGAACCAATTTTCCTAAAATTTCACATACACATTATTATGTGTATGTGAAATTTTAGGCAGATGACAACAAGTTAAATTAGTTACTCTTTTTAAAATGTCAAAAACAATAATTTATATGGGACTTGTATGACAGTACTCAACAGTGACGTCACTTTTAATGGAGTCAAAAAGCATTCCCAATATACTTTAATTAGAACTAAAAAATAGTAAACCATGTTATAAATAAAATTGATCAATTAAAGTGACATTCAATTATAATGTTTCATTATTTAAATAGCATCATATATTTTATTTTTACACGACTGACCAAAAAAGGAGTGTTATGTTTTCAGGGTTCATGTATGTATGTATGTATGTATGTATGTAAGTTTCTTTATTCCACCATAAGTCCTGAACGGCTTAACAGATTTTGATGTGAGAGGTATTTTTAGATTCCTTGCATTCCTCCGAGTGACATAGGCTATATGACGTCATCATAAAAACAAAATGGCGGATTATATATGTGATAAATAGCAGACCAAAAAAATAAAATTTGATCAATCATATCGAGTGGGGTATCAAATTGAAGGGCTTTAAAAGGCGATTTCAAAAATGTATATAACTTATATGTTTGTATGTACTTTTTTAGTAAAAACTTGTCAGTCGTGTTTTTTATTTTTAATAATTAGCTTGTTTACCCTGTCATCATCCCTATTAGAAGTAAGTATTGAGAAGGACATAGGCTACCTATCAACCCGGACCTATCAACCCGGTAAAAAGCACTTTTCCCGTGGGAAAATCACGCGGGCGTAGCCGCGGGCAAAAGATAGTTTATAATAAAACTGTAACTGGTTTTTGTCTGTACATAGAAGATTTCTAAAAAGAAAACTATGTATGGTTGTGGGTTCTTTGTGGGGCCCATAAGAGCCAAAACCATTTTTTGTAGAATTTTTGTCTGTCTGTCTGTATGTTTGTACGCACATTACGCAAAACTACTAGATCAAATTTGATGCGGTTTTCACTGTTGTATTATAGAAGGTCTAACTTAAAATCTGACGTAAGTTTCATCTTGATACGCCGCTTAGAACCTGAGATATTCGCGAATGAAGTCGCGGGCACAGGCTAGTTAAATTCCATAGTGTCTAGTGTCTTTGTTAATAAATCTGTTATTTGCTAAATCAATCTGCCTGTCACGATAAACTCAAAAACTACAACAGATTTTCATGGGATTTTTACCGATAAACATGAGTAAACATGACGAAGGGTTTAGTGTAAAATTTATGAGGATGAAAATGGGTATTAACGCTGGTCGTTACATATATTTACTAGCATGGTCCTGGAACTTTATTCCCATGGGAATTTTGGGAAGTCCTCTCTTAGTACTCCCCTACACTTACTAAGGAAAATACTTGCCAAATTTCAGCTTACTACGGCCAGTATTTTTGCCTGTGCGTTGTCCGTCGGACACTCAGTCAGTAATGGAAGAACTTCGTCAACGGGTAATTTACTATTTTAAATTTCTCCGGTTATAAACAGTGTATCAAGATAAAACCTGCACCAGATTTTAAGTTAGACCTTCTATAATACAACAGTGAAAATCGCATCAAATTTTGTCTAGTAGTTTTTGCGTGATGCGCGTACAAACATACAGACAGAAAAACAGACAGACAGATAAAAATTAAAAAAATTTTAATGGCTTCTATTAGCCTCATAAAGACTCCTCATAATGTTTTTTCTTAGATATCTCTTATGTACAGACACAGACCAGTTACATTTTTATTATATGTTTTAATATTGATTAACAAACCGTCACATTATCTCCACATCCCGCTAAAGTTTCAATTAAAAAGTTAATGTAGTAAGGACTGCCTCGGCCTTTCCTATGGATGTTAAACTTCATTTCCTTTATATATTTAGGGTTAGTATACACAATCTCTGGCTTTTCGGGAATGACTTCCAGGGCCTGTAACAGATGCAAAATAATAATTTAAATGGCAACTTTTATACTAGTAATCAATTTACTTTCCTAGATTCATTAAAAAAAAGACTTCTACAAAGAGATACTTATTACGAAGCCAATAAATGCATTAAAAGAAAGACAATAAGGGTCATGTATAATACCATTAAAATTCCCAAAATACTAAATAAAATGTACAACCGAATCATGTTTGGTTAAATAATGCAATGACTATAATTATTATTTACTTGATTCATATGAATAAGTTTACAATTTAATAACATACCTAATTAAAAAGATATCAGTGTAAACTAAGTATAAAATTAAATAATTCAGCTACAAATAAATTAACATCATCAAATAGAAATTAGGTATACGATTTATACTCTATGACTTCCTTTTCCTGTTATTTTCAAATAATAATTAGATACATACCTGAATACAAAAATTGTTGTCTGAGTTTTAGGAATATAACAATATATAGCTACTTATCGATAATCATGATTATTGTTAATGATATAGGCCTCTGATATCATAAAATTCCACTCTTTCAGAAGTGGCGCAGGGAAAAACTATGGCCTTCCATAATTTTTGAATACAATTTCTTTTGAAGCGTAAGGCTGACCCTACCGCGTACGCTCCCTCATCTGTCAAATCTAACAGCTCATACTTTCAGACTTTTGGTTTAACACTGCCGTTTTTTTTTATGAAATTACATCTTGATAAGCCTTAGCTTGCCCTTAGGCAATAGTTGAAACTATTTACCTAGTCTATACATATAATAAAACAGTAAAAATATTTTGTCTGTACATTTAGTATTTTTGACTGAAATGGATAGAGGGACACTTAAAAAGAATAATAGAAAGCAAAAAAATTTTTTTGGAATTTCTTGTCTGTCTGTCTTTCTGTCTGTCTGTATGTATGTACGCGTTTCACGCAAAAACTACTGGACGGATTTGAATGAAACTTTTTTTGTTGTATAGCTATTAAGCCTGGGCAACATATAGGCTATAATTTTTTTTTTTAAACTGGAACACCTGATGAAGAACCTTAACAGAACAGCTAAACTATAAGAAGTATGGAAATGGTGCCTTAACAAAAGTCGTTCAACCTGATGAGCATTTTCTGCTGACATATACAAATTGAAGATCTGGAACATCTGATGAAAAGCTCCAAGAGAGAATTTTCATCTAAGTGAAACTCACGCGGGCGAAGCCGCGGGCGACAGCTAGTAATAATATAAAATAATATATAAATTAATGCGCTGGCTGTGGCTGAATTTCTGTCAAAAACGATATTCTCTTAGTTAGGTATATTTATTATAGCAATTAGCAGGTCGACACGACGAAGAAGAAGATTAATTTAATTTAATTAATTTAATTTCAAAATTTAGTGTGTCTGTAATCAGTTTTTATAGATATAGTCAGATGCAGAGTAACTTCACCCCTCTGAGACACACCCTGTACGTGAGAGTTCAAGGGCCGATGACCATAGAGGAAAAAAATACTCCTTGAGCCAGATTTTCAACGCATAGGGTTGATGAGTAATAAACAATAGCTAAATTTTGGCTTAATCTAAACTCTATAGTATTTGACAACAGCGCCCACCGGTCATGACATGAGTAATAGACCGCGTCATTTCTAGCAGCCCTGAGGAAAGACATCATAATATAAAGATCTGGTGGAGGTTGGTTTTCCGTCCCGCGCGCCTTTCAACGCCCGGCGCACATCCAGTCACTCACACAAAGCCAAAAGCGATTTTACGGCACACATGCTTAAGTGTCGCTTCTTTTCACGTTAGTAGGTATATTTTTTCTTTGCCTGAGATAGTATTCTGTCAGATTTCTCAGCATCTGACTGTACATAAATTACCTCAAATTATTTTGAAGCGATTTGGGTACCTATAGTATGACAGAAATTTTGGGTATGACCATCTGCTTTCAGTAAAATTGTGTAAAAACCTGTACACAAGCTAGCTGACTGTTCAGTTTACTAGAGTATTTATGACTTCTGCCCCTGGATGGCGGCAGTCTTCTAGATGTCAGATGCCTTCAAGCGATTTAAGAAAAATCTGTTTTTTTAAACAGACTTGATAACAAGAAAAATGGCGGTAATTCACTATTCGAAAGTAGCAAATGGTGAGGAGGACGTCATAATTTTTGTATTTAAGTTTTTATGATTATACTGTCGTCTGCGACTTCGCCTGCGGCCTAAAGTAGCCTATGTCACTCTTCAGCTCTACAACTGTCTTCACAAAAAAAATCACATCAACCCGTAGATATATACATCAAACTCTGTTTTGACATTTGAATGATTTTACTGCTATTATAATTTTATTTTTGTCACTTTTAAATATGTATCCTTGTACAATAAATATATTACAAACAAAAAACAAACTGGCTCATAAGGTCAATTTATTGTTACTATAGGGGAGGCCTTTTCCCAGCAGTGGGACACATCAACACAGGCTAGGAAAAAAACAACAAGCAAATTATTAAAAAATAAAAAACACGACTGACAACTCACATAGCCTATGTCACTCGGGGGAATGCAAGGAATCTAACAATACCTCTCACATCAAAATGAGGACTTATGGTGGATTAAAGAAACTTACATACATACATACTTACATACATACATACATACATGAACCCTGTAAACATAACACTCCTTTTTGGTCAGTCGTGTAAAAAATAATAATAATTCTAGCTTTTGCCCACGGCTTCGCCTGCGTGAATTTTCCACGGGAACAGTGCTTTTCCCAAGATGAACGGAAACCTATGTTCTTCTCAGTACTTCTATGTGTATAGGATGAAAGGTAACCTATGTTCTTCTCAGTACTTTAATGCGTAAGTATGCGAAATTTCAGGAAGATTGGTTCTGTAGATAAAGCGAGAAGGAAGAGTAACAAACAAACAAATAAATAAATAAAAAAACAAACTCATTTTCGCATTTATATTTATTAGTTAGGATTAGGATAAGTAATAGAAGATCACTGTGTACAAATATGTTAAGAATTGATATATATAGGTATGTATTTATTTACTTTTGTTTTTGTTTATTTCGAGGTTTATTTATAACACGAAGATGTATTTTGATGTTCATGACATTTTCGCCAGTGTCGGTAATATTCACCATGGTGTAAGCACGCATGGTGACGTCGATGGTGGAGAAGGTAAACGGGATCCGAAACGAGGAAGGTACGTATACAGTAAAATCTTCAAGAACATAAAATCCCTGAAAAATAAATTCAAACTTATCAAAATCTTTCAATAATAAAATATTGTTTAAAAATATACATAGAGCACAAAAAAATTAAATTTGAAGGTTAATGTTTTGTGGTTGTTTTAAAAACAGCATCTAAATATAGAAACGTCATGATAATAATATATGATGAAATCGCTTTTTATTTTTTGCAGAAACGATTATAGCAAATATTGAATTATATATTGTTTTATATTAAATATTTGTAGTTTGACGATAGAGCGAAATAAATATAAACAAGCTAATTATTAAAAATAAAAAACACGACTGACAAGTTTTTACTCAAAAAATACATACAAACATATAAGTTATATACATTTTTGAAATCGCCTTTTAAAGTCCTTCAATTTGATACCCCACTCGATAAGATTGATCTAATTTTATTTTTTTGGTCTGCTATTTATCGCATATACAGGGTGACTTTTTATCCAGTGTCCAAATTTTGTCTAGGTATTAGGTATCATTAATACATTGAGTTTTTGAAAAAAAAAAAAAACAGTATTTAAAATTTCAATTTAGAAATAATTTTCTTGAAAAGAGAATCCTTTCAATATTGACACCCGAGTCAAACATACTAGACTAGGTACGTCGCGCGCGGTCACGTGCGCCGGCATCGGCAAGTCTGTGCGTACGGCGTGCGGTGTCAACTATCGTAAACACTTTCGGGATAACTTTAGCAAGCTTTATTTCGATTTTTTTGTATGGAGAGGTACTTAACAAAAAAATACGGGTCTAGTTATTTTCGAAAAGGAATCTAATATATAAATTTGGACACTGGATAAAAAGTCACCCTGTATAATCCGCCATTTTGTTTTTATGATGAGGTCATATAGCCTATGTCACTCGGAGGAATGCATGGAATCTAAAAATACCTCTCACATCAAAATCTGTTAAGCCGTTCAGGACTTATGATGGAATAAAGAAACTTACATACATACATACATACATGAACCCTGAAAACATAATACTCCTTTTTTGGTCAGTCGTATAAAAAAAAACATTCTTACTGGTGGAATTGGACAAGTTGTTATGTTTTTGGGCATTTGTTTCAACCACATAGGTGCCATAATTAGTTCATTATTCAGAAAATCGCATAGTTTATACACAAAATTCGATGCTATTGGCACAAAGTTTCCACTCAAATTTTCATAAAGTTTGGATGTTACCTGAAAAACAAATAAATAATGCCTAATGTTTATACGCCAGGCACACCACCGTCACGTCTTCTGGACCTAGAAGACCCTCATGCGATGAAGGTCATTATGCCATGAATACTCCCAAAAGTGGAAAAGCTCTAGTACTTGACCTCGTGACAGTGGCAATGCTTAAAGCCCTTTATGGCCGCTGAATTCAAGACGAGGTGTCTTGACTTCAGCGGCCATAAACGGGTCGGCTTTTGAATAAGATCTGGTCTGACCGGGTGCTATCTCTCTTGAACAAGATGTGATCTGACCAGATGATCCCTGGTGACAGGAAAAAGGTGTGCTTATAACAGTCCCAAAAAAGGTGATTTGAATATACGGCAACTGGAGTATTATTAATGGAGGGTATTTATTGCCTTGTCTTCTGTCCCATCAATGATTCTGTAAGTGCATCACGCAGAAACTACTGCATAAAATTTGTTACGGTTTTAACAGTTGTATTATTGAATATCTAACTTAAGATTTGGTGTAGAGTTTTCTTGATATACCACTTAGATAAAATCTAGTCGTAACTAAAATTAAACATTATAATAATGCTACAAATACCACTATTTACGTTGCAAAGTCTTGTGTTACAAGTCACAATATGACACACAGATTAAAGATGTGAACTTGTTCAAATTATGTTCATAAGTCGTCAAATTATTATTCAACGACTCTGTATAATAAAACCCACGGTATCCAATAGTGCTTTTTGTATTTGTGTGAATGTTTGGCAGTCCGTTTGTTTATTTATACCGTAAAATTATTGCCAACACCCTCCAAAAATTCGCAGCTTGCATATATACAGTACGGCGAACCTCTGCCGCGTCTTCGAATTTTTATTTGCAGTGACTTTATATATTTTTCATTTACATACTCTATTTCTGGTCTCAGTGGTATTATTTCTACCCCCTGAAAAAATAAGGAATTAAAACAATCATCAGAATGACAATTAAAATACTTCGGACTTGTAAAACTTGTGTCCATATGGCCATAACAATAAAATAATGTTTATAGTGCTGTACAACTACACTAATGCTTACTTATATTTTAGGAGCAATACATAATTGTAGATTTACCTGAGAAAATTGTAGAATATACAAAAAGACAATTATAACATTCATTTTATACACAACAACGATTCGACGTTTTTCCAGTAAGAACAGGCACAGTGAATTAAATATACTTAATATTCTACATCATCGGAAGTAAATTTTATTTGAAATTGTATAGGCACGTAATTTACAATACGTATTGTGTTATAAATATGACACAATAGAACATATTCAGCTTAACGAATTAAAAGTAATGAGAAAAAGAGCCACAAATCATTAACTGATTTAATACTCGTATTTCGAAACGATATATTAATTTAAAACTTTATTACACAAAATTGCAATAATTATGTCCAAATGTTGGACGTAACGCCATCTGGATATACCTAATATTATTTCATCCATCCTCCTGATCCTGGATTGATGAAATATTATAAGGGCTATCCCTAATGCAGGCAGGCCAATACCTATGTGTTGGCCTGCCAATGGATCTCTAAGAATGATTGGTTTCTTTTACCTACTAAACATGCAATATGTATTGTATGGAATATAATATGAGTATATTTTTTTACTTTTATGTAGGTATAACTAGCTTTTGCCCGCGGCTTCGCTCGCGTGAATTTCCCACGGGAACAGTGCCTTGTCCCGGTATGAAAGGTCCTTTTCAGTACTTCCAACTATGTGTATGCAAAATTTCAGGAATATTGGTTTAGTAGACAAAACGTAAAGAGGTAACAAAAAAACAAACAAACTCACTTTCACATTTATAATATTAGTAAGGATAAGGATAATGAATCTTTTTACGCCATTTTTGAAGGACTCTATGTTTGTAGTCTTTATGAAAAACCATACTTACTTTGATGGCTTGATGTTCCAAAGAGGATCTTGACCTCTGATATCAAAGGTTCCATTATTTCCTTAAGCTAAGGTGCCGTGGATGCGGCTAAGGGCTATTTTGTATTCCTGACTTCTGCCTCTAGATGGCGGCAGTCATCTAGTCACAACAGATTTATATTTGGGAGTTTATACCTAACTCACAAAATGTGTGCGAGTGTGGTGTCTCTCCCCAAACTATGGAGGATTTGTAGTCCTACCCCTGTGCCCTAACGCCTACACTCGGGATGACCGATCAGGCCGTAAAAGTGGCGGAACACTTTTCGGGTACATGGAATGGCATCGACACGCCAAGAAGAAGAACGGATGCCTTTTGGCGACTTACTAAAAATCTGATTTTTATAACACACTCGATAATATGAAATAATGGCGGTAATTTACGGTTCTAAAGCAAAGGTGAGGAGGATGACATATTTTTTTATATCCTACTTCCTACTAATATCATAAATGCAAAAGTTTGGATGTGAGTTTGTGAGGATATTTATTACTCAATCACGCAAAATATACTAGACGGATTTCGATGAAATTTGGTATACGGGTAGAAAATCACCGGGAATAGCACATAGGGTACTTTTTATCCCGAAATTTCTACGAGAGCGAAGCCCCGGGGCACGGCTAGTAAATGATATATGATCGTCCGTAGCTAAACGTAGCCTATGTAACTCCCTATCACTACATTTTTCACACGAAAAATAACATTAATACATTGCTCCATTTTGATATTATATAGGATGGGATGTTACTAATACTAATTTATTACTTATTTCATTTTATTCCTTTCAAATATTTGGTTGGCTCGAAGAAATCCCTTTCTGGGAGAAGTCCCCTATTGCACGCCTCTCTTTTTGTTTTGCTACCTATCATTTGTATTTTTCTTATGTGTATGGACATACACTAAAATGTTTACAAACAAAAAACTAATTTATAAGGTCAATTTATTGTTAATATAGGTAATCGACGATCACGATGTCCATATAAGTAGGTACATTACAAAATTGATATTTGTGCAATATTTACTTTTGTTTTTGTTTATATTGAGGTTTTTGAATAAAACGAAAATGTATTTTGAACTTCATAACATTTTCTCCAGTGTCAGTAAGGTTCATTAAGGTGTCGGAACGCATGGTTACGTCAATGGCGGAGAAAGTGAACGGGATCCGAAACCAGGAAGGTGCGTATGCGGTAAAATCTTCAAGAACATAAAATCCCTGAAAAATAAATTTAGACTTATTAAAATGATTCAATAATAAAATGTTCTGCGAAAAACATACATTACATTACATACCAAAGATTTACATTTGAAGTTATCTTTTGTGATTATTACGAGTAACACAGTATATCTTAAATATAGAAACGTCCTAATACCTATATGATGAAATAGTTGTTTATTGCTTGCAGAAATGATAATTTCAAATAAATGAATTATGTATTAATTTGATTAAAACTAACGTGAGAATAGTCATAATGATTCTTAATAAGAATACGCCTTGAAAATGATTTCCGTATGAAGTCAAAACTAGTCGGCGGTTCCGGCTAAAAACACGCGTGAGTATCTGTATAAAAATCATAATGTATTAATTTGTTCATAAGAATTATAAAAGACTAATTCTTACTGGTGGAAATGGACAAGTTGTTAGGTTTTTGGGCATTTGTTTCAACCACATGGGTGCTATAATTTGATCATTTTTTAGAAAATCGCATAGTTTATACACAAAATTTGATGCTATTGGCACAAAATTTCCACTCAAATTTTCATAAAGTTTGGATGTTATCTGAAAATGAAAAAAATCAATGTCTAATGATACACGCCTAGCATACTACCATCACGACCACTGGATGTAGCTCTTCTCACTCTCTCTACAAATGAAATTTGTTACGGTTTTGAGAGTTGTATTATTGAATGTCTAACTTAAAATTTAACATAGGTTTTTTTTGATATACCACTTAGGAAAAACCTAGTCATAACTGATATTAATAATGCCACCATTATAGTTGCAAAGTGTTGTGTCACAAGTCACAGAACGACACACAGATTAAAAATATATTATATCAACTTATTCAAATTAAGTTCATAAGTCGTCAAATTATTATTCAACGACTCTGTATAATAAAACCCACAGTACCTAATCTAAATACTTATTGTACTCGTATTTGTTTGACTGACAGTCAGTTTATTTATTTATACCGTAAAATTATTGCCAACACCCTCCAAAAATTCACAGCTTGCATATATACAGTACGGCGAACCTCTGCCGCGTCTTCGAATTTTTATTTGCAGCGACTTTATATATTTTTTATTTACATACTCTATGTCCGGTCTCAGTGGTATTATTTCTAGCCCCTGAAAAAATAAGAAATTAAAACAATCATCGGATTATGACAAACAAAATACTTCGGTCTTGTAAATCGTTGAACTACGTTTTGTAAAACGGCTAGCCGTAATGTAATACGGCGGATTTTACAATCCGACTGCGATATCCATATGGCCAGAACAATAAAATAATGTGTATAGTTCTGTATGTAGGCTTACTTATATTTTAGGAGCAATACAAAATTGTTGGTTACCTGAGAAAATTGTAGAATATACAAGAAGATAAATATAACATTCATTTTAAACACAACAACGATTCGACGTTTTTCCAGTAAGAACAGGCACAGTGAATTAAATATAATATTCTAAATCGGAAGTAAATTTTATTTGAAATGGTTAGGTACTTAATTTATAATTACGTAATTGTGTTATAAATATTACACAATAGAGCATATTCAGTTTAACCAATTTAAAGTAATGAGAAAAAGAGCCACAAATCATTATCTGATTTAATACTCGTATTTCGAAACGATATATTAATTTAAAACTTTATTACAGAAAATTACAAAAATTATGTCAAAATGGTGGACGTAACGCCATCTGGATATACCTAATATTATTTCATCCATCCTCCTGATCCTGGATGGATGAAATATTATTAGGGCTATCCCCAATGCAAGCAGGCCAATACCTATGTATTGGCCAGCCAATGGATCTCTAAGAATGATTGGTTTCTTTTACCCATTAAACATGCAATATATATTGTATGGAATATAATATGAGTATATTTTTTTATTTTTATGTAAGTATACCTACATAAATAAAAATATACTAGCTTTTGCCCGCGGCTTCGCTTGCGTGAATTTCCCACGGGAACAGTGCCTTTTCCTGAGATGAAAGGTCCTTTTCAGTACTTCCATCTATGTGTATGCAAAGTTTTAGGAAGATTGGTTCCATAACCTTTCAATACAATTTTTTGTAGTGTAATGCTTTTTCGCTTAAACTTTTCCGACTTCTGGTTTTACACTTTCGTTTATTTTCATCACCTCGATTCGAAATAATAAAAATTAGATTTTCTATGACCAAGACACTTGTTTATTTTCATGAAATCATTCTCACACATTGCAAAAATAAAGATAAAACTTATTATAGGCTGAGGTGCCATGGATGCGGCTAAGGGCAATTTTGTATTTCTGATTTCTGCCTCTAGATGGCGGTAGCCATCTAGTCACAACAGATGCCTTTAGGCGACTTACGAAAAATCTGATTTTTATAATACACTCGATAACATGAAATAATGGCGGTAATTTAATATTCGAAGGTAGCAAATGACAATTTCGAGGAGAATAACATAATTTTGACATTGAAAATGTCTATCAAATCCTTTTCGGCAAATTTTTATACGCTATTTTCGCTATATCTCCAAGGATAATTGAGATTTCGCCCTGGAACAAGTATCCCCAAGTTCAGAATTTAATTATGGATCCGATAGTGAAGAAATTTAGAAAATTGGCTGGATAGTTTTAGAGAAATTTTGAAAATTGTAAAAAAATCAGGAAAAATATTCGTTTTCCGAGCAAGCGAGGGCTATTATTCAAGCTGGGACGAAAACACATTGTTTGTATGTATGTATGTTTGTTCCGCGATAACGCTCGAACCATGGAAATTAATTTCGTTGATAGGTATTAAGAATACGAATAGCATCTATCAATAGAATATTTAAGTTCGTTCGCAACAAAATCGGTTCAGCCGTTTTTGAGATATATGCAATATTTTTAAGATAATAATCGCGAGGTCTAAGTTCGCGGCGAACTACTAGTTGTATTTAATTCAGGGCTTCATCGAACTATGTAATTATGCGCATGTTAAAAAAATAAAAATTCTTTTCTCAAAGTCTGTTTTATTCTTAATTAATTTTCAATGCCTCTGAAGATTGCGGGAACTGTAGAGTCCGTGGATTTTTTTATATCCTACTTTCTAATAATATTATAAATGCGAAAGTTTGGATTTGAGTTTATTTGTTCTCAATCACGCAAAATATACTAGACGAATTTCGATGAAATTTCGCAATCTTTTGTATTTTTCTTATGTGTACGTACAATAAAGTGTTTACAAACAAACAAACAAAACTAATTTATAAGGTCAATTTATTGTTACTATTACTTTTCAGGTAATTCACGATCACTGTGTCCTAATAAGTAAGTACAAAACTTATATTTATGCATTATTTATTTATTTATTTACTTTGGTTTTTGTTTATTTTGAGGTTTTTGAATAACACGAAGATGTATTTTGATGTTCATGACATATTCTCCAATGTCGGTAAGGTTCACCATGGTATCGGCACGCATGGTCACGTCTACAGCAGAGAAGGTGAACGGGATCCGAATCGAGGAAGGTACGTTTAATGTAAAATCTTGAAGTACGTAAAATCCCTGAAAAGTTAATATAGACATATCAAAATCTTTGAATAATACCTACTATATTTCATCAAATTACCATTATGTAAATGATAATATGAAGAAATGGTTGTTTATTGCTTGAAGAAACGATAACTGCAAATAAATGAATTATGTATTAATTTGCACATAAGTAAGTATACACATATGTACATTTATTTATATATATAATATTTTTATAAACATTGTATAAGCATTATTAGGTACCTATATCACATCATTATCAATATTGTGTTAGTAAGAATTAATAGTACCTATTTCGTTGCACTTTATCGCACCAACTTACTACTCTCTCTTTGGTCTAATGATTGACTGGTATAGAATGCCATATGATGTTAAGACCACCATTTGTACATTATTTTTATAATCTGTGCAATAAATAAGAAAATATACATAAAGTTTGACGATAGAGTGAAAATAATTATAAAAAACAAATTATTACTGGTGGAATTGGACAAGTTGTTATATTTTTGGGCATTTGTTTCAACCACGTATGTGCTATAATTAGATCGCCATTTAGAAAATCGCATAGTTTGTACACAAAATTTGATGCTATTGGCACAAAGTTTCCACTCAAATTTTCATACAGTGTTGTTGTTATCTGAAAAAAAATAATGGTAAGAAATTACACACATTCTAAAATGTATCAAAAAATATTGTTATTTCTTTTATTTTTGTCCCTTGGTCGTAAAATGTCTCTTTCTCTCACAATATCTCTTTCGCATAATGTCTCTTGGGGACATTTTGCGAAAGAGACCATTTGCAACTGAGACAGATTGTTTTTATACCGTAAAATTATTGCCCACACCCGTCAAAAATTCGCCGCTAGCATATATGTAGTACGGCGAACCTCTATCACGTCTTCGAATTTTTATTTGAAGTGACCTTATATATTTTTCATTGACATACTCTATGTCCGGTCTCAGTGGTATTATTTCTAGCCCCTGAAAAAAAAAAGAGATTGAAACAATCGTTGGATTATGACATCAGCCAATTATCAGCCTTGTGTACTTATTTTCGTGTTATGGCAAGATCAATCATTAAAAAAAAAAATTCTTTAGTGCTGTACTTACTGTAAAACTGTACTGTAAAACTTATAAACAAAAGTATCTAAATTTGTTAAATATTTTTTTTATTTTTATTTAAATTTATTATTATCAATCAATCAATCAATATATTTATTTGTCAAACATAGGTATATGTAGGATACAGTTGTTATAAAAAAGTCATAGTACATCTATATTTTGCCATTAAAAATAGCAACTATGTAATGTAATTACAATTATGTTAACATAGCTGCTGGGTCTTCTTGAACTCATCATAAATAAATGAAAATAAATAAGCTAAACTTTCGTCTAATGGGTAGTGCCCATGCTGACAAGTTTTTTCAGAAAACGAAAATAAATGTTAAATTAAAATGGTTCTGCTAACTCAATATTTTACTTATGTGAACAATAGAAAATTATATATTTACCTGAGAAAATTGGAGAATATACAAAAAGATAAACAAAAAATTCATATTTATATCGCACAACAACGACTCGACCTTTTCCCATAGGTTCTATAAAATGAATTAAATACAATTCCAAATCGGAAGTAAATTGTACAATTACGTTATTATAAAAAATCCCTTTTCATGTATGGAAAGGGATATTTTTAATAACGTAATTGTGTTAAAACTACGACACAATAGAGCATATTTCATTAAAATCATTTAAAGTTCTACAAGGGCCACATATCATTAACTGATTTAATTTATTTCGAAACCATATTACATTGTTTCTTGCTTTATTATATGACATATAGTATAAGTATTTATTATTCTATTTTATTTTGTTCCTATTGCGCAATTCAAAGAGTCATTCATATCATATTTTAACTTCTTCCCTTTTGCTGTGTGAATGTCCTGTCCATGAACTTATAATTATATGTAATTATTATATTATACTGGTATAAGTCTATGGTCCTGTCAATCTGTCGCTTATTGACTGTATTATTTACTATTTATCCTATCTAATATTATAAATGCGAAAGTGAGTTTGTTTGTTTGTTTGTTACCTCTTCACGCTTTATCTACTGACCCAATCTTCCTGAAATTTCGCATACACATAGCTGGAATTACGGAGAAGGACATAGGGTACCTTTCATCCCGGGAAAAAGTACTGTTCCCGTGGGAAATTCACGCGGGCGAAAGTTAGTTTACTATATGGGGGCAATGACATTCAATGTCATTGTATGGGGGGATGCTAGCGCGAGCACCAGACGGGTGATCAGTCCACTTATGCTGGCATTTCACCCAATTCCTCGAGACTCGTATAGGGTTTTGAGTTACCTGGTAACTCACATTTATTGACTGTAAGACTAATAATGTCAGAATGTCATTTTAAGATTCTGGTGGTCGTCTGTGCTTTTTGCTTTCATAATAGTATACAATAGCTCAATAGCACATAAGTAGTTAACAATAGTGTACTTGGTGGGCTTTTGCAACATTACATATAACATTGTAAAGGCCTACTCCTACCAGTCACGATAGTGTGTGGACGCCTGGAACATCTTAATAAATCTTTTCACTCCAATTTTAAAGGACTTCAAGTTGAAAAACTCATGGCATTACCTTTAAATACAATTTCTTTTGAAGTGCAACATACTACTATACTGCAACATAAATAGCGCATACTTTTCCGACTTCCGGTTTTACGCTTCCTTTTATTTTCACGAAAATACTTTCACAGATTATATATTCACGGCTTTAAGAAATAAAAACTATTATTATTAGTGCTATAAACAAATTTATTTAATCTCCCATAGTAGAAACTAGCTGAGAGGACGCTCAAATCTTTTTGTTTCTCGGTTTTTGGATGATCGTGAACTGGAAGTTGTATCTAAAGACGGGCTCTTTGGTCTCAGTGATGTGGCCTGTGACGTCACTGCGTGTGCGCACGCTGATCGACGACCACGTGAACGGGATGTTGAATGGAAAGTTCTCTAGGTCGATGACCAGGTCTTTGATTTGGTAGGATCCCTGGAAATCACGATTTCGGTAAATTTTGGACATTGTAAATACCTAATTATATTATACTTATTAGAATCGAATTTCCAATAAATCTTCAGTAAATCATTGCTGACAAACATAAGATCAGATTAAATTTCATTGTCATCAATATCTGTAACTGGTCTGTACATAGGGATATTCAAGTAAATATACTATTTTATATAAAATAATATAAATATAATATTTTATATTTTTCTTTTTGACGAAGCATGTTGCGGATATTTTTCTGTGGGCATTTTGACGAAGCATGTTTTATATAAATAAATAAATATTTAATATACCTAATATTTTATAGAAATGATTAGCTGTATTCAGCTAAAGCCATTTCTTTCCTATTATATTATCCCAAATTCGACTATCATTTAAAAATACAAAGTTATTTCCATATTCGACATCCGGAAGGATGTCAAAAATATGTATCCTTTGTTTGTATAAATTATTTTTTTGGTTATAGAGAACTGATAGCTAAAATACACAAATAAGTATCCGCAACAAGCTTCGTTTTTTTGGTTAAGATTAAAATTTCTTATTGGTAATATTGCTACCACCTTGAAAACCCAGTATATTAATTTAATATTAGCTAACATGTAGTGAATGTTGTTGGTGGCATAATGAACAATTATTATGTCATTGTTTGTCCACTTAAATAAAGAGGAAAAAAAAGAAGAAAATAACACTTACAGCTTTAAATGGACAGGTAGCATTTAGTCGTTGTTGAACTTGAATATTGAACATTTTCCCCAAGTAAGGTTCGTGTTCTAAGAAGTCGCATATTTTATACTCTCCTTGTATTCCCGTCGGCAAATAATTACCACCGACGTATTCAAATAGTTTCATTGATACCTGTAATGCAATAAGTTATTTATATTATGTTAACGTTTATACAAGGTTTTCTGAGTTATTAACATGTTATTTTTATTCATTTATTTAAATGGCATCTCCTTTTTTACATATTTAAATTTAAAATATTACAGAAGATAAAAGACATTTAAAATATAATAATAGGTAAAGAGCGTGTCGGGCCAAGCATTATGTAGGGTTACTAAAGTACCTAACCGTACAATACCATACCATTTTCAATGGAAATTATTCCTATGAATATTTTTCATACTAAAATCGATTTTGTAAGTTTACCGTCTATTTACGTGTGAAGATTACGTAACAGTGATATTTTTTCTTTTAAATTCATTATATTTACTACTTATCATAATTTTTTTTATGTATCCACCCACAACCATTTTTCTTGTTAAGACACTCGTCCTCCCCTCGAACAGGCAGATGTAGGGAAGGCACCCTAAAAAAATTGTTTTTGTGATTTTATTCTACAGTTCGCTCCGCGTAAATTAATATGTATATCTATACCATATTGCAGTTTTCTAGTAGTATACTCTCTGAGCAAAGCCTAGGGCAGACGGACGGACACATGGACAGACATGACGAAACTTTAAGGGGTTACTTGTTTACTTCGAATTATTATTTATTTTATGCATGCACAAACTACCGTAAAATTATCCCTCAGTAAAAAAATCACCTGTATATCTATATCGAATGGTTATACAATCTGTCTGTCACAAACCGTCAAATTGCGAAATTTGTTCTGTATCAAAATACTTTTTTAGTTTAGACTTGGGTTTTGAATATATACCTAAATATTTTGATTTACATTTTGACGAAGCATATTGCAGATCGTTATATGTAAAAGTTTTTGTTATAAAAAAAATTAAAATTACTTTTAAAAGATGTTTTTTTCTAATATAATTAATTTTCGAATAAAAGCCAGTAGTATTATAACAAAAAACAAATCACAAACCGTCAAATTATTTCCACATCCCGTTAGAGATTCGACATAAAAATGTATGTAGTAGGGACTGCCTCGTCCTTTCCTTTGGATAATGAACTTCATGTGCTTTATATACTTAGGATTTATGTATTCTACCTCTGGCTTCTCGGGGATTACTTCTAAGCCCTGGAAATAAGTTTTATAAAATATATTTTCGTTCCTCCATGGCCCAACGGTCATCACACCGGACTGTCACACCGGAGGTCCCGGGTTCGATCCCCGGATATATATATATATATATATATATATATATATATATATATATATATATCCGGGGATATATATATATATATATCTATTACAAATATATATATATATATATATATATTTATATATTTGTAATAGATATAGTATCGTTGAGTTAGCATCCCATAACTCAAGTCTCGAACTTACTTTGGGGCTAACTCAATATGTGTGATTTGTCCATATATATTTATTTTATTTTATTTATATTTATCGTTGTATAGTACATACTTGTAGATACAATAACAAAAAAACGAATTCTTCAACTTTATTATATTAATACTCGCATGTGCCTGGGACTTTGTTCCGTGTGAATTTTGGGAAATCCTCTCTTAGTGCTTTCCTACACTTTCTAAAAAACCAACATGTCTTTCAGCTTCTTTACGCCCAGTAGTTTTGGCAGTGCATTCTCAGTCAGTAATAGAAGAAAAGTACTACTAGCATATTAGTAGGTACCTATTATATTATTTTTTATTGATTGTATTTTTTGTTTGTTTCTTCTAGTATCGGAGGCCAAGATCCTCTTAAGGTCGTCGAGCCATCGAAGTAAGTAAGTATATTATTTGTGGTAAGATAATGTTACAGAGAGAATAAAATTTTATTAATATTATTAATTTCATTGATATATAAATCGGACATTTCATATAAAAATTCAATGTATATTCGTCACATAGATAGTAATTTAATTGTGAGACATATGTTGTAAAGTGACGTCTTTGGAGATAATGCAGTAGTGGAGTATGTTGCGCCGCCGCCACCTCGTCTCCACTTGCGCTTTGGAGGCGGTGGTGGTAACCTTAGCTTTAAGTAATTTGATGACCTCAACTAACTAACAAGCTAATTATTAAAAATAAAAAACACGACTGACAAGTTTTTACTAAAAAAGTACATACAAACATATAAGTTATATACATTTTTGAAATCGCCTTTTAAAGCCCTTCAATTTGATACCCCACTCGATAAGATTGATCAAATTTTATTTTTTGGTCTGCTATTTATCACATATATAATCCGCCATTTTGTTTTTATGATGATGTCATATAGTCTATGTCACTCGGAGGAATGCAAGGAATCTAAAAATACCTCTCACATCAAAATCTGTTAAGCCGTTCAGGACTTATGGTGGAATAAAGAAACTTACATACATACATACATGAACCCTGAAAACATAACACTCCTTTTTTGGTCAGTCGTGTAAAAAACAAGAATATGACGATTTAAAAGTGCTATTTTTAAGCCTATTTAATTAAAAACAATTGATTTTGACTTCTTCCAGCTCACCTGTACAATCCCAAAGAAGCATAATGAAACAAACAACCACATCATGTTGTGATTTATCAAACAATGTACTCGTAGCATTGTATCGAGTATGTAACACTCGATCTATTTGTTTAATATTGCAATACATTAAAATTCGCTTAAAAATATATTAGTTTGAACTAAGTGAATGGAAGTTATTTTGGAAATAAGTACCTATCTGTTATTATTTATAAATTAAACATGCCAATTTTAGATATTTTACTCCTCCTGTATCTCTTCACAAACTTTTCTATTGAATATGATTGAACTGTATTCAGCATTATTGTTAGTCGTAGGTATATCAAGTAATTAACTATATCCTCAGAATATTAAAGTATTTGATAGTAACTTTTATTATCTACTCAGAAAGTATACGACAACTATATATTTGTAACAAGCTACATATAAAAAAAAAACATGACTCACATTATCTATGTCACTCGGAGGAATGCAAAGAATCCAAAAATACAGGTGAGAGTTCACCTAAAAATCTGTTAACCCGTTCAAGACTTATGGTGGAATAAAACACTCACATACCTACATACAAACATACATACACGAACCCTGAAAACCTAACACTCCTTTTTTGGTCAGTTACATACATACATGTACCATGAAAACATAACTCTCTTTTTAGGTCATTCGTAAAAAAAAAGGATATCATTATTATTCCACAATCACATTAATCCCATAAACCACGATGATAATGTACGCAAGCGTAGTAGTAGCCCGCTCTAGGTCACTGGTTCAGGAACGCGAGCGGTGCGTATTCCTTTCACAGCTTTTTCCTTTCAAAACACTCCGTGCGTTAATGCCGAGGGGAAATACAAATGGAATGTGAGTGAAAACATACTTTCAATGACGTTTACGAATATAAAAATGTCACACTTTGATACCTGTGTGTTATTTTTTAATTTTACTAGCTTTTGTCCGAGGTTTCGCCCGCGTGAATTTTTCGTTTATTTGTTTGTTACCTCTTCATGCTTAACTACTGTACCAATCTTCCTGAAATTTCGCATACACATAGTTAAAAGTACTGAAAAGAACATAGCGTACCTTTTATCTCAGGAAAAAGCACTTTTCCCGTGGAAAATTCACGCGAGCAAAGCCGCGGGCAAAACATAGTATTAGCAATTCTTGATACGTACCCTCTTTTTAAAACGTGGGTCACAATCAATGTTACCAATCAGTTCACACCAATAACTACAGGCGTTGCAATTATCACACTTTATGTATCGCCGAAAAATCCGGAGCTGCCAATAACAGAAAAAGTCCCTATAGTGGAAGCCTTCGAGCAACAAGGACTTTCGCGCGCGGCCCGGAGTCCGTGTTGCTCTATGGTGGAAGCCAATTCATATCGAGGTTAAAGCCAATTCAAATATTCGATAGATGTGACACAAAACCAATTTGCAGCTAAAACCAGTCTCCCCGGAAACTATCCGTGGCACTGTGACATACGGATGGAAATGGAAAATAATAAAACTAGTGGAAAATTACCAATATGCAGCTTTAACGAATGATTTAAAAATGTGAGGCTATGGAGAGTTTGTTGGAGACTTCGCTAAAACTGGAACTCTTAGATACAATGGTAACCTGGAAAAAAGATAAGTAATAAATTATTACTAACTAGCTTTTGCCCGCGGCTTCGCCCGCGTGAATGTCTTACGGGTACAGTTTGGGTACAGTGCTATTTTTCGGGATGAAAGGTACCCTATATCCTTCTCGATACTTCTAACTATGCGTATGCAAAATTTCAGGAAGCAGGTTCAGTAGATAAAGCGTGAAGAGGGAACAAACAAACAAATAAATAAACAAACTTACTTTCGCATTTATAATATTAGTTAGGATAGGATTGATACGTAATTATCTTTGACATAAGGTCTTGCAAAAAATGTAGAGAAATCATTAATTAATTGCCATATCAAAGTATTAGCTTTTGCTTTTTTTTGTTTTTTGTTAGATAGCTATTCATTATCAGATGCTTTATATGATTTTGATCATTAAATGAATTTTTTTAATGATTTTACTTTTTTCTTGTCCCCTTATCTTGCACCTTAATTTCCCAAAATTTACTACAGAACGAGGTTTAAATCAAGGCTAAAGTATTTTTTATTTTATTTGTGACATTAAAATTAAAAACTTACTAATTCCATCTGTAACAACGAGAGCGATACATATGGAATTAGTCGCTTCACTCAGTACGGACTCAGCTATAATGGCAATGAGAAGGATGGCGTCGCGACGCGGATGGCCACGCGTCATGTACTCGGGTAATGGAACGAATTTCAAGGGAGCGGACCAAGAACTGAGGTCTACCATGAAGGATTGGGAACCCGCGCTGAGAGATTACACGGCGACACACCAGCTGATTTGGCGAACGATAAGTCCGGGAGCAGCTTGGCAAGGGGGAGCATGGGAAAGGATGATTCAGACAGTAAAGCGAGCTCTGAAAATAGTATTGACGGAGAAACATCCTAAAGAAGAAGTTCTACAAACTTTGCTTGCCGTGCCTGTAACGAGAGATGACCCCGAAGCGCTATCACCTAATAATTTTCTACTGGGAAGCTCCATGGGTCTGCCTACACTAGGCCCGTGTGAGCCGGCGGACCGCAAGACATGGCGGGCTGCCCAAGGCCTGGCGGATGAGTTTTGGCGGCGATGGGTGCACGAGTACTTACCCCTACTAGTACCCCGCAATGTTGCACTCAACGGACAACAGAGGAAAATAGCGGTGGACGATTTGGTGGTGGTGGTAGACAAGAGTCTACCCCGAAATCTTTGGCCAAGAGGGATTGTCATAGCAGTTCATCCCGGCCCCGATGGTGAGGTTCGCAATTGCACAGTGAGGACGGCAAGCGGCGTGTTCCGGCGTCCTGCGGGAAACCTGGCTGTCCTGCCGATTGCTGAGGAGGTCTGCGGCAGGGAGCCTTCGACGGGAAATCTTCCAAAAATTCATGATGAATCTGTTAAAAACGTACCAGGAGTAATAATATTCTATGATGATATTTTAATTAAAAATAAGTCATTGGATTCTCATTTAAAATGTGTATAACAAGTGTTTGATATTTTGGAAAAAAATGGGTTAAAACTTAAAAAAGAAAAATGTGAGTTTATGGTCGATCAAGTGAAATATTTAGGGTTCATTATTGTGACGTCCTACGGCAAGGTTACGTGCCCCGTCCACCGCACGTAACTGTACATCGCAACCAGGTATCCTGATGTTCCACCGTAATCACCAGGACAATGAGTGTGTCCGGACACACGTCCGTCCACCACAACGTATCGTATCAGAATGCGCAGTGCGCACTGACACATCCCCACACCACCGGCCAGTGGTGGGGGCGACGTATACAACACTATACGTCACACCTCTCCTTTTTTTATAATTTTGATAAATACAAAGAGGTAGTATGACTGCGAGTGAATCTGATAGATATCGACAAAGAATCTATATGCTTATCTCGATAATTTACTTTTCGCTACTTTCCATTCCGAAATATAAATGTAGGTCCAAGAGGTAAGTAGTTTCCAATTTAGATATTTTCCAAATTAACCGAAAACTCCAATTTCATAAACTTTACTATGAAGATGTATCATGTGCGTAATCTTACAATAATTTGAATTAAAGTAGCAGATGCCCCACAATCCCCTCTTTTGTTAATATTTGATTTGAAAAACAAATGTTTTTTTTTTTTTTTACCAATTCAGTATCCAGTTTGACAACTACATGTATTGTATGCAGCATTATTGCAAATAAAATAATATGAATGAATCACATTTTATTAAATTGGGGTTAAATAAGAATTCTATTCTGTAATACTAAATTTTTTTAGCAGATGTAATCATTTAGATTACAAAACGCATTTAGTTTTTTTTTTTCCTACTGACTTTAAATCTGGACTAATTCGAATTATTTTCAAATTCGACTCGATTTCAAATTGTTTGATATTTTGCATGGTGACTGGTGGCTTAAATAAACAAGTATTTATTTAAATTTGTATGCCAGATCGTGCAGAATGAACGACTTTATTTTGTTTGTAATAGCTTTATGTTCTTGACTTCAGGATGTCTGACAAAACATATGAACTATTTGTATAAACCGAGAAAGAACTACAGCATATTGTTCTTAATATAAAATGAGCTAATAGAATCTGTTTATGTGTAATCTTTTTTCTGCTGGCTCCATAGAATTTTATTATTTAATATTATATTTCCCAGTATAAAAGTACTTGCCAATATTGTGTATTGTTGTTGAGTAAAACTTAGCATCCAACGCTTCTGACTGCAATACAGAGTTGCAGAAGAAAATATATTGATAGATTTTTTCTGCACGCGTTAACTCAGGTGGCACAAAGATCTTTATTGGGGGATTATTGATACTAGTTTAGAGTTCATTATTTATATTATATTAAGAATTTCAATAACTATTTTAATATCATAATAGTTATTATGCAAATGAAATCTATTTTTTTTTCATCTTAACCTTGTAATAGAACAAGGCTATTTATGTATTCTATTCACCAAAGGTTAGTTTATTTCTAAAATATATCTTTGATCTTAGATTATACAGAGAATGTTATATAATGACAAAACGTCATATTTCTGACTATCTACTTTATTTTTATTCTGTATTGTTAACTTTTGTTGACTTCCTCGCTAGTAAGGAAGACATAGATGTTAAGTGATGTAGATATTCAAATTTTGCAAAGTATGTTACAAATGTTACAACCATTTACCTGTTTAGTTGTACTTAATTGTGTATATTGCGGTACAATAAATTATTTTTCATTTTGTTTTTCATTTCAAAACTGCTAGAATATATACAACCTCCGACATGACATTGTCGGGGTTATTCCCAAAGTACACCAAAAAATGTTTCCAAACTACTCCATGAAAAAAATAATATTTTAAATTAAGTTTCATTCTACTCCGCGGTAATATTAAAATGTTCTCAAAATACTCCACGCGCTTTTGATATCAAAAAGCAATAATTAGAATAAAAAGTGTAGGTGACGTATAGTACAGTCATGCTCAAAAGCTTACAATATTTTTATATATAAAGACAATTTTAAATAAAAGACTTTACAATTCAATAATCAACATTTATATATTCCCTATAATTCAACAATTAAACATATTCAAAAATCAACAATCAAAAACATATTCATAAATGAGCTTTTTTTACATATTTTCCACCTAAGAGATTCATGATTAATATGTAAATGTAGGAATTCGGCTTGAGGGAAACTCAAAAAGTAACTGATAAAATATTTTCATAAAAAGAAACATCCAATTTCCGTCTTAGCGGCTAGGTTCGTCACTCACATTCGTTGTACATCCATGTTAACAAGCTAACATGTAAGACACATTTTCAATTCAAACTTCCTTCCATTTTTCTCTTTAATTTAGAATCTTTTTCAGAACTTTAATCATCACGATATTGTTTAACGATTTTGTGACTGACTGTACATAGTGAAATATTTTATAATTATTTAGATGGAGTAGTTTGAGAATTGATATCAAATAATCTGCGGAGTACATTGAGAATAAATTAAAATACCTATGGAGTAGAATGGGAACAAAATAATAAGTATTTTTAAATAATAATAATTTCGTGGAGTAACTTGGGAACACATGTATGAGATTCTTATCTTTTTAGAACAAAAGAATGGAGTACTTTGGGAACAACCCCATTGTCGGAGCTCCGGCTCCCCATCTAGAGCTATACTCGGTCACGCGATTGATCTTTTGTTAGATTGTGCTTATGAAAAGTACAACTCATTATCCAGTACCTGGATATCGTGAGAGCAACAGCCAAGTCCGAGAAGACTGATCCGTAATCTCGAGTCATGGATGAATAAGTAAATCTTAATCATCTATTATGACAGTACAAGTGTATTCTTCAAGAATACGAAGGTGTAGGGGCACATATTGTTAAATTGTTATAATACTTGTTTTATATTCTCCGTGGTGACTCAATTCAGTCGTCACCTCGCAGCGATCCATATTGCTTGTACCTATGTAAATAAATCTTTAGCCATGCTGCCATGAATTAGTAGTATTTGTGTTAACTGCATTGTTATTTTGGTGTAAATTCCATAAACTTTGTTGGTACTCAATTGACAGTTAAAAATAAACTTTTACCAGTGAACTTGTATCGGTGTATCCATTTTGCTCTTTCAATTAATTTAGGCTCTCACACCCAACAAACATATACACAGAGTCAGATATATTCTGTAGGAAATAACATTCAGTACCTACATAGTGTTTACACCGTGGCCTACAAAGGTAAACGTAACTTTATGATCCCAATATAATACGTACACATTTAGCGTACTCATGTTCTGCAAGGTATTATACTTAAGTTAAATATTTAGATATTACTTAGTGAAGTAAGTAAGTCAAAATTAAAGAATTTATTTATTTGTTTTTCATTTGAACATCAAAGGCAACACACCTCTAATTCATAATGATACTTAACTTTATAATTACCACGAAATTAAACCCAAAGAACTAGTAATGTGGTCGGTCACTGGTAATTTAGTACGCAACGGCGTCATTTATAAAACACTGAATTTCCCCTCTTCGTTCTAGCCAGCTGATCCTGACTTAGAGACTATATTCTTGGAGGCGAAAATTCCTTTTCAAAAATGAGCGGGCTAATCAAGTCCTGTTTATTTTTTCTTTTCTTTCGGGTACTTAGGTATAGCTAAAAACTATGGCACAGATTCTATCAGGCATTGTGAAAACTGTGTTATTGTGCATTCAACACCGCTTACCATATATTTAGTAACTTAGTATACCACATATTAAAGTAATGATGCTTAATTGTCATTTATGTCGGCCTTTACTTTGCCAAGACTAGATAGATTAAAAGTATGTATTAGCTGTATCAGTATTAAATTGCAAATTGTCGATTGTCAACAAATGATACTATAATATGTACGGTGTCACCGTACAATATCGCTGCGGTCAGCAGTTTACGCAACAATTGTTTTTGAATCGGATTAGTACGCCATTATCATTACTTGTGTGTACTCGTTTTATTGTTATCAATTTGTCCATAAACGTCGTGAATTCGTACTCGGTTGTATAAAGTACATCAATCTTTCAATTTCAAAAATGTGTGATTAACAAATGACCATAAATTTATATTTCGCGAAATCATTTTTGCAGCCCAACAATTTAAAAGTGGTATTTGATACATTTGGGGCCATTTATACAATAGAAACTTGTTAGTACTTGTATCTTTAACAGTTGTTTCTTTTTATTACCGGTAATTACCGGTTGACCAAACTAAGTCACCCTACTACTTAATCTTAATCAATTGTTGCTTATTAGTACCAGCTGATCACCAAATCAGCCTACTACTTAATTAATCGTGTCTTGTTAACTTCAGCTGACCAACACAAGTCTGCCTCATACTTAGATAATTGTTTCTTGTTAGTACCGGCTAACCAAACCAAGTCAGCTTACTACTTATTTGAATCAATTGTTTCTTGTTAGTACCAGCTGATCGAACCAAGTCAGCTTACTACTTATTTTAATCTATTGTTTCTTGTTATCACCAGCGGATCCAACCAAGTCAACTTACCACTTATTTGAATCATTTGTTTCTTGTTAGTACCAGCTGATCTAACCAAGTCAGCTTACTACTTATTTGAATCTATTGTTTCTTATCACCAGCTGACCTAATAAAGTCAACTTATACTACTTATTTTAATCCGTTGTTTCTTATTAGTACCAGCTGATCTAACCAATTCAGCTTACTACTTATTTTAATCTATTGTTTCTTGTTATCACCAGCTGACCCAACCAAGTCAACTGAATACTTATTTGAATCAATTATTTCTTGTTAATACCAGCTGACCTAACCAAGTCAGCTTATTATTCATTTTATTCAATTGTTTCTTGTTAGTACCAACTGGAATTTCCAGTTTACTACTTAATTTGTAAAAGCATGTACCTATTTGAATTAGTACCGACTGGCATTCCAGGTACTACTCAATTTGTAACGAAATTGATTATACTTGCATTTCCAGTTTAATACTCATTATGCAACAACATGTATTATTTTTAGTACCAAAAGGCATTTCCAGTTTATTACTTAATTTGTAACATGTATTTATTATCCGTAAGAACTAATATTTCCAGTTTACTACTAAAGGGGTTTGGGTAAAAGTGGCATGATTTTCAAAACTTGCGGCCACCGATGAAAGTTGGTTCATTTAATAGAACATATTGAGACGATCATTTTTTTCTATGGCCGTTTTTGTCTAAAGTGTATCGGAGCTGAGATATTTGAAAACAAAAATCGGTAATATTACGCTATTTTAGAACATTATCTTCGATTTATTGTTATATAAACCCAACGCTACAACCATTATTATCAAAGAATTAATGCAGGTAGGTGGTAAACTAGGTGTATAATAACTATAGAGCGTCATAAGTACTTACGTAAGTAAAGCACCCACTGTCGCGGTCCCCATTTGGATGGGTGACCAAAGTGGCACAAAAAATGGCACAATATCGAGTTCCACCGAGCTTCGGACAGCACGTTCAGTAATTCCATGTTCAGGGTACAATCATTAGATGCCTTCAAGCCGCCTAAAACATCTGACTATAATTCTAACGCTTCACATTCGGAATGCTTGGAAGGCAAATCCAAACAACAAAACAGTGAACTAAATAGGTACATTACTTAGTATAAATACAATGTAGTTCAAAGAAAATCATACAGTCTTCACAAGTTTCGTCATTTAGTGATATCTTTTTTATTTGTTTGCCCTGATGGTCATATTGTTGACGTTTATGGGTTGTATGAAGCTACTATTTCTGACGCTCGTATTTTATCTCAGATAATGACTAGTCAAACTGATCCATTTCATTGGGATTTTCATGAAAATGATGTTCTCATCTTAGATAGAGGTTTCCGAGATTGCATTGAAGAAGTAGAGTCTTATGGATACACAACATATATGCCAAGCTCAAAAGACGCAAACGAAAACCAGCTCAGTGTGCGACAAGCCAATGATTCCAGGAAAGTCACTTTATGACGTTGGGTAGTAGAAACTGTAAATGGAAGATTAAAAAAATAATTTCGGCAATTGCGTCATCAATTTTTTTATTTAGCTGCACCGCATTTACTAGAAGAGATAAAAATTGCAGCGGCATTATTAAATGCCTATGGTGTACCTTTAACCGACCATCGCTTAGTAAATGAAATTATAGATAAAATAGCGCGAAGTGACGATGACAGGAACCGACTCAGTGAGTATGTTTTAGAAAATAATCTCAACCGTAGATGGGCTCGTTTTGAGTCCATAGATGCAGCCTCATTAGGTCTTAATGAGTTCCCCATTTTAAGTATGGACGAACTTATTATTTATGCGCTAGGGACTTACCAAATACTGCAAGCTCGAAGCTATTATGGCATATCAAAAACGGATCATATATTATTGAAATATACAAAGAGCCCCATTTGGAAGATTTTAGAACACAGAACCTAGATTATAATGATCCGTGGCTGCTGAGAGGTAGAATTCAATCGCGACATATGAATAACAGAGTTTATTATGTATATATTTTAGTAGAGAGAGAATTACAGGGAATAGACGCCATCTTAGGGCATTATTGCTCATGTATCGTCGGAAAACGGACCTTGGGCTGTTGTTCCCATATTATGTCTATTATTTGGTTCCTGGGGTGGGGCAGATAGCAAGATGATCTGTCTCCCCCAGCCCAGTTCTTAGATAATATCATAATACGACATGACCAAGAAAATGAAAGATATGATGACCGAGAAAGTGACTGATGCAAATGTTTTACTTGTACCTTATTATATCATCTTAATATTTGTATATATTAAGCATGTAATAAATGATTAATTTAATATTTTTCTTGCTTTTTATTTATGTTTCCCTTCTATAAATGACATGAGAGATCCTCAACAGCTTGACTGCCCACAGAAAAATAAGACCTCAGTCTGAGGCCTATTGTCAGTTACCTTATACATACATATAATGTTCTACGGAACCATCACGCGTTGCGGCGTGACGGGTATTTGTCCCGAACCTCGTTTCACGTCCTGCAGCGTGATGGGCAGGATCAAATTGTTAATAGAAAGCATATTTACCATAAAACGTGACTTATTACGTATACTTAGATGACGTAATTGTCATATATTTTTATTTATTTTTGGAACCCGATATCTTGGCTTCGATATAGTTTACATCAAAAATCTTTTTTTGGTTGTCATTCTTAATTATAGGACTATTTTTAGAAAGTAAATTCGTTAGTGGCCGCTGAAAAAAAAAATCATGCCAAGTCCCGAACAAAATTACCCAAACCCCTTTGTACACCATTTATTTTTATTTGTACCAACTGACATTTTCAGTTTACTACGTAACCATTTATTTTTGTTAGTACCAACTGACATTTCAGTTTACTACTATATTTGTACACCTTTTTTTTATTAGTACCAACTGACATTTTCAGTTTACTACTAAATTTGTACACCATTTTTTTATTAGTACCAACTGACATTTCAGTTTACTACTAAATTTGTACACCTTTTTTTTTATTAGTACCAACTGACATTTTCAGTTTACTACTAAATTTGTACACCATTTTTTTATTAGTACTAACTGACATTTTCAGTTTACTACTAAATTTGTACACCATTTATTTTTATTAGTACCAACTGACATTTCAGTTTACTACTAAATTTGTACACCATTTATTTTTATTAGTACCAACTGACATTTTCAGTTTACTACTGAATTTGTATATACCAACTCACATTTTCAGTTCACTATTCAATCTGTAAAACTTTTATTTCAAATAGTACTAACTTACGTACCAGTTAACTACTCAATATTAACGTACCCTTACTGATAACATCGTAACAACATATTTATCTATTTTTTTTTTTTTTTTAGTATATCGTCAACTCCGAGTTACCATCATCATTTTCTTTTGTTTAAGTCACAACGACAAAACCCAGGCGATAGTTAAATAAAACTATCATTTGATCATCATTATTTCTGTTACATAAATATTTTATTGGGTTACAATCTGTTGATTTGTGAACATTGGTCATTTCCAAAAATTGTTATTTCACCTTTTGGTCTAATAGCAGACAATAGTCTCTACTTCTCATTTTCTTCTCATTTTGACGTTACCCTGGACGTTACACAGCACCGCCAAATTGTGCTACACACAAGAACTCTGTTTCTTACAACGTCAAACTGTACACAAACTAAACGCAAGAACTTTTGGCTCATTCATTCCTTACAGCATTATTTAAAAACGTATATAACTTGATCGGGAATCGAACCCGTGATTCAGAGGAAATTCCCATTGTTGTGTCCAGAGGCCGTCAATTTGTAATGATGTTGGTTTGTAAAATCTATGGTTATGAGTCATGAGTCATCCACAACATAAAACGGATATCCAAAATCTACTGACCCGATTTAGCACTTTTATTCATTAAAGTCATGTCAACAACATGTGCTATACATTGGTTGGTGTTTCTCCGCAGTTAACGGAAATTATTTGTCAGACATAATTAGTTTCTGTTGCGCAGCTTAGTGGTGATCTAATTGCATTTAGAATTTACATGTGTCGTTCTTACAATGAACTTTATTTGGGTAAGCAATATTTTGTATAAAACTAATCTTTTCAAACAGTAAACAGTTAGTAACAGTTATTAACCGTTTCACTGACCGTCTCATCCACTGATTTACATTTTCTTCTACTTTGATACAATATTTTTTTATCCAACACACAAACACTATGCATATGAAACCATTCATTTTTTGTATTGTAGCACTTTGTTTTGTTAGCACTGTTGTTTACTAATGCTTATTATGTTTTTTGGGACATAATTTGACTCAAAACCTTTGTTTGTTATCTGTATTGTGTAAATCTTAATTTTAAACGAATAATTGATTCGCTGTGACATTTAGCCATGTATTTCATACCAGGGAAGGCTCACTACACTGGTAGATAATTAGTGTTATCATCATAATGCATTTACTTTGATTTATAGATGCAAATTAGTGTGAATGAATTGCATTCTTGTTGATGTTACTTTTTATTTATCGAAATTAATAATAATACAAATGCATTTTATATCGTTTGGTTTCACACATAACCTTGTTAAGGTAGGTTTAAACAAAGTCATTCACAATAAATTTTACTTGTCAACTTTTATTTCAATTGTAGGTATTCTTTTTCAAAGAATATACCTTGTTTATAAATTTCACCGATTTACATAATTTGGTAAATATGATTTTTGTCTGTCAAATTAACATGACTTTTCAGAGGTAGACGAAATTAAATTGAAAGTTTCTAATCAAAATAATTTAGATTTGAATATATATTTACTCTGAGCAAAATATCAATCAGTACTATGCATTTGTTTCTGTCTTTGTCGCCGGTCCGGCCCGAACTCGACATTAGTTACATACTTTTTGACAGTGGAAAAATAACTCGACTCCAATTTTAATATTATTCGGCAAGTATGTATTCATATTGCAAATTGTGAACTACCTACATTGAAAAATAATTGAATCGGGTAAAACTTTGCATATATTTCTATAAAATATCAAATTGGCATCTGTGTAATATTCATTTACTTCCCTTTTCCTTTCCAGTTGTTTTTTTTTTTTTCATGATGTTGAAAATAACGAACGATTTCAAACGATTAGTAATTATAATTTACTCACGGTTTTTTCCTCGTTGCCATTTGTGACGTCCTACGGCAAGGTTACGTGCCCCGTCCACCGCACGTAATTGTACATCGCAACCAGGTATCCTGATGTTCCACCGTAATCACCAGGACAATGAGTGTGTCCGGACACACGTCCGTCCACCACAACGTATCGTATCAGAATGCGCAGTGCGCACTGACACATCCCCACACCACCGGCCAGTGGTGGGGGCGACGTATACAACACTATACGTCACAATTATAAATAAAAAGGGGGTACATGTAGATTCAGAAAAGATAAAACCAATTTTATCCATGCCATATCCAACGAATGTATCAGAACTAAAATCTTTTCTCGGTATGGTAAATTTTTATGGAAAGATTTTTAAAAATTTAAGCACTCACGTAACCCCATTATACGAGTTACTAAAAAAAGGGAAACATTGGAAGTGGACTAGTCAGCATAGTAAAGTTTTTCAGCAAATTAAAAAATTATTGTGTAGTACTGAATTTCTGACACATTTCGATCCGGCTTTAGACAGCGTAGTGACATGCGATGCGAGTGCTAGTGGCCTCGGCGCGATCCTGGCGCAGCGCGCGCTCGACGGCAGCGAGCGGGGGTGGTCGCGTACGCCTCGCGCGTGCTCACACAGGCGGAACGTCATTATAGTCAAATACAAAAGGAAGCGCTTGCCATTATTTTCGCAGTAGATAAATTTCATCAATATCTATATGGGAGAAAATTTAGACTACGCACAGATCATAAGCCGCTGGTAGCTATTTTAGGTCCTAATACCGGAATTCCGAATACGGCCGATAGTCGTCTGCAACGGTGGGCCATTAAGTTGTCAGCTTACGATTTTGAAATAGAATACATTCGAACGGATAAAATACGGCGGATATTTTGTCCCGTTTAATTAGTAAACATAAAGAAGGGGTTAGCAAAGAGGAATCGAACGCACCAGAACAGACTTATTTACATTTTGCAGTTGATTCACTTTTATTAGATTATAATGTAATGAAAAGACAATCGGAATCAGATCCGATATTAAGCAGGGTTATGCGATATGTGAACGAGGGCTGGCCCACAGAGGTAGTATAAGAGAATTAAAACCATATTTTAATAGGAAAAATGAACTTTATACCGAACTAGGCTGTTTAATGTGGGGTCAAAGGATAGTCGTACCGAGTTCATGTAGAAATAAAGTATTAATGGAGCTTCACGAGGGGCACATGGTGAAAACCAAAAGTCTGGCTCGGAGCTACGTGTGGTGGCCGGGCATTGACGAGGCGCTGGAGACTATGTGCCGCGCGTGTGTGGTGTGCGCGGCCGTAGCAGACGCGCCGCCTGCGCACGCGCCGCGCGCTTGGCCTTGGCCTGAGCAGCCCTGGGCCAGACTGCACCTCGACTTCTTGGGTCCGATTGCATGTTTAACTTACCTCATTGTCATAGACGCACACTCTAACTAAATAGAAGCTATTAGAATGACATGTACGACAGCCTCGTCAGTAATAAAGGTTTTACGTGAAATATGGGCTAGATTTGGAATACCGAAACATGTCATTAGTGATAATGGGCCCCCATTTTTTTGTAAGGATTTTGAACAATTTTTAAAATCAAACTGTATTCAACATATTTTTTCGACTCCTTATCACCCCGCTTCTAACGGGGCCGCGGAGAATGTCGTGAAGATATGTAAAAGAACAATAAAAAAGGCTCTTAAATCTAAGGAGGACATCCATGCGGCTTTGCAGTGCTTCTTGCCGGCATACAGAAATACAGAACACTACACCACTGGTGAAAGTCCGGCGAAATTACTGCTAGGGCGTAGGGTGCGTATGCGACTGGATTGTCTCAGGCCTGATTACGGTAGTAGGCGAGTGATGCGAGTCAGACAGAAACAGGCAGAGGCGGCCGCCGGGGGCGTCGTGACGCGCAAATTCGACGCAGAAGACCCGGTTTGGTTTAGAGAGTACGGTAAGTCTAAAAAGTGGTCACCTGGGACAATCTCGCAGAGCATGGGTAATACGGATTATAGAATAAAATCTATCGATGGAACCGAGGTACATAGACATGTTGACGAACTGAGAAAGAGAGTGAAGTTATGTGAAGCATAACCACGATGGATCGTTCATTACGATTAAAAATTGATCGAAGTGAGCGACCCAGTGTGTTACCGCGGCGATCTCGTCCTTCATTACTGTTTCCAACAGCAACAGATAACGGCGGCGCCGGCAGCGCGGCGGCGCAATCGGAGCCCGACGACAACACGCTCGAGACATCACCTGTATCGCGCGAGGCACCACAGATACCGCTCGAGTCTAGCGATTTGAGCGCACTCCCTGATTTGCCTAGTGTGTCTGAACGGAACAATGATGATGATAATCAAAGTGGTCGTAAGCAACGTGCCCGTGTGTCGAAACCTGTTAAAAGATATGGAGTAGATGAGATTTATCTATAATTAGTTGTACTTACCGCGGGGCTTCTCCTCGTGGGAATATGTGATAAGTAATTTGGAAATTCTATTGATAAGTATTGTATCGTATCATTTGTGTCATGTCATGTCACATAGTTCAGGCAGGATTAAGAAATAGACACACGCACTCACACGCTAGCGTTCGCTTTTGTAATATTTGTACAATTGTAGCTATGCAGCTCTTTTTGGTTTTTTATTTCAGTATTTGTGTCATCATCTTGTCATATACCTATGCTACGAAGGTATTATATAATCAGTGCCTATTCTTAAGTTATAGTGTTTGTTTGTGAGAATTTAGATATATTAATGATACTTAGTAAATAGTATATAGAACAGTTAGTAAATAAGGGTGGAGGTGTTATGTATGTAGCTACATGCGAATATTATAGTATACGGCGGTAGCCATAAGTTGATTTGTAATCAGTCCAATAAATGCTCCGCTACGAGAGACACGTCTTTAATTTATTACTAACGTTTAACTACCCGCGGTCGTGTTACGGTAAACTTTCAATAGAGTGACTTTAAACTTAGAGTTTTTTTTATGTATTTTAATGTAAATAAAGGCTTTGCCCAAATTAGGTTAGTTAGATTATGTTTATAAGGCTAGTTAAGCACATTATATAGAGTATAAAATAGATATAAATGAATATAGAATGGCCCGCCCCTATAAAATATATATAATATGTAATGTTTACAAATAAAAGTTTGAATTTGGTGACTTTTATTCCCCAGCCGGTGGGTGCTATCCCGGTTTGGGACTGGGATAATTAAGTATCCCGGTCTGAAACAGGAAGAAGTTGATATTGTATATAGAGGGTAGTTGTGAAAAATGTAAGCCGAGTAGTGGGGGGAGGGGTTTTTGCACTCCCCACCATTAGCCGGCCAACGAGGCTATATAAACAGGGCATGTTTGTATGGCTTCGTCGTTCGTGTGTTGTAAAAGGAAGAACAGGAAAAAAGTGTTCTTATTTGAGTGCCGTGGTAAAGTTTCCTGGTTCTGTGGTCCTGTCAGCGAGGCGCACCACCTAAGATATACAGTCCGTGTCGTCGTGAAAGCCGTGGTTCGACAGCAGGGGAGCCACACAACTCAGCAAGGGCGCGTCGGGAATATAGGGACGCGCTGAATGGTCTGGATTTGTTGCGCGCTGTCCGCAACAGTAATTGTGTTAAAACTACGACACAATAGAGCATATTTCATTAAAACCATTTAAAGTTTCACAAGGGCCACAAATCATTAACAGATTAAATTTATTTCGAAACGATATACTTAACATTGTTTCTTGCAATATAATGTTGCATATAATACACGTAGGTATTTATTATTATATTTTATTTATTTATTTTGTTCCTATTGCGCAATTCAAAGAGTCCTTCATATCATATTCTAACTTCTTCCCTTCTGCTGTGTGAATGTCCTGTCCATTAACTTATAATATATTGGTATATTATAAGTCTATGGTCCTGTCAATCTACCGCTTATTGACTGGGGGGCACAATGCCCAATGGCCCATAATTGATTTTCTCGAGTGGACTGTGGAACCCTGCTGAGGTCGAGTTCTGGATGGCAGTGGTGTTTGCACCAGTGAAAGAACGATTATTTTAGCAGCAACACTGGTTTATTAGCACTTTATCACAATCGGTACACGACTTTATGAAATAAATAAATTAGAATATTGTGAATACACGTGTGTATAGCACGGAGGCTAGCGGAAGAAGAGAGACGTTGGATTGAACGAGCGAGACAGCAACACACGTCAAAGACAACAAGTTTGTTTAGTTTTAATTTTAAAGGTCCTGTCAGAACTATCAGAATGTCATTTTAAGATTCTGGTGGCCGTCTGTGCTTTTGGGCTTTATAATAGTATACAATAGCACATAAAGTAGTTAAATAATAGTGTACTTGGTGGGCTTTTATAACATTACTATAATAGCTTTTGCTCGCTTGAATTTTCCACGGGAACCGTGCCTTTTCCCGGGATGAAAGGTATGTCCTTCTCCGTACTTCTAATTATGTGTAGAATGTTCAGAAAGATTGGTTCAGTAGATAAAGCGTGAAGAGGTAACAAACAAACAAGCAAACTCACTTTCACTTTTATAATATTAGTTAGGATTAGGATATATAACGATGTAAAGGCCTACCCCTACCATTCACGATAGTGTGTGGACGCCTGGAACACCATAATAAATGTTTTCATCCTATTTTTGACGGACTCCAAATTGCTGGAAATACCTTTGAATACAATTTCTTTTAAAGTGCAAGATACTGCTGCTGCAACATGAATAGCGCATATTTTTCCGACTTCCGGTTTTACACTTCCATTTATTTTCTCGAAAACACTTTCATAGATTCCATATTTACAGTTTTAAGAAATGAAAACTATTATTGTTGGTAGTATTATAAACAAATTTATTTCATCTCCGATAGTAGAAACCAGCTGAAAGGATGCTTAAATCTCTTTATTTCTCGGTTTTTGGATGATCGTGAACTGGAAGTTGTACCTGAAGACGGGCTCTTTCGTCTCAGTAATATGGCCTGTGACGTCACAGCGTGTGCGCACTCTGATCGACGACCACGTGAACGGGATGTTGAACGGAAAGTTCTCTAGGTCGATGACCAGGTCTTTGATTTCGTAGTATCCCTGAAAATCACTGTTTCGGTAAGTTTTGGAAATTGTAAATAATTATATTATACTTGTTAGAATCGAATTTCCAATAAATCATTGCTGACTAGCATAAGATCAGATTAAATTTCATTGTCATCAATATAATAAAACTGTAACTGGTCTGTACATAGGGGATCTTTAAGTAAATATAAAATACAGCTAAAGTCATTTCTTTCCTATTATATTATCCCAAATTCGACTATCGATAAAAAATACAAAGTTTTTCCCTTCCGGAAGTCAAATATATGTATCCTTTATGTATAAATTTTTTTTTTGGTTAAGATTAAAATTTCTTATTGGTAATATTGCTACCTCCTTGAAAACCCAGTATATTAATTAAATACTAGTTAAGTGGTGAATGATGTTGGTGGCATAATTAATAAGCATAAGTAAGATATTTAGATAAGTACTTAACCTTATTAGGTCATTGTTTGTTCACTTAAATAAAGATGAAAAGAAAAAAAAAATACATATGCACACTTACAGCTTTAAACGGACAGGTTGCATTTAGTCGTTGTTGAACTTGAATATTGAACATTTTCCCCAAGTAAGGTTCCTGTTCTAGGAAGTCGCATATTTTATACTCTCCTTGTATTCCTGTCGGCAAATAATTACCAGCGACGTTTTCATATAGTTTAATTGATATCTGTAATGCAAAATAGTAGATTGCTTTACTAGGATCGGATGACATCAATAGCATACGAGGTGTTTAGACGCCCGAGCGCAGCGAGGGCGGCTATAATCCGAGTATGAATTGATGTCATTCACCCGTAGTACGAGTAAGCACTCTACTTTTCATTTCGAATATAAGGAAAGTAAACAAAAAAAAAAACACTAGGCTTTAGTCAATAAAACCAAGATTAGAATTTCGATACAGCTAATGAAATAAATATACGTATTCTTTTTTTTAATTTTGAACATGGCGGACTGGAACTAGTCATCGCCGCCGCTTCCACGTTCTATAACTTTTTTTAATGAGGGATTTTCCGAGACCCAAATTAAAAAAAATATATAGTTCCAGATGACTTCATAGAAGGCGAGACAAAAAGCAAAAATTCACGGGATTGGCATTAAAAAAAAAATAAAACATAGCAGCCGATTCCTAAATGACTTTACTATATTCTATTTTTAAAATGCATTCCCTCCCTATGGTAAGAATGAATTTGTATAAAACATTCTATCCCGCGTTAGTGAAGAAGCATTTGCAACCCAATACTAGGATCAATACACTCCGAGTATGAGAAATGAATAGTTATTTATATTATGTTAACATTTATACTAAGTATTCTGAGTTATTAACATGTTATTATTATTCATTTATTTATTTGGCATCTCCTTTTTACATTTTTAAATATAAAATATTACAGAAGATAGTATACATTAAAAAATATTTTATAATAATTGGTCAAGAGCGTGTCGAGCCACGCGCAATGTAGGGTTCCGAAGGTGCCTAACCGTACAATACCATACCATATTCAATGGAAATCGTTCCTATGAAGATTTTTCATACTAAAATTGATTTTGTAAGTTTACCGTCTATTTACGTGTAAAGATTACGTAACAGTGATAATTTTTCTTTTAAATTCATTATATTTACTACTTATCATACATTTTTTTTTGTATCCACCCACCACCATTTTCCTGTACAGGAAGGTGTAGGGGAGGCACCCTAAAAAAATTGTTTTCGTGATTTTGTTCTACAGTTCGTTTCGCGTAAATTAATATGTATATCTGTACCATATAGCAGTTTTCTAGTAGTAATAGTCTCTGAGCAAAGCCTAAGGCAGACGGACAGATGGACAGACATGACGAAACTTAAAAGGGTTCCTTGTTTACTTCGGATTATTATTTAGTTATATGCACAAACTACCGTAAAATTATCCCTCGGTTAAAAAATCACCTGTATATATCTATCTATATCGAAATCTGTCTGTGACAAACCGTCAAATTGCAAAATTTGTTTTGTATCAAAATACTTTTTTCTTCACACTTGCTCGTAAAGTAGGTCTTATTACATCGAATTTAGGCCCATAATGCCATATATTACGAATATATTACGGAGGTGTTTGGAAATAAAAATTACCTTACTTTTCTGTCATGTGCTATAAAAAAGATATAAAACTAATGCGTGTTATAAATTCCACAAAGCATTTTTAATTTAGCCGCATAATACATATAAGATCAAATAGGGAAAATAACAACAGTTTTTAAAAAAATAATGATTTTTATACAGCCAAGAACTGGCTGTTTGGCGATATAACCAACCATCTGCAGCGCGCACCGTGCGCTCCCAGCGCGCGGTGCGCGAATAAAAAAATCAAGACTATATTTATTAGGTTGTGTTTGTTAGGTACATTTTCCGATTTTCGCCGTGTGAGCATAGGTATTAAATATTTATTAAAATGTCGACTAATATGGAAGAATATGTAAATTTAACTCCACCTGAAATCATTAACGAGGTGCGTAATGCAAGTAATAGTTTATTCCCTCCAAAATCAAACGTAAGTATTTGGCGGCATACGAATGTTTTATAAAGTGGAGAAATGACAAAAGGGCGCAATCGTTTTCCGATAATTAAATGTTAGGACCACAAGATTTTTTTTTACTCACAAGTGTGTAGAAAAACGTCGTATGATACACGTGTGCATTTGGTCATTACGCACACTCGGCTTTATTAGCGCGCCGAAATAATGCACTATTTGTTTTAGACTTGGCTTTTGAATATATACTTACCTAAATATTTTCATTTACATTTTGATGAAGCATGTTGCAGATCGTTAGATGCAAAAGGTTTTGTTGTCAATAAAATTTAAAATTACTTTTTAAAGATATTTTTGATTTTTTTTTTCTAATATCATTATTTTTATAATATACAACAAAACCAAAAGTTAGCAGTATTTTAACAAAAAAAAATTACAAACCGTCCAATTGTTTCCACATGCAATTAGAGATTCTAAATAAAAATGTATGTAGTAGGGACTGCCTCGTCCTTTCCTTTGGATGATGAACTTCATGTGCTTTATATACTTAGGATTTATGTATTCTACCTCTGGCTTCTCGGGGATTACTTCTAAGCCCTGGAAATAAGTTTTATAAAATACTAGCTTTTGCCCGCGGCTTCGCCCGCGTGAATTTCTCTTCCCACGGGATCAGTGCTTTTTCCCGGGATGAAAGGTACCCTATGTCCTTCTCCGTACTTCTAACTATGTGTATGCAAAATTTCAGGAAGATTGGTTCAGTACATGAAGCGTGAAGAGGTAACAAACAAACAAACAAACAAACAAACCAACAAACAAACAAACAAACAAACTCACTTTCGCTTTTATAATATTAGTTAGGATTAGGATATTTTCAATATACGTTCTATAGTACATACTTATAGTTACAACAACAAAAAAACGAATTCTTCAACTTTATTATATTAATACTCGCATGTGCCTGGGACCTTGTACCTATGGGAATTTTGGGAAATTGTCGCTTATTGCTCTCCTTCTCTCAGCCGAAAGACGTCCACTGTTGGGCAAAGGCCTCCCCCAAGGATTTCATCCATGGAGGGTTTTGCCGTAATCGCCACGCTTGGCAGGCGGGTTGGCGATCGCAGTGTGATGGCATAGTACGCGGAAAGATGCTGCTGCCCATCCTCCGGTGTTTTAAATCCCTTAGTCGCCTCTTACGACACCCACGGGAAGAGATGGGTTGATGCTATTCTAGGGCCACACCACAGGCCGCCTCTATTGCTCTCCTACGCATGCCAAATTTCAGTTTTCTTTCGCCCAGTAGTTTTGGCAGTGCGTTGTCAGTCAGTAATAAAAGAAAACTACTACTAGCATATTAGTAGGTACCTATTACATTATTTGTGGCCAAACTCAAAGTCAAAATTTTTTATTGAAACTTGGCCCTCAAAGAAGGCTCTTTTTCACGTCGATAAATAATTATTTAATCATAATATATTATGTCTCAAAACTAGAAACTACTAGCATTTCGGAACGACCACTGCTGAGAAGAAATGCCGAAAAAAACTCATGAAACAGTCTTGGTCGCCTAACATGCTAGAGGGGCTAGTTATTAACTTTATACATACACTAGATTGTTTACAAAAAAAAAAAATATAATAAAACATGTTAAGTTTGTAATCAAGTAACCACAATGAATTGGTAAAGAACAAAAAATAAAAATAAAATTCGAATCAGGATCGAAGCAGGATCCCCCTGGCAACACCCGTTCACGAGTTGACGCGAGGGTCAGCCATCGCAAAGCTCAACCATAATAGAGGGAACCTTACGACCCGGCCCACGACGCCGTCAGTTTGAACATTTTAGAAAAATAAATACTTTCAGTCACTTGAAAGATATGAAAGACGTGGGAAGATATTTAAATAGAAAAGAATAATAAATACTTATTCTAGCTCACCTGTACAATCCCAAAGAAGCATAATGAAACAAACAACCAAATCATGTTGTGATTTATCAAACAATGTACTCGTAGCATTGTATCGAGTATGTAACACTCGATCTATTTGTTTAATATTGCAATACATTAAAATGCGCTTAAAAATATATTAGTTTGAACTAAGTGAATGGAAGTTATTTTGGAAATAAGTATCTGTTATTATATATAAATTAAACATGCCAATTTTAGATATTTTACTCCTCCTGTATCTCTTCACAAACTTTTCTATTGAATATGATTGAACTATATTCAGCATTATATTGTTAATCGTAGGTATATCAATTAAATAACTATATCCTCAGAATATTATAATAGTATTTGATAGGAACTGTTATTATCTACTCAGAAAGTATCCGATAACTACATATTTGTAACAAGCTACATATTAAAAAAAAAATACGACTCACACTATCTATGTCACTCGGAGGAATGCAAAGAATCCAAAAATACAGGTGAGAGTTCACATAAAAATCTGTTAACCCGTTCAAGACTTATGGTGGAATAAAACACTCACATACCTACATACATACATGAACCCAGAAAACATAACACTCGTTTTTTGGTCAGTTACATACATACATGAACCATGAAAAGATAACTCTCTTTTTAGATCATTCGTGTAAAAAAAAGGATATCATTATTATTCCACAATCACATTAATATCATAAACCACGATGATAATGTACGCAAGCATAGTAGTAGCCCGCTCTAGGTCACTGGTTCAGGAACGCGAGCGGTGCGTATTTCTTTCACAGCTTTTTCCTTTCAAAACACTCCGTGCGTTAATGCCGAGGGGAAATACAAATGGAATGTGAGTGAAAACATACTTTCAATGACGTTTACGAATATAAAAATGTCGCACTTTGATACCTGTGCGTTATTTTTTAATTTTACTAGCTTTTGCCTAGCTTTTTGAATTTCTCATGCAGGTTCAGTGCTTTTTGCTGGAATAAAAGGTACCCTCCTCTCTAAAGGTAAGGTAAAGGTACTATTCTTCTCAGTATTTTTCACTATGTGTATGCGAAATTTCAGGAAGATTGGTTCAGTAGTATAAGCGTGAAGAGGTAATAAACAAACTCACTTGTAAGCAGAACTGAAAGAAAGAAAAATCGGATGCTGTTTTTAACAATATAATTAAGCAATTCTTGATCATCATATTTCTTACCTTATCCCGTCATAATATGGGGTCGGCGTAATACGTATTATCCATCTACATGTCTCTTTTTCCTGTCATACTAACATCCATTCCCAACTCCTTCATCATCCCTCACGCAGTCCAACCATATCTTCTTTGGTCTCCCTCTTCCCCTGTAACCGCCTTCTTATTCAACGTCTTTTTAACTAGATGCCTTTTATCTCCTCTAAATAAGGAATAAAAAATACGCAATTCTTGATACGTAGAGAGTAGGTAAAGTGAGCTATCTGAATCTCTAATTTTATTTATTACCGCGCATACTGTCCTTGTGTGTTCCTGGTTGTGTTTTGAATGAGTGTGTATATTTATTTTATCAATGTTTATTTTATTTTTAATTTATTTCTTCCTTTATCATTATTAATGTTTATTGCAACCTACATTTTTTCACGTATTTCCTTCCACCCAAAGGTTGGCTGGAAGAAATTGCATTTGCGACAAGCCGGCATTTGCGCTATGTATTTATTTTGTCACTACTTTGTATGTTCTTTTCTGTAAATGGTGCAATAAAGTGTTAATCTATCTACGCACCCGTAGATAGATAGATACCCCTTTTTACATGACGTGGGTCACAATCAATGTTACCAATCAGTTCACACCAATAACTACAGGCTTTGCAATTATCATACTTTATGTATCGCCGAAAAATCCGGAGCTGCCAATAACAGAAAAAGTCCCCATAGTGGAAGCCAATTCATATCGAGGTTAAAGCCAATTCAAATATTCGATAGACGTGACACAAAACCAATTTGCAGCTAAAACCAGTCTCCACGGAAACTATCCGTGGCACTGTGACATACGGATGGAAATGGAAAATAATAAAACTAGTGGAAAATTACCAATATTCGCGCACGATGCAGTTTCAACAAAGGTTTTTAAAAATGTGAGGCCATGGATAGTTTGTTGGAGACGCTAAAACTGGAACTCGTAGATACAATGGTAACCTGAAAGAAAGATAAGTAATGAATTATTACTAATAATTGTATTTAATTGTCTTTGACATAAGGTCTTGCTAATAATGCACAGAAGTCATTAATTAATTTGTGACGTCGTGCCATCTCGCCGCGCACTGTGATGACTTCTCCTCCCCCGCTTCCTCATTGTAAGACCTTTACGACCCAGAACTCTCTCTAAATTCTAAATTCCAAAAACGTGATAATTAATATTTTGACTTGAAATAAATAACATTGTTAACTATTTCCTATTTTATTCATATCCTTTATTTAGTATTTTGGTAGGATCTTGGCTCCCCTAGGTCACAAAGATAACGTTATAAATTGCCATATCAAAGTAGTAGCTTTTGTTCCTTTTTTGTTTGTTAGATATTCATTATCAGATATGAATATGGATCATTGACTACGCAAAATGTAATTTTTTAATGATTTTACTTTTTCTTTTCTCTTGTCTTCTTGAAATCTTGCGCTTTTCCCAAAATTGACTACAGAACGAGGTTTAAATGAAAGCTAGAGTATTGTTTGTTTGTTCGTTTGTTTATCTCTCTTTATTGCACATACACACAAGAAAAAGTATAGAGAAGAGAGAGAAAAGAAAGAAGTAAGTGTAGAGTATTTTTATTTTATTTGTGAAATTACAATTAAAAACTTACTAATTCCACCTGTATTCCAGCAGCTAGTATAGCTAGCAGTAAAAAGGGTTGGCCAGTAGCCAAACATTTAAATTGAAGAGAGCAGACGAGGGTGCTTATGTCGTTTTACAACTATTGTAACGTTTAGGACCAGACTCAAAAATCTGTGAAGAGATGTGTTTGAAAGCAATAATATGGCGGTATGAGGTGGGTTACGAATATCAATGAAAATCCCAGGGTAAAACTATGGAAAACTTTACTATCACACACACAGTTTTACAACATATAAAAAATAATGAAAATGAGTTCGGAAAAATCCCTACAAACAGTTCGTGTTTGCATTTAGTGCAGACAGAAGTTAGTTAAGAAAAGAATGCGCGGGGGTCGCGGCGAGCGACACACAGCGAGACGTGTTTGAGAGAACCCGGTCGTCGGCAGACTGACTGTGCTGGCCGCCGCAAGCGCCTGGCGCTGGGGTGACGCATACACATGCGCGTTAGGCGGGCGCAACTCCCGAGAGAGAGAGATAGCGACATGTGGAATGTGGCTATCTCTATCTATAACGCACGGGCACGCAACAGCGCGATTCACGGACTGGGCGGTGGTTTACTATACACTCCCCCTCAAGTCCTGGAGAACGCCCCCGCTCCTGGACTGGTATTTCAACTTTATCAGCCTTATCAGTCTTACGCGGGCGTCCCCGTCCCTTTTTAGGATTGACCGGTTTAGGTAAGGGTTCCACATTGGTGTTACCTTGGTAAAGAGTGAGATCTTTAGAGTGATATTTCCCTACAATAATGTCTGGTTTCTCAGTACTGGAGATGTTAAAGGTTGTAGGACTAACCTTTGCGGCAATCCTGTACGGACCATCCCGGCGTGGATGAAATTTAGCCGTCAGGTTCTTCTCTCCTTTGCTGAGTAAATGGGACTTAATCATCACAAGGTCACCTACCTTAAAAAAGTCTGATGGGCGGCGTATAGCATCAGCATATTCTTTGTTCTTATCTTGTTGTCCTTCTACCCGTTCTCTTATTGCAGAAAGGGAATTTAAAAACTTACTAAGATAAGGAGTAATTTGTGGGACAAAGTTATCTTTGTCCGTAATGGCACGAAGATCATTGCCAACTTCGGTAGGAGACCTCATCTCTCGACCGAAGGAAAGGTACGCTGGTGACTTACCGGTTGTGCGGCACTTGGCACTATTTAGGGCATACCTGATTACCGGTAGTTTGCTTGGCCAGGATGTGTGATCTTCCTCCACGAGTTGTGCTAGCATGGCCTTTAGGTCACGGTTTTTCCGCTCTGCAGGGTTTGATTCTGGATGGTATAAAGGTATAAAATTTTGTTTAATGTTCAGAACTGACATGCAATGTCGCATTACCCCGGATACGAACTGTACTCCATTGTCGGAGACAATTCCTGCGCGGCAGACCATACCTTAGGAAATATTCCTCCAGGAGGACATGAGCACAGGCTTCCGCCGTAGCTTCTTTCAAAGCATATAGCTCGGTCCAGCGGGTTGCGGTGTCTTCGACCAGCAAGATCCAACGCTCCCCCTGTTCTCCTGTCGGTAATGGGCCGAATAAATCTATTGCTAGCACCTCATTTCTTTGACTCATTATTGGAGTCTGAAGCAAACCTTGTGGTTTGGAGTTAGCAGCTTTATAGCGTTGACATTCGATGCAGGCTTTCACATAATCTGTGATTTTTCTCCGCATTCCTGTGAAATAATATAATTGAGCTACTTTATGGTATGTTCTATCAATACCTGGATGGCCAGTTGTTGGAGAATCATGAAGTTCCTTCAAAACATCAGCAATTTGGCTGGTAGGAACTACTAGCTGAGGGGTTTCACTCTCCGAGTCGGGATTGAACCGGTATAAAACACCTTGGTCCATTAGATAACCCCTTTCTAACCATCTTTGGGCTGCGAGATCGTCGGGTCCTTCGAGCTCTTTGATAACCTTTTCCACTTCAGTGTCCGCTGTCTGTTCCGAGCGGAGTAGGCTAGGAGTCTTTGTGGGCAGATCACATATGACGGAGCAGATACCACAGTCTTCGCGGGATTCGCTAGAGCAAACTGGCCTGCTAAGTGTGTCTGCCACGACGTTTGCCTTACCTGGTGTGTACTGGAATTGGATATCAAAGGATTGGAGCTTTAAGGCCCAACGTACTAACCTGCCTGTTGGTGATTTCAATGATAGCAACCAACGGAGAGGCTGATGATCGCTGCCAATTATAACTGGTTGACCGTCTAGGTAAGGCCGAAATCGTTCTACCGCCCACACAACAGCGAGCGCCTCCCGTTCTGTTGTCGAGTAGTTTCGCTCGGCTGCATTGAGTAGTCGGCTTGCGTACTCGATTGGCCTTTCCTGATGTCCGTCACCCTGTAATAAAACCGCGCCTAAGGCGTAGTTACTTGCGTCTGTACGCAGAACAAAAGGACGGCTATAATCGGCTTGTACCAGTATTGGAGCTGTAGTTAAGAGACGTTTCAGCTCGTTAAATGCTTGAGTCTGTTCTGAGCCCCAAGACCAATTTTGGTTCTTCCTAGTTAATCGCGTCAAAGGTTCGGCGACCTTTGAGAAGTTAGGTATGAACTTTTCTAAACCATGAACATGTTTGTAAAAATGTTCTTAGGTGTTTGAGGTTACCAGGTTCGTTCATCTCGAGTACAGCACTCACCTTTCCTGGATCAGTGGATATGCCTTCTTGCGTTATGACGTGGCCGAGATATTTTACGCTTTCTCTAGCGAAAAACACTTCTCCCTGTTAACTTGGAGGTTAAATTCAGCCAGTCGTTTGAAAACTGCCTCGAGGTCCGCTAGATGGCGCTGATAACCCTCAGAGATTACAAGAATGTCATCTAAATACGTCAAAATAGTTACCTCTTTTTAGAGCAGAGCACGAGCGAAGACGATCGATGAGACGCTGGAATGTGGCTGGCGCGTTTCGAAGGCCGAAGGGCATTCTTTTGAACCTGTAAGTACCTAGAGGACAGACAAACGCTGTTTTGTCTCTATCAGCTTCTCGTACATTCACCTGCCAGTAAGAAGAACGCAAATCCAACGTACTCATGTAACAGTCTCGCTTCGTGCTTTGCACTAACTCATCAATGCGTGGCATTGGGTAGGTGTCAGCTTTGGTGATTGCGTTTAAGCGGCGATAATCGACGCAAAAACGAATTGACCCATTTGGCTTCGGCACCATGAGTGCCGGTGAACACCAAGCCGATTCACAATCTTCAATGACGTCTTCCTTCAACATCTTGTCTATTTCATTCTTCATCAACTCCTTTTTCGAAGGGTTGAGACGGTAAGGAGGTACTGATATAGGTGGATGCTCACCTGTATCGATTCGGTGTTCAGCGAATGGTGTAGGGCCTCCCCTGCTTCAAAAATCCGCGCGTGCCTGTTGACGACGTCAGCGAGTGCCTGACGTTGAGCTGGATTGAGGTGTGCACCTTCGTCCTGTCTAAGTATGTCAGTAGATGCACACGAAGAGGGTTCCCTACGTGAGGAGGGTTCAAAACTCAAATTGTATTTAACCTTATCATCCGCACTGAAAAACCAAACCTCTTTACTAAAATCTATGACTACGCCAGCCTTAGAAATAAAGTCTATGCCTAATAATGTTTCATTATTGGTAGAATCAGGAAATATTAGGAATGGCGTTGTAAAAGATTTCGTTTCTAAACACACCTCTAAGGTGGCAGTAAGTACCTTCATGGTACGTACGACACCGTCAGCAAGTTTAACTTCTCGCGTTGACGGGAGGAGGGGGTGTCCCCTTCCTTGAAGTAGAGTGTATAGTGTGTGACCCGCAATGCAATGTTTAGCGGCGGTGTCAATTAACGCGGTGCCGTTAAAACCTAAAATTTTTATATTAAAAATGGGTCGCAAATCGCGTCCAATCGGGGGTATCCCGGTGTTGCTACCGCTTGCACATACATCTCTACAAGAAAGTACATCTTCATAATAAACATTTTCACCAAATGATAATTCACAATTTGATAAAACATTACTGTCCCTTGGACTATAAAGTTTATTTGAAGGATTTACATTTATTTCGGAAAAAATGTTACTGTCCCTCGGACGAACTGAAAAAGTACTACTATCCCTTGGACTATTTGAAAAAGTACTACTGTCCCTTGGGCTATAACAATTATTTGGATGATTTACATTTGTTTCAGAAAAAATGTTACTGTCCCTCGGACGAACTGAAAAAGTACTACTATCCCTTGGACTATTTGAAAAAGTACTACTGTCCCTTGGGCTGTAACAATTATTTAGATGATTTACATTTGTTTCAGAAAAAATGTTACTGTCCCTAACTGAAAAAGTGTTACTGACTCTCGGACTATGAAAGTTGTTTGCAAAAACTAAATTATTAGTACACACATTATCTGTGGATAAGTTTTGTTTACAACTAATATTATTATTAGAATAGTGTTTGACGGTTTGTTTACTAATGTTATCAGTAACAATATCACTAATGTTATCACTAGAAGAGTTTTTCGATGAAAAACACGATAAAACCTGACTTTGATTACGACTATTATTATTACTAATACAGTATTTGACAGTTTGTTTACAAATGTTATCAGTGTTATCACTAGTAGAATTTTTCGATGAAAAACATGATGAAACCTGACTTTGATTACGAACACGTCGTTTACGACTATTATTATTACTAATACAGTGTTTGACTATTTGTTTACAAATCTTATCAGTCTTATCACTAGGGGAGTTTTTCGATGAAAAACACGACGAAACCGAACTTTTTTGAACACTATCGAGAGAATAAAAACTTGTATTTTCGTTAACACTTTTAGGCACTGAATCAGAGTTATTAGATGTTTGTGACTCACCTGGGGTCAACAACTTACGGCACTGGTCCCTTGTATGTCCGAAACGCTTACAGTAGACACACGAAGGTCGGGGCTTTTTTGTCGCAGCGGCGGAGTCTCGGCTCGGCGCCGATGGAGCTGACGACGCAGGCGGTTGCCGCGCAGGAGCTGATGATGAAGGCTGCTGCCGTGTCGTGGCGCGCGCGGGAACGGCGGCCGTTAAGGCCGGGTCGCGCGTATTCGCGCCGTCGGAAGATGGCGCGGCCGGTTTCAACCCTGCGCTAGGCCTTCGGGCTTCGTCGAACGCGTCCTCCACTATCCGTGCTAGACGGAGTAAATCGGTGAAGCTGTCGAACTCTTCCCTGCGGAGCCTTTCTCGAATGCGGCTGTTGATGAGACCGTACGTAATATCCAATTGGGCCGACAAAGAGAGGTCGCCTTTTGGTAATCTCGCTAGAGAGCACGTACTCTGGTCACAAACATATCAGTGTTTTCTTTATTTTGAGGAGTAGAAAAAATTTCTAGATAAATACGGTGAGGTGGGCGGCGGTCCCCGTAGGCACTTATTAAATTTTCTTTAACTTGCCGCCACGATGAGACGGTGTCCTTGATACCCTGCCACCACGTGGCTGCTTCGTCTTTGAATAGGTATGCAAGGCCTCTCATGATATTTGAGTCTGCCACTTGTGAGCATTCACAATATGCCTCCACGGCATCTATAAAAGCCTCTACAGATTCTTTAGGCCGACCGGAAAAAGTTGCCTTGCAGCGCGCCAGGGTTGCATCACCTGGCGGAATCAAGAAGGTAGAGTTCGCCCTCGTCACCGACTCCAGGAGGCTGCGGAACGCATCTGCTTGCGACTGCTGGAGGGAAGCGATGATTGATGCCACATTATCGGCAGAAAATGTGGTACTTGCTTCGGCGCGAGGTGGCGAAGCGTCGTCGCCGCCATTTTGTGGAAAAAATGCGAACGACGGTGAGGGCGTGGTCGGTCGAGGCGAGGGATTAGATTCTTGAATTTGAACTTCCTCTGATTCTTCCTTCCTGCGAGTGAGACTCGCGGCCCTACTTCTTGTGATAGGCATCTTTATTAACACTTTTTAACTAAAACTAAACTGAACTGCAACTAAACTAACGTTGTGCGCCATATATGAGGTGGGTTACGAATATCAATGAAAATCCCAGGGTAAAACTATGGAAAACTTTACTATCACACACACAGTTTTACAACATATAAAAAATAATGAAAATGAGTTCGGAAAAATCCCTACAAACAGTTCGTGTTTGCATTTAGTGCAGACAGAAGTTAGTTAAGAAAAGAATGCGCGGGGGTCGCGGCGAGCGACACACAGCGAGACGTGTTTGAGAGAACCCGGTCGTCGGCAGACTGACTGTGCTGGCCGCCGCAAGCGCCTGGCGCTGGGGTGACGCATACACATGCGCGTTAGGCGGGCGCAACTCCCGAGAGAGAGAGATAGCGACATGTGGAATGTGGCTATCTCTATCTATAACGCACGGGCACGCAACAGCGCGATTCACGGACTGGGCGGTGGTTTACTATAGCGGTCTATGAGCTTTGATTGGGCAACATGATCAGGAAGGATAAAACACATTTAAATAAGACAGATCAATAAAATAGGAAGTTGTTTTCATAATTAAAAATGATTTTTTTTATTCATTTGTTCGCTTGGATATCATGCGTTCTTCTAGTTACCAGAAAAATATGGTTACAAAGCTTTCCTTGAACTTCCGTAATTTATTTTACGCAAGTTCAAAAAAAGCCGCGTGCGGATACTAGTACTTTACATTTCTACGAAGTATGTCAATGTTAAGTTACGAAACACACTTGCTCAAAACAGCAAAACATTCCCGTTTTGAGAGTCCTCTAGCTCGCTAATGGAGGATCGTTACTGGGTGAGAGGTACAGAAGGGCCCTCAACGCACCCTATAGAAATACTGCGTGCCCTAGTTACAACCCTAGTTCCATACAATTGTAACACGATCCTTGGTTTTTGAACTAACGAGGACGTTTGCGTTTTAAATGATTTTAGATAAACTGGAAGGGTCAAGGAACTTCTTCAAAGGTTTAGGATCATTCTGGAGCACTGAAATAGACCCTGGCCTTCATCGGTCTCCAGTTTCCTTCACTGAATTTCTCGTGTACGATTGATGGAAATAATAAATGATTTTTTACTTTTACTTTTTTTACTATTCTAGAGGATTTTTTTTATGAAATACTAATAGGAAAAATAAAAATAAAATGTGGCTCATGTCTACTTGGTGGTGATGGTGGTTTTTGTTATTCAGTTTTCTGAGGTTACAATGGGCTATACCCATCGACGGGGCCATTTGCTATAAACGCATAATTCACGTTATGAGTCTACATCTTTTTCTAACACCCTGATAAATACCCGTCAGTTTTGTTGCTTGATGGACAGTTTAATTTATGTTTTGGGTTTGTATCGGATAGTCAATTTTTTACGCCTCATACCTCTGTTTGACGAGGGGTGCAATTTTCCGCCATAGTTTCAACCAATAACATAAGAAGGAATGAGGAAAAATATTATTGTAGCGTTTGAATGACACGGCTCAGTGGTTTAAATATTTATCATTACTTGTTCTGATTGATAAATAATATTCAATATCAAAAAGATGTTTATTTTTTAATACGAAGTGGGTTGAAATCACAGAAATATTTTTTTTAGTTAAAATGAACAATTGATTTAATTCGACGAATTTGGGTAGCCCAAAAAGTGAAAAAAATTTGCGACTAAAATAATATTTATCACGTAGATATATTTTAACTTGATTTTAACACAGGATGGTTAATACAGGACCGAGGTTCCGTTCGGAAAAAAAATCCTCAAATAATGAAATTGTCATTTCTATTTCAATTATAGGAAATGGTCATTCGTAGTAGAAATGTTTCCGAGAACCCGCGTATCATTTATTGATAGTAACGAGTCGGGAACTGCTCGGAAGATCCCCTTTTCAACAACAAGCCTTTGGAAAAAACTCGCCTCTTAGCATCCGTACATCAGGGGCGCATTAGGGAATGACTTTCCTTATATAAATTGTGGTAGTCTGAGATCCGAAGACGAAATAACTGTGTTTTATTTACATCTGTTTTTTTATACATTTATTTAAACTTTATTGTAAACTAGCTGTCGCTCGCGGCTTCGCCCGCGTGAGTTTCGCTTAGATGAAAAATCTCTCTTGGAGCTTTTCATCAAATGTTCCAGATCTTCAATTTTTATACGTCAGCAGAAAATGCTCATCAGGTTGAACGACTTTTAATAAGGCGCCATTTCCATGTATGTTATGGTGTAGCTGGTCTCTTGCAGTTCTTCATCAGATGTTCCAGATCTTCAATTTTTATACGTCATCAGAAAATGCTCATCAGGTTGAACGACTTTTGTTAAGGAACCATTTCCATAATTCTTATAGTTTAGCTGTTCTGTTAAGGTTCTTCATCAGGTGTACCAGTTTTCAAAATAAATTATAGCCTAAATGTTGCCCAGGCTTAATAGCTATACAACAAAAAAAGTTTCATTCAAATCGGTTCAGTACTTTCGGAGATTAGCGTGATCATACATACAGACAGACAGACAGACAGACAGACAGACAGACAGACAGACAGACAGACAGACAGACAGACAGACAGACAGACAAGAAATTCCAAAAAAATTTTTTTGCTTTCTATTATTCATTTTAAGTGTCCCTCTATCCATTTCAGTCAAAAATACTTAATGTACAGACAAAATATTTTTACTGTTTTATTATATGTATAGATAAAGGTGGACTTAACAGAATTGTTTATTATTATTTGTTAGTTTTTAGTTTTTTTTTTACAAAGACAAGGTTATTATAATCAATAGAGCAAACCCATCTATAATAAAAATAAAAATAAAAGGTTAAAAAAATCATTTAGATAATGACTGTGGTGGAATAAATGAAAATGAACGTAAACTCAATGTATGCATGTATTTGGAGCTGCAGAACTATGACAACTAAGACAACTAAAAAATACATTTGTTTTATAAAAAAAACTTAAAGTTAAGTATACAAAAGAGTTCGCAACATCCTCCGCCCCGTGCAGCTGTCGTAACTAACTTCGAAAAAACCAAAACAAAACAAATTACTCTTGAGTGCAAATTTTGATCAATTTTCTAACTGGACGGCGAAGGATGCCCTCTGAGGTCTCAACGTCCACCACCCTAGTCACTCCGTCTTGACCAGGAAATAATTTAACAATTTTGCCTTTAGGCCACGTATTTCTTGGCAACGACTCATCCACAATAATAACAACGTCCCCATGTTTGAGATTCGCAACACTGCGGGTGGGATCTCTTGGTTGTGGTTCTCTTGGTTGTAAGTCTGGAAGAATTTCCCGCACCCAGCGGCTCCAAAATTGGTCAGCCAGTCGCAACGCCTTTTTAAATTCCGCCCGACCACTGAACACTCCGTTGTCAAGTTTGGGCAGGACCTCGTTGGATGATGTGCCGATCAAAAAATGAAAAGGTGTTAAGCTGGTCGGGCTTTCCGGACCAGTAGCCACATAACCCAAAGGTCTTGAATTAACTACTGCCTCCGCTTCCATCAACAGTGTCAATAAAACTTCTTCCTTTGGTGCCCTTTCTTTGAGTACAGCTGAGAGTGCCACCTTAACAGAGCGAACCAGGCGCTCCCAGCAACCACCGAAGGTCGGGGCCGCAGGGGGTATAAAGCTCCAATTTACAGATTTTGTAGGTGCAAAATCTCTTACTCCATCTGCGACAAACTCTTTTAAAATGCGGTTAGCTCCCACAAAGGCGGTTCCATTATCGGAGAAAATAGTGTTTGGGATCCCGCGCCTGGAAAAGAATCGCCTTAGACTCATTATTGCAGAATCTGCAGAAAGGCTATGTACCACTTCAAGGTGAATAGCTCTAATCGTTAGACAGGTGAAAAGGGCAACATATCGCTTTTCATGACGCCGTCCAATGGTAACAGTAATAGGGCCAAAGTAATCCAGGCCTGTAAAAGTAAATGGCCGTTGGTGATGTGCGAGTCTTTGATGAGGCAAATTTCCGACAGGAGGCAGCATCGGTCGAGACTTCTTGATTCTGCATAATAAACATTTGCTGACTGTTGTTCTCACAGCATTTCTTAGTCCAATGAGCCAAAATCGTTGCCGCATTTCATTTATTACAGTGTGGTGGTTCGCATGATTTGCTCTCTTGTGGTAATGTTGTACCAGTAGCAATACCGTTGGATGACGGCCGTCAAGTAAGATGGGACATCTAGTGTCGGGATCCACGTCCTGCACCGCACCAATCCTTCCTGCAAGGCGAAGCAACTTATCCGATCCCAGTATTGGAGACAGTTTCAAAAGACGACTCCTTCGATCAATAGGCTTTGAGTTCAAAAGAGAACTAAACTCTTCGGGGAAACTCTCAAGTTGAAGTCGTTGAAAAATGTGCTCTTCTGCAGTCTTCATATGTCTTGCGTGGAGGGGTGGTAGGGTTCTGGACGCTGATTGTAAATGACAAACGCGATTGGAAATTGAATTTCGAATATTTTCCAAAATTGTGCCAAAAATTTCTGCGGCTTGATGAACTCGAGCCGTGGCTCGTACTAATCGCAACCAGCTACTAAAATTTTGAAAATTTGCAGTAACTGGAGAAGGTAATTCAACTACGGTAGTAGGTGCCACTAGTTCACGTGGTTGGCTCTTGAGCTCCTCGGACGCTAGTGGTACCGAAGCTGGCATTAAAGGCCAATCATTTATTGGCTTTGATAAAAAGCATGGACCACGGAACCATCTATGTTCATTATTTAAAAGAACTGGGCGCACCCTAGTTGCATCATCTGCTACGTTTAAATCTGTTGGTACCCAGTGCCAATCCTTTACTGAAGTATTCTCTAAGATTTCACCTAATCTGTGGGCAACAAAAGGTTTAAAAGTTCTGGCATCACTACGCAACCATCCCAGAACAATCATCGAATCAGTCCAAAAATAAATGCGGTTAGATTTTTTGCGATGACTGTTCTGGATCGTTACGGCGAGTCTAGATGCAATCAGGGCGGCTTGCAATTCCAGTCTTGGAATTGAAATTGGTTTAACAGGCGCTACACGAGCTTTGCTAGAAATGAGGACGACTCTATAAATTCCATTTTTATAAATAAGACGCCAAAAAGCTACGCAAGCAAAAGCGTGTTCGCTACTATCTGCGAAAACGTGGAGTTCTCTCTCAATGGGCTCACAATTTTCCGAGGAAGCGTACCAACGCGGTACTTTTAGGGCCGCGGCTTCTGTCACTTCCCGAAACCAATCTACCCATTTTTGTTGATCTGATGATGAAAGTGGCGTATCCCAACCAATACCTGATCTCCAAATTTCTTGAAATAATATACGGCCCTTTACTACAACCGGAGTAAGTAAACCTAAAGGGTCGTAAACTCGCATCAATTGAGAGAGAACTACTCGCTTTGTAAGAGTGGACGGAAGAGCATCTCCCGCCGACCTGAAGCCCAAATTATCCAAAGCAGGACTCCATTTAACACCTAAAACTTTTACACAACCGGTATTGGAAACACCTAAATTAACATCCGACGACTGTTGCGCTCGTAAGTCGGGACTCACAAGCTCTAATGCAGCTTGATCATTAGAGACCCAACCGCGCATTTCCATACAGGCTGCTTTATGTACAGTTGCTTCGAAAGGACCAAAAATGTGGTGGAATAAATGAAAATGAACGTAAACTCAATGTATGCATGTATTTGGAGCTGCAGAACTATGACAACTAAGACAACTAAAAAATACATTTGTTTTATAAAAAAAAACTTAAAGTTAAGTATACAAAAGAGTTCGCAACAATGACAATGCTTTATTTTAGTGTTATACCTTATTTTAAACTACTAAGTAGGCAAACAAGCATGCGGCCCGTCTGATGGAAAGCGGTCACCGTATCCTGTGGACGCCTGGTAGAACCAAGAGTATCACGAGCGTGTTGCCGACCTTGATCCATAAGGTCAACGCGTTAAAAGATGCGAGATGTGAGAAGCTTACAATTTATTATACTTAATTTATTGTCACTAAAACAGGCAGCAATTATTATAAAAAATACTGGAAATAAATGTAACAATGTTGCAATCGTATCTCGTACTATGATCTATGATATTGATAGAGAATAATTTGCTATGGGTATTTTATGCTATGGATGGTTTTATTCATAGTTACATACATACATAGAATCACGTCTTTATCCCTTACCGGATAGACAGACCCAACAGTCATGAGACTCGAAGGCCACGCTTAGCTGAATAGTGGCCTCTCTGATAAAATGCAGATTCAGGTATAGTGATTAGTTATTAGTGACTTCGGACATAGGCCTCCTCCATACTCTTCCATGACTCCCTGTCTCTAGCCTTCCTCATCCAGATGTCCGAAGACGGACAAAACAAGGGCTGCAATGATGATGATGATGATTAGTGACTACTCATAGCTATTTGATTATTTTCGTATCATTCATATTAAGCAGAAATAATTTTTTTTTCAGTTGATTATAGAAACTGGTAGATAGATATTTCTCCATCTCATTATTATTTTTCACAGTCTCTCATTTAGGGGTTGAAAACTGTCACAATTCGGAAGAGGAGAAATATGTCACGGAAAGATTACAGCCGCATTTCCAAACTCTCGCCCTCAGAGGAATAACTAAAGCATAGAGAGAAGGTTGAACTGTTGACATTTCGGATGCACCTTTCGTCTTATTGAACTAAACGCTGTGATATAAAGAGATGTTCTCTTGCATCTTTCCGTCCCGCCTTTTTGCGGAGCGTAACGCTCCGTGCAAAGGCCTGCACCACTGTCCACAAAGTTTCACAGTCGACCACATTTTTTACGACAGTCGGCAGAGAGAGGTCGACCCCCACTATCGCTCGCAAAGTATAGCACAATATGCCGCCCAGGTTGGGCAGTCTTCACGTTTATGGTGGGCGTCTTCGTCCAGAAATCCGAAAGGTCAAAGGCACTCAAATTTTTTTATAAAAAATGTGTTTTTGCATGGCGGCGTTTAGTTCATAAGACAAAAGAGTGCATCCGACGTGTCCACAGTTTCACTTTGAGCCTTCTCTCTATGCTTTAGTTATTCCTCTGAGCTCTCGCCCCTCATAATTAGGTATACAGATTAGGGTGGATCGTTTTTTATTTTTTTTAATTTTTAAAATGGCGGGGTGCGGGAAAGGTGCCAAATAGGATTACAATTAAAAGTTACTATGGCGGCAATGTGAAAATATTATTGCAACTACTGCCGCCACCCCATGTAATATACCAAAAATATCTTAAAAATAGGGTTCGGGCCACAATTAATAAAAGCACTATAACATACAAAAAATGTGTGTTTTCTGTGATAATATCACTTTTTACATAGCAGTCTATATAGAAGGAAACATGAAAATCGCAAATATAAACAATCTTTTTATTAATAGTTTGTTAAAAACTATGATAAAATCTGTTTCAAAGCGCCTATAACTTGATTGATTGGTATGATGCGACAAGACTCCAATATATTTCTGATAAATTCTTTCCGTCTTTCTGGTCCACAAACAGCAGAACACTGCTGTCTGCGGACCAGAAAGACGAATTCAGTGACTAATTTAATACACTTTTCAGTAGCTTGAGTGTAATTGGATTATGGAGGAATTACAGTAAAAATAAAGTTTCCACAAACTCTGGGTTTTTATTAGCTTCAAAAATCTAATCATTGTCTATTTTCTTTAGTAGAGGTGGCTCTGAGACGTGGTTCCTGTTAATTAAAATTAATTTTCGGGGGCATTGCAATTAAATTTTGGCAATTCGAACACTCTTATTGGAGCTAAGCCTCAAGTTTGTTCTCTAATTTTTATTATGCGTCTGAGCGCTTATTCTTTTATATGCATTCGTTTATCAGCCAGCATTCCAATCAAAATATTCTCGCAGTGACTAAAATATCCATTCTGCTGAATGATATGAGCCCAAGATATGCTTCAAATTATAAGTGAAGTATCTTGAGAGTTCCATGGGCTTTCAAATTTTTTACGTCGTTGACAAACGTGAGGTTGCATATTAATAATTGTAAACCACATTGGAGCATATACTTTTATGACAAATTCAGTCAATATTAGCAAATTTGTCAATGGATCCTGGTGGTGGGCACGTAGAGTAAGGATCCTGTTAGCTTAGCGGTGGTAAGCCATGGAGAATAAACATTTTTTCCAGGGTTTTGCTTTTCCAAGTTATACTTAATCATATTGCATTACAGATTTCAAATAAATATAGTTGATCTGTACTGTATTAGGGTCACTGAACGATTTAGTAATGTCGGGTAACTCACATGCGTTATTGCATAGAAGTTAGTGACGGGAAGACACTCGCAATATTTCAAAGTTTTCCTTATAACTCCTGTGAAACTTCTAGGACCTCTGGTGGTACCGTGGAGATCATGTGGAGATGCTTAAATAGATCTCAATGATTCATTGGCATGCAGCTGACATAATATGAACCATTAAAGTGGCCGTTGAATTTTTTTTTCAAGTAGACTTATAATGCCTAACTTATTTCCAATATTCACTGCTGCCACATCACATCCAATAGCTATAATACGGGACAGATTGCATGAAGCTGATAAATAGAGGTATAACTTACTGGAAATAGTCTTGGCATTACCCTTTTTACTGGGAGGCATTTCAATATATTGTAAACGTGGCTCTTTCGCCATACTTTGTACGCGCGAATTTGCAATATTTTAAGTGCATTTCGCGCGCTAATAAAACGTCCGAAAATAAAATAAATAAAATTAATTGTAACGTAATTCTACTATAAAGTACGTAACTAAACAAATAAAATAATATTTAAGTAACACAGTAGCTTAAAAATATTTTTTGGAGCAGGTCCTATAAGTGTCTTATTCTGGTATTTTTTTAAAACTTTGCCAGCATTGCGGCAGTACTTCTTAATATTTTATGTAAATAATATTAAACATGTATTATTGTACGACCAAAAGGCATCTTTTGCAAAAACCGCGAAATCAAAATTCGAAAAAAAAATTTTTCCCATACTAAAGCGATCCACCCTAATACAGATTACGAAGCCGTCTTTGCACAAATGACAGTACATTTATCAAGTGCATTTTAAAAGCTTGATAGTGATGGGGATTAATCATATTTAAAATTTGGTTTTTTAAAAGCTTTTATTCTTTCATCTGTTTCGTTGTCTATTAGAAATGAAATATTATAAAGTTAAATTTGATTCACCCTTAGAATATACAATCTAAGGATTCACCTTGTTCCGATTTTCTTTTGCTTGCTTTTTTTGATTTTTTTTAAGTGTGGCTTTCGTGGGAATTGAAAAATACTTTGTCGTAGAATGTTATATCTATCAAAAAATTATTTATTTTGAAAATTTTACTACCTATTTTCTCAATAAGTTGCTAAAACGATTTTTTTTAATAATCCCGATACGAAAACAACAGATAGATATCAGCTTCATAAAAACGAGTAGGGTTTAAAGCAATTAGTTCTCCGTCTCCGTTGTGTTTAATTATTGCTCACATTTATTTCCACATTAGGTTAATGGCAAAAACCAGTCCCTCATTCCAGATAAATGGTGTATCCCGAAGGTTGGGCAGCGGTCGCCACTAATATAAAAGTAAGTGGGAGCAGAACTAAAGTTCTTGTTTGTTTAGACTTTTGTTATCCCCTAAGTCTAATCAATGAGGGTTATCCTAACTATCCTATCCTCACTAATATTATAAATGCGAAAGTGAGTTTGTTTGTTTGTTGGTTTGTTTGTTTGTTTGTTTGTTACCTCTTCACGCTTTATCTACTGAACCAATCTTCCTGAAATTTCGCATACACATAGCTGGAAGTACGGAGAAGGACATAGGGTACCCTTCATCCCGGGAAAAAGCACAGTTTCCGTGGGAAATTCACGCGGGCGAAGCCGCGGGCAAAAGCTAGTCGTATATAACTTTTAGAAATAATGTAGCCTCTTAACAGAGGGAGAGCACTGGAGCTCTGTAACACAGGTCCTGCCTTCGACAGGCTCCAGCGTCCTCTAACCTGTTTCTGGCATTATTATTATTATGTTGTATGTTTTTTACTGGTTAGTATTGGTTGTTTGGAGGAAATAAATAATCTTTTATCTTTATCTTATCTTTTATCTATCGTGTTTCCGCTTACTTGTTGGCGCTATTGGCGAGTGAGGTCTGTCAGATGGTTAAAAATTGTCATTTAATTCGACAACTGATGACAGTTTTGTACTATCTGAGAGATCTCACTCATGGAAGTAATAAGTACGTTGTACAAAGTACTTATTACTTCCATGATCTCACTAGCTAGTGGACCAACTATTGAGCAGACAAACGATAACGCTCATTAATAAATCTTGTTCAATATTTTTTCTGCACTTTTTTTAGATTCACATTTCATTTAACAAAAAAGCGAAATGAAAATGTTATATAATAAATACTTTCCACATTAATTTCACTTTATGTACTGATATATTAAATGAATCGAATAAAATTTTAAAAAGACTCTTAAAAGTTTGAAAAAAAAACTCCGATTCCCTATAAATGCGGATCCTGCTTTTCATTTTATTTCTATAACTAGCTTTTGCCCGCGGCTTCGCTTGCGTTAATTCTTTCTTAGCGGATGCCTACGTCATAACATCTACCTGCATGCCAAATTACAGCCCGATCCGTCCAGTGGTTTGGGCTGTGCGGTGCGTTGATAGATCACTATGTCAGAGTCACCTTTGAGTTATATATGTATATAGATGTTATATCCGACTTTCCATTTACTGAAAAAACTCATAATATTTATCCAAAATCCACTTCTGCTTTCACTTTAATTGTTAAAACTAAGCTTTTGTTATATTATATCACCACTTGTTTCATTTTGCGACAAAGAATCTCGGCCATTGTGATTATATCTCGTACAAAGTTAATGATAGCTTGGGGATCTTATTGTTCTGTTCACCAATTTGTTAGGTCATTATGAAAAAACTGGCATCGCCCCGCGGCTCCACTCTTGGGAAAATTTTCGGGAAATTGGGATAGCTATAGTTTATCCTCCTCTTTTTAGTCGTACTCCTCATGACCTCCGTGGCCCAACGGTCATCACGCCGGACCATCCCACCGGAGGTCTTGGGTTCGATTCCCGGTCGTCTGGTCAAGATGGAAAATGATCTTTTTAAGATTTTCCTGGGTCTTGGATGTTTATCTATATATGTATCCATACTAATATTATAAATGCGAATGTTTGGATGTGAGTTTGTGAGTTTGTGAATTTGTGAGTTTGTGAGGATGTTTGTTACTCAATCACGCAAAATCTACTGGACGGATTTCGATGAAATTTGGTACAGAGGTAGATAATGACCTGGAATAGCACATAGGCTACTTTTTATCCCGGGAAAAAGCACTGTTCCCGTGGGAAATTCACGCGGGCGAAGCCACGGGCAAAAGCTAGTTTGTTATAAAATGTAGTATCGTTGAGTTAGTATCCCATAACACAAGACTCAAAGTGACTTTGAGGCTATCTCAGTCTGTACGATGTGTTCGTAGTCGTGGTCATTAGAAACGACTATCTTGGCAATGTTAATGTGGTTGCCATTAACTTCTAGATTAGAACTTCTTTTTCTTTCTTCTAACTTCTTATTATTTAAAATTTGTATGCTAATTATAATTAAATAGAAATAAAAGGACACTCTATCTGTAACAGCTTCTGTAACCCTATTTACTGCAAATAAATGATTTGAATTTGAATTAGACCGAACGAAATGGGGACATAGTATGGATAACCTATCTCCTTATGTGGAGAGGATAGGAGGGAGAGGTAAGGACACGTTATCAATTTATCGGTTAGCCTATAATTTCATCATATTTAACTTTATCCGTGACTTTGCCTGCGTAAATTTCAATTTTTACCAGTTCCCTTGGAATTTCAAAAATTACTTTCGTAAAAATCTCTCTGTAAAATTTCACGCTTATACGTTCAGCTGTTTCGACTATGCATTATGTCAATCAATCAGCATCCTCTTTTGAGAATGTAGATTTATTCAAAATTAGTAATAAGTACCAGAGTCCAAAATTTCAAATTGCCACAATAAACCTAAGGGTTTAAACCACAACGATTCCCCAGCTTTAATAAACACATGCCGTCCATGTGTCGAGCTCAAACATAAAGTCAAGAAGGCGTGATTAATACCAAGCCCCCAATATCTTAGTTGATTAAATTCCTTGAGTTACAACCGTCCTCAAACGTGCTCAAATGTCGTAAAGTTATATCGATTAGAGCACATAATTTCATTGGTAAGTTGGACGGGACTCCACTTATATATGGTGCTATGTTTCACCCAACTTTGGTATAGTTCGCTTTGATATAAAACGGTTTAGACGGTTTAAGTTTCTTTACTTAGGCATCTAAGTTTTCATTGCCGTCCTTCATATTACACTTATGTACATATATTATAGGTAAAACCATTGCGTAGCTAGTCAGATCCAAACTGTTTTTTATAACGTATCATACGTTACTGTCGTTCGACGTTGAGGATTTATATATTTTATTTATAAGTTTCCCGCTTGGTCGTCCCTTATACGCTCTTTTACGCTGAGCTGACTGCCAACATTCAATGTTGAATAGGCACATAAAGAAGAAGAAGATACGCTCTTTTAGCTGCGTGATCCTCTCCCATCCTCTCCACGTGGCCGAGCCATAGAAGAACAGGAAGGAATGGAAGCTTCTAGTATCGGAGGCCAGGATCCTCTTTGGGTCGTCGAGTCTTCGAAGTAAGTAAGTAAGTATTTATAAGTAGTTGTTAGTTTGTTAGTATATATATTAATTTATAAACTGAAGAAATGGGGGGAAAAAGGACAAGACAGCTGATTCTTCAAGTCAAATACCTGAAAGGTGATATTTTTAAAATTCATGACACCGTAAATGAGTAAGACAAGTGATTTCAATTCGATGTCGAATAATTTTCACGCGGCATTGTTGGTGAGACGAATATCGACCTACTCCAATAATTATGGTAGGTCAATCATTTTAAAAATAGCTCTGGGTCATCTCCGGCCGCAATAAAACCATAAATTTATATCTTTAGTTGTCATAAATATTAAATTCAGTACACGACATCAGTCAGGCCGGCGATTCTTTGTGCTGCCAACGAAAACTTATTGGATTTCTCACCGATTCTTACACAAAGGGAAATGAAATCGATATTTTTATTTGACAGTGATTGCGGAGATACGAAGACGCTGCCGGAATAACTATGGCGGTTAGCGTTATTAAATTTTTGCTTTTCTCCTTTCACGGTACACCGAATACAAGAAAGTTGGCTTAGTATTTTTTTAACCGACTTCCCAAAAAAGGAGGAGGTTATATGTTTCGATGTAGGTATGTATGATTTTTTTATGTATGTTCGCCGATTTCCGAAATTATTTTTTTATTCGAACGAATCTATTCCCAAGTTGGTCCCATTTTAATCACATCAGAATCTGTTCGGTAATTTTAAAGATGCCTAACAAAATATTAAAATACAAACATTGGATTACAGAGCAAAAGCCCGCGACAGCATGCCATTGGTTATTTTATAAAAACTCAAGATTCTCTTCACACAGAAATAGCGATTATTGACTATAAAATTTGCAACATGATTAAGTAATCAGGCAAATAATTTGTAGCAATAGTATTTTAAGTGGTACCTAGCTCAATTTCCTCAAAGTAAAAGTTTTTTTAAAGATTTTATTCCGAATAATATTAGAAATGTTGCCATCCATTGCCAAGCAATTGGTGCAGATATAAACCCCTGCCAGACATTGTAACTTTACTAAATTATAATTATATTTAAAACTTAAAATCTTGAAATAATTTAATAGGCAGATTAATCAAAAAGAAAAATATATTGGCATGCTACCTACTGAATGAGGTGAAGTCATTCAGTAGGTAACATGCCAATACATTTTTCTTTTTGATTAATCTGTCTATTAAATTATTTCATGATTTAAAGTTTTACAATGGAAGTCGGTTCATTTTTTTTGGAAAAAAAAAATTATTTACTACGAAATAGAAGGATAGGATTTTGCAATAGATCACATTGCAAAAATACTTACTTCGTTTGTGGTATTTCAGTTTGCAATAGAGTCGTCGTAGGTATTTTCAATGTTATTTTAACAACCAATTTTAAGAACTAAAAAAAAAAACAAAACTAAAATTAAATATATTTACAAAAATGCCAGCCCGACAATTCGTTGCCCTGAGGTAAAGCGCCCAGAAGGCTGGCAGCATTGCCACGTTGGATTGCAATGCTTATCTCTGTGCGAGATAAATATCAGCCCTCTGGTTACGAGAAACCTCATTTAATTTTTGGGAGATGGCGTCATATAGTTATGTTATTTTATTTATTTATTTTTTAATGTTATTTTTTATATTTTACTAGCTGCATCCCGGGACTCTACTCCTGTGGGAATTTCGGGATAAAAAGTATTCTATGTCCTTCTCAATACTCTTAACTATGTATATGAAAAATTTTAGGAAGATCTGTTCAAAACATAAAGCGTGAAGATGTAACAAACGAACTGTTATACGTCCACGTAAATAAGGAACTGACAATAGTTAGTTCCTAAATTAGAAGGAATAATGACTTTAAAGGTAAACATAAACCTTATTTCCAACATTAGATATAGTCGGGATGGGATACTAGTATTTGGTGTAGAGTACAAAAATTACAAAGTAGCTTAGGTTAACATTTTAACATAAAAGGCATCACGAAGGGTCTTAGTGATAAATCATGACACCGCAATTTACAGTAAAGATCAAAGTGTGAACTGGCAGTGTACAGTCGACAGCACAACAACCAACCTAAATTCATTGCAATTTCTGTGCTATCAGTGTAGCATAGAGATTCATAGCTTGACAGCAAAGTGTGAACTGGCAATGTACAGTCGACAGCACAACAAGTAATCCAAATTCATTGCAATTTCTGCGCTATTAGTGCAGCATAGAGATTCATAGCTTGACAGCAAAGTGTGAACTGGCAATGTACAGTCGACAGCACAACAACTAACCCAAATTCATTGCAATTTTTGCGCTATTAGTGCATCATAGAGATTCATAGCTTGACAGGTAGTTGATTGTTGACAGGGATCGTACTTTAATACGACATTCCGCTATAAATTAAAAATTCCTCCCTCAAAAGATAAACATCTTTCTGGCGATATTACAGAAAAGTTTATTTTACTCTCATTTTATTTGAACGTCTTCAATTTCAAGTTTTAATGAGTAAATAACGAGACCGTGATTCCAAGGATTGCTCCTTTTGCGTGTCCTACCTTCTACGGCTTGTTGGAAATTTGTTCGCAATTTCTAAATTTGAGATCAGTGATTCGGCTGCGAATAATTAGATTTTTGAGACCCTGTTGGTTTCTTATTACGCTGTGCGGGAGCTTTGTCGTAACTGTGACCTTGGGTGGCCTTGCAGGAGACGTGGTTACTCCCGGATGATATTCCCTATCTAAGTACAATTGACAAAGATTTTGGCTGCACTGGAAAGTCGGCTGTGGACACGTCCGTGCGCATACTCATTGGAAGGCCGTATGGTGGTATAGCGTCATTGTGGAAGAGCAGTGTCTTCGGGAACGTATCTGTGCTTCATTGTGATAATGATCGTATTTGTGCCTAATAAAACAAGCATTGCGGCGGCGAACGAACAACAACTTTATTTTTTCTTAAAGCATAGACAATGACATTGACATTTTGATATACAGATTAACACTCCCACTATATCAAAATTCCAAAAAAAAAATAAAGAAAGATATGAACCTATATATTTTTTCTTTTATTTCTTAACAATACCAAGAGCTTTCATGAACTTATAGTGTTTAGATCCTGACAAACCCTTAGTGAGCAAGTCAGCGGGCATTTCAGAAGTAGGCATATAATTTGTCTCTACTATATTACTTGATATAACCTCGCGAATGAAATTATACTTCACATCAATGTGTTTAGACCTTTTATGAGACTGATGATTATTTGCCAACTTTAATGCACTCTGACTATCATTAAATAATGTAATTTTACAAACATAACCAGTAAATTCAGCCTCTAACTTTCTTAAATAGATTGCTTCACGACAAGCCTCTGATAATGCTACATACTCGGCTTCACAGGTACTAAGAGCTACTGTTCTCTGTTTCTTGCTTTCCCAAGATATAGTAGAACCACATTTTAAAAAACAAAAACCAGTATACGAGCGTCTATCTAACATGTCGCTACCCCAGTCTGCATCTACATAGCCTTCCAATTCAGTCTTATCTTTTGTATACTTTAAACAATAATCTTTTGTTTTCATTATGGAACGTCAATGAAAGATGGCGGTTACTTACTGACTGGTTTATTCACAAGCGCACATATAATAATGAAGATACCCTACACCTTTCCCCTCTTAAGACTATACTAACCTATTTAAAAACTAAATTATTTTCTATTTGCCCGGTTCCAAGCACGCAGTGCCCGGGCACACGCATTGGGTCCAGGAGGAGTCGGAGACTCTGAATCAGTGGGCTCTGCATTTATCTCGACGGGTTTAGATAGATCTAGTGCTTTATCCCCGTCCTCACTTCCTGCCTCCGCCGCGTCCTCAAACTCATCATCATCGGCATCGTCCTCGACCGTTTTCTCTTTCTCCCGCGTAGCCTGGGATAGCGAGTAACGAGACTTATCTTTAGCCGGCAAAATCTGATCATGGTGTCTACGCCATTCTACCCCATTATCTAAACCTATTTTGTACGAAACCGGTCCCGTCCTTTCCGCAACCGTCCCCTGCTCCCATTTATTGCCCTTTGCAGAGTAATTTCGGACTAGGACCGGCTCACCAATACTAATTTCTCTAGTATTCCCCCTTGCATTGGTGACTTGGCGCTGTTGAGCAGCACGCACGACTGTTGACAAGTCGGGGCGAAGCGCATCCAAGCGACTGCGCAGGCGTCTTCCCAGCATAAGTACAGCAGGGGATACGCCAGTAGTTGCATGCTCGCAGTTGCGATAAGAAAACAAGAATACACTTATGGCTTTTTCAATGTTTTCCCTTCATGTACCGCCCTCCTAATCGCTTTCTTAATAGTTTTGACCGCGTTCTCCGCTGCCCCATTACCCTGCGGTCGGTACGGTGCCGATGTCACATGCCTTATACAATTTTGTGAACAAATTTTTTTAAATTCTATAGAAAAAAATGGTGGGCCGTTATCAGTCACGAGCTGTGCTGGTAACCCAAATCTAGCAAATACAGACCGAAATGCAGAAATTGTTGACGGTGCATCCGTGCGAGTCATTGTTATCACTTCGATCCACTTCGAGTGTGCATCGACAATGATCAGGTACCGCTTACCGGCACAGTCTCCGAAATCCGCGTGTATACGTTGCCAAGGCACTAGTGGATACTCCCACGGATGCACGGCTGCGTGAGGGGGCGCGTCGCGCACCGCCCGGCATGCTTCACATGTACGACATACATTCTCTAAATCAGTATCCAACCCAGGCCAATAAACATAATTACGTGACAAATTCTTCATTTTGTTTATTCCCAAATGGCCTTCGTGTATTTCCTCTAATACCATTTTACGTAATTTTGGAGGAATAATGATTCTATATTTGTAAATAAGACAGTCTAATTCGGTCACAATATCTTTTTTTCGTTCAAAATAAGGCTTTTCTTCCTCACAGCTCGCTTTAGCCGGCCAACCGAACTTAACATAACCTAATATCTTACGTAACAGCGTATCATCTTTAGTTTGTTTACTAACATCTCGGAAGTCAACCGGTAAATTATCTATAACTACATTCATATAACCTTGCGGCTGTGCGGTGCAGCGGCGCTCGCTAGACAAAGGCAACCGAGACAGCGCATCAGCTGGTCCGTTCTCACTCGATCTTACGAATTCTATTTTAAAATCATATGCTGCTAAACGTACCGCCCAGCGCTGTAAGCGACTTGCAGCCGTTTGGGGTATGCCCTGCTTGGGACCAAAAATATGACTTAAGGGCTGATGATCGGTGCGCAATGTAAATTGTCTACCAAATAAATAATGATGATGTCGCGTCACCCCAAAGAATATTGCAAGCGCTTCCTTGTCTAACTGACTGTAATTCTTTTCGGCCTCGTTCAGCGTGCGCGAAGCGCAGCTGACCGGACGCTCGCCACTCGGCGTGCTATGCGCGAGCACCGCGCCCACGCCGTACGCACTGCTATCCACCGACAGCACGAGCGGCCGCCCTTCTTCATAATGTGCCAGTACCCTATCGCTCATTAAAGCGGATTTTGCCTCATTAAACGCGCGCTCGCACTCCGCCGACCAATTCCATGTAATTCCTTTTTTTAAAAGTCTAAGTAAAGAGTGTATCATTAAACTTAAATTAGGTATAAACTTACCATAATAATTTAAAATACCAAGAAAACTTTTTAATTGTGTGACGTCCAATGGCCGCGGGGCGCGAGCTATCGCGTCCACTTTCATAGGGTCGGGGTGTAGACCTTTCTTATCAATAATAAACCCTAAATATTTTACACTGTCTTTTAAAAATTTACACTTCTCAATTTTAACTGTTAACCCCATGACCTTTAACCTTTCTAATACTAATCTCAAATTACACAAATGCAAGGCCCTGGTGGCCCCAGTGACCGCTATATCATCCAAAAATACCACTGTATTTGGGACCCCCTCAGCGTTTCTTCCATCAATTTTTGGAATTTTTCAGGTATACAGGACAAACCGTAAGGAGTACGACGATACACGAACGTACCGAGTTGGGTAGTTATCGCAGTATAAGGTTGAGAGTCCTCTGTTAACATCGTTTGTGCGTAAGCGTGTGTTAAATCGATTTTACTAAATTCCTCCCCCCACTGAGGGTGGCAAATAATTCTTCTATGCGAGGAAGAGGATAAAATTCGCGTTTCAACTTAGGATTTATCGTTACCTTATAGTCCCCGCATATTCGGATGTCGCCGTTCTCCTTGACTACTGGTACAATGGGGGTTCCGTATTCGGAATTTTCCACCCGATAGATGGTGCTCTCGGCCTCCAGCCGCTCGAGCTCCGCTTGTACGCGCGCGCGCAGCGCCAGCGGTACCTGCCGCGCGCGCACGTACACTGGCTCCCGGTCTCTTAATTCTAATTTAATTGTTTTTTTACAGGTGCCTAATTTCTCTGTGAATACTTCTGGAAATTCTGTAGCCAACTGGTTCACGAGTGGGTCATCTCGGATCTCATTAAAGCTAATTTGTTTGATACTTAACGCGCGAATCCACTCTCTGCCCAAAAGTGGCCGACTCCCATTCTTAATAACATGAAGTGCCAAATTATTAGCTGTTACATGCCCGAGAGTAACGTTAACCGTGATCGATCCGAGCGATTCAATCGGTGAACCAGCATAGCTACGCAACACAATATTCTGAACAGTGATGGGTTTATGTGTAAAATATTGTTTATAAAAACCTTCACTTATTGCTGATATGCGGCTACCTGTGTCTATCTCACATTCTACCGGGTAACCGTCAATGTTCACTTTAATATAAAATGGTTTGGTACCTGTAGCCATCAGTTCTATGTTAAAGATGTCCTCGTCATCCGACACCTCCTCGGGTTCACTCACAAAATTTTGTCGACCAAACGACCTATCATCACCGCGCACCTTGCACATCACTTTTAAATGCCCTCTTTTATTACACCGATCACAGTTGTAATTAACAAACCGACACCGGTCCGACCGGTGCGCCTTCCCGCACCGCCAGCAGGCCGGCTCCGCGCCGCCCCGCGCGGCCCGTCCGCCGCCGCCGCCGAGCGCGCCGCCGCGCCGCCGTGCGCTCGCCTGATGCAAGCCTTCGTCCGCCCCGCTGCCACTAGCACCCGAAGCCTCCTGTACAGCCACCGATGTGGCCCCGCTCACTTCCGCGTGCCTCTCCGCAGCCTCTAGCGCGAGAGCCAGTTCAACCGCCGCTTTGTAATTGATATTTTTCTCCGCGAATATTCTAGATCGCATAGCCTCATTTGCCAGGCCCGACACGAATTGATCGCGGAGATTTTCTTCCAAGCTACTTCCAAAATTACACGTTGTCGCAAGATGTTTAAGGTTCTGTAGGTAATCTGTGAGTGTTTCGCCGACACGTTGCCGCCGCAATCGGAACACGTGGCGCTCGGCGATTTCCGAGCGTTGTGGTTCCAGGTGTTGTGCCACAAGGTCCACCAGGACATCGAACGTCTTGGTCTCGGGATGTGCAGGCGAAGATAAATCGCACATAAGCGAGTACGTGGCCTCGCCGACGACCGTTATCAATAGGGGAACACGCAATTCATCCTTGATTTCGTTAAGCACAATATATTGCCGCACTCTGCGTATGTACGCCGGCCACTTTTGCGAGTTTAAATCAAAAGGTTCCAATTTCCCAATCGGCATTTTGGCTAAAAATCGCGAACACACACAAATTCTCACGTAAACGCACGCACCGATAAAAATCGTCGCCAGTGGAACGTCAATGAAAGATGGCGGTTACTTACTGACTGGTTTATTCACAAGCGCACATATAATAATGAAGATACCCTACAATTAAATACTTTAAAATACGTTTGGCATAATTCCAATGAGTCTGTGAATAATTATTGTTAAATTGGCTTAAGTAACTGACTGAATATGCTATGTCCGGCCTGGTCAAAACGGCAAGATACATTAAACTGCCTAACAACTTCTGATATGGCAAGTTATTTTCACAAAGTTCAGGTTTTTCCAAATTCAACCTACACTCAATTGGTGTATCTACAACATTACAATCAGTCATATTAAACTTTTGTAACAACTCTTCAATATATTGCTGTTGATCAATAGTAATGACATTTGGATTTCTTTTAATATCTATTCTCATACCTAAGTAACGCTTTACTTGCCCTAGATCTTTTATTTTAAATTTAGAACTTAAAGCTTTTACAATAAAATCTGTCTCAGACTTATCATTAGAAAAGATTAGAAAATCGTCGACATACAGACCTATAATAGTCTTTTTACTATAACAATTACTTTTCATGAACACACATGGTTCTAATTTGCTGTTACAATATCCTAGCTCTTTTAAAGTGCTATTAACCTTTTGATACCAAGCGAGAGAGGATTGCTTCAATCCATATACAGCTTTATGCAACTTTAAAACTTTATTATTCAAGTGCCTATCAGGAAAACCATCAGGAAAATTCATAAATATGTTTTCTTTTAAAGTACCATTTAGAAAGGCTGTGGTGACATCTAAATGTGTTACATTCATGTCTAGCTGTACACTTAGGGCAAATAGTAACCTTAAAGTCGAATGTCTAATAACTGGGGAAAAAGTCTCTTCAAAGTCCACCCCTGCCCTCTGGGTAAAACCCTTTGCGACCAATCTAGCACGATACTTCACATTTTCACTACTGTCCACTTTTATTTTAAAAACCCACTTGCACTGTACGACACTTGCTCCCTTCGGAGCATCTACCACTTCCCACACTTGATTATCTTCAAATGATTGCAGTTCCTCCGACATCGCCTGCTCCCACTTTTCCCGGTCAGGCCCACTGATGGCGTCTGCATATGTCATATCTTCATCTATCATGGGAGGTGCTGTAGACACATTGAGAAATGCAAACCAGTCTGGTTCCTTTCTTGGCCTTTTCTTTGGAAGCTCTGGCTCTGGTTTTGTAATTTGTTTCTCAGGTGGTGTATCGTCTGTGTCACTCTCAGCATCCGCAAAATCTGGTTCTTTTGAATCTATTGCCTCTTTTTCACATCCAGTGAGTTCCTCTTTAATTTCTGGAAAATCTCCCACTTGATCTGCATTATCTAACAGAACACTGACCATATCATTTCTTTTACTTGGCCGTTCAGATATTGTCACATCTCTGCTGGTGAACACAACATTTTTGCTAGAGTCATACACCCTGTAACCTTTTACATTTTCTGCAAAACCAACTAGTATAAACTTCTTTGCCTTTTGGTCCCACTTTGTACGCCTTTCTTTTGGCACATGTACCATGATCGGGCTACCAAAGACACGGATGTGTCCTAAATCTGGCTTCTGCCCTGTCCATATCTCATATGGAGTTTTGTCCAAGCCTGAAGCTGCAGATCGGTTTTTTAAATAGACTGCTGTGTTTGCAGCTTCGGCCCAAAACTTTTTACTTAATTCTGCATCAAATAAAAGGCATCTTGCCCTCTCCACTATGGTTCGGTTTGATCTTTCGGCAAGACCGTTTTGTTCAGGGGTATACGGGTTAGTCTTTTGGTGTATGATACCTTCGCTCTTTAAAAAATTCTCAAAAACATTGCTGCAGTACTCACAGCCGTTATCTGTGCGCAAAACTTTAATTTTCTTGCACTGCTGGTTTTCTACCAATGATTTGAATTCCTTAAAACAGGTAAATATGTCACTTTTAGCTTTTAAAATATATATAAATGTCATTCTGCTAAAATCATCAATAAAGAGCGCAAAATATCTCATACCTCCAATAGATTTGACCTCCATGGGACCACATATGTCAGAATGAACTATCTGCAGAGTTTCTGTAGCTCTGGTTCCTTTTGAGAAAGGTAAACGTGACTGTTTGCCTTCACAGCATATCTCACAGGCACTCTTATCTATTGCAAAGCTATCGGGATAATCTAATCCCTCCACTAGTCCATTCTTCATTTTGTTCATGGAAACACTGTTAATATGTCCTAGCCTCCTGTGCCATAGTTCACCATTAACAGGTACTGACACATGTAAACAACTAGTCGACTTCAAATTCAATTTGTAAACACCGTCTGTCAGCTCTGCATCAGCAACCAATATTCCTGCTGCATTGTATATCAGGCAGCGATTTGATTCAAAACTCACACTGTTTCCGTTTTTTATGAGTTCACTGACCGACAATAGGTTAGTTGTAAGGTTTGGCACGCAAAGGACATTCTTGACAATTATATCGAAATCGTAGCTTGTAGTTATTTCTACCTCACCGGCACATAAAACAGGAACCTTTGTTTTGTTAGCCACAACAATTTCTGGTAAAATCGATGAATTTGAAGCATTTTTTATCCAACTATCATTTGCAGTCATGTGCATGCTGGCGCCAGAATCAATATACCAGTCACACTTATTAAAATTGCCACTGATAAAAACAACGCTGAATGCGTTAGACTGTTTTTCTTCTCGAATTTATCATTTAATAGCGGACATTGATTTCTATAATGGCCGGGCTGCCTACACTTGTAACATGAAATGGTTTTCGTTCCCGCCATTTTGACATCTTTGACATTGACGTTTCTGTGGTTGCCGGCCTTACCGTTTTTCTTCCCGCTACTTTTGGCAATCAATGCAGCATTATGCTCTGTCTCACTAATCTCTGCTGATCCAATATCCAGCAATTTTGTCTTAATTGCATCAGCCGTGATTGACATGCCCGAATGTTCTATTGCCATGATCATCGGCGAAAAACGTTCTGGTAATCCGGCGAGTAACAAAGAGCCAACCCACTCGTCATTAATCGTAAAGCCTGTTCCAGACAACCGTTGCGATGTATCCACAATCTGCGTTACATAACTGGTCATCGTTTCACAGTTTTCCAGTCTAATTGAGATCAGATGCCGAAGCAAAGATATTCTCCTCGAAAAGCCGGAGTCGTCGAACAAAGATTTTAATTTGTTCCACAATTGCTTCGTGGTTTTTGCTTCCTTCACGTGTACATATAACGACGAATCAATGGTTAACACGAGTTTTGCCTTGGCTTTTGTATCTAGAAGACTGTCTGCAGGCTTTTCACCCTCAGTTGTGATGAAACTGCTCATATTTTCTAGTACGAGCAGATTTTCAGCTGCAAACGCCCAATCTTCATAATTTTCTTTTCCCTTTAATTTGGGAACGTTCACCACAAAATTCGAACTCATTTTTAGTCACTGTTATTTGTATACTGATAATTAACTGTTCAATTAGACTTTAAACTGATAATTTAATTAAAAACATACTGAGCGCATAACCTAATAAAACAAGCATTGCGGCGGCGAACGAACAACAACTTTATTTTTTCTTAAAGCATAGACAATGACATTGACATTTTGATATACAGATTAACAGTGCCATTAAGTTAACGACAAGTGATCGGCCAGTGATTGTGATAAATGTGTACATGCCTACCAACTCCATGGCCAACCTGCCAGACTTTACGGATTGTTTAAGCTCGGTAAGCGCTATACTTGAGGAATATGGTATTGAATCTGTATTTATACTTGGTGATTTCAATGCTCATGTATCTAAATTATTTTATAAGGAGCTATCTAACTTCTGCGTAGAGCAGGATTTTTCATGTATAGATGTGGAAATATTAGGCATAGATTCGGGCACGATTACTTTTGTCAGTGACATAAATGGTGCTTGTAGTTGGGTGGATCACTGTGTTGTGTCCCAGTCAGCAGGGCGGGCAGTTGTGGGTGTTTCAGTCGATTATGATGTTCAATTGTCGGATCACTTTCCCCTCATTATTAATTGTAACTTAGACTTGCCTACACCGAGTATAGTGGCCTCAAATAACAAAAAAGATTGTGTCACATGGGGAATTAGAAGTGATCAACAGACGGCAATGTTTAGATCTGAGTGTCATAAAAGGCTGAGACTTATAGATTTCCCTTCTGAATTTGCTAGTTGTGCCGATAACTATTGTAATGATCCGGGCCACCGGCGTGTTCTGGACAAACTTTACTCGGACATTGTGACTGCGCTTCGAGACGCATCTGTGGCAGGTCAGGGACGCGCTCGGGTGAGTGGGCGTGGCTCGCGCGTAGTATAGGTTGGAATAAGTACGTTTCTGAGGCTCACGGGGAGGCTAGGAGGTCGTTCGTGGAGTGGATGGATTATGGCAAGCCAAGATCGGGTCTCATATATGACAATATGTGTAAACACAGAAAGATATTTAAGTCGCGACTGAAATGGTGCCAGGACCACCAGGATCAAATAAAAATGGATGCTCTTGCACAAAAACATTCCAAAGGCGATTTCAAAGGTTTCTGGAAAAGCACCAGAGCTATAAATACGAGACCTGGTCTCCCTGCGAGCGTCGCTGGCGTAAGCGATCCGAAAGGTATTGCTGATACCTTTAAGAATCATTTCTTGGTAAAGACTCCCTTGACGACTAAGGTGGAGGTTTTCAATGCTGGGTCAGCAGTGGGTAAGGTTGGAGTTCAGTTTCGTTCGCATGATGTTGCGAAAATTATCAAAGGGATGACAAAGGGCAAATCCCCTGGTCATGATGGCATCAGCATTGAACACCTCCAACATGCAGGACCACATATATCTCGGGTATTGTCTATGCTTTACTCGCTGTGCGTGAGCCACTCTTACTTGCCCTCTGATCTTATGAGAACTGTGGTAGTGCCTGTAGTAAAAAATAAATCAGGAGACTTAGCTGATAGAAGTAACTATAGGCCTATCTCTTTAGCCACAGTTATTGCAAAAGTGTTTGACGGTTTGCTTAATATTCAGTTGGATAAATACTTACACCTACATGATAACCAGTTTGGGTTTAGGCCAAAATTGTCTACTGAATCTGCAGTGCTGTGTATGAAGCACACCGTCAGATACTATACGACTCGCAGAACTCCTGTATATGCGTGTTTCCTTGACTTGTCGCAGGCCTTTGATCTAGTTGTTTATAATATCTTATGGAAAAAATTAGAGAGCATTGGTTTACCTCAGGAAGTGTTAGTAATCTTCCAGTATTGGTACAAACATCAGATCAATAACGTTAGATGGGCAGGGGCTTTGTCTGAGCCTTATAGGCTGGAGTGCGGGGTAAGACAGGGGGCCTAACCTCCCCTCACTTTTAATCTGTATATGGATGCCCTTATCGTCGCGCTAAGTAGCCAATATATAGGTTGTCACGTTGATGGCATATGCGTCAACAATTTAAGTTATGCTGATGATATGGTGCTGCTTAGTGCGTCGATATGTGGTCTGAGAAGGCTGTTACAGATTTGTGAGGAATGCGTCGGTCGCCATGGCTTAAAATATAATGTAAAGAAAAGTAAATACATGGTGTTTGAGTCCGATGGAGCTAAATGTCCAGCTAAACTGCCACCTGTTCATTTGAACGGCATTCCTTTAGAGAGGGTTGAGCGTTTTACATATCTGGGCCATATAGTCACTGTCGATCTCGAGGATCATGCTGACATTGAGCGGGAGCGGAGAGCGTTGTCGAGGAGGGCGAACATGCTGGCCCGCAGGTTTGCGAGTTGCTCTAGTGAGCTTAAACTCACACTTTTTAGAGCATACTGCACATCACTGTACACCTGCAGCCTGTGGGCTAGTTACTCGAAAACTGCCTACAAGGCTCTCCGTGTCCAGTTCAACAACGCATTCAGGGCGGTGATGGGTCTGCCTCGCTTCTGTAGCGCTTCAGGAATGTTTGCGGATGCGCACACAGACTGTTTCCACGCGACCATGCGTAAGCGTGCCGCGTCCCTGGTGCGCAGAGTGCGGGACAGCCCCAACACCGTCCTGAAAATGATAGCTAATCGACTAGACTGTCCCTACATTCGGCATTGCTGTGATCGACATATCCCCTGCAGCCGACCGGAGAGACAGTTTTAATTTGTCAAAAATATTTACTATTTCATAATTAAATTAATTAATAATAATAATTTTAAATATAATAATAATATTAAATTAATTTATCAATAATAATTTATAAATAAGTAATAATGAATTTTGTATATGTGGTAAATGACGAATTGTATTTTATTTATTTTATATGGGTCTAAGAAACCTGAAATAAATGAATTTTAATTTTTAATTTTAATTTTATTACATCACTAAGCAGTATTAGAATCATCAATTTGGAAGATTTCTATTTTATTTATTTATTTTATTTATTAGGAAAACTAGGACTTTACAATCAAAAACACAGTAACAACAATAGTAATAAAACTTTTTTCCAAAAAAGTGAACCGACTTCCATAATAAAACTTAAAATCATGAAATAACAATAAAGAAAAATGTATTAGCATGCTACCTACTGAATGAGGTGAAGTCGGTGCCAAGTGCAGGACTATGTAATTGTTTAGCTAGGCATTTTGTATATGTACCTACATGATTCTAATGTTAATTTATATTATTTAATATTAAATTTGGCACCGACTTCACCTCATTCAGTAGGTAGCATGCTAATACATTTTTCTTTATTGTTATTTCATGATTTTAAGTTTTATTATGGAAGTCGGTTCACTTTTTTGGAAAAAAGTTTTATTTTATCATTTTTAGTGCTTCTACACCTTTTCATTTTCTTTAATAAAAACTTAAACTTTTCTTTCACTGGTGGCCGAAAATAAAGAATTAAGAATTCGAAACTTTTTATGTCAGTTTGATTTGAAATGTCAGAACATGTCAAATTGTCTAATATTTTTGGCACATAAATAGACCGTGGGCACGCGACGACCAAACCTTCCTTATTTTAAAAATGCTGAATATTTCTCTGCGTGGTATATACGAGTAAAAAATATTAGCGACTAGGTTTGAAGTTTGGATCTTAGTTGATTAAGCAGGTAATATGGATAGCAAGGATGATTTTTATAGGTATAAAAAGCACCCTTGGGGCCTTCCAAAGATATATTAAATTCAGCTTTTATAATAAAACAAAAATTCAGCTTTTATAAATAACAAATTCAGCTTTTATAATAAAACAAATAATTTAGTAAAGTTACAATGTCTAGCAGGGGTTTATATCTGCACCAATTACCTGATAATGGATGGCGTGATTTCTTATATTATTAGGAATAAAATCTTTAAAAATCTTTACTTTAAGGAAATTGAGTTACCACTTTAAATGTAATTGCTACAAATAATCTGCCTAAGTAATCATGATCCAACTTTTATAGTCACTAAATGTTTGGAACATACACAGAAAATCTTTAGTTTTAATAAAATAAGGAAGGGCATGCTATCGCGGGCTTTTGCTCTATAATGCAATGTTGGTATTTTTATATTTTGTTAGGTATCTTTAAAATTACCGAACAGATTCTGACGTGGTTAAAATGGGACCAACTTGGGTATATATCATTACGAATAAAAAAACAATTTCGGAAATCAGTCCACTGTAGGCGGAGAAATCGGCGAACATACATAAAAAAAAAACATACATACATCGAAACATATAACCTCCTCCTTTTTTGGGAAGTCGGTTGAAAACAAGAAGCCACTTAAAAGTTTTCACAGTTAGAACCATATTGGGTACCTTTTTTACCAATAAAATCTATATTTAAGATATAAGCTCATATCAGTGATATTACTTCCATTCTATTGTTCCCTATTTCGAACGTCAATTATAATTACAGCATACATAAACTTTACTTCCACAAGCCTAATGCATAAAATGAAAAAGAGTTTTTAAAATTAGCTTTAAACTGCCAAGCATAATGTATCCAAACAAAAAAAAAAAACAATAAAATCGGTTGCTATTTTCAGATTTCTTCACACAGACATGCTTTTTTAACACCTTTCATTTTTTTTTCTCAAATGTTTAATATTTAATTTCAAAATGACTTGTCACGATTATGATAAGAAGCAAATTATTATCACTCTCCAGCTGGGATAGCCTAAAATATCTTCAATGAATTATTCATACCTCCTAAAAACTAAACGTACGTTTAATAAAGCCCTCGGTGGTATAATTAGAGCAGATCGTAACAATGTATTTGGGCGGGATGAGGAAGCAAGTTCGGGCTAATTAATTACTGCGTAAGATGGATGGAGACAACTCAAAACAAAATATCGGGTGAGGACGATCGTTTATCATTGGTGGAACTTGTCGATAGATCGTAGCTACCTAATTTAGTAAGTATATTGTATCTGTCTTACTACAAAATGTTACCATTATAGTATTTACCCTACATTTTTTCACGTATATATCCTTCCACCCAAAGGTCGGCTGGAAAAAATTGTGTTGATCTATCTATCTATCTATTTTTGGGTAAGACGTTTTTAATTCTTGCTGTCATTATCTATTCATATGAGAAAGTATAGCCTGTATGACTTAAGTAAGTGTAGCCTAAAGATATTTGTAGTCTTTTGATTTATTTAAAGGCTCTTTTTATAAAAGTTTTATCACATGATCCAGTAGGTGCATTTAATTTTGCAAAGAGAAAGGGATTAATTGCTTATAAAATCTTTCACTACATAAGATTATTTCAGGGATTGGGAAAGGCTAAGATCCCGTAACAAATTCCTACGGAGTGTAGGGAAAATTAGCTACGTATGCGCAGAACTCTTTGGGCTAGCGCCAAAGGTATTTCAAATGTGACATATTTGAATATTATACTCTTTTTAACATATATTTTAATCTTCTATCCGTCTAAGAAATTACAAACACAAACACTTGGTTGACTGGAAGAAATCCCTTTTTGGGATAAGTCCGCCATTGTACGTACGCCTCTCTTTTTGTTTCACTATCTTCTACAGGATGTTTTTTAAATCATTGGCATCCTTTCTACTGGTGAAAGTACTCATGAACATGAGCAACTTTTTGTATGGGACCGACTCAATCCGATGGAAAAAAAAATCAGCTGTTCCATACATTTCGGGTGAGTAGGTATTGGAAAATAGTATGGAACAGCTGATTTTTTTTTCCATTGGATTGAGTCGGTCCCATACAAAAAGTTGCTCATGTTCATGAGTACTTTCACCAGTAGAAAGGATGCCAATGATTTAAAAAACACCCTGTAAATGTACAATAAAGACATTTGTAAACAAACAAACCAACAAACACACAAAAACCATTGAAATAATTGAGGAAACAAATTATCTCAAGTAAGTACTTATACAGTTTTACAATAGTGCTGCACGTGTACAGTACAATTGTTTGATATTGATCGGGCCAATTCGAATTTGTAAAAGGCTGCAGGCGACATTCAGTGGCCTGAATTATTGAGTTAGATCAGTCTGGGACATCGTGTCTTCAATATGTTTCTAGAATTTTATACGACACTAGTTTTAGCTCGTGAGTGAATACCTATGCGTAATGAAAAGTTGAAATATTTTTGGAATGTAGGTACATTTATCTGTGTGCTGTAGGTATCTGCATATGCTATTTACAATGTATTGAGGTTTGAATTCCTTACTACTAGAGTTATAATACAGGCCAAATCCATTTTTTTCTGCTTGAGCAGAAAATTCATAAACAAGTGATTGGCACAGCCGACACTAGCACATAAATATATCATAATCAATATATTCATTTCAAAGTCAAAGTCAATTTTTTTTTATTGAAACTTGGCCTTCAAAGAAGGCTCTTTTTCACGTCGATAACTAATTATTTAATCATAATATAATATATAATTTAAATGTGGACTTTATTTGTTATATGTAAATAGTTTAAAGTAATGTATACAGATAGCCGTTGGGGCAGAAAAGTTCTCGAGTGGCGACCACGAACCGGAAAACGTAGTGTTGGCAGGCCTCCCACTCGGTGGACCGACGACCTGGTGAAGGTCGCGGGTTGCGCATGGATGCGGGCAGCGCAGGACCGGTCGTTGTGGAAATCCTTGGGGGAGGCCTTTGTCCAGCAGTGGACGTCTTTCGGCTGAGAGAAGAAGAAGAAGAAGAATGTATAAAGTTCATAACACAAAATAAAAATGCAAACAGGCCTCAAATATTTTATTTATCCTATATTTTATTATAATCGACATTAAATACTTAAAAAAGCATGATTAATGATTGAAAAGTTTACATGTCACATCATCTAACTGTCAAAAGTTGCACACCGACGTGTCACGATTTGCGAATCATAGGCTTGGTCTATACTAGGGAACGATTCCATAGTCTAGGCAATGTACCTAATAACCTAAAAGTCAGGATATAAAACTAAAACATTATGCAGTTAAGTAAAGACATGTCAGAACATGAGTAAATTCCAGCAATAGTTCTTAAAAAGCTTGAACAAAATGCTAAACAGTGCAAGACAGATATCCTGATAAGGAGCCAAGTTTCGTACGCACTTGGCAGTCCGCGCGAAATGTGCAATTTTAGTTTTGGCTGCGTTTTTATCTAAGCGAGACAAATCACAAAGTCAAAGTCAATTATTTTTATTCATATAGGCTTAAAAATAGCACTTCTAAATCGTCACATTCTTGTTTTTTAGTTAGTTGACGTCATATCACATTTGTCTGTCCAGCTCGCTGGTCTCACGCAAATCTATTTCAACATTAGCTGGGATTGAGCGAGCTGGATTATAAGTGTGAAAGTCAGTTATATATTTGATTTTGTATATTAGTCCACATACAGAGTCATTTAATTGTAAGACATATGTTGTAAAGTGACGTCTTTGGAGAAAATGCAGCAGTGGAGTTTGTTGCGCCGCCTCTTCTCCACTTGCGCTTTGGAGGCGGTGGTAACCTTAGCTTTAAGTAATTTTATGACGTCAACTAACTAAAAACAAGAATGTGACGATTTATAAGTGCTATTTTTAAGCCTATATAAATAAAAATAATTGACTTTGGCTCTGACTTTGACTTTGATTATTACCTCTTCACGTGGTATCAAGTGGCAGTACGTACACACTAGTAAACTAAACAATCAGCCAATGTGCAGGTTTCCTCACGAAGTTTTCCTACCATTCATGAGTTAGATTGGTCTACAAACTCATGTGACCCAGGTAGGATTTGATCCCGGGTCCTACCCGACCAGGCCGACTCAGGCGGGTGTCATTACCACTTGGCCACTACCGCTTCCAGCATAGTACTGAGAAGGATATAACCTATCATCCTGGGAAAAAGCACAGTTCCCGTGGGAAATTCACGCGGGCGAAGACGCGGGCAAAAGCTAGTTTAAATGTTAAATTTAATTAATTTAGTTAATGTTAGTTTTAATGTTTGTTTTCGTGTACATTTATTGTTATGTACGTGATTAGATTGTATGCAGATCGCAGTGCATCTAGTTAAACCTTCGTGGTTTTGGATAGCATATAAATGATTGTTATTTTAAGTTTTGATTTAATAAATTAAAAAAAAAAAAATTACTTACCACTAAGTATAATAATATTACATTGACGAATTTTTGTAATCGAAAGAATTTTATACTCTATCTACGTCCCACTGCTGGGATAAATATTTAATTAATTTGAATACTTGAGTAGTAACCAATAGCTGAATTTTACGCCACCCATTGGCATTTATTTGAAACCACAAATGATCAGCAACAGGCCAATGTAATTACTTTATTCAGCTACCTAATTTGGTCAAAAGTGGAACTATATTTGGGATAACATAAATAAAAGTACCATCTGTTGTCTTTTCAACCGACTTCCCAAAAAAGGAGTACGTTATATGTTTCGATGTATGTATGTTTTTTTTTATGTATGTTCGCCGATTTCTCCGCCTATAGTGGACTGATTTCCGAAATTATTGTTTTATTCGAAATAGTTTATTCCCAAGTTGGTCCCATTTTAACCACGTCAGAATCTGTTCGGTAATTTTAAAGATACCTAAGAAAATATAAAAATTCAAACATTGGATTATATAGCAAAAGCCCGCGACAGCATGCCCTTCCTTATTTTATGAAAACTCAAGATTCTCTATGCATGTCCCCAACACAGAAATAGCGATTAGCGACTATACAAGTTGGATCATGATTGCTTAGGCAGATAACTTGTAGCAATCATATTTAAAGTGGTAGATTAATTTCCTTAAAGTAAGAGTTTTTTTAAGATTTTATTCTGAACTAGCTTACGCCCGCGGCTTCGCCCGCGTGAATTTCCCACGGGCTGTTCCCGTGGGAAATTCACGCGGGCGAATGCTTTTTCCCGGGATGAAAGGTACCCTATGTCCTTCTCCGTACTTCCAGCTATGTGTATGCGAAATTTCAGGAAGATTGGTTTAGTAGATAAAGCGTGAAGAGGTAACAAACAAACAAACAAACAAAGTTACTTTGGCAATTATAATATTAGTTAGGACTAGCTGTCGCCCGCGGCTTCACCCGCGTGAGTTTCGCTTAGATGAAAATTCTTTTTGTGTTCCAAACTGTTTCAGATGTTTCGGATTTTCGTTTTTTATACGTCTACAGAAAATGTTCATCAGATTAATCAAGTTTTGCTAAGGCGCCATTTCCATATATGTTTTAGTGTAGCTGGTCTCTTGAAGCTTTTCATCAGATGTTCCATATCTTCAATTTTTATACGTCAGCAGAAAATGCTCATCAGGTTGAACGACTTTTGTTAAGGCACCATTTCCATATTTCTTATATTTTAGCTGTTCTGTTATGGTTCTTCATCAGGTGTTCCAGTTTTCAAAATCAATTATAGCCTATATGTTGCCCAGACTTTATAGCTATACAACAAAAAAGTTTCATTCAAATCCGTCCAGTAGTTTTTGCGTGAAACGCGTACATACATACAGACAGACAGACAGACAGACAGACAGACAAGAAATTCCAAAAAAAATTTTTTGCTTTCTATTATTCTTTTTAAGTGTCCCTCTATCCATTTTAGTCAAAAATACTAAATGTACAGACAAAATATTTTTACTGTTTTATTATATGTATAGATATAGATAATATGAGAAATCGGTTCTCATATCATATGACTCCCAAACGAAATAACTTCAGTGTTAGGTCTGTACTCGTATATCGTAGGATTACAGAATAATGTAACTGATTAAAATTCAAATAGAGCGGACATTCGATTCGATTGAGTGAGTAATCCTCAGGTAATCCTAATGAGGCTTATGTCTGGCTGCGGCAAAATCTTGTTTATGACCCTTTAAATTTGTCTATTTCAAACTTGTAAGAACGGTCTACCAGGATCTGATGGCAAAGTGCCATATGAAAATCGCTATTTTTTAAACTATATTTTTGCCATCATGCAGCTTAGACCTCATGGTAGCCCTTATACTCTGAAATACAACAAAGATTAATGGTATTATGTAGTTTTATTTTACCGTCTAAGCTCCCAAAGGACTCTATAATTCCGCGGCGGGAATGCCCATTGCTCAAGGAAAGGGATGGCTACCTTTCCACTATATACGGTCCACCTGGAGGTGTTTACGGTTTTTGCTATCCTCAGAGTGCGTATCAAATAAATTGCCCTTGGAATACGTTACTTTTAGGGACTCTCGTCTTAGTTATGTACAGACGCGAGCATTAATATTATTATTAACACATCGGTTCTTAAGACAATGTGATATGATCTAAAATTGTAATCTAAAGAGGTCTCCGTATGAGATCGAAACAAATCGGGACAACCGACGAAATTCACGTGAGTCACCTGTAATGTTAATTAATTAGTTACACTGAAGAAAAGTTAAATAAACCAAAGAGTTAAGGTAATTATTTATTATATTTCTATAGATCCGTGCCTTTATCAGAGTTAAAATAAAACGGATCATTTGATTCGCACCAGAATTTTAATCAAATAATCGGAATTTTAATCGAATTAAATGAATTCCGAATTCTTTCAGCGTTGCGATACTTTGATGGCAAAATGCTCTTTTCATTAGCGTCATTTTTAGTAAAATATGAATATGAAGTATTTGAATAGCGTAGGCAAAGATAGGATAGGACTATATGTATAGTCTGATTGCACAAAACTACTTTTGATGAAAATTATCTAAAGTCAAAGCATTAAAATTATATATTTAATTAAATATAGTAAAAGCTCTGTCGTGGGAAAGGAGTTCTAAAACTTTTAAATTTATATCTTTTTTAAACGTTAAAGTTTTTTTTTTTATAATACATTTTTACCAAGATATTCAGTTGTTTACTTGATTTAAAATGCTCCTAGAATATTGCACGGAATATTTAAAAGAAAATCGACTGCGTGAAACGTTAAAGTATTCAGAGCAAATCGTGAAGAAAAGCGCCATTAAGAGTAACTCAATTGGTAAGAAATGGATTGGGTGAAAGGGAGACTAATGGAATTTTCTCCACATGTCTTCCCGAGACGGGAGGCATTAAATATTCACAAAATATCTTGACAATAATATGCGAAAAGTCAGTTTTACATTGATATTTTTTTTCTGATCCGTGTGGATTGTTGATTGTGTTCATTATTTGAGGAGACTTTCAAAAACTTGAGTCTAGAAATAATTTTTTATTCAACGTATGTCGGAACACAATTACAGAGGAATAATTTTGAAAGGGAGTTCTTGTTATTATAAGGAGATTCATATATATATTTATTTCAGTCGCCATTTTAAATAAAACATATTGTATTTTAATCATAACAACAATTAGGTACTTAAATTCAATGGAGGGAGCAATTTTATTTATGTAGATTTGATTTTTAATGCTTTTGTGCATTTAAAAATCAAATCTTCATATGAAGAAAGACTACATACATAAATAAAATTGTTCACAGCCACTTTGAAGATCGAATCAAGGAGAGTTTGAAATACAAGTCTGAATTTCTCGAGTTGCCGTCTAGACAGGATCTAAACTGTAATATGACATGACATCAAAGCCTACGCGACTTCTGATATTAATAGACCAAAAATATTCTATAAAATTTATCATTTGTAATATTAGATATATTTTATTTAAGAGTACTTAGATAAAATATAGGTATCTACCTCTTTACAAAACATGTTAATTAAATATTTATGTTCCAAAATATCATTGAATTATCTGTTTTTGTGAAAGAGGACAAAGATTTTTTCTCATACGCTGCATTAATATTAAGTATACTGTGAAATATTAGAATAACGAATATCTACAGTACCATTTCAGTAATTAAATCTCAAAATACCAAGTCACAAGGTATCGCAATTCGGCAGCCAGATTCTATCAAGACTTTCTATTGTTATTTGTGAATGGTTCTCGTTAGGTTGCGGACAACCACAGATAAACATTAAATCAGATGAAGAAAGTATGACTACATTTTTAGGGTGGAAACGATGGGTTCATGGGGTCCATCCATCAGCTCATTGACTTTTTAAACTTATTAAAAGACTGATCGGACCAGAGGGTTGGAAACTTCTTTGACCAAAGGCTTTGACATTTATATTGGCAATGTGGCCAGCTTATTGGACATATTTGCCATACGCTTTTATTAAACTTTCTTATTTTAGCATTTAGTTAATTTTTATTTTTATCATTGTGAGTAATTGTGTCTCATGTACATGTAGTAATTATGTCACCTTTATGTTGGTAGCCAGACTAGTGTATGATAAAATTTTATTGAAACTTTTTGCTCATAATCTTGTGAGATTGTAAGTAAGTAGGTATATATTTTTACCTAAATAATCCTGGGCACCCATGAATTTAATTAATAATAATCTGTCGTAAAAATAAACTTTCACGATATATTTGGTAAAATAAGGTAAGATTTTCATCTATTATCTTTTATTATTTTCTGTGTTTAGTCATCTAGTTCAAATTAGGTCTACGCCCCGTCCGAGTTACAAAGCCTATCCCTTTGTTAGTAAACGAGCCCTTGATCGATTTTCCAACAATAGGCCAACTCTAATGTCAGGTTCACGTATTTATACACATAACATACTACGTAGGTAATTTATGGCATGACCGCTATGACCGGACTTCAAATTACAGAGCAGATATGCTTTAGGGCCATAACCAAACATCTACGTCTACATGTTATTTGTGTGTGGGGGTTGTTACATATTCATCATATGAAGAGGAATCCATTAAAAAATAATACATACATAGTGTCACGTCTTTTTCCCTTACGGGATAGACAGAGCTCAGGTCCATAAGACTCAAAGGCCACGCTTAGCATTTTGATGTAAATAATGATGAGGATAAGAATCCTCCTCAACATCTTTTTTCCTTACTGAACTTGTTTCTCAACACAAAACCATTATTATGTAACTTACATGGGATATTCCGATTTGAGGTCAATGTTTCTGGTTTACAAAAGCAAAAGTAATAAGCACAAATAAGTAGAATTACTGTATTCTCTTACACGATATATGGTCAAGCCTAAATTGGCCTGCAATTATCACAATGAAGCGGCGATCAGGCCCAGATGTGGTGTAATTAGCGTGTGGTCTAGTTAGCATGACAAACGACCAGCCCGTTGTCCATTCAACTACTATATGAGGTGTTTTATGAAGGCAACTGTGGGGACACGAATATTTACGAGAACGTAATCGTATCATCACGTCAAAAATTTATATGAAAAATGAATAGGTACTTTACCTATTCATTTTTCATATAAATTTTTGACGTGTGGATACGCACTGACCACGTTTCTAATTCTCCTGTAAGGCTTAGAAAGTTAAATCAGTCACGAATGAAGATTAAAAAGATTGCTTCATTTAGACTTTTATCACAATTAACAAATTGATTTGATACTATTATGTTGTATACGAAAAAAAATTACTTCCAGTGATAGCACGGTACTAAATCCGATCCCAGGCCTTATACTTATATTATTAGTACCTACCTAATGAAATTTACCCCTTACCCCCTAGATCTCATACTTATCTTATGAAATTTCAGGAATGGATAGTCTTCAATGTGTTGAATAGTGCATGCGTACTTGCTAGCTGTGGCTAGGCGGCTCCAGGTAGAAGGTTTCCAGGTAGAAGGTAGGAAAAATACACTAAAAAGCTCTAGTAGCATTACTAGTGCTAGCTTGGCATCCCTACATACCTGTATATTATTCCTCGGCGTAAGGGGAACACGCATGATTGGTGATCCGTGAAAATGGAAATTATTCAATTTCCTCACACTCACACCCTACATTACTGGTAACGGAGCAAGCGTATATAGGTGTGAGAGGCTCATTATGGCTGAACTTCTGACGTTAACTTTTAATTTTACGCAAATAAGTCAACTTCATAGTATTTTCTTGTACTTACTTGGATGGAAATTGAATTTAATTTCATAGTTGAAATTAAAAAGAAATAAATGACATTTATACTTGAAAATCTTAACTAAGACCATCAGTGTGTCACACACAAATAAATGAAAAAATATAGATTAACAAATTCCAAAAAAAAAAACCTAATACATTGACTTGTGTAACTATGCAGTTATATGATCTAAAACTTTACCAAGTAAGGTTCTGAGTTGTCTGAACTTCTAAGCGATTCTATGCCTAAATTTAAAACTAAGTAAATAAGTACCTATATTTAGGCCCCAATCTATCTAAATCGAGTTAGTGAGTCTATCTCTGATTTCGCTTCAAACAGCCAACTAAAAATTAGTGGTAACGTAAATTTAGGCAGCCTAATTGTTTTACATCCACTTTCCGTCTGAGTTCAGAAGCTTATACTTAGATTTTAGTTTGTATCTACGTTGAATTTCCATTTAAATCAATGTTCTCTAGGAACTATACAAGTGGACTAAACTTTTTTTCGATTTCACTTTCTCGTCCGCTTTATCAAAGTGGAGTGAAATAAATGATAGAATACTCACATGAAGCAAGTTATAAAGGGCCTCAAAAAATTATAGCCCAGGGAGAGTACGTGTCTTCTGAATTTTGGCGCCAGATGTACGAATTTCGAACGAGCGCGAGCTCTCTGCTATAAATTGAAGAGCACAACAGATACAACAATAGATTTAGAATGCTAACTATTATTAATCTTTGGATTCGACACTATTCGGCAATGTGATTTACCATTTTCTAAATATATGGTAGACTAGCTTTTGCCCGCGGCTTCGCCCGCGTGAATTTCCCACGGGAACAATGCTTTTTCCCGGGATGAAAGGTACCCTATGTACGGGGAAGGCCCCGTACTTCTAACTATGTGTATGCAAAATTTCAGGAAGATTAGTTCAGTAGATGAAGCGTGAAGAGGTAACAAACAAACAAACAAACTCACTTTCGCATTTATAATATTAGTTAGGATAACTACTAAATAAACACAAACACCGAGAGACTATACGAGTGATATTTTGAATCCATTAACTTTGATAGTAAGAAGTAACTAATTTTTTTTTTTGATTTATAAAATTGAAATTTATGTCTGAAAAACTTATAATTACATCACTGAATTACTAGAAGACATGTTGTTATTTTGCAGTGAACAACGGGGTGGCTAGGTATACTTCTGCACAGTGCTTTGTGACAAAACAACCTCTAGGACAAAAAGCGGAAACTTTTTTCATAGAACCATCAACACGTTTCCAGCCTGTACCCGTGAGCGTTGAGCGAAAATTGGCCTTATTGGTTCGATATTTGCCAATTTAAAAAAAAACAAGTAGTAGTTAATATTGAAGTTTTTTTTTAAAATATTTTGGTTTTATTATCGACTGACTAGCTTGTTATAAATATGCTAATGGAAACACTCACTTCTTTTTTGTTAGACAATTTTATACTGTTATAACGAAGAGAATTTTAGAAAACAAGGTTGTAAGTAGGATCATTCACATTGAAGATTTCTGTGATGCTGACGAATGCGATATTCGAAAGCAAATTTTTGAAAAAGCTTTGCTTTGCAATAAATTTGCGAATAATTCCAACTAGTTGGACCGGCGGATATGTCAACAAAACGTGATGGCGGTACCAATCACTCTGCTGTTTTTTTTATATTCGGCGCTCTCGACAAAATGCATTTTAATCTACGACTGTAGTGGCCATAGACCCATATTTTATTTGGTACAAGTTTTCTTATTTTTATACCTAGCTAAAATATTTAAAAAATGTTACTTATTTACAGTAGGGACGTTCTCTACCTAATAATGGTGCACAAAATAGAATAGTTTACAATATTTTTAGTATTGATACTAACATTAATTTAATAGGTACATGTTAAATTTTCCAGTATTCGATAATCTTCTTACGTAATTTCTTATTACAATTTCTCCAGCATTCCCCTTTAGATCTAAGGAAATAGTATTCTCAAAAACCAAAAATAGAACTAATCCATAAATTACTATAATCGGGCCGAAACCTAAACTCCCGTATGACAGGTGTCATCAGGCCCATGAAGTTTTTGATTTTTAAATCTATGCGCGGAAATGTAGTACTTGAACTTCCGGCTTGCCCGTTTAGAAAATTCCGGCTACAATAAATCGATAGTGAAAATATAAAAAATCGCGATACATTGTTTAATTTTTCGATTTATTTGATAAGGTTTGGTATTGATGTTTAAATGCTGAATATAACAATAATTATTGCACCTTAAAGTTTTAAAAAATTAACATTAATGCAATACAAAAAAAAAAATAGAAAGAGGGACAATTTCACGCAATCATATCGAATCGTAACATCACAATAGATAATATTATTCACTATGAATTTATTATCCGTGTTACTGACAATGACAGCTACTTTGGTGGTTCAGACTTCTGATTAATAAAAATAATTATTTTATTTGGATTTTTTTTACTCGTGTTTAGGTACATTACTATTATTGTCAAACTGACATACGGGAGTTTAGGTTTGGGCCCGATTATAAACGTAAATAGCATTTCATTTGAAAATGCTGATTTAATTAAAATTGGAAAACCAATTGAAATATAAAATGATGAAAAATAAATTTGCCCAAAGAAATCGTACCTAGTATTCAAAAGAAAAATCGGTCTCTTGATAGCTCCTATCGTGAAAAAATATGGTTAACTTAATCTTACGTCTTCTGAGCCTATTTCTTTTCATCATAAATTTCGGGACAAATACCTATATAATGAGTACATAGAAGTTCATAAATGATTGTGGGCATGGTCACCCTCTCCCAATTGCACTTCGCACGATTGGTAAATCCTTATCAAACGATGCGTGGACGGACATACATGTGTTAATCAACGGATTTGAGAACATTTTGTGTGTCAACAACCGTTTGTGGACGAAAATAAAAGTCCTTGTAATGGCTGCCAATCAATATACGATTTTCAAAAAGGAATAAAACGTGTTTTTGATAAAAGCATTTTTTTAGTAAGCGTATGTTTAAATACGTCATTAAAATCCTCTAGTGAGATTCTGAGTCATGGTTACATAAATAAAAAACTTTTCATTCATTCTTTTCTTATCCAGAAGTTCTCATACGTACTTACGTTTTTCTAGTATTTTCCGACACTCTACAGACTCATAAATGTAAACTTATCCTGATGGTAGTTTTTTGGAAATTCCGAATGTTCATCATCATCATCTTCATCCACAGCCTTCCGTAACCTACTGCTGGGTATAGGCCTCCTTCTGTCTACGCCAACCTTTCCGGTCCTGGGCTATCCTACTCCAGTTGTTGCCAGCAATATTCTTAACATCAATTCAATTCCGAATGTTAGTATCTAGTAGCTGTAGGTACTTGGTAATCTAATGTGCAGTTTGGTCTTGATACTTCCTTGGTTTCTTGGCCTCTTGCAAAGTTCACGATCACGACTTTATTAAACTATATGTTTTGTTGATCTTGTAACGCGATAACGCGTTAATCCTCTTTGGATCTTATTAGACCTTGAGGTTTATTATTATTTAGAGCACTCACGTTCTAATCTTAGTCATAAAATTATGGTTTTTACTAGTCAAGAACAGTCAAGAAGAGTCAAGCACCCCCAACGCAGCAGTGGAGTCCCCAAGTACTCAACAAATTATAAGGGAAAAAATCTAATTATCTTCGCAATAGGGCACAATCTATTGATTGAAAAAACTTAAGTGTCTTACATGTAATGTGGGTGTACAAAGAAGTCCCCTTGTTAGGGATTGAGCTCCATTCCTGATTAGATAGGGATTGATTGTAATTTTATTCCACAATATTTCTCAGGAAGATATTGGAGTTTCTTTCACCGTCGGTTATAATTGGGGTGACTCGTCTTTTCATTTGTAATACTGAATTAAATATGAGTCCTCTTACTAAGTACTTAATTACATACAATTTTTGGAAGAAAAAAAAACAAAATGAAATGAAATTTCTATAGAAATAAGTAGTGCCTTTGTGCTTAGTTTTCCTATGTTTTATGTTTCCTTTGTATGTATTTGTTGTGTACAAAAATTAATCTATACATATAATAAAACAGTAAAAATATTTTGTCTGTGACTGATGTGGATAGAGGGACACTTAAAAAGAATAATAGAAAGCAAAAAAAAATTTTTTAATATCTTGTCTGTCTGTCTTTCGTATGTCTGTCTGTCTGTCTGTATGTATGATCACGCTAATCTCCAAAAGTACTGAACCGATTTGAATGAAACTTTTTTGTTGTATAGCTATTAAGCTGGGGCAACATTTAGGCTATAATTGATTTTGAAAACTGGAAGACCTGATAAAGAGCCAAAACAGAACAGTTAAACTATAAGAAATATGAAAATGGCGCCTTAGCAAAAATCGTTCAACCTGATGAGCATTTTCTGCTGACGTATAAAAATTGATGATTATGGAACATCTGATGAAGAACTCCAAGAGACCAGCTACTCTATAAAATAAATGTAAGTGGGGCCTTAGCAAAAGTCCTTCAACCTGATTTGCATTTTCTACTGACATATAAATAGACAGAACACGGGATAGAACAAAGAGGGATTACAGGTAGGAGTAGTTGTACACGGGAAATTGTAGATAACGAGCAGATGAAGATCGTTTATTGAATGAAATATCTCTTTTGATTCATTTTAACACGCGACTGTACTACGAGTACCTAATATATTCCCGCGGGACACGGGATAACCAAATGGCTGAAATTTTGAGTACTGGAGTTTTGGTTACTACAGTTTGGAACACGAAAAGATTTTTCATCTAAGCGTAACTTACGCGGGCGTAAGTTAAATAAATAAATGAGATGGCTTTCCGAATTTCTTCAACAGGTCACAAATGTATTGATAAATCACTCAACAGGACAAATGTATTTTTAAAGTATAAGTCATTTCGCTTGACCGAATCTATATACGAGTATAGCTTATTCAACTTTTGTATAGATTGATCAAATTGCTTCTGAAGCTTATATTTAGCATGCATATAAACATAAGATTTATTACTTTAAGACCAGCTGCTCCCTGGGGCCGGGCCCTGTCCCCGCGGGAAATTCGGGAAAAATTATATGTGGCAGTCCAGGATTTACCTACTCTACTCGTACTTATACCAAAATCAAAATCCGTTTAGCAGCTGAGGTGTGATCAAGTAACAAACGTACACACACATCCACTCATAGGGGATGGGCTAGCAACCTGTCACTATACCTGAATCTCCTTTCCATCAGAGAGCCCACTATACAGCTAAGCGTGTCCTTCGAGCCTCACGACTCTTGGCTCTGTCTACCCCGTAAGGGATAAAGACGTGATTCTATGTATGTATGTATGTAAGATGGAGCTGCTGCGATGGGACCAGACTATATTCATAGAGTTGATGTTTTCGACATCCGATTCTTTTAAATATAAGTATATTGGGGTGAATCTCGTCTCGTCATGCACGTCATAAGTTGGTAACAATGTTTGACCAATGACTGGTCAATATATGTTGAGTGAAACACATTATCATTTTGAACCAAAAGTCAATACGGTACATTCAGATAATCGAAAATCAATAAAAAAGTTTCAAGTTGCCATTCACTTTATTATGTAAGGAAAATGGTAATTTAGATAAATTGCTGCTTAACTAATTATATTAGCTACTCAAGTTGAAGTAGGTATGCAGAAAAATAAAATATATACAACAATGTGAAATTATATCAAATAATGTACTGTATGTTTTTCAATTACTTCAACCACTCATGCAACATAGATAAATATGGTTTGGTTTTATTACACAAAGCATTAAATTATCAAATTACAATGTATCTACCTACTTACTATACATAATAATAAGTAATAATCTAACGAACATACATTATAACCGCTGATATTTCCTGGTTAGATATGACATAACAATTAGGTATTATAATCTATAAATTAATATCCGTGTCGCACCCACTCCTCTGAAGGTTGGAGACTCTACACTCGAAGTTGTTGACAATTATCTATACTTGGGACAAACAGTTCAGTTAGGTAAGTCCAACTTCGAGAAAGAGGTCAACCGTCGAATCCAACTCGGCTGGGCAGCGTTCGGGAAGCTTCGCGATATCTTCTCGTCCAAAATACCGCAGTGTCTCAAGACTAAGGTCTTTGACCAGTGTGTGTTGCCAGTAATGACATACGGAACAGAGACGTGGTCGCTTACTATGGGCCTCATAAGAAGGCTCAAGGTCACCCAAAGGGCGATGGAGCGCGCTATGCTCGGAGTTTCTCTGCGTGATCGAATCAGAAATGAGGAGATCCGTAGGAGAACTAAAGTAACCGACATAGCCCGCAGAATCGCGACACTTAAGTGGCAGTGGGCGGGGCACATAGCTCGTAGAACAGATAGCCGTTGGGGCAGAAAAGTTCTCGAGTGGCGACCACGAACCGGAAAACGTAGTGTTGGCAGGCCTCCCACTCGGTGGACCGACGACCTGGTGAAGGTCGCGGGATGCGCATGGATGCGGGCAGCGCAGGACCGGTTGTTATGGAAATCCTTGGGGGAGGCCTTTGTCCAGCAGTGGACGTCTTTCGGCTGAGAGAGAGAGAGAGAGAGAGAGAGAATCTTTAAATTATGATTGTTCTGTTTTTTACGTGAAACACATTTTACTATGCTAACTAAAATAGTCTAATAAATTGAAATTTTTATGTTGTTATGTCTTTCAATTTTTTTTTAATAGATGGATTTGCTCTTGACCACTATTAGTCTAAGCGGTCACGGGAATTTTCGTAACGATCAGGGAAACGGATAGACTTGCTTTTATGGGTTGTAGAGTAGTCCCCTAATGTGAATGATGTCGGTCTGCCGGCTCTCAGTGGTAGCTTCTTCGAGCTATAGGGCCTGGAAGGTGCTTCATTGTTGCGAAAAAAAAACGATCTGAGAAATGGTTAGTTTTAGTACATATTCAAAGTATGGCATCTCCGCATGTGAAACAAGTTGGTTTGCCGGCTGTCAGTGGTTGCATTTCAGAGCTATGAGGCACGCAAGTCACTGCATAGTTACAAAAAAAAAACGATAAAAGAAATGGTTAGTTTTAGTACCAATTGGAAGAATGGTGTATCCACAGATGAAACGAGTTGGTCTGCCGGCTGTCAGTGGTTGTATTTCAGAGCTATCATCGTTCACGTAAGTCGCTTATTTAAGGAAAAAGTCTAAAAAAAACATTGAAAAGCGGGAAAATAGGCGAATTTTTCTAGTTCATGCCAGCCGCTATCGTATCTGCGTATGTTTGACCCAACCTCAAACTTGCGCCGCGCACCACCGCACTGTGGGGAACAAAATCGCCTCTAGAGAAAAAAAGGTTTTCTTCAAAAAATCTACGTCGATTTTGGTATAAACTGATTATGTATTTCATTTTTGATCTTAATAAGAAGACTTTTTATTAATACTATTTTTGCTAACATTGCATTCTTTTAATAGGTACCAAAACTGACCATTTCTCTTACCGTTTTTTTTCGTAACTAAGCAGTGACTTTCGCGCCTCATAGCTCTGAAATGCAACCACTGACAGCCGGCAGACCAACTTGTTTCACATGCGGAGATGCCATACTTTGAATATGTACTAAAACTAACCATTCCTCAGATTGTTTTCTATTTTTTGCAACAATGAAGCTCCTTCTAGCCTTAATAGCTCAAAGTGGCAACCACTGATAGCCGGCAGACCAACTTGTTTCACATGAGGAGATGCCATATTTTGAATATGTACTAAAACTAACCATTTCTCTGATAATTTTTTTTCAACAATGAAGCCCCTTCCAGGCCCTAGGTATAGCTCGAAGTGGCAACCACTGAAGGCCGGCAGACCAACTTGTTTCACCTGTGGAGACACCATTCTTTCAATAAGAACTAAAACTGACCATTTCTTTTACCATTTTATTTCGTAACTAGGCAGTGACTTTCGCGCCTCATAGCTCTGAAATGCAACCACTGACAGCCGGCAGACCAACTCGTTTCACATGCGGAGATACCATACTTTAAATATGTACTAAAACTAACCATTCCTCAGATCGTTTTCTATTTTTTGCAACAATGAAGCTTCTTCTAGCCTTTATAGCTCAAAGTGGCAACCGCTGACAGCCGGCAGACCAACTTGTTTCACATACGGAGATGCCATACGTTGAATATATACTAAAACTAACCATTCCTCGGATCGTTTTCTATTTTTTGCAACAATGAAGCTCCTTTTAGCCTTTATAGCTCAAAGTAGCAACCACTGACAGCCGGCAGACCAACTTTTTTCACATACGGAGATGCCATACTTTGAATATATACTAAAAACTAACCATTTCTCTGATCGTTTTTTTTTCGCTACAATGAAGCCCCTTTCAGCCCCTATAGCTCAAAGTGGCAACCACTGACAGCCGGCAGACCAACTTGTTTCACATGCGGAGATGCCATATTTTGAATATATGTACTAAACATAACCATTTCTCTGATATTTTTTTTTTGCAACAATGAAGGCCATTTTCTCAAGGCAATTTTCTAGGCCCTAGGTATAGCTCGAAGTGGCAAACACTGAAGGCCGGCAGACCAACTTGTTTCACCTGTGGAGACACCATTCTTTCAATAGGTACTAAAACTGACCATTTCTTTTACCGTTTTATTTCGTAACTATGCAGTGCAGTGACTTTCGCGCATCATCGCTCTGAAATGCGACCACTGACAGCCGGCAGACCAACTTGTTTCACATGCGGAGATGCCATACTTTGAACATGTAATAAATCTAACAATTTCTCTGATAATTTTTTTTTCGCAACAAGCTCGAAGTGGCAACCACTGAGAGCCGGCAGACCAACTCGTTTCACCTTTACTTATTCAAAGTATGGCATCTCCGCATGTGAAACGAGTTGGTCTGCCGGCTGTTAGTGGTTGCCACTTTGAGCTATAAGGGCTGGAAGGGGCTTCATTGTTGCGAAAAAAAACGATAGATAAATGGTTAGTTTTAGTATATATTCAAAGTATGGCATCTCTGCATGTGAAACAAGTTGGTCTGCTGGCTGCCAGTGGTTGCATTTCAGAGCTATGAGGCAAGAAAGTCACTGCATAGTTACGAAAAAAAAAACGGTAAGAGAAATGGTCAGTTTTAGTACCTATTGAAAGAATGGTGTCTCCACAGGTGAAACAAGTTGGTCTGCCGGCCTTCAGTGGTTGCATTTCAGAGCTATGAGGCGCGACAGTCACTGCCTAGTTACGAAATAAAATGGTAAAAGAAATGGTCAGTTTTAGTTCTTATTGAAAGAATGGTGTCTCCACAGGTGAAACAAGTTGGTCTGCCGGCCTTCAGTGGTTGCCACTTCGAGCTATACCTAGGGCCTGGAAGGGGCTTCATTGTTGAAAAAAAAATTATCAGAGAAATGGTTAGTTTTAGTACATATTCAAAATATGGCATCTCCTCATGTGAAACAAGTTGGTCTGCCGGCTGTCAGTGGTTGCATTTCAGAGCTATGAGGCGGGAAAGTCACTGCATAGTTACGAAAAAAAACGGTAAAAGAAATGGTCAGTTTTAGTACCTACCTATTGAAAGAATGTTGTCTCCACAGGTGAAACCAGTTGGTCTGCCGGCCTTCAGTGGTTGCCACTTCGAGCTATACTTAGGGCCTGGAAGGGGCTTCATTGTTTCAAAAAAAATATATATCAGAGAAATGGTCAGTTTTAGTACATATTCAAAATATGGCATCTCCGAATGTGAAACAAGTTGGTCCGCCGGCTGCCAGTGGTTGCCACTTTGAGCTATACCTAGGGCCTGGAAGGAGCTTCATTGTTGCAAAAAATAGAAAACGATCTGAGAAATGGTTAGTTTTAGTACATATTCAAAGTATGGCATCTCCGCATGTGAAACAAGTTGGTCTGCCGGCTATCAGTGGTTGCATTACAGAACTATGAGGCGCGAAAGTTACTGCATAGTTACGAAAAAAAAACCGTAAGAGAAATGGTCAGTTTTAGTACCTATTGGAAAAATGGTGTCTCCACAGGTTAACGAGTCTGTCTGCCGGCTTTCAGTGGTTACCACTTCGAGCTCTAGAGCCTGGAATCATTGTTGCGAAAAAAAATGCTCAGAGAAATGGTTAGTTTTAGTACATATTCAAAGTATGGCATCTCCGTATGTGAAACAAGTTGGTCTGCCGGCTATCAGTGGTTGCCACTTTGAGCTATAGGGGCTAAAAGGGACTTCATTGTAGCGATAAAAAAACGATCAGAGAAATGGTTAGTTTTAGTAAATATTCAAAGTATGGCATCTCCGTATGTGAAAAAAGTTGGTCTGCCGGCTGTCAGTGGTTGCCATTTTGAGCTATGAAGACTAAAAGGAGCTTCATTGTTGCAAAAAATAGAAAACGATCCGAGGAATGGTTAGTTTTAGTATATATCAAAGTATGGCATCTCTGCATGTGAAACAAGTTGGTCCGCCGGCTATCAGTGGTTGCCACTTTGAGCTATACCTAGGGCTTGGAAGAAGCTTCATTGTTGCAAAACATAGAAAACGATCTGAGGAATGGTTAGTTTTAGTACATATTCAAAGTGTGGTATCTCCGCATGTGAAACAAGTTGGTCTGCCAGCTGTCAGTGGTTGCATTTCAGAGCTATGAGGCGCGAAATTCACTGCATAGTTACGAAAAAAAAACCTTAAGAGAAATGGTCAGTTTTAGTACTTATTGAAAGAATGGTGTCTCCACAGGTGAAACAAGTTGGTCTGCCGGCCTTCAGTGGTTGCCACTTCGAGCTATACCTAGGGCCTGGAAGGGGGGGCTTCATTGTTGCGAAAAAAAATGCTTAGAGAAATGGTTAGTTTTAGTACATATTCAAAGTATGGCATCTCCGTATATGAAACAAGTTGGTCTGCCGGGTGTCAGTGGTTGCCACTTTGAGCTATAGGGGCTGAAAGGGGCTTCATTGTAGCGAAAAAAAAAACGATCAGAGAAATGGTTAGTTTTAGTATATATTCAAAGTATGGCATCTCCGTATGTGAAAAAATGGGTCTGCCAACTGTCAGTGGTTGCCACTTTGAGCTATAAAGGCTAGAAGGAGCTTCATTGTTGCAAAAAATAGAAAACGATCCGAAGAATGGTTAGTTTTAGTATATATTCAAAGTATGGCATCTCCGTATGTGAAACAAGTTGGTCTGCCGGCTGTCAGCGGTTGCCACTTTGAGCTATAAAGGCTAGAAGGAGCTTCATTGTTTCAAAAAATAGAAAACGATCTGAGGAATGGTAAGTTTTAGTACATATTCAAAGTATGGTATCTCCGCATGTGAAACAAGTTGGTCTGCCGGCTGTCGGTGGTTGCATTTCAGAGCTATGAGGCGCGAAAGTCACTGCATAGTTACGAAATAAAACGGTAAAAGAAATGGTCTGTTTTAGTTCTTATTGAAAGAATGGTGTCTCCACAGGTGAAACAAGTTGGTCTGCCGGCCTTCAGTGGTTGCCACTTCGAGCTATACCTAGGGCCTGGAAGGGGCTTCATTGTTGAAAAAAAAATATCAGAGAAATGGTTAGTTTTAGTACATATTCAAAATATGGCATCTCCTCATGTGAAACAAGTTGGTCTGCCGGCTATCAATGGTTGCCACTTTGAGCTATTAAGGCTAGAATGAGCTTCATTGTTGCAAAAAATAGAAAACGATCTGAGGAATGGTTAGTTTTAGTACATATTCAAAGTATGGCATCTCCGCATGTGAAACAAGTTGGTCTGCCGGCTGTCAGTGGTTGCATTTCAGAGCTATGAGGCGCGAAAGTCACTGCTTAGTTACGAAAAAAAACGGTAAGAGAAATGGTCAGTTTTAGTACCTATTAAAAGAATGCAATGTTAGCATTAGTATTAATAAAAAGCCTTCTTATTAAGATCAAAAATGAAATACATAATCAGTTTATACCAAAATCGACGTAGATTTTCTGAAGAAAACCTTTTTTTCTCTAGAGGCGATTTCTTTCCCCACAGTGCGGTGGTGCGCGGCGCAAGTTTGAGGTTGGGTCAAACATACGCAGATACGACAGCGGCTGCCATGAACTAGAAAAATTCGCCTACTTTCCCGCTTTTCAATGTTTTTTTAGACTTTTTCCTTAAATAAGCGACTTACGTGAACGATGATAGCTCTGAAATACAACCACTGACAGCCGGCAGACCAACTCGTTTCATCTGTGGATACACCATTCTTCCAATTGGTACTAAAACTAACCATTTCTCTTATCGTTTTTTTTTTATAACTATGCAGTGACTTGCGCGCCTCATAGCTCTGAAATGCAACCACTGACAGCTGGCAGACCAACTTGTTTCACATGCGGAGATGCCATACTTTGAATATGTACTAAAACTAACCATTCCTCAGATCGTTTTTTTTTCGCAACAATGAAGCACCTTCCAGGCCCTATAGCTCGAAGAAGCTACCACTGAGAGCCGGCAGACCGACATCATTCACATTAGGGGACTACTCTACAACCCATAAAAGCAAGTCTATCCGTTTCCCTGATCGTTACGAAAATTCCCGTGACCTCTATATCTTGCCCAAGAACAACTATTACAATTTGTATTAATTTTTAAATTAACTTATCGCTCTGTTTTTTACGTGAAACTAACACATTCTACTATATAAGTAAAATACTTTATTACATCGAATTTTTGTTGTGTTTGTTCCAAAAAAGATTTTATTGTGTGTTGTATGTATTGAAAATAATAATGACATGACGATAACTATTACATAGTTATATATTTAAATCTTTAACAATCCGCTTGCTGTTCCACTCTATTTTAATTGTAATGCCCAAAGTTTGTTTGTTTGTTTGTAGTATCTTTATTGTACTAAGGACACATAATTCATAGTAACATAAATAGGAAGGTAAATATACAATGGCGGACTTATCCCATGAAGGGATCTCTTCCAGTCAACCAGCGATAGATTGAGAGGAATATTTACTCAATAAAAGGGTAGAAGTAAGTACGTACAAACGGAAGAAAAGGGTAAAGAGAAATAATACATAATACATATATAATATAATAAAACATATTATATTTATAATACAATACATATGACTACTTAAGGGAAATTTAGAAAGAGAACAAATAAAAGACAAGCTTAAATGTAAGAAGTAATATGAGAAGATTTTAAAAGTTTAGATTTGAAAGAAGATAGGGAAGGAGCCATTTTAATATCTTTATTAAGTGTATTCCACAGCTTAGCTGCCAAAACTGCAAACGATTTTGAATACGTCTGGGATGAACTAGGAGGAATATTCAACATAGGGCCATTGGAGTTACGTAACCGATTATCAATTGGCAAAAAGGAAAATTAAAAGTTTACATTGTATCTGAAATTCGTAATGACATGTTACCTTTATGTACTGTACAATGTCAAAAGCAATCAATTATTTGAATTGAATTGACCATTGAACAGAGTAAGAATAAAAAACCTTCATCACTTATTGGGATTTGTCAAATATCGTCCTGATTTTATATAAACTCATAATTTTTTTTGTTCAAATGTTGATAATGTACATAAGATTAGCTTCCAAAGGTGAAACTCCTCAAATTTTTTTGTCACGTAGTAAAGATTTCACTGACGACAATAAACTATTTTTTAGAAAATTACTTCTCATCGATATCCTTATCATATCATATCCAAAACTATCCAAATAACATTTATAGACACGTCACTAGCATGCATTAATCTGCAGGTAGGTATGCACATCTCCCTTGTATTGTAATAATGCACAGATGCATTGTATTATATTCAAGCCAGTGGCCATCAAAGACAAGCAATCTGCTATTATATTAAACGAGGAATATGTCTAGATTTGGACCTTGTAATAATTTAATATGGTTTATATGCGACTAGGTTTTGCTCACGGCTTCGCCCGCGTGAATTTCCCACGGGAACAGTTCTTTTTCCCGGGATGAAAGGTACTCTATGTCCTTCTCAGTACGTCTAACTATGTGTATACGAAATTTCAGAAAGATTGGTTCAGTAGATAAAGCGTGAAGAGGTAACAAACAAACAAACTCACTTTCGCATATGCATATAATTTATGTTATGATTAGGATTATGATGTACAATTTGACAAGCAGTTTACATTGTTTGACGAACATAAGATATTTAAGATGTTCAAAAGAAATGTTATAAAGGTTGTGATTAAGTAATAAAAATTCTGATATACATTCGAATAAATGGTGTCCGTCAAGATGGAGGGACTTAGCCTGGGATGTTTGACATACTAAATGATTAGACTATATAAATCTAATATTTACTACACCCTGATGGTGCACCCGGTATCGGCTCTCCACATGGGAACTCTTCAACGGTTAACTGCACGGACATGAAATTTTTATCAGGCATTTATAATGTCCCTAGTGACCATAAAAGCTTATATGAAAAATTATAAAAAAAAAATAACTTATTATCACAAAAACGATTTCTAAACCTATTGGCAGCTACTACGGAAGCCTACAATCACGTGCCTCATATAATAGTAATAAAGATCGCTACACTACAATTATAGTCCGATAACCCTCGGTGGTTTAACTTATAATTTCAAGAAATTGAATTCCGGCTAATATGCCAATCTGCATAGTAATAAGCGATTAAAGTTCTGCTCGCAACTTGCGCTTTTAAATTGAGATTAATATGTAAGATAGAGAGGCTTTTGACGCATATATGTATGTGCTTGTAATTATCTCGTCGAAATGAATTCTGAAAAAACAATTGAGATCTGTTTGATGTGATTTCAATGAAAAGTGAAACCAAAAATATTTGCCTTTTACAGTCGTAGATCTTTTGTCTACTAATTGTTATTTACTAGCGATGCCCCGGGGTTCCGCTCCCGTGAGAATTTTAAGATAAAAAGTACCTTATGTCCTATTATATGTTATACAGTAAAATTTGCGTGATTTTGTAAAAAAAAATCAGGGTTATTTTGAAACCATTGGCCAAATCGCAGCAGATTTGGTTGATGAAATTGAGCAGGTTTCCAAAACAATCTATGTTAGAAAATGATTTTTTTTTTGCTTCCCATACAAATTGTTCGATCAGCTGATTTATGGAACGTTGTATGGAACGGACTTAGTATGGAAAGTTGAAATTTTATGTTATTTTACTATAAATTTCTTACGGACGTATATAGTTGTATAGTACGGAGCATATTGTAAAAATTTGGCCAGTAGAAAAAAAATCGCCAAACTTAAGTGGCAGTGGGCGGGGCACATAGCTCGCAGAACAGATAGCCGTTGGGGTAGAAAAGTTCTCGAGTGGCGACCACGAACCGGAAAACGTAGTGTTGGCAGGCCTCCCACTCGGTGGACCGACGACCTGGTGAAGGTCGCGGGTTGCGCATGGATGCCGGGCAGCGCAGGACCGGTCGTTGTGGAAATCCTTGGGGGAGGCCTTTGTCCAGCAGTGGACGTCTTTCGGCTGAAAGAGAGAGAAAAAAAATAACCGAGTCAAACTATCGCATTTATTAGTATTAATTTGCTAGGTAACTTACTGCAAAAGGCAAACTTATTATGTAACGCGTTTTCAGCCTATGTCAGTCACACACTAATACGCTACGGGACAGTACGTCACATAGCAGTCATATAGACTTCTTTTGTATTATTACTTCATTCAAAATATGAGTTTATTCGAAGTTACGAGTACCATGGAAGTAATAGGTAGTACATATGTAGTTATGTACTATATATTACTTCCATTGTTTATTCTTAACTAGCTTTTGCCCGCGGCTTCGCGTGAATTTCCCACGGGAATATTGCTTTTTTCCGGGATGTACCCTATGTCCTTCTCAGTACTTCGAATTATGTGTTTGCGACATTTCAGGAAAATTGGTTCAGTAGATAAAGCGTGAAGAGGTAACAAACAAACAAATAAACAAACTCACATTCGCATTTATAATAATAGTTAGAATTAGTATACATATTTATAATAGGTAGGTACCTACTTAAAATGTTAAAGGACCCTTAAAACCTTCTCCATACAATCTCGAATTTCGAAATCCAAAATCGAAATCAAACAATTAGATGAAAAATCTGTTTGTGTGAACTCAAAATTTCAGCCATTTGGTTATCCCGTGTCCCGCGGGAATATATTAGGTACTTGTAGTACAGTCGCGCTGTTAAAATGAATTAAAAGTGATATTTCATTCAATTAACAACAGAAAATGTTCATCAATATAAAATGCTCATCAGGTTGAACGACTTTTGCTAAGGCCTCATTTCCATTTATTTTATAGAGTGGCGTTCTCTTGGAGTTCTTCATCAGATGTTTCATAATCTTCAATTTTTATACGTCAGCAGAAAATGCTCATCAGGTTAAACGACTTTTGCTAAGGAGCCATTTTCAAATATGTAATAGTGTAGCTGGTCTCCTGAAATTCTTCATCAGATGATCCTGATTTTTGATTCTTATAAGTCCACAGAAAATGCTCGTCAGATTGATAAATTTTTGCAAAGGGACCATTTCCATATTTCTTATAGTTAAGCTGTTAAGGTTCTTCATCAGGTGTTCCAGTTTTCAAAATCAATTATAGCCTATAATATGCTCAGCCTGTTGCCCAGGTTTAATAGCTATACAACAAAACAAGTTTCATTAAAATTCGTCCAGTACTTTTTGCGTGAAACGTGTACATACATACAGACAGACGGAAAGACAGACAAAAAATTCCAAAAAATTTTTTGCTTTCTATTATTTTTTGTAAGTGTCCCTCTATCTATTTCAGTCAAAAATACTATAAATACAGACAAAGTATTTTTACTGTTTTATTATATGTATATATGTCGTAAGATCTATCAAAGAAAAAATAAATAGGTAAATAATTATACCTCGATCATATACAGAGTAAAACACAAAAAAATATACTGCCAGAACATTTCGTCGCTTTTTGTCTGAGATACAAAGTTTTAAGTAGTCTGTGGTACAAATGAAATCGAATTTAGTATAAGTTTAAATGATTACATGTGATTATTATCAACTGGGCATTTTATAAATTACTTCCCTATTCTGAGTGCGTATAGTTGCTTTTAATAATATAAAATGTATCATAATTTTTTATACTGTATTCAATAAGTACAGTTCACTGCTTGTCAAGTGTGCCCTGCATAGACCTTATATATACGTATAATATAGTTATGATAATTTTACAGTACATTGTTTACATTAAATATTAAATTACATTGCATTACATCATGTTTACATGATGTAGACAATGTAGTTTTCACAAAAGCACAGAATTAATATAAGTACTACGTAACAAAAGCTAAGGCTAAATTATTTGAAAGATAATATCATAGAAATAGTTAACTCTAGTGGTTTTTTGCACCACTTGGAAAAAAGAGTTGTAATGAGTCTTTTTTGTATAATAACTTTAATAACGTATAGATATACATACATATAATATACGTGAATAAATTATTTTATAGAAAAATATTGTGAAATATTGTTGGGTTCAATAATAATTTTATAATTATTTACATGGAACAACAATTGATCTGAGAAATATGTAGAAGGGACATAGACGAGTTATTTTGCTGCTGCATATTTCCTTCGGTCACTCGCACACACTCATTCATCAAATTTCTGTTCGAATTTGTATTTTTAATAGTAGACTCTCCACCACGATGTATGTATAGAGAGGAGGTGCGCATAGGCATTTTAACATTGGGAGGGGAGCGCGGGACGTATACTTATCGTAGACAGAAATTAAAAAATGGACCCACACAGAGCGAGCAGCTTCACGAGGCTTGATGTGCGAGGCTGCTAGCTTAAATGTTTCGCACTTAAATGTTGTTACCGGCTTCCAGGAAGGCCGCGGCGAAGATGGCGGGATGACTTAGATTCACACTCTGCAGAATGGATTTCAACAGCTCAGGATAGAGATAAATGGAGGAGGAGAGGGAAGCCTTTGCCCAGCAGTGGGATCTAAACGGCTGAATAAAGAAAAATGTTGATCAGTGCTCTGAGAGGAGCACCTGGGTGATATTTCTTGAAACAGGAGCAATTTGAATTCACGTTCTGAGAGAATACCTTGGAAATAGAGGCATATAGAAAGTAAGACGTGCAGACCATACTAATATAATAACGAGGAAGTGTTTGTAAGTTTATGTATTTGTTTGTAGTGGGTAATCTTCTGAATCTTAGATAAATGGTATGATGTAAGTAAGAAGATGAAAGTGTGGAACTCTGATGGATGGTGGTGTTAAGAGTCTTAAGATCTATTTGGCAACAGGGCCTATGATTCTATCTAGTTGGGTCTCAAGTTGAGACAACCTCAAATAGTAATAGAGTTAGCCAGTACCTTAAAGTCCTTTGGTAGCTAAGCCAATGCTAGTATGTGATAAACTTTCATAAGAAGGCGACATTTAGCGTAGAAGCACAGGGAAGGCGCTTCATAGAGACGAAGCGTCCTATATACCTCTACTACTACAAATAAAACTGTACATCCGTCAACACGTCAGTAACACGTCAATGTGTGCGTTTTCATAGTCATAGCGTCCCGATCCGCAAAAGAACGGGGAAGTAGTGCGGGGGTGCCATATTGCGGGAGGGGCAGAGGGAGTTTCTTTTCTGTACGTAGTACATACTTATATTCATTCTGTGGTAGAAGTTCAACTCTACTTGGGGCTTCCATTCCACGTGAATGTTATAGGTTTCCACACCTTCGTCTTCGTAGTATAATACGAAGTAACTATTTAGTAATCTGTGGTATAACCACTGCCTACCTCACTCTAGGACAGTAAAAGGAGGATCTAGGATGAAAAACCTAGTATTTTTAATCTGTAGCTTATTTGGTTTAATCTCCAGGAACCATGAGCTTCAGGAAAGCGCCTGTAGTGTGCCTACAGAAAGAGTGATTTGTAAAACACCAGAAATCTTTCTAGGGATGAAAATATTCATGAATATGAGCAACTTTTTCTATGGGGCCGACTATGAAATATCAAAATAAAGAAACAGCTGTTTCATACATTCTACTATTTACTAGAGCAAAATGTATGGAACAGCTGACTTAGTTTTTTTGAGATTTCAAAGTCGGTCCCGAGTACTTTCACTCCTAGATAGATTACTGGTGTATTCTGATTTTACTGTTCATGAGTCTGCACTATTTTGAAGAACAGTGCTCCAGTGGGGACATCACATGGCTGATGATGTAGTAAGTACCTGAAGGAGGTATAGGATAAATAGTTTTTAAGTAATATATAAATAAAACAAACATGATAAAAAGTAAAACCTTTTTATCATGTTTGTTGTATCAGGACCTGTGTAGGTCCTGCCACGAGACCGTAGAATGTAAGTTAGTACATCATAATCTTATTTTCTACGCCTTCCTGGCGGCTACTTTAGGTAGGTTTATGATGTATCTATTACTTACAAGAATGTAGGTACCAAGACAGAAATAGTGTATTAAGCTTTTTTATCATTTATGAAAAACATGTACTTATTTTCTCAGAAGATAGTCTCTGACTTGGACGATGTCATATAATAACCCTGGTACACATGCTTTCGCACTTTTGTCAACAAGCTGGGCTATACTAGCCATTACAGAGCTCATATAAGGAGCACCCCAAGCAATTAAGGGAAATAGTCGCCGAGGCCGTAACCGGCCAGGAACACATCATCATCATAACCCTGGTGAAAAATATAAGTTAATATAGCGTTTAAGATTTGAGAAGACAGGTTATTTGTTAGTAAGTTAGTGCACATTCGAAAGAACCAATTAATTTAAAGTCATTACTTTCGAAATAAGTCATAAGGCCTAATAATTGATTATTTCTAATATTCACAAATACAAATTAATATTTCGTACAAAGCAATTAATCACAAAAGTGTAACACATAACTATTTCTGTTATAATAATTTCTGATAATTATTACAAAGTATTTAAATCTAATAGGGGGACTAAAATTAAACATTGATAGATTTGTGTTTGAAAAATGTCGAGAAGTAAAAGAAAGTTTTATTGGGCGTGTGAACTAAAACGCATGCAAGCAAGTCTGCAGTTTGCAATCAAGCCTGCAGCATGCAAGTATTTCTGGGTGGCTCCGCCAGAAGACTCGCTCCGTCGGCCCTTCGATTCATTCGTGCACTCGAACTCGTGCCCTCATTTCTCTCAGGACCTCCTTCGCGAGCTTCTGGTTCCGCGCGAAGGAATCACACTCTAGTTTGGGCAAACTTGAGCCACGTGGAGTCGGGGTGCTCTAAGTCAGATCTCTGACTTATGGAGACTTTTAGGTATTATTATTAGTAGTGCATTACTAACAACATTCTGAAAATGATTGACGACAGACTAGACTGTCCTTATCTCCGGCACTGCTGTGATAGATATGTCACAGTACCCATGCCGGTGAGAAGGTACTTATAGTAATAATTAAATTTACTTATATAATAATTCAATTAGATATAATTATAAAAAGAGATTATTATAGTAAGTAATAATTGTCTCAAACAAATTTATACGAGGATAATGTTACGGGTAAAAAATTAAAAGCCAAACGATTTTAGAACATCTAATAATAGAGACTCAAAAATTGCATCTAATAATTATTAGGCTAAATTATTATTGTGCAAAATCATCAATTAGGCGAGATAATAATTGTGCTTAACAAGTTTAGGCCAATTAGGTTCGGCGAAGTGAAATTAGGGACAAAAATTTTAAGCGAAACAAAGGGTACCCAAAAAGACTATATGTAAATAATAAACAGTTTATTTCCTCATAATTCTACTTGAATCTATAATTTTCTATTTATTGGCCTTTGAATTCCTCGTCCATCAAATGCAAGATCAAGTATAGGTTCTTTTGTTTTAGTCATAAAGGCTCTGATGTTTACTCTTCCTCGGACGTCCATTGCTTCATAGGTGAAGGGCATCCGGACGGGGAGGTTTTCCATGTGTATCAAGATTTTGGAAAATGCATAAAAGCCCTGCAAAATAAAAATAAAATTTAATAATTTTCACAAATATTAAGTTAGATTTTGCAAAAACTTGATATTTAAATTTAAGAATAAAATCAACCCTTTCGAATGCGAATGAACTTTGCTTAGTTTTTTTCTTGCTTATATATTTAAATTAAATATAATCTTACTTCATAAGAAATTGTTTGAGCAACAGCCCGTAACCCCCCTAATAATGAATAATTTGAAGATCAACTTGCATTATTTACAGGGTGTTTGGTAGTTCGATACAAAGCCTTAAAGCGAAGCTAGTATAGACCATTTAGATTCATTTAAGAGAAAAATTCTCTTCCTATTTTTACACGACTGACCAAAAAAGGAGTGTTATGTTTTTTCAAAATATCTTCTGATCCTTCAAGCAACAAGGACCTCGGTGCGGTAAGGAGTCCGTGTTGTTTTATGCTTCTGATCACACCAATAAAAATAAAATCAGTGTCTGAGTGACTGACACACAACACTCAGCCAAAACTACTGGGCGTAGGAAGCAGAAATTTGTACTAAAAAAGGATTTCCTGAAATTCCCCCGGGAACAACGTCCCGGGCCGATGCTAGTTTTGTAATATATATCTTTTAGTATAATAGGTAAATATTTAGTTCATACAAACTAGATAAAAAAAAAAAATTGCACAATAGACGTATGATTTTTGGGCCTTTTACTTTTACAAGTTGCGAATAATAAATAGCGTTTTTCTTACTGGAGGAATAGGACACGTGCTCAAATTCTGCGGCAGCTGCTGTACTATCATCTTTCCAATAACAGGTTCATTGTAGAATTTACACAATTGATACTCCATTTTGAAGAGCAGCGGTATATAATGACCTTGTACATATTCGTTAGTGTCAAAAGAAACCTAAAATATAGTAATCATCCATTGTATATGTACAAGTATCATATCTAAAGGTTCCGCCACAAGACCGTGGAATATACTTTAGGTAGGTATAGGTGTTTTTTTTGGATTTTGTGCCTCTCAGATGCAATAATACTAAAGTATACTCATATAGAAATTAGATATGGTGAAAAAATTCCATGCGAGCAGGACTTGGACCCGCGACCAGGTCTTTATAAGACCTCGCTCTTCCAACTGAGCTATCGTCCCTAAAAACTTGAAAAAACATAAAAGCCGTATTTTTAAATCACTCGTCTAGCAATGTTGCCAGTGATATGAAAATAATGCGAGAAATAATATCTGCTCCATTCTACGCAACGAAAACCGAATCGGTAACGAATCGTTAAAAAAATGTTCGTAAATTTTTAATCAAAGAGAAAGTAAGCGTTAAACGGAACGCAAAAATAAAAATTCTGATAGACGCCATCTATATCCGTAACCGATACGTCTATGTCATTCAAGATTTTGATGTAAAAAACGTTCGACTACCAAATCATACGAAAACGAGTGGTCTAGACCACTTGTTGCGAATTAATTGACATAGAAAATTCAAAAATACGGAATAATTGACATCGAATGAAAAATCATTCGGCTCACGCTTTTATGGTGAGTCAAATTTCAAAAAAATAGGGCCCCTGGTCGCAGGTTCAAGTCCTGCTCGCATGGATTTTTTTCACCATAACTAATTTTTATAAGAAAGTACTTAGGATGTACCTATTACTTACTACTTACTTAGTGTAGGTACCAAGAGAGAAAAATACTAATTATTATTGGATGTATAAAATCAATAAACTTTTATAACATGTATGATAAACATGTATAATAAACATTATTTATTACGGTCTCGTGGATATAGGCCCTTATAATTTTTTTCTAAAGAACTAATGACAAAATTGGAAACAAAAATGAATGAAAATTCAGTTTTGTTCAGAGGTTTGAAGCATGTCTTCTTTTCAACCGACTTCCCGAAAAAGGAGGAGGTTATATGTTTCGATGTATGTATGTATATTTTATGTATGTTCGTCGATTTCTCGCCTATTCTCGCAACATTTACGGTAATAACTCCTGATCGCGTTGACGTATAATTTTGATTATTTTTTTTGCTGAAAGAGACCGTGGATCCAAGTAATCGATATTAATTTAAATTTAATACTACCTTTAAGCGTTCCTGAGAAAAAAAAGTTTGACAGACAGTCGGACAACAAAGTGATCTTATAAGGGTTCCGTTTTTGCCTTTTGAGATATGGAACCCTAAAAACAAATATATTGCCCACCCGAGCGAAGCCGGGAGCGGGCCGCTAGTAACATATACTTACTGTTACGTTGTCGCCGGCTTCATATATTAACTCTAAGTAAACATTTATATAGTAAGGGCTTCTTCTGCCTTCTCTTTTAACGTTTGCCACCACATTTTTTACAAATTTCGGGTTTTGGTACACAATCTCAGATTTTGAAGGAATCACTTCTAGGCACTAAAATAAAAAATAATGTTTTTAATAATACCAGAAAAAAAATCCCTTAATATTATTTTGATCAAAACACATAATTCATTTACAAAGAACATCGTTTTTATCGGTGAAGTTATTTAAATGTCTAACTATTTTCGGCCATCCATTTGACCTCCTTGTAGATACGCCCCCATCTCCTTAATTTGGTCTACATAAGCCACAGATAACCCCCAATAGATTCCGCTTGTATGGGCGTCCGCAGTCACCGCACTTACATGCTTTTGCACGTATAAATGAAATTGCTTCATTACTATCTACTAACTCAGACCTGTGAGATTGTTTCGCGAAAATTTCTGAAAAAATCTATTAGGTCCGTTGAGTGTGTAAAAATGAGTACATGTTGCATAAAATGGTGCAGAAAATCATCAAGGATATCAAATCTCCAAAAGGATGGTATAACTTTCCACAGATAAGTTTATTAATTAATTTAATATAATTACGTGCAGAGTTCCTATAAAATGGTCGAACTATGTGAAACAGTGCGAACTAGAGTACCAAAATGGGGTGACGTTAATGTTTTTTGCAAGCATCTCTTTCTTTTCCAAGTATCAAGTATATGTCCTTTTCTCGTTGACGTCAGCTACCGCTCCCGACCCCCGCGTATTTCCTCTAAGTTTGGTGACTTTCGAGGCGAACAGGCATTGAATGATACTCAATCTATTGGGGGTTATCTGTGGCATAAGCCAAATTATGAAGCGCCAGTGTATGGTTGCGAGTCCCAGGTTCAAATCTTGCCCGTGCTACATGAGTTTGTATACCAATCTGAATCATGTACTTAATTTTCATCGACCACCACTTGCTTTCGGTGAAGGAAAATATCATGACGAAATCTGCACTTTAGTTGATGATTATCAGCTAGTGTGTGAAATGGAGGAGGCAATGGCAAACCAACCCACTAACATTGCCAAGATAGTCGTTGTAGGAAGCCAAATTATAAAAAAGATTCACTATATACCTCCGCCACACATAAAATAATGCACAGAATAAAATACACTGCAATCATTGTGTTGCGTCTTGCATAGAGTGACTAAAATTTCAATGATATGACCGATTATTTAATTAAAAAATTTGCCATTTAATATAATTTTCCATCCCATTTACTAAATCGTGGTATAGTTTAACAACACAATGTTATGTATTATAATTTAGTGCTGCACTGAATTAATTTTACTATATATGAAATAAAAGGCAGGCTTTCATAGTATTATTGCTCTCAAAGCATAATTTGTGTTAGCATATTATTATATCAGGTAAAAATAAACTATGACTGTTGACTTAGATCCAGATAAACGAGTACAAAAACCAAGACTTTTATTAGTTATATAATCAATCTAATGAAGCAAATCCGGTTATTATTTTTTACACGACTGACCAAAAAAGGAGTGTTATGTTTTCAGGGTTCATGTATGTATGTATGTAAGTATGTATGTATGTAATTTCTTTATTCCACCATAAGTCCTGAACGGCTTAACAGATTTTGATGTGAGAGGTATTGTTAGATTTCTTGCATAAGCCCGAATGACATAGGCTATGTAAGTTGTCAGTCGTGTTTTTTATTTTTAAATAATTAGCTTGTTAATTAAATAAAACTATGGTGATTTTCACAAATCAGTGAATATATTTTAGCTTTAATTTTCAGAACAATCCAGAATGAAATCACAAGAGCCACAATGAAATTGGATTAAGCGGTCTATTGTTGCAAAACGATAAATTTTCTATTCTGGCCCCGTAATCCCGGTATCGCGATGTTTTACACTGAACACCCGGCATTGCAGGGTTAACAGTTCAGCTCTGTGCGTATTGTTTCACCAAGCCCTCTTTTTTCAATTGAAGCTCAAAAGGCTAGCGTTGTGTTTTAAGTGTACGAATCTTGAAAGCACTTGTGTGTGTAAAGGCCCCGCCACAAGACCGTAAAATATAAGTACGTCATGATCTTATTTTCTACGTCTTCCTGGCAGCTACTTTAGATAGGTATATGATTTGTTCCTATATCCTACTAGCTGTCGCCCGTGGCTTCGCCCGCGTGAGTTTCGCTTAGATGAAAAATCTCTCTTAGAGCTTTTCATCAGATGTTCCAGATCTTCAATTTTTATACGTCAGCAGAAAATGCACATCAGGTTGAACGACTTTTAATAAGGCGCCATTTCAATATATGTTATAGTGTAGCTGGTCTCTTGCAGTTCTTCATCAGATGTTCCAAATCTTCAATTTTTATACGTCATCAGAAAATGCTCAACAGGTTGAACGACTTTTGTTAAGGCACTATTTCCATATTTCTTATAGTTTAGCTGCTCTGTTATGGTTCTTCATCAGGTGTTCCAGTTTTCAAAATAAATTATAGCCTATATGTTGCCCAGGCTTAATAGCTATACAACAAAAAAATTTCATTCAAATCCGTCCAGTAGTTTTTGCGTGAAACGCGTACATACATACAGACAGACAAGAAATTCCAAAAAATGTTTTTTGCTTTCTATTATTCTTTTTAAGTGTCCCTCTATCCATTTCAGTCAAAAATACTAAATGTACAGACAAAATATTTTTACTGTTTTATTATTTGTATAGATATAGATTACTTACATGTGTGTAGGTACCATGAAAGAAAAATACGACTTCTTATTGAATGTATAAAATCAAAAAACTTTTACATCATGTATGAAAAACATGTAAGTACTTATTGTCTACCGTCTTGGATTTAGTTTTGGCTGCGAGTTTATGCCCTCTATGAAATCGAGGGTTTACACCTAAGATGATTTAAGTTACAATGTAGGTATCCTAACTAATATTATAAATGCGAAAGTGAGTTTGTTTGTTTGTTCACGCTTCATTTACTGAACCAATCTTCCTAAAATTTTGCATAAACATACTTAGAAGTACGGAGAAGGACATAGGGTGGGTACCTTTCATCCCGGGAAAAAGCACTGTACCCGTGGGAAATTCACGCGGGCGAAGCCGCGGGCAAAAGCTAGTTCTTTTATAATTTCTTATGATCTACTTCCTTTAGTCGTATTCCTCGTACTAAGAGTCGTGGTCATTATGTCGAATGAAACACAACGACTATCTTGGCAATATTAATGGAGTGGTTTGCCATCGCCTTCACCATTTCACACACTTGTTGATAGATAACCATCAACTGAGTGCGGGTTTCCTCACGATGTTTTCCTTTACCGAAAGCAAGTGGTGGTCCATTGATCTATAAATTCTGGGTAGGATTCGAACATACCATTCCAGTTATAGGTGGGCACTCTGACCTCTCGGCCACCACCGCTATAATATCTACTATATGAAGACATATTTATTTGATTATATTTAAAACTAGTTTTTGCTCGCGGATTCGCCCGCGTAAATTTCCCACGGGAACAGTGCTTTTTCCCGGGATGAAAGGTACCCTATGTCCTTCTCCGTACTTCTATGTGTATACGAAATTTCAGGAAGATTGGTTCAGTAGATGAAGCGTGAAGATGTAACAAACAAAGAAACTCACTTTCGCATTTATAGTATTAGTTAGGATAGTTAGGATTAGGATTATTCATAGGCTATGATTTCAGTTCATGTTTTATACTAAGGTAAAATTAGCTGCCAAACCTGAGATAGGGGTCAGTTTCTCTGCAGCTGACTGTACATGCAGTATTATGTAAATACTAAATATTTCAACATATTATCTAACGTCATGTGATTATACTACTTATATCCTACTAATATTATAAATGCGAAAGTTTGAATGTGAGTTTGTGAGGAAATTTCTTACTCAATCACGCAAAATATACTGCACGGATTTCGATGAAATTTGGTATACGGGTAGACAAATACCGGCAATATCACGTAAGGTACTTTTTTATCCCGTAATTCCTACGGGAGCGAAGCTCCGGGGCGCGGCTATGAAACAATTCATTTTTGTATTGTATTGTTGTATATACATAAAATTATATAACTTTATCACAATTACAAACAAAGGTGCATACATTATGCAATGAAAACTCCTGTTTATTTATCGGAACGGTCCATTAATCGAGCTAATGAATTAAAAACATTACAACTCCTGAACAACATCCAAGTATATATGGTGCCAGCATAACTTGAACCGCGGTCTTCAAAAGACCACTTCTGTATTTGTGAAATTTATATACTGGTCGCAAATGTCAAAAGGCTCTTTTAATATTGGTATCGCGATCTACGTGTGGTGAATAAGTCATGAGTTGTTTTCAATTCGGCGTAAAAGCGTCCCGTCATAAAGCCGAGTTCACAATTAACATTTTATGTGTGTGATATTGTATTTACGCGATTGCTAGTATTTTATTCAATTCAAACGTCAACTGTTGTTAAAACATCGCTTTTAGCGACGAAGTTGTACCAATTTTATGATATTGTAACTCGATTTTATTGTATTTACATCAAAATAGTTTCAAATCGATTTCACGAGATGAAAATGAGAAATATGAAAGCGCTGTATATATAGAAAAGTAGTAACTGAAAAATTTGTGATTTGCATGTGATATTTAATGATCCTAACTAACATTATAAATGCGAAAGTAAGTTTGTTTGTTGGTTTGTTTGTTTATTACCTCTTCACGCTTTATCTACTGAACCAATCTTCCTTAAATTTCGCATACACATAGCTGGAAGTATGGAGAAGGACATAGGGTACCCTTCATCACGGGAAAAAGCACTGTTCCCGTGGGAAATTCACGCGGGCGAAAGCTCGTTAAATAATAAAGTTAAAGAATATAAGAGGAAATAAGTAGAGAATCTTTCTCTGTCCCCGGTTTTGATGTCTCCCCTTTCTTTTTAAAAACTCAAATAGTGTATCAAACAGAACAAAGTTTATATTTTGAGTAGGTATCCAGTCCTAAGCTCTCTCCTCAAACTCCCCTCAACTGCCATTAAGCACCGGAAGCGGATATCACCAAACTTGGCGCAACTTTCGGCCGCTCCACATTTCCCAAAATGTCCCCTTCGATTAGAAACTAAAATTTATTCGGCTGTAATTTCAATGTCTACAACGAAACTTTCTTTACATATTTTTGTTATGGATTCAATATATTCATTCATTAAAGTATGTTACACCTCACTGATCACTGCCCACTGTATTCCATAGATGGCGGTATTCTGAAGATCCATGAAGCCGACCATGAGGTTGTAGAAAACGGATTTAAGTAATTATAGACCTATTGCCCTTTTGACATGTTTTTCTAAGATATTTGAAAAAGTAATTCAAGTCAGACTGCTAAGTTTTTTTGAAAAAAATCATATTCTTAATCAAAATCAATTTGGTTTTCAAAAAAACAAAAACACTACACAGCTATATTTAAAATTTTAAAAGATATTTGGGACTCATTAAATAAGAAAACAATGTGCATAGGCTTATTTTTAGACATGTCCCAAGCATTCGATTGCGTACAACATAACACTCTACTAAAAAAACTAGAAAATGTAGGAATCCGGGGCTTACCTCTAAATTTGATTCAATCGTATCTAAGAAACCGTAAACAAATGGTAGTTATTGACAAGTACAATCCTTCTAACAAAACAATAGAAGAAATTCAATCCCATCAGGATAAAGTTATCCTTGGCGTGCCTCAGGGCAGCATACTTGGTCCTCTCCTTTTTCTAATTTACGTCAATGAACTGCCATCCATTACAGAACACAAATGCGTCATGTTTGCAGATGATGCTACTCTATTCATATCAGATACAACTAAAGATAAAAATAAATTTGAAGAAGAAATTAACAAAACTCTAAACACTACAATAGAATGGCTGCAAACAATAAACCTCAAAGTAAATCTATCAAAAACAAAAATAATACAGTTTCGCAATTACAATAAAGAGCCATACAGTCTACATATACAAGAATCAAACAAAAAAATAGAAGAAGTGAATGAAACAAACTTTTTAGGTGTTTCCATTGATTGTAATTTAAATTGGAAATTACATATTACCAAAGTTAATAAAAAAATTTCAAGTTACTGCTATGCTCTTGACAGGGTATGGATTCCCAAAAATACTTTAATGGTTTAGAAAGCATAAATTTAAACGATCCTTTTTTTATGGTTTGTTAGCCTTCTCATGAAGAATCATGAGTAAAAAAATAAAGGAGTGTTGTCTTAGAAATGAAACTAATTTATTGACGGCCCGACTGTTTGTAGAATTGTTAAACTCACATCTGTTAACCATTGTAATCTTGTGTTATCGGACATGGACGCAAAAAACATTGTAAGTTATTACGTCTCTCTCTCTCTCTCTCAGCCTAAAGACGTCCACTGCTGGACAAAGGCCTCCCCCAAGGATTTTATCCATGGGGGGTTTTGCCGTAATCGCCACGCTTGGCAGGCGGGTTGGCGATCGCAGTGTGATGGCATAGTACGCGGAAAGATGCTGCTGCCCATCCTCCGGTGTTTTTAATCCCTTAGTCGCCTCTTACGACACCCACGGGAAGAGATGGGTTGGTGCTATTCTAGGGCCACACCACAGGCCAGCCACACCACAGGCCAGTTATTACGTAAAATTCCATAATTGGACAATAAGGATAACTATTCTCTGTTCCTTTCACACATTGCTAAAACAAATATGTTTTGTTTCATGGTTATGAGAGAGACGCCCATTCGACGAATGAGCCAATGAAATGGACGGTGCGTTGGCGCAATATCGAGAGTTGATCGCGGGGATGAAAAAGGAGGAGGAAGGAGAGGAGAGACATTCGTGGTGGATTCATCGTATCGCAGTGTGTTCGTTTAGACGTGTTTGCAGTGAGACGTAATAATTACTTTTTGTGGGAGATTTAAATATTTTGCTTTTGTTGGGTCGATATATGCTTAGAATTGAATTGGGGTAGGAGTGTGCTGTATATTGGCAAGTCCTAGAAAATAAGTTTTCAGTTTTGTCAAGGTTTGGCTGTAAATATAAAAAGAAAATAAGTAAATTACAAACCTTTACGAAACACTTAATTTTACCGAACTAAAACTGATCTTGAAGGCTTTGCCTGATTCATGTAAATAATATTCTCAGTTTTAGTTCCATTTTCCCTTTTATTGTTTTGATTTCCTGAAAGCTTTTAAGCTAATTAAAGTATAACTAAAAATATGTGTCTGGTAGGGACTGAATATTCATTCTGAATATTCGGCAGCCCGAGGTCTAAGGGTCCTATTTCAATAGAAATTCGACATTTGCACGCAATCTTAAATTCGGATATCTAATGAAATATAGTGGCGGGGACACAATTAAAACCATAATAATGCTGTGATTTTATTTCAGCTAGAATTAAGATTGTCTGTGTGTATATTTGTTTTTTTTGTTTAAGATCTGTTTAGTATTTTCTTAAATTGTGTGTGAGAATCAGAATATAAACACCATTTATTTCTCTTGAGTCTTTTAAATCACCATCCCTCTAATTAGGACATTTTTACTATTTAATTGATCACTCAACATTTCCTTTCATATTATAAATGCTATCATCATCCTAAGTCATAAGGTATGAAATAGTTTCTAATTAGTTCAAAATAGGTTAAGACCCTGATAATTATTAAACTAGTATCCTAAATTAAACTCTTTGCTATTACTCAAATTTAATTGTTTTTACTTGTCCATTCAGGACTTAAAGAAATATAATATTAAATCTATTTCTCAGGGCAGAGTTCTACACCGAAAAGGTGAGGATTCTACAAAGAATTTATTTAATTTGCCAATAACATCAATATTTGTATACGGCTCAAACAAAAGAATAATAAAGGTATCAGCCCAAAAGACTAGCTAGCAACCGCTCCATACAATGGAACGTATATACATTATTGAATACCAACGGTGCGCACCTTCTAATTTCAAATAATACAAAAAAAATAATAATTATCATAAAGTTGGTATTCAGAGATTATATTATCTCAAAGATCACATATGAATGGGCGGGGCACTATCTGCAGATAAGTGGCCCCATATCATACCTGTTACTCTATCGAGTACAATTTATATGGTCTGAAAACAGTACCAATCAATAGGCTTACAAGCCTTTATTTGAACCTGATTCATTGACAATCCTAACTTCATTATTAGTTCACAATATTACTATTTATCAGATTATTGAGATATTTAAATGTATGAGCAACAGACGTGTCAATCAAAGATAGTCTATTGTCATACGATAAAGGCTGTGTCAATTAATCAGTTGTTCTAGAGCAATATATGAGCATTTATGTTATTGAAGAGGGCTTTGATGTAATTATTTCGTAACGTCTCCAGTACGGGGTTTGGCCAAGCCCCAGGAACACGAGGCGACGTGTTCAAACACCCTAGCTTTGCGAGAAAATATTATCATACCTATTTGGCAAAATAGCATTTTTTAGAAAATAAAATACGGACCCCAGGGGTAACCGTTACACTCTCTCCATACTTTCGGAAAATTCTTCTGTTGAAGTCACCCGTACTGCATACTTTGGAAATGTTTACCCTTACCTTACATATGGAATTATTTATTGGGGAAACTCTGTTAATGTAGATTCCACTTTTATACTTCAAAAAAAATGTATACGCACAATTCATAATATGTATTCTGATGAATCACTAAGAAAGATTTTTAAAGAAAACGGATATTTAACACTAACCAATATCTATATTCTGGAGTTATGTGTGTTTGTACATAATAATATGTTATACTTTAAAAGAAAAGCTGATCTTAGGAGTAACCAAAGAGACTTATACAAACATGATTTGTATCTTCCAACTGTAAATAATGAATTATATAAGAAAAGTGCGTATATATATGGAATAAAAGTATTTAACCATTTGCCTGTATATATAAAATGTATCCAAAATAGTCATTTGTTTAAACTTAAGCTTAACTCTTGGCTATTAGAAGAAGTGTTCTATAATTTAGATGAATATTTTAACTTTAATACTCATAGAATACCTACTAGTGGAAAATTGATAGGATAAAAACATTATTGTTTTGTTGTTTATTAATATAGCTTTATCAAAAATAATATATTTATATTGTACCTTAAGTACATATTGTAAGTTGCACTTATTTAAATAGGAACAACTTTACATATTGCATGCCTGAAAGGGCAAACTGTTGAACTTTATATTGTATGTACCACCTATACCTTGTATCTACACAGTTTTTGCAATAAATATTTTTGAGTTTGAGTTTGAGTTAGAACTATTATAAAAGCTATGCTCTTGTCGTTATTATCTACGTGGATGAAACAACAGAAATCTTAATAATATGTTTATACTCGTATATGTGACACACGTAACTTATCAGCTTTACCATTTGCGAGATATACTTAGCCCGCCAAAGTCGTTTACACGGTGTCCCCGTTTCGGGTATCCTGTGATGAATACTTTTGAAATTATAAATAAAATAAAAATATATAGGTATTTTTTTCTTGCAAGAAATGCAAATCAGTGCAGTGCCGAAAATGACTACGGAACCCTATTTTATGCGTGGTCCGACACGCACTTGGCCGGTTTTTTTTGAGTAAAGTTGGCAGTTGCTTTAAACAAACCTGCTCCCAATGGCTCGAAGTAAATAAAGTGTCGACTGTCAATGCAAACCACAAATAGACATATATATCGGGGAACGGATATCCTTAAGAAGCATAGTGTCGATTTTGGAAACAAAGTGAAAATATTCTTAACTAGCATGGGGATGAGAGGGGATGGGATGGGATTTTATTCCCGTGGGAATTTCGGGAATTTTTTTTCTTTGTGTTCCCTTACACTCCCTAAGGAACCTATATGCCAAATTTTAGCTTTCAACGCCTAGGGAGCCAGTGGGAAAAGTTGTTAAAAAAAGCAAAATTGAAATGCATACCTAATGCAATATGATTTCAAAAAATAATAATCTTCATTCAAGTATGTGTAAAGTAAGGAATATAAACAATTACTTTTGAACCACAATTCTCTTCCAAGAGATTATGGGATAAACCGTCTTTTATTATTTTGAGATTTTGCAGTCATGTAATTTTTAACAAAGCCTCCTTATATTTATTGATTTGCCGATCATTACAAACTAATATTATGAATGCGAAAGTAAGTTTGATTGTTACGTCTTTCCGCTATAATCTACTGAACCAATCTTTCTGAAATTTCATACACATAGACAGAAGTACATAGAGTACCTTTCATCCCGGAAAAAAAGCACTGTTACCGTGGAAAATTCACGCTAGCGAAGCCACGGGCAAAAGTTAGTACTAAATATATTCAATAGTTAAAATTTGAATTATGTATGATTTTGGACTTTATACTGTCCTTTATCGCTATTACTAGTAAAAGTAGTTGAATGTTTATATAGAGCCGAATTTTTCCTATTGTCCAAACGATTTGGACGGTCTTATTGAACCTTTAAATTGCTGACTGTAATTATTATTACATCAATCTACACAAAACGAAGATATTAAAAAAAAACATGCTGTTATACGATGAGTTAAAAAAAGCAACAAGACGTTTCAGTAATAATAATAATTTCAAAATTCAATGAGTTGTTTTCACAACGCATTGAATTTTGAAAGTTATTTATTCAGTCTCTCTATAGCTTCGAGCAACAAGGACTTCCGCGCGGCAAGGAGGCCGTGTTGGAAGGAGTCCGTGTTGCTCTATAGCTTTTAAGCTCAGAAAAAAAAATATTTCTGTGCTTTCAAGTTACTAGACAGAAAACCGTACCTACGCACAGTAGGACGAATGTATGGAAAAAACGGCGAAATTCGTAACACTCAAAATATTGATTTGTTTTTTTTTTTATTTCTTTTACCCTAGGGCTTAACATTGCTTTAAGCAACTAATCACGCAAAAACATCAAATGAATGATTTGTATTTTTTTTAAATAAACAGCTAACAAAATCTGAAAATATTACACCTATAAATCTTTTAGGTCGTACAAAACTCAGTCATATTGTTTTATATATTTATTGATTAAATAAATTGATTTCATCGTCCTCATCACTGCTGAGATCTAACTAGGCAGATAGACAGACATTATGCAACGAATTCATAGTTGTACAGCTACATCCAATTCTGCAGTCAGAATTTCTCATACTAATTGATTAAAGAAGTGATTGCACTTAAGACCTTATGATTATGTGTTGTTTCTTAAATTCTAATGTGTGTCTAATGTCGACTGACTACGATGTTTCCGTATAGTTCCAAAGAGACGGGACTCCCATATAAAAAGTGTCCGACACTAATGTCAAAACGGAGGTACTACTGATAGTGATGCACTTATATCGGCCATCAAAACGCTACCCCGTTTCATAAATAAGTTTTTTCCTTTGAAGTTACGACCACATTCGTATGGAGCAGAAATAAAAATGAATATTTGACGGTGAATGAAAAAAAGACAGATATTTATTACCGTTTTAGTTGCAAACTGTGATGAAGACAAATTCACTTATTTTCTAGTGATACCTATTTATCTATTTGTGGAGTATACCTTACCAACACTTGACAATGCAGACCAATAAAAATATTATGGAAACAAAGCGAAATTCATATAGTATTGCATTGCATAATAGTGGCAGCAAAATAACCTCAATTCCTAATGAAAGTAATTGGATAGAGTAAGTATTTTTAAATTAATAAATAGCTTTGATAATTACTATGTGTAAGTATGTTATGTTTTGTGATCGAACATAAAGTCATAATATATAATGTTTAATGTATTGACATATAATGAATGATTTTGCTTTGCAAAAGTGATAGCATCAAAATTAAATAAAAAATATTAAGTAATTAAATATTATAATATTGTTTTAGTGGAGGACACGTTGGGCGTAGCGATTTGCTGACGCAGCCTTGCAGCAAAACAGAAGACCGACTATTATCTCTGAGCAGCAGCAACAATAATGTTGGAAGAATATGAAGGCTTTGGTTTTACCTACCAGGCGTTTTGCTGATCTTTTTGATGTTTATCTACTGTTCGTCGTGCACTTCAAGCTTCAAAAACTGGATAATTTATTTCGTTTCCCGAAATAAATATCATCCTTGGCCAGCGCAGTCTCCTGACCTCAACACCATAGAAAATCTATGGAGCCTGATGGTGCATAGGAGGCAAGCAAGGAAGAATCATTTTCTCACTGTATGAAAGTTTAGAATAGCTTTATTGTGATTGAAATGTGTGTAGAAAAACAATAACGGGACCTATACAAAATAGTGAGTTAGTGATTGGTGTTCAAAATGAATTAGTGAGTTCATTTATTTAGTAGGTATATTCCAATTATCTTCTTTCTATTATTAGGTAATATCAAATCAGGTTTTATTAACGTATATTATTCGTATAACATTATTTAAATTATTTTTATACTTATTACTTGTTTTTGTATAAAGAATACGAGGTTATGTTTCGTAAATAAAACTTTTTTCCAAAAAAGTGAACCGACTTCCATCATAAAACTTAAAATCATGAAATAACAATAAAGAAAAATGTATACTAGCATGCTACCTACTGAATGAGGTGAAGTCGGTGCCAAGTGCAGGACTATGTAATTGTTTAGCTAGGCATTTTGTATATATACATGATTTTTATGTTAATTTAGATTATTTAATATTCAATTTGGCACCGACTTCACCTCATTCAGTAGGTAGCATGCTAGTATACATTTTTCTTTATTGTTATTTCATGATTTTAAGTTTTATGATGGAAGTCGGTTCACTTTTTTGGAAAAAAGTTTTATTTTATCATTTTTAGTGCTTCTACACCTTTTCATTTTCTTTAATAAAAACTTAAACTTTTCTTTCACTGGTGGCCGAAAATAAAGAATTAAGAATTCGAAACTTTTTATGTAAGTTTGATTTGAAATGTCAGAACATATCAAATTGTCTATTATTTTTGGCACATAAATAGACCGTGAGCACGCGACAACCAAACCTTCCTCTTTTTAAAAATGCTGAATGTTTCTCTGCGTGGTATATACGGGTAAAAAATATTAGCGACTAGGTATGAAGTTTGGATCTTAGTTGCTTATGCAGGTAATATGGATAACAAGGATGATTTTTATAGGTATAAAAAGCACCCTTGGGGCCTTCTAAAGTAATATTAAATTCAGCTTTTATAATAAAACAAATATAACTATAATTTAGTAAAGTTACAATGTCTAGCAGGGGTTTATATCTGCGCCATTTGCCTGGCAATGGATGGCGTGATTTCTTGTATTATTAGGAATAAAATCTTTAAAAAAACTTTTTTTTTAAGAAATTGAGTTACCACTTTAAATGTTGTTGCTACAAATAATCTGCCTAAGTAATCATCATCCAACTTTTATAGTCGCTAATCGCTATTTCTATGTTGGGAACATACACAGAAAATCTTTAGTTTTAATAAAATAAGGAAGGGCATGCTATCGCGGGCTTTTGCTCTATAAGGCAATGTTGGTATTTTTATATTTTGTTAGGTATCTTTAAAATTACCGAACAGATTCTGACGTGGTTCAAATGGGACCAACTTGGGTATATACCATTACGAATAAAAAAACAATTTCGGAAATCAGTCCACTGTAGGCGGAGAAATCGGCGAACATACATAAAAAAAAAACATACATACATCGAAACATATAACCTCCTCCTTTTTTGGGAAGTCGGTTGAAAAATATATTCTATATAAATTGTTAAATATTGAGGTATAGTTTCAATCTTCTTTTCGTAATGAAAACGAATACTTAAGCTATAACCTCAATATTTACTAACAAAGAGCGAAGGTAAAATTTCGTAATAAGTAAAATAAATAAACAGATACTTAGCTTACTGCAGATGCTTATTTTTTAAGTTCATTTTAGGGTTTTTATTTTGTAATTAGGTAGGGAATAGATTAAAATATAAATTTTAATTTGCACAGAAGTTTATAATAATAAATTATACATAAGTATAATAAACCTATATATTTACACGAATAAATAGCTGTTATGATTATTGTGCATTTTTATTTTATAACAAATATATATAAACCACATTACTTGCATTATATAAAATTACTCTAAACTTAAGAATTGGGTATAATATGAAAAATAAAATTTCGGACTGTGACTCGAACTTGGCCCTATAATAACTGCAGTCTATCCGACTACCGATTAGACTAGCAGATGCATTAGCTTGTGGTGAAATTAACAATTGGTTGCGTGTCGCTATACCTACTCACCATTATTAGTTTGCTTTACAATAAACTATACGTATTGTATATTATACTTCTGTCTCAGACTCGATGGTGTCATAATTCTTAATACTTAGTACACCGTGAATTTGATAGATGGCAGCACGTAGGCAGCATGAGCACGCAGCAGAGTTGTGTCTAGGTGTGGGTGGGTAATATGATAATTAGCTTAGTGTGAGTAATGTTCTTATTGTAATTATACGTCCGTAATATGCACGTTACGCACACAATGAAGGACTGCGCGCCTGCAAGGCAATACGATCTTTAAGGTATGACTCCATTTTTGACGTTTGACTGTACATAATATTGAATATTTATTTTTCGATAAGTGTATAAATCAATACAGTGTACAAGTTTGCTGAAATGAAAGACTCTTTTCTTGTTTTAATGGTGACTCTGAAAGACGAATAGACAAATCTGTGGCAAAAAATAGGTTTTTCGTGCTCTTATTGAACACCAGTTCCAGCGTTCGACGCTTTTTCGTTTTTATACTGCACGATTCAAAGTCTTTCAGAGGTCTGCCCTACTTTGTTTCTGGCATGTTAGGCTGTGATAACTCACAAAGATAATATTGTATTGTTTACTTATTGGTTAGTTCAGTTATAACCAATCTTTATTCAAAGTAAGAAATTGAGAACGTTTTTCGAACACCTAGCACCTATTTTCAAACAATCAAAGTCTCCAACCTTCAATATTTGGCAATAAATATCATCTAGACATTCATTTAAACCCAATAGTTCTTAAATTTTCGCAGCTTTAGAGTTTAAATCCAAGTTTCGAAAATTTCATTATTTTTTATAACGGGCAGTGGTTCTGGAAAAAAAATAATACATGGCAGGTCTGCAAGTTTCCGCAAGAAAAATCTACTTTTACGTAGAGTACAGACATGAACTAACTTCAGACAATAATAATCTCAGAGGTGTTTTTCGATGTATTTTTGAAAACCTTCGTTAAAGTTAGGTTTTACAAAAAAAGTTGAATTTTGTTATTAAGTAATTTTTTTTAACAATACTAAACATACTAGCTTAATATTATAATTTACTTATAGTTACTCATATCCTCCAGATTAACAATAAAATAAATAAAATACAAAGTGCACAATGTAGACTTTGCAATAAATTAATAACAAAATGCTGTAATTTACGCAATTAATAATGAATTGTTCACTTAGCAAAGTTTATCAAGACGTAACTCTGTCACTAAGAAAGTTAATGCTATGTATTCCATATACTATTATAGGGTACTTATCTGAGAACAAATACTAACATTTGAAAACTACCCTCGCATGCTTCGACATTTTTATTTATTTCTATGGTTCGTTCTACTGTGCTACGTCGCAATAAAATTATACAACTCCATTCTAAGTATTTCAGTTTGTTTGATTCATCTTGTAAAGGACTACTTACGTTTCAAACCCTTAAAGTTTGTATAAAAATAATTCGCAATTTCTACAATCAACTTCAAGCTAACACAGGATAACAGGAGAGGTAAAAACATAAATAACATATAAAAAACGAATGTTTTAATAATAAATATCCATACAAGCGAAGCCGGGGCGGGCAAAGTACACTTGGACGCCACATAACCCTGGTGAAAATATTAGGTAAGTAAAGGGTTAAGGGTGACAAGTCGTTAGTATGTGTCTGCACATTTGAATGAACCAAATTGTTTAAAAAACAGTGTAGTTTAAAACAAACTGTAATTACGAAATAGACTTTATACAAATTAATAAAAATATATTTTTTGGCTTTTTCAATAGTCACCTCAAATTTTAAGCAAATATATATTTTATAGGTATATTTATATAAACAGTTTATTTTGTCATAATCTATGATTTTCTATTTATTGGCCTTTGAATTGCTCGTCCATCTAATTGAACATTTAGTAAAGGTTCTTTTGTTTTAGTCAAAAAGGCTCTGATGTTTACCCTTCCTGTGACGTACATTGCTTCATAGGTGAAGGGAAACCGGAAGGGGAGATTTTCTAAATGTATCAAAAATTTCGAAAATGCGTAAAAGCCCTGAAAATAAAAAAAAAATATAAATTTCTCATTTCTGAAAACAATGATAAGAAATATACAACTCCTTTGAGCATTGAGTTATTGAATTTTGCTCAGTTTTTCTTATTACCTTCTTATTATTTTCTTTTATTTATTAGGCATCTCCTTATTTACATTTTTAAATCCTAACTTATATTATAAATGCGAAAGTGAGTATGTTTGTTAATTTTTCTGTATATTTGTGACCTCTTCACGCATTATATACTGTACCAATCTTCCTAAAATTTTGCATCCATCGCTGTGTGCACGACTATAGCGCCTCTCTCGGCTGACACTTTACACGGACTGTATCATTGGCTGTCAGTAGCTATTTGTATGAAAATAAACAAATAATTTTGATAATTTATCGTAATATTTGATATAATGTAATTAAATTTCCTTTCAGTGATTACAAATATAAGAACCTTAAATTTCAGTTTAAATTCGAGCCTCTCATACTTAAATAGGCTTTCAAGTTGTCACACATGGCAGAAAAATTATCGTTTTGTTTGGCCCAGACCGAAGATCGTAGAAACGTTGTAAACTAGTGGTACGCAACATTTGGGTCAACGCAAATATATTATTTCTGTGATATTTTATTTATTTATTTTCTTTTAATCGGAAAACTTACAGTGCAATATAACTCAATTACTAAAAAATATAAACGTCTTAAAACACAGTTATAAGGTTTAATGAAAACAACTTTCATATTGCTAAGTATAAGAGAATATCACGGTTTATATTTATTTTAGAATGAAAAAATATATATCACCTTTTTATTAATACATAACAAAATATTATAGCATGAAATGAGAATACAATAAAATGCTTTTATTTATTTTTTAATAAATGAAAAAAATAAATGATGACCTATCTATTACCAAATGTTTACTAGATTCCGCTTTTTATCGCTGACGTATAATCCGACCAATTGTAATTGCTCGTTTGTTTCGTATCATTCGCGTATTAATTGAAGTATATTGCACTCGGTCGGTTCAATTGTTTTTGGATTTTCTTTGTTTTTATTCTTTTCTGGCGGCACCAACCAGGTTAATCGCTATTTTTAATAAAAATGGCTGAAAATGATTTAATTTGTATTATAAATTTGAAGCAGCCACTTGTTAGGTATTTTATATACCTATTTATGCGTTTCATGTCGATATAGCTGTATCTTGTTAAGTCCCGCAAAAAAGGCAATCAAAATCTATTAAATTAAATGAAAATAGACACAACTATGTCCATCAATCCTGGGTTAGTTCCTTTTTTCGCGACATCGCACAGTGAACTGTTTGCCCAATTTAGCCGCGAAAAAGTCAACCTAATACTGCGATCAATGAGATCTCAATTATGATTTCTGATAGTCCACCGATTAAAAAAATGCATTCACTAATCACCTAACTTCCATCACCACCGAGTAATGAGCGCTCAAAGTGGATATATAAACTAGTGGTTCTGTGTGTCCCTGGCTCAGAAGAGTTTTGAAATCAACCTACCAATGCTGGAAAGAAAGTAAAAAGTCTCATATTTTACCCATAAGCCCAAACATGTTCCTGTGGTTGGTCAATAGCACAAAAAAATTGACTGAAACCTGCCTCCTTTGCCTCGAAATAATATAAATAATAATAATAAGTATATACGGACAATCACACAGATTAGTTAGCCCCAACGTAAGTTCAATTTGAAATCGAATCTCTCAGATTAGTAGGTATGTAGGTATTATATATATTATTTTTTATAATAGGATTCTAATCATACAATGAAGTTTTTTGATATCAGATTTATTAGAAGTGTTCAAGATAATTCCGCCAAGCAAAGCAATCCACAATACGATACGCAGTAGCGAATTTGCGAGTATTAAAAGCTTTGCTGCGCCATCTATTGATTTTTGTGAACTATTGTTACTATGGATTTATAGCGGTTTTATTGAATTTCACAATGTTGTTCAGACAAAAAAGTGGCGTCTTAATAAGAATAACAAAAAAGTCTAATGACATTTTTGAATTTTTTTTAAATAGCTAAGATATGAGGTTTTTTTCAAATAATTCCGCCATTTTTTAAAATTTCGAATAACTGGCTCGACTAAAAAATTCTAAATAAAAAACACGACTGACAACTTACATAGCCTATGTCATTCGGGCTTATGCAAGGAATCTAACAATACCTCTCACATCAAAATCTGTTAAGCCGTTCAGGACTTATGGTGGAATAAAGAAATTACATACATACATACATACATGAACCCTGAAAACATAACACTCCTTTTTTGGTCAGTCGTGTAAAAATTACCGAACCTGCTCATAAAATTTCAGGAGAATCGGTTCAGAAATGCGACCTGTAGGCGATAACATCCGGACAGACAAAAGAATTTTCGGCTAGTGGAAACTGAGACGCTTCGCTCGCTGCGCTCGCTCGGTCAATCAAAGTGGATATATAAACAAAGTTGCATTAAACATGTCATCAATTTGCATTCGACGCATCTTACGGGAATATTTATTATTTATATTAAGAAGTGTCCAAAAATGTTGATAATAAAACTTTTTTCCAAAAAAGTGAACCGACTTCCATAATAAAACTTAAAATCATGAAATAACAATAAAGAAAAATGTATTAGCATGCTACCTACTGAATGAGGTGAAGTCGATGCCAAGTGCAGGACTATGTAATTGTTTAGCTAGGCATTTTGTATATGTACCTACATGATTCTAATGTTAATTTATATTATTTAATATTAAATTTGGCACCGACTTCACCTCATTCAGTAGGTAGCATGCTAATACATTTTTCTTTATTGTTATTTCATGATTTTAAGTTTTATTATGGAAGTCGGTTCACTTTTTTGGAAAAAAGTTTTATTTTATCATTTTTAGTGCTTCTACACCTTTTCATTTTCTTTAATAAAAACTTAAACTTTTCTTTCACTGGTGGCCGAAAATAAAGAATTAAGAATTCGAAACTTTTTATGTCAGTTTGATTTGAAATGTCAGAACATGTCAAATTGTCTATTATTTTTGGCACATAAATAGACCGTGAGCACGCGACGACCAAACCTTCCTTATTTTAAAAATGCTGAATATTTCTCTGCGTGGTATATACGAGTAAAAAATATTAGCGACTAGGTATGAAGTTTGGATCTTAGTTGCTTATGCAGGTAATATGGATAGCAAGGATGATTTTTATAGGTATAAAAAGCACCCTTGAGGCCTTCCGAAGTAATACATATTAAATTCAGCTTTTATAATAAAACAAAAATTCAACTTTTATAAATAACAAATTCAGCTTTTATAATAAAACAAATAATTTAGTAAAGTTACAATGTCTAGCAGGGCACCAATTGCCTGGTAATGGATGGCGTGATTTCTTATATTATTAGGAATAAAAGCTTTAAAAATCTTTACTTTAAGGAAATTGAGTTTAAATGTTATTGCTACAACTAATCTGCCTAAGTAATCATGATCCAACTTTTATAGTCACTAAATGTTTGGAACATACACAGAAAATCTTTATTTTTAATAAAATAAGGAAGGGCATGCTATCGCGGGCTTTTGCTCTATAATGCAATGTAGGTATTTTTATATTTTGTTAGGTATCTTTAAAATTACCGAAAAGATTCTGACGTGGTTAAAATGGGACCAACTTGGGTATATATCATTACGAATAAAAAAACAATTTCGGAAATCAGTCCACTGTAGGCGGAGAAATCGGCGAACATACATAAAAAAAAACATACATACATCGAAACATATAACCTCCTCCATTTTTGGGAAGTCGGTTGAAAATGAGAGACAGTTTTGAAGGTGTGTAATCATTGATACTATTTTTATTTAACCCGTTAACTAGTTATAATTTTGTTTATGAGAGTTGAAAAAAGGTGGTTTCTTTTTTTACGAAATAAGTCAAGTTTCTTATATATTTAGACAATCTAATTATGAGTATACCAAAGTGTTATTACAATTTCTACCACAAATGAAAGCTAATGTTATATACTATCATATTTTATGTCAGTACATTTCACACGACTTGGCATCATATTTTTTTTATTTTTTTTAGGTGGGAGGTATTTTTTGACCCAAACGGAATTCTTTGAACTACATGCAATCTACAGCCAAAATAATCGCAATAAAGCTATTTTAGGCTTTATTATTTATAAATAGGATCTTAAATATTGAAAGAATATATATTTGCACACTTTGAAATCGAAAATGGAGAAAAAATAGAAATTTTGTTGATCACACAAAGACGGTAAATATTATTTATACTAAAATACTTGATGACTTCAACATTGCTTAATTGGTCACTTCTTGTCTTGATCATAGTGAGAGAAAAATTATAAAATTGAAATCTATGTTGTTTTTTCTAAGATTTATGTTGAAGTAGAAGGAGTGGCTGGAGGGCGAAGTTATTTACTTCACTGCTTTAGGTTGTGAGGATTCTGTAGACGAAACTGAAAGTACTAAGACTCCTGGCAGACCAGAAAAACTTTGCATCACGAAAGAGATTTCATAGGATCCTGCATTCTCCTAATTGGCCTGCTTTCTGAAGAAGCTCAGGAGGCTAGGAATAAAGATTGTCGGCGTTTTAGGTTTTCGAATACATGTAAAAGATTTATAATTCAAACCAATAGGAAACTTCTGAATATGCTTTCCTCTGATTGAGTAATCGATGTATCGCGAAGCCCCTCTCAAAAATATCAGAACTATTTTATTCGAAATCACAACTTTTCAACCCAGTATCACTCCCAGCTAAATTGAGCAACAGATAACAGCAAAGCAGGATTACTATCACGACCAAGATATTTAAGTCTTTACCGAATCAGATGAAGATGAATAAATTGTGTACTACTTTCATTTTCTTTTGAGCTTAAGTTTATTGTAAGGTTTAGATATACCTAAGTAAAATAATAACGTAAATTTAACTGAAAAAATATTTTTGAACACAACCTGTGCCATTGTTTAAACTTTATACCTATCTGCTTTACTTATTTATAGTAATTATGGTGTTTAGTGAATGATTCTCTCACTGTTATTCAACTATCATTTCAATTACATGGGTATTTAAGTACCAATGTTTTTTTTTCATTCCCAACATTAAAAATACGTTAATAGCTAACTAATAAAGCTGAATATACTGTAATTAACTAATAAGAGCTGTTTTATACGCCAAAATAATTTTTCACGGCTAGATTGTTCTACGCGATTCCCTGTGCATCGTGCGCTAAGATCGTTTTAGCTTCCCCCTCCACCGCCTTTGCACACAGCGAATAGTTAGAAATGAGTTTGATGTGAAGTACTGAAAAGGACATAGGGACCTCTCATCCCGGGAAAAAAAACATTATTCCTAAAAACTAGTATACAATATTACAACACAAAAAATAAAAGACATTAGAAAATATAAAAAAGGGGAACCCATCGGTAGCAAGGCAAAAACCCAAGCTACCGGTGGTCAGGACTCCAGCGACAGGATTCTCCTCACAATGCGGGCCAAGAGTACCGCCTTCTGGATCTGACTCTTGACCCAACTTCTAAGCGAAAGTATGTCAAGATGACGATTGAGACTCTTCGCTGAATTAAAATTACTTATTTACAGTATTTATATTAAATTCTTTCATTGCTGACTGACACTCGAATGGCTGACACAAGCTGAAATTTGGCATGTAGGTAGGTTCCATAATGTAGGGGAGCACTAAGAGGTTCCGGGCAGGGCCTATGTACAATCATAGAGCTAGGTACTCCCTGGTGTACAATCTATCTATATATATAAAAGAACAAGGGTGATTGGAAAATCAACGCCCAGCCTAAACCATAAAAGCTATAAACTTGAAATTTGGACCGAAGTTTTATGTTAATACGTAGTGGTCAGAAAAGAAAGGATTTTTCAAAATTAGACCCCTAAGGGGGTTAAAATTGAGGGCAAAGTTTGTATGAAAAAAAAAAAAATCTTTACTGATTTACTTTAAACTTGGCAAGGATGCTTCTCAACAAAAATAAATAATGGCGTGTTTCAGCGTTTTTTGAACTTCAACCTCTAAAGGGGTAAAAAAGGGGAGGTAAACTAATTTATCATCACAAAACCGAAACTATAAAAGCTATAAACGTGAAATTTGGTTAGTGTCTTCATTATACTATATACTGCCCACATAAGAAAGGGTTGTTCACAATTTCAACCCTTACAGTCCAAAAAAAGGGGTGAATTTGCGTACCTATAGACAAATCCCATTTGAAATTTCGCCGCCTACACGCAATGCATGTTGGCTTATCGGTAAAGGTCGGGGAATATTTTTTTTAAGTAGAGGGTTTGAATCCTGCCAGACATGACTTCTTTTTACTTACTTTTTTTTTGTTTTGTATTAGTTTTTTAGAATTCTATATATTTTTAAATATGTTAGTAAATAAATATTTCAAAATAGTAACTGGAAGTAGCTGGATCAAATCCTGCCACAAACAATAATTTTCTGATTTCGTTTTTTATTTGTTTTCTATAATTATTTTCTTACTTTTTTTTAATTTTGAAAAGAAACAAATAAATTCATTTGCAAATTTATTTCCGGTCATCTACTGATTGTACCAAGAAAAATATCCAATAGATGGCGTTGATAAAATGAGAAATGTAAGCTGAAATTATTTCTCAATGTTTCCAATAGATGGCGCTGCGCCATTTTGGTGATTTCTACTTCGCGCTATTAAGATTTTTAACAGCATAAAGGGGTCGCGAGTATAATAATAAAACAGTAAAGATATTTTGTCTGTACAAGTACGTTTAGTATTTTTGACTGAAATGGATAGAGGGACACTTAAATAATAATAGAAAGCAAAAACATTTATTTGGAATTTTTTGTCTATCTGTCGGTCCGTCCGTCTGTATGTATGTACGCGTTTCACGCAATAACTACTGGACGGATTTGAATGAAACTTTTTTTATTGTATAGCTATTAAGCCTGGACAACATATACCTAGGCTATAATTGATTTTGAAAACTGGATCACCTGATGAAGAACCTTAAAAGAACAGCTAAACTATAAGAAATATGGAAATGGTACCTTTGGAAAAGTTTATCAATTTGACGAGTATTTTCTGTTGACGTATAAAAATCGAAGATCAGGATCATCTGATGAAGAATTCCAAGGGACCAGCTACACTATTACTATATGGAAATGGCGCCTTAGCAAAAGTCGTTTAACCTATGAGCATTTTCTGCTGACGTATAAAAATTTAAGTTTATGGAACATCTGATGAAGAACTCCAAGAGACCAGCTACTCTATAAAAAATGAAAATGGGGCCTTAGCAAAAGTCGTTTAACCTGATGAGCATTTTCTACTGACGTATAAATAGACAGGACACGGGATAGGATAAAGAGGGACTCGGGGTGGGAGTGGTGGTACACGGGAAATTGTAGATAACGAGCAGACGAAGATCGTTTATTGAATGAAATATCACTTTTGAGTCATTTTAACACCGCGACTATACTACGAGTACCTAATATATTCCCGCAGGACACGGGATAACCAAATAGCTGAAATTTTGAGTACTGGAGTTTAGGTTACTACAGTTTGGAACACAAAAAGATTTTTCATCTAAGGAAACTCACGCGGGCGAAGCCGCGGGCAGCAGCTAGTACATATATAATAGATCATATTAATAGACATTTTACGACTTTCCAGCTCTAGTTTTATTCAGATCAGACCTTTTGTGATAGTGAGTCTACGGGTGACGTTATAATAATATGCAAGTAGGTACAGTTTGTCTATAAAGTCACGTAGGGGTTTTTTTTCTCTCTGGTTATGACATTAATGTTCTGGGAACTAACCATGAACTAACATTGATGATGTGTCTGGCAATACCAAACATATGTCCATGAGCTGTCAGTACTGTCAACGAAATTGAATTAATTTACTTTTGTATTTTTATTCACGAGGCTCAGCCATCGCAAAGCTCAACTATAATAGAGGGAGCCGGCCCACGACGCCGTCAACAGTTTGAACATTATAGAAAAATAAATACTTTCAGTCACTTGAAGATTACAATACACGTACATGTTTAACAATTAAATGTCAATGTAATTAAATTTAAAAAAGAAAGGAAAGGTTATTTATTCACAATAACAAAATAATGTAATCAAGTGTGGAGTGGCGAAGTTGTAGTGAGAGACCAAGCTTTTTTATTGTACAAATAATCACTTATTGTGTAATACGCTTTGTTCATCAAAGTATTTTTAAGATATGTTTTAAATTTTTGCATAGGTAAATTTATAGCCTCGTCAGGGAGCTTGCTGAACATTTTTACACTTTGACCCACGAAAGACCGCCGAACCATTTTTAGCCTAAAGCTGGGTGTATAAAGTTTCTTATTGCGGGTGTTTATACTATGTACATCGCAATTTTTTTTAAAGAGGTTTAATTTGGATTTAACAAAAATAAGTACATTGAAGATGTATTGAGATGCAACAGTAAGAATTTTTAGAGCTCTCGTAGAGAATCGCGTCGTTTTAGCACGTACATAAACGAATTGCTCTTTTCTGTAATACAAATTTTTTCCCTATTTCGGCTGCATTTCCCCATATCAATAATCCGTATAAAAGTAGCTGAAATACACGAGTCTAGCTGTTTCAATGTTTGTGCACTGTCTTATCCTTCTCACAGCATAAGCCGCCGAGCTAAGTTTTTTGGCCGTGAGTTCAATGTGTTTATCCCACTTTAACTTACATTAAACGGTAACAGCCTAAGAATTTGACACTGTGTACCCACTCTAATACTTTGCCATTAACTATCAAAGGTATATCATTATGAGGTGCGTTCAAGAGAGAAAACTTTATTCACTTGGTCTTGTCCGTGTTTAAAGCCAGGTTGTTGGTTGTAAACCAGTCAAGCACAAGTGTCATAATATTACTTACATCGTCATAATTTTGACTATTTCTGTTGACTTCAAAGTAATGATGTGTCGTCCGCAAATAAAACTACTTAACACAATTGTTGGGCAAGACATGGAAGGTCATTTATGTTAAGTACATACTCGTAGATATAGAAAAAAAATCAATTTTTCTTCTAACTTTATGGTTTAGTAAGAAACGTTTTGGTATCGGTTGGTTTGGTTATGTTTTAATGCCTTTCCTCACGGATAAAGAAACCAAAACAAAAAAATGGTTACGGTTTAAAAAATGTGAATTGTTTTTAGTTATAACTTAATAAACATTTTGGTTGTTGATGTGATTATTTTACTGATTATTCTATTATTGTAAGATATTTCAAAGGAGCATAAAAGAAAAAGCTATCCGGTAGTCTACGTATAAAAAAGATGCACTTGGGATTTCTGGCCCTTTAATTTTTGCAAATTTCGAATAATACGAGTACAATTAAATAGCGTTTTTCTTACCGGAGGAACAGGACACGTGGTCATATTATGCGGCAGCTGCTTTAATATCATCTTTCCAATAAAAGGTTCATTATAGAATTTACACAATTCATATTCCATTTTGAAGAGCAGCGGTATAAAATGTCCTTGTATATTTTCGTAACAGTTGAAAGCAACCTAAAATAAAGTAATCATCCGTCATTGGCGCACCCTCGATCGATACATGCCAGCAGGCAAGGGAAGCACTTCCCGAATGGGATAGTTGCTTCTCAAAACGTCTGCTCAGGCTACCACGAAAGTATTTACGCATTGTGATTGGCATAATAACTGGTCATTGTACACTAAATAAATACCTTTACACCCAGACAGCCCACTATGCAGGGCATGCATGGAGGCTGAAGAAACTGCAAGCCACCTCCTTCTGGAGTGTCATGGCGTTGCAACTACAAGAGAAGAGTTCCTGGGGAACCCAGGGACCATGAGCGAAGCCTGCCGTACACCATCGGCGGTTCTTCGCTTCCTAAAGGAGCTGGGCTGGCTCGAATGAAGTTCCGGCCCATCCTCCTCACGCAAAAAGGGCCCAAATTAAGAAAAGCGCGAAAAAAAATAATTGCAGAAAAGAGTCCTCGAAGTAAGTAAGAAGTAAAGTAATCATCCATTGTACAATAGGGTGGTGTGAATTTTTTTTTTAAACGTTGTTACTCTTGTATCACCAATGGATGATCGGCATTCTTAGATATATAAAAATAAAATTTCAAGTTACTACGTTTACATCTTAAGGTGTCGCATCTAATATAAAAGTTAAAGAAAATAACAAAATTTGTTTTTTATAAAGTTTTTATTTGGGACAAACTATTATTCAAAATAAAAATATTGAAGCTTAAAATTAGGTATAAGTACTTATAAATATACAAATATATTAAATAAAAGCATTTTAACATCCGGAAGCTGGAGGTACAGACTTCTTTTTGCTTAAAAAATGTGGTTTTGTATCAAATACTGGTATGTCTTGCCTTGTCTTTATCTTCATGCGAATGAATCCATCTCTTGCCTCTGGCCCACAAACAGATGAAGAAACCTCAGAACGAGCTTGACGCACCGTTCTACTGCCTGAGTGTGGCAAGGATAATTTTCGATTTCAAATAATTTGCCACCTGAGGAGACTCGTGGCTTTCCCAGAATCAACAGAAAAGATGACCGATATATTCAGAACCTGTATCCGAAATAATTGAAATATGTTCTATAGTAATATTCTTCCGTTGTGAGATACTGCCACTTTTAGTCACGATTAAAGTTTTATCTTTACGACCATCAAAGTATGTCCGCTGTCTATGTATTTAACTTCGATCTATTTATTACTATTGACGAGTTTTCAACGCTGATTAGGTACGGTTAAATCTAACAATGCAGCATTTATGATTACTGCAGCAGATCGGTTAGAAACTCCAGTTCGGCCACAAGCAGTAGCTAAGTTTTGCAATTTTCTTCTCATTTGTTTAGTTTCCCTGGTTGATTGAGTCGTTATTTCTGTTTTAAAAATCACATCTTCATCCTCGTCTGATGCTGTAATGGACGAACTACTAGAAGATTAATTAAGAACTGGATCAGAAGAAGTACTTGGGATACTACAGGTTTTTTTTCTCATCATACTTTCTCTTCCTTGTCTCTTTACGGCAGATAGATTTAGTAGACACTTTACCAACAGACCCAATTATAATGTATATTGGGTATATTGGGTCTGTTGGTAAAGTGTCTACTAAATCTATCTGCCGTAAAGAGAGAAGGAAGAGAAAGTATGATGGGTTTTTTAAAAAAGCCTGTTCATTTCGTTCATTTCTTTGGTCTTTCAAAAAGGTTTTTTCTGCAATAGGGACTTTAATCACACACAAACTTCTCTGGATTCACATTTACAAGTAGCGATGTCAAATAATTTTGATTCAGATTCTTCGTAGGATATGCTTTTTCTTATCATTGCTTAATTTCTTCACATTCTTGTATTTCTTTTAATAGAAAATCAATCTGGCAACTATATTTTGATGGCTTAAATGGGAATTGACGCTTTGTGCCAATTTTTTTCAATATATGTAATTTCACACAAATCTTTCACTGCAGGATATTTACCATTATTCAGTTTCAGTTAGTCATTTTCTTAACCACAAGTAATATTTTATAATATCACAATAAGTTGGTAATACATTATCACTTAGTTTTATTGAATCATCAAACAAGGGGCATCGCAAGTCTTTTCGAGTTTTTGGCATTTTATTGACGAATAATCAAACTTTTTTTACACTTGTCGTTAAATTTAAGAAAACTATGCAAAGACAAACAAGTTAACCCTTTAAACTACATCTATATATATATATATATATATACATATAACTCAAAGGTGACTGACTGACTGACATAGTGATCTATCAACGCACAGCCCAAACCACTGGACGGATCGGGCTGAAATTTGGCATGCAGGTAGATGTTATGACGTAGGCATCTGCTAAGAAAGGATTAACGCGAGCGAAGCCGCGGGCGCCAGCTAGTGAAATATAAGTTTTATTACATATAGATAAACAATAACAGTGACGTGCAGGTGCAGGACAAAAGACATAAAAATTGTTTTTTTTTTTAATTACCCTCATAGCGCGCCTTAAAATAAAATCGTAGGGTTTTAATTTTTAGCATGAATAAAGCTTTTATGTACGGTTATCGGTTAATGACACAGGAAAGGGAAATTTAAAAAAAAAAAAAATTTTCCTAGTTCACTCCACCCTATTGTATACATATCTAAATGATCTTTTTCTGAAAAGTAATGAAGATTCATCTTTCGTCTCGTGCGTCTGTCTGTCCGTCCGTCTGTCACAGCCAATTTGCTCCGAATCTATTAGACCTAATCAGGTGAAATTTGGTAGGATGGTGTAATCCTATGGGATCTTTTTATTTCTCATAAGGTTAATAATCATAATATGGTTTGTCATAAGGCCTTTCTCATAATTTTTTTATCATATTTATATATATATATATATATATTTTATTCAAATAATGTTTATTGTAACAATATTTGTGTAGGCATAATCATAGATTGTCATACAGGTTTTTTTATAAAATTATAAAATGTTTTATCATAATGGATTTGTCATAATTGTTATGGCCATAAACATAGTTTATTTTTTATTTGTTCATTTTCTATTTTGTTGATGGTTTCCTGAATCTGAAAAAAAAATAAGACATTATGTGCAATTTGATATTTGATTATACCTATTTCAAATTAAGTTGACACAAACACTAGTATAGGTTAGGGTGCGGCAGGCCCCTAAACCGCGAATATAAACAACAAAAAAACAAAAACTTAACAAATATTGCATTCGTACATTATAAGTTCTCTTTTCTCTATACATGAGTATTACTATTATGATTAAATTATATTATGATTATTAATGTTTATGACAATTTGTATTTATTACAAAACAATTACCTATGTTAAAAAAATAATAATTATTATTATATTAATTATGATTATTTGAAAAAACATTATTTCAAACTATATTTTTACAAATATTTTTATAAGAATCATTAGAGACCCTAACCCTATAACTCAAACACAGGTTATGTGCAAAGTGAAGAAATATTTTTTTTTAAATAATGGGGACAAATTAAGATATTGAAATGAACGTTTTGCAAACTTTACTGTGTCATATATCAAATGAAAGGGCTTGTTATGCGGATCTAAAATATAGGTATTTTATTTATTATTGTAAAAGAAATAGTTTATTTTATTCGTGAAAGAGGACGAAAATTTACCACCAACCGGTCTCCGAAAGTATTAGTTGATATTCATAACTTAGCTAGGTAGTTTATAGTACCGACATCATGAAGATGTGAGAGCCCTGGTAAAGTGGTATCATACACTGCCCCTATATCAGGCGCCAGTCTCCAACATGCTGCGATAAAATTCTTCAAACTGTCGTTAATTTTATGTTAACATACTTTTTTTTTGTGCACTTAAGGTGCAGAGGTATTCCACGAAGTGCATTTATTTTGAAGCGCACCAAATGAAGTGCACTAAAATTATTTCTCTAAGCGCATCCACGGTAAAAAAAAGGAAGATCATGAAGAAAATGTAAGAAACGATATCGATAAAAATTTTGACTAAAAGTACTAAGGTAACATAAATAATAAAACTTTTTTCCAAAAAAGTGAACCGACTTCCATAATAAAACTTAAAATCATGAAATAACAATAAAGAAAAATGTATTAGCATGCTACCTACTGAATGAGGTGAAGTCGGTGCCAAGTGCAGGACTATGTAATTGTTTAGCTAGGCATTTTGTATATGTACCTACATGATTCTAATGTTAATTTATATTATTTAATATTAAATTTGGCACCGACTTCACCTTATTCAGTAGGTAGCATGCTAATACATTTTTCTTTATTGTTATTTCATGATTTTAAGTTTTATTATGGAAGTCGGTTCACTTTTTTGGAAAAAAGTTTTATTTTATTATTTTTAGTGCTTCTACACCTTTTCATTTTCTTTAATAAAAACTTAAACTTTTCTTTCACTGGTGGCCGAAAATAAAGAATTAAGAATTCGAAACTTTTTATGTCAGTTTGATTTGAAATGTCAGAACATGTCAAATTGTCTATTATTTTTGGCACATAAATAGACCGTGAGCACGCGACGACCAAACCTTCCTTATTTTAAAAATGCTGAATATATCTCTACGTGGTATATACAAGTAAAACATATTAGCGACTAGGTATGAAGTTTGGATCTTAGTTGCTTATGCAGGTAATATGGATAGCAAGGATGATTTTTATAGGTATAAAAAGCACCCTTGGGGCCTTCCAAAGTAATACATATTAAATTCAGCTTTTATAATTTAAAACAAAAATTCAGCTTTTATAAATAACAAATTCAGCTAAAACAAATAATTTAGTAAAGTTACAATGTCTAGCAGGGGTTTATATCTGCACCAATTGCCTGGCAATGGATGGCGTGATTTCTTATATTATTAGGAATAAAATCTTTAAAAATCTTGACTTTAAGGAAATTGAGTTACCACTTTAAATGTTATTGCTACAAAAAATCTGCCTAAGTAATCATGATCCAACTTTTATAGTCACTAAATGTTTGGAACATACACAGAAAATCTTTAGTTTTAATAAAATAAGGAAGGGCATGCTATCGCGGGCTTTTGCTCTATAATGCAATGTTGGTATTTTTATATTTTGTTAGGTATCTTTAAAATTACCGAAAAGATTCTGACGTGGTTAAAATGGGACCAACTTGGGTATATATCATTACGAATAAAAAAACAATTTCGGAAATCAGTCCACTGTAGGCGGAGAAATCGGCGAACATACATAAAAAAAAACATACATACATCGAAACATATAACCTCCTCCTTTTTTGGGAAGTCGGTTGAAAAGTAGGAATAGGTCAACCATAAAAAAACAAATGAAGTATTCACTAAATCTGATTGCCTTATTATAGGAATCACAAATTAATAGTAAACTCACTCTAATTTTGACAAATTCTTAAAAAGTTAAGTTAGTACCATCTCTAATCAAACTTTAACGATTGGTGCGCATCAAGGAATACCTCAAGATGCAGTACTAAAGTAATCTTATATTCTTACTGTTACGTTATCACCGACTCCTTGTAAAAGGTCTGCATGTACATTTATATAGTAAGGGCTTCCCCTGCCTTCACGTTTGATGTTTACCATCAAATTTTTAACAAATTCCGGGTTTTGGTACATAATCTCATGTTTTATAGGGATCACTTCCAAGCACTAAAATAAAATTATGTTTTTAATAATACCAGAAAATAAAAAGATTTTAAAAAATTTTATTTTATTAATAATATAATTAATTTCTTTTAAAAAATTTTATTTTATTTTTAAAAGAAATTAATTATTTTAAAAGTTTAAGTGTTTTTAAGTGTTTAATAATATTTTAAAACAAATAGGTAGGTACCTATTTGTTTTAAAATATTGTTAAAAAATAATTCACAAATATAAACTTACATCCGTCACACCTAAAATAATACACAAAATAAAATACACCTCAGTCATTTTATCGCTTCTTGCATAGAGTGACTACTAATTCCAATAGTAAGCAATGCACATTGATGATTAGTATTGTCCATTAAAAATAATTATTTATCCCATTTTCTACACTGTGGTAAACAGTTTAATAACATAATGTGATGTTTTATAATTTAGTGCTGGACTGAATACATACATTTAACTACTAGCTGTTAACCGCGGCTTCGCCCGCGGCAAAAAAGGATTAATCATTATCTCGACCCTGTAAAACTGTTGCTTGAGCGCGAGTTAGCACTTTATTCACGATGGAGCGAGTTGAAAAATAGGTAAAATAGCAAATAGGCAAAATTACAAATTCATAGGCAAATACAGTTTATACACGCGTATATATATATATATATATATATATTTGTCGGAGCGATCACATTAGTTAAATTAACTGTGGTTTATTTTGATAGTTAATCAATGGTTTAAAAACGGTTTTTAAGACGGTAGACGGTACGCGTCGGAAATGTGTTATTGAGTTATCCTCACTTTGTAATAAAATCTACGTGCGATCGATATGACATTAAAGCGAGGCAGTCTTCTTAATGGCGCGGTACGGACGTGTCGTTCGGTTGTGTTGAGTTCTCTGTAGCTATGTAGTTAGTGATAGAATAGTGTTATTGTCGTGTTACTTAGTTTGTTAACGATGTGACTGTGTGTGATGGTGTTGTCAGCGCGATATTGGAGATCTTCGTTGTTGGACAGTTTTGATGGTTAAACTGTGTTTGGCTAGTTAGCACGGAAGACCATTCAGTAGAATTCACTGGTTGGAATGGATTGATCTTTGCGTGGTGGGGCACGATCCTATGCCGTGGGTAGGTTAGGGCACGGACCCTAGCCATGACATGTGGACCAAATTAGAGGTTAGTGCTAGATGATTTCTTAATCCGTTAATATCCGATGAATCCCTGGATGCTTTGGGCTGTAACTTGAGATGGGAGTTTTTTACCCTGTCTATTAAGAGCTGTGCATGTTATTTTGGAAATACCTTCATCCTGACAGTTAATATTTGAACTGAGTTTAGTACCCACATGAGATTCCGCGTGAACCTGTTGTTAAAGTACCTGTACTGTTGTGTTTACCGCTCTGGTCATCGATATCTGAGCTCGGCTACCCTGAACCCATGATTATCTGGTAATTCTGATGTTGTGATGGTGTGCTCCATTCCGACATCAGAAGTGGGATCTGTTCCTACTTTTGTGTATTGCGATTCGATACTCTCTTGTAGCCTAGGATCTGTACCTACGTTTATGGATTGTGATCTGATACTCTTTTAGTGGCTTAGGATCTATTCCTACTTTTGCGAATTGCGATCTGATACTCTTTTGTGGCTTAAAATCTTTTCCTATTTTTGTGGATTGCGATCTGATCCTTTTTTTGTGGTTTATGTTATGATCGTCTTTTGTGGCTTAAGATCTGATCCATACATGTGAAAAAAAATTGTAGTTTTTCGTATGGTATTTTTCAGTTGACATTTAAATTAGAACGGTTATTCGAAGTTTAAATTTTAATGTTCAGTGCGGGTATTATTTCGTTATTAAGTGATTTTTGTGCGTGTGTGTAAAAAAAAAGTGTAACCATGAAATTAATGGGGGTAAGTCGTTTAGTTTTATTTTCCGTTAGATGATAAACGTCGGGTCAGAGGTAAACTCGCCAAACTGTCATTTTGGTGATTTTGACTTTTTTGTGTGTGTCACACTGTGGCAAAATATCATAAGTGTAGGATTAATACTTTCGGAGTTATTTCAATTTGATCTAGTTGCTATCTGCATAAATTTAGAATATTACAAAAGTAAACTTGCATAAGTAAATATAGGTCAGTTTCCCCATTTGAAAATATAGCTTTTTATAATAAAATCAATGTATTAAACTAGCGTAAGTGGTATATTGATTGTTTTACTTTGGTTTACAATGTGATATATAAACAATAAATTGACAATGCCCAACTAGCCTAAGTGGTAGTTTGAATACTTTACTGTGGTTTACAATATGAAAAAAACTCTAATTTAACAATGCTCAACTGACCTAAGTGGCAGATTGAATGCTTTACTTTGGTTTACAATATGATTTTAAACTAATTTGTTAAGATCAACTAGTCTAAGTGGCAGATTGAATACATCACTAATTGCCCAAATAGTACTATGTCACAAATAAAAATACACTTATTTAGAGTAAAACTATCAGACTGTATGAAACAATTAAATTTAATTTCATGAAAAGTGCAAGCGCAAATTTTCAAACTTCAAATATTTTAACGATAAAGATTTGACCATAATTTACTACTAAGTTTTATATTTTCACAATTTCTATACCATAGACAAAACTAAATTCTTTGTGTTATTTTTGGTGCCGCTTTGTAGGCGCCCCGCTTCTCTTTCATCGTATGCTCAAAAATGTTGGTGGCCTTATGATATACCAGACAATATAGCATTCAGAAGCCATTAAAAAAATATAAAATCCATACCTTAGCGGTTCGCATGATAAAGCAGTAGGCGAACCTAGAGTGAGAGATCCTTGTCCGCGACATGTCGTCCGATGGTGGAATGGTGCAGATGGAATTAATTCATGCGATTCCTGTGCGCACTCTCCGAAGTGCAGCCTATAGAATACACACAGACTTGCTACTAGTCGCCGATGATTGAGGCTCTGAAGCCGTCCTGCTGTAAGCGACTCATCATCCACAAGCCTTCTGATACGTCCTTCGATAGCTTCCAGGGCTTCGAGCTGATAGCGGGCGGATCCATTTCACAGATGGGAGAAATACTCCATACAGGAGCAGACTTGAGCTGTGTACAGGCTCAACAGTTGGTCCGGAGTAAAATACCGTTGGAACTTGAAAAGGATGCCTAGCTTTTTGAAGCAGTCTTAGCCTTGGTCTCAATGTAACTACCGAAGTTAAGATTGAATGAGAAGTTGATACCAAGAAGTTCTAGGTGATCGGTGACAGGAACAGGCACACCACGGCAAGTGAGAGAAAAGTTGAACGGGGTCTTTTTAAGAGGCATTGAATCTCACAAGATTGGCCCAATCGGAGACAGCCTGCAGAGTGAGATTGGTACAGTCCACCATTGCCTGCCTGAGTTCGTCTATTTCCGGTTTTTTTGACTTTGCACTACCTGTACTGCGTACCCAATAATACCGGGTTTTAGCAGATCATTGATGTGTAGCAAAAAAAGCGTTGCGGAAAGTACAGACCCCTGAGGTACCCCGGCATTAATTGCCAATAGGTCAGACTAGCAGCCGTCAACAACTACTCGAATAGACCGTTTCCTCAAGAAATCGGAAATCCAAGCACAAAGGCTGGCGGGGATACCATAGGCGGGAAGCTTTGCAATAAGATCGTCATGCCAAACTCTGTCGAATGCATTCGAAATGTCAAGTGAGACAGCAAGTGCTTCACTGTATTTTTCGAGGGCCTTACCTCAGAGATGCGTAGCGTGCACAAGAAGGTCTCCTGTAGATCGGCACTGGTGAAATCCGAATTGCCAGTCACAGAGGAGATCATTGTCTTCAAGGTACGCCAGCAAGAACTTGTTAATAACACGCTCCATTACCTTGCAGAGAATGGTGGTGATTGCGATTGTGCGGTAGTTTGTAGGATCGGCACGTCTACCCTTTTTGGGTACAGGTTGTATGTTGGCAAGATTCTACGCTTTTGCACAATACCAGTCTGAAATGATAGACGATATAGGCGTGTCAGAACAGGAGATAATTCGCAGCGCAATTCCGCAAAATAAAAGCAGGTATGCCATCAGGGCCACTGGCTTTTTACACGTCTAGGTTGTGTAGAGTTTTAAGAACATCTTTTTGGTGAATTTGGAGCTCAGGCATTTTACAACCACAAAAAGGTAACTGGCCCCCCAGTTACCTTTTAACCTTTTAACCCAGTTACCTTGTAACTGGGGGGAGTTTGGTTATTCGCATCTAGATAGGAGTTTTCAGCAAATAGAATTAAGTAAATAAGCTTTCTCTAAAGTCGTGTGTGCCAATGTTCTAACTAGTTTCTTCAAAAGTTAGCTTCAACGCACTTGGCTAGGGATCAAAATGCTTTACTGCCAGATGGGTACGAAGCGAGTTTTGTTCCCACTCGGCCTATGTGGTCAAAGCGAGCCTTTTTAAGTACTTTTCTGCAGAACTTAAAGGCCGCAGAATTAAAGGCTTTCTTCTTCTTTTGCGTATCCGGAGCTTTACAACTACGAGCGTAAGCCCAAGCCTGGTATGCTGACTGTTTAATAGCCTTTAGCTTTCGCACAGTCAGCATTAAAACAAGGCTTAGCTTTGAAGTCAGAGGGTCGATCCGAGAATGAGTTATAATACTCTATTGCCAGACCGATAATCTCAGCAACAGCGCTTGCACAGCTCGACGGATCGTCAGAGGAAAAGCAGACCTGCAGCCAAGGTTAAGTTGCTAGGAAGGCTGAAACAGACACTTCATTTCGATCTGGTTCGGTCGTCAGCAGAAGGTCCAAACAATAGGGGACCGGACAACTTTTTTTTTTATGCTTATTTGAAATATCTCACATTAATAGAATAATCCGCAAAAGAATCACATCCATTACCAAAGTAGTTCGCAAGATATAGCAAAAGACAATTCACATTTTTAAGCGATGTTTGGGCGATACCAAAACGCCCCTAACTAAACGTGCATTCATATGACGTCACGCGTAGAAAATGGACTTTCCCTAAAAGTTTGAACTCGAATAAATTAGCTCTGGAGAATAAACTCGTGCTGAAAAGTCGCAAAATGTATTTAATTATATATATTCTATCATTAAATTACATATCCACACTAATAATATAAAGAGGTAAGATTTGTTTATTTGTTTGTTTGTTTGTAACGAATAGGCTCCGAAACTACTGGACCGATTTTTAAAATTCTTTCACCGTTTAGTAGCTACACTATCCCTGAGTGTTATAGGCTATATTTTATCCACACTATCCACACTATCCACACTAATAATATAAAGAGGTAAGATTTGTTTATTTGTTTGTTTGTTTGTTTGTAACGAATAGGCTCCGAAACTACTGGACCGATTTTTAAAATTCTTTCACCGTTTAGTAGCTACACTATCCCTGAGTGTTATAGGCTATATTTTATTTCCAAAATATTTAGGGATCCTTACTAAAACTTTAATAATGTAACTCAAGTTGTGCAAAAATAACTTTGAAAATTCCTTTCATCGCGTGCGCTGCAAAAACTATTAATGATAGATCAAAATGATGTACTACGTGTTTGTAGAACAAATCATTATCTACAAAAAATGTCATAACAGCATATGCCTAACTATTATATTTAAGACACAATAAGAGTTTTTAGTTTAAAAAATAATAATTAAAATGACGCCATTAGAAACATGTCTTTATTTATACTTTGTTATTAATCCTTATCAAAATAAATGATTTTGTGATCACAAACACTTCAGTACCTTTATATTACTTTTTGATTTATCAAAATCGGACATTTCATTCGGAAGATATCACAAATATAAAATCGCGTGGTCGCCGCCGCCGCCGTTCAACTCGCATACGATCCACAGATAGATTATGCTCAACAGGCTACCGTTCAAATTGGAGCAATTGATACTTGCTAAGGTGAGACAATCAGGTAAGATAGCGATAGCAGTTGCTTCTTCGGGAATAGGGGACCGGCCAAGGTATGAGGATTGTTAAAAATATGTAATTTTATGATAGAATACATATAATTAAATACATTTTGCGACTTTTCAGCACGAGTTTATTCTCCTGAGCGGATTTATTAGAGTTCAAACTTTTAGGGAAAGTTCATTTTCTACGCGTGACGTCATATGAATGCACGATTAGTTAGGGGCGTTTGGTATCGCCCAAACATCGCTTAAAAATGTGAATTGTTTTTTGCTATATCTTGGGAAACTTGAAATCGTCTCCTTTATGGACAACAATTGAACATTTAAAATTACGGACGAATATGAGAGCTCATGTTCGTGGAATCACAGAGTGACTTCCCACAGCAACTGCTAAAACTTGGAGACGGAACTTTTCCCACTCCAAATTTAAGCAGGAATTGTGAAATCCGTCTGGATGAGTCTCTAGGCCAAATAGTCCATAATTTAGAAATTTTAATAGATGCAATATATCCTGACTTTGCTAATTTGCATGAAAAGGACTTTCATTGGCTGTGCTCTAGGGCAATAGTTTCGCCTAGAAATGATACAGTGAATGAAATAAACGATTTGATTATTCAGAAAGTACCTGGACAAATAAAATCATACAAATCGATTGACACCGTTATTAATACTGTAGACGTAGTACATTATCCACAAGAATTTTTAAACTCATTAAACCCTTCTGGGCTACCACCACATGAATTAACGTTAAAAATCGGAATTCCTATCATGCTTTTAAGAAACTTATCCCCTCCAAATATGTGCAATGGGACGAGGTTATTAATTAAGGATTTGAAGGACAATTTAATTGTAGCAACCATTATCACCGGCCCAGCAGCTGGTCAACTAGCACATATACCGAGGATACCGATGATCCCGACTTTACCAATACCGTTTAAACGGCTTCAATTTCCTATAAAAACGTCTTTTGCATTAACAATTAATAAGTCTCAAGGCCAAACATTTGAATTAGTGGGGATAGACTTAAGAAAAGAATGTTTTACTCATGGCCAACTCTATGTTGGTCTGTCGCGGGTCGGATCTCCTGAAAATCAATTCATTTTGTTGCCAGAAAAAAAACAACATCAAATGTTGTTTATAGGGAAGCTCTAACTCATTAAATTTAATGGCTTCTAATGATATGTTTCTTACACAAACATTAAAAAATAAAAATACGAAGATAAAGTAAAAAAAAACAAAAAAAAAATAAAAAATAAAATAAAAAATAAAATAAAAAAAAACTAGATAAAAATGTAAAATGAGACGAAAATTTTACTCTTTTTGATGATGGAGTATTCAAAAATTATAATTAAAAAAAAAAATATTTACCCGTGCGAAGCCGGGGCGGGCTGCTAGTTTTTAATAATTCTCATACCTTGGCCGGTCCCCTATTGGCTACCTACGTGGTTCTCAACGTCGCGTCGGGTATCTACCAGAGCCGCCTAGTCAACCAGAAATTATGCTCGTAGTTGCAGATCCCTACAGCTTATCATAATTTCTATAACAATCTGCCATGCACTGAATTTGCAAGAGACTGTCTTCCAGAGCCAGACATACCTAAATGAAGAAAGTGAAGATAATTTTGACTGTATTTCACTTAATTTTTAAGGAAAATAACGAATTATTCATTAAAAATATTGCAACAAACAAAACTTATTTCATTTGTTAGCTTAGCTATCAAATCTTTAGCCTAAATGCCTACTCACAGTAAAAATTTTATAACTAAACCTAAAAGATTGATTCAAATATACAAGAAAACGTTAAAAAAGGTCATATTTTTCCCATAGCCAATTGATGTAACTGCCACATTGACTAATATACCACAAGTGAATTAATTTATTTAATTCGTACTCGTTATGGTAAACATGCCAAACTGCTTTTATTTAATAAATAATAATAATTTTACATTTTGGACCATTAACCAGTAAAGATACATTATTAAGATTTCTGAAAATAACAAATTTGAAAACATATCTTTAAAACCTGATTTACAATAATTTTTTTTAACTTCATTGCCCTCTCCTCAAAAATTCAATATTTTCAGTTTGGCGAATTTACCACTGACCCGACGTAGTAAAAGCAAGTGAGGTATTTCTTTCTTTGTTATTTGAAGGTAAAATCGCAGTTGCTATTCAAGTTTTTGTTATTTTAAAGTTGAATCGAAATTTTACTTGTAAAAATGCAGTTTGTGATATGTTAAGAGGAATACCCGAAGGCCATATACCAGTTGAAATTAAGTTGAGGTACATCATGATATTGATGGGTTAATTTGTGGAGGAAACTCGAGTGGATTCCCCAACGGCCGTATTGAGATTGTGATGTGTGTAGTCTGAGGGTGATACACACATGCGATAGTGACGTTAATTTTTGTTCATGCCGAAAGTACGTTTTACAATGTAGTTTATGATACGTTGATGAATAAAGCTGCATAAGTTTTGCTCGGGTAAATGTCATGTTAAAAGTGTGTTTTGAAATGTAGCTTTACAGTATGATGAGCGTAATGCTGGATAAGCGCTGCTCGGTTAAGTTTTGGTGTTCTGTTATCGCTAATCAAGCAGTGGTGGGTGTGTATATGTGTGAAAAACGTATGTGCTTATTTTCTCAGTACTCTCTGACTTGGACGATGTCATATCACAACCCTGGTACACTATGCTCTCGTACATTTGTCAACAAGCTGGGCTATACTAGCCATTACAGAGCTCATAATATAAGAAGCACCCCAAGCAATTAAGGGAAATAGTCGCCGAGGCCGTAACCGGCCAGGAACACATCATTATCATTATAACCCTGGTGAAAAATATTAGGTAAATATAGCGTTTAAGGTGACAAGTTATTTGTTAGTATGTTTGTGCACATTCGAAAGAACCAATTTATTTAAAAAGCGGCGTAGGGTACACCCTCATATTACAAATTATTGTTTAAAAACAATCATTTTATGAACAACGCTTGTAAAACTATACATTTGAAAAACATATGCTTTGACAAACTCATTCTTTTAAAAATGGATCATTTTACAAACTTATAACTAGACAAATATTTGTTTTATCCAAATTATCATTTTACAAACAAATTATTTAACTAAATTTTCAATTGGTAAAACAACGTTAGACAAAATATCTTATGGCAAATACACCGTTTGATAAATATTATTTACCAAAACTAGAAGATATGAAGTTTCAAGTTTAAACTCACTGATCTCAAGATTTTCATCGTAGGGTTAGGTACAGAAATCATTACTCGACTTTTATTTGTAAATTAACTCACAAAACGTATTGTGACATGATATCAACTTACTAATACCTTTTATTGTGTCACACCGGGTGGAGGACCTGGTAACCTGCAACACAGGATCTTTGATACCTAGCGAGGGCACCAGATCTACACAACGATACTGTCCTTTATGGTATTAAATTTAATTTATGTTTATCACATACCTATGTAATGTAGTCCAAGGCCATTTGTTGTGGAGTAAATAAACATTTTTTTTTTTTTAAAGTTTGTCTCCAAACGATCTGAGCTGTAAATTAGGTTCAGGTTATTTTTTTATGACAACCCGGAAAGACTTGAGGGCAGAAAATAAGTTGGGTTCAGGTAATTTTTTTTTATGACCACCCGTAAAGACTTGAGGGCAGAAAATAAGTAAGATTCAGGTTATTTTTTTACGACCACCTGGAAAGACATTGAGGGCGGAAAAGAAGGTAGGTTCAGGTTATTTTTTTTATGACCACCCGGAAAGACTTTAAAGACGGAAAGAAGTTGGGTTCAGTTTTTTTTATGACATCCCGGAAAGACTTTGAGGGCATAAAAGAAGTTAGGTTCAGGTTATTTTTTATATGACCACCTGAAAAGACGTTGAGGGCGCAAAAGAAGTTAGGTTCATATTATTTTTTTTATGACCACCTTTGACATACATTGAGGGCGGAGATAAAGTTAGGTTTAGGTTGTTTTTTTATAACCACCCAAAAAGACTTTGAGGGCGGAGAAGAAGTTAGGTTTAGGTTATTTTTTTTATGACCACCCGGAAAGACTGAGGGTGGAAAAAACGTTAGGTTTAGGTAATTTTTACCATTGGCATTGCTTAGCTTTTGGCCAAAGAAGCTGCCATCCCTTGATTATTCTTCTTCCCCTT